>LR738711.1:750061106-750221247 GCA_902687465.1 Secale cereale | reverse complement strand
CTTTTTTCTCAAGGAAAAGAAGGTTCCCTCGCGCACAAGTTTGCCGGGGGGGGGGGGAGGGGGAAGAGAAGATGATGGTATGGACCAGGCGTCGTTCAAGAAAGTTTCGCCTTGCCGGGAAGCAAACAACAGAAAAGCTAAGTTGCCAAACTTTGAGCAATCAAATCTTTAAATTTTTAAGTTATCTTCCTTGAACGACCATGCTTTGTATGGAAAACCTGTGCGCGGAGGAACCAACTCGTGGCTAGCCGTGCCCTTACTTTGTTTCGAGTACGCGCAACGATTTAAGTGTGCTGCGACTAGTGTCGCGCCCTTACTTTGTTTTGAGTCCGCTCAACAATTTAAGTGTGCTGCGACTAGTTGCGACAAGGTTTCTTGTCGGTAGCAGCACCGCCGGCAGGCTGCTGACGTTCCGCACTCAGCGCTCGCGGCTAAGGTGCCTACACCGGCAAGTTCCCTGAAAGCGTAGGGCAAGAACATACAAAGGAAGGAGTCAAGTAGAGGAAATAACATTGCAGTAACTACCCGAAATAGAGTTATAATACAAGGTAGCTTGTCGCAGCTCTAATAGACTGTTTTTCATAACATGGCTAACAACGACAAGGAAAGAAGAAAATGGGCAGCCTAATCTGCGCGACCGCCCTCGACCCTCTTGATGCCGCTCACCTTGTCCACGATAGGTGCGATAAGGGCCTTGAGCGCCTCCAGATCAGCATCCGACGGCAAGCTCTTGAGGACGTTGGTGAGGTTGAGGCCCGGATTGCGGAAGGCCACCTTCATCAACACCTTTTGAAGGGCTCCCGCGTAGAGCTTGCGCGACTCGTCCGCCAGCTGCTTTGGGATCCTCTCCCGGAGATGCTGAAGAGCCGTCGCCACGCCTCTGAAGAATAGGGTGAGCTTGGCACTGGGGTGGAGGTTCTCGTCGGAGGAATACCCGAGATACTCCGCCCCTAGCTGCGCCAGCTCCCTGTCGATATCCGCGACAGCGTTCACAAGACCCTCCGTCCAATGCTCGACGGTCGCCCTGAAGTTGTTCTGAGTGACAGCAGCGCTCGCCAACAGCGCCTTCTCGGCCTTGACCTCCTCCTTCAGGGCCGCCTCCCGCTCCTTGGCGCCATCCAGCATCTTGGTCAAAATGGTCAGCTTCAACTCAAGATCAGCATTGGAGTCCTTGACGGCGGCAAGCTCCTTGCCCTTCTCGGCGAGGCGGACCTGCAGCTCAGAGTGACTGTGGGCGTCCTTCTCCCGCTCAATCTTGAGCGCGACGATCTCTTCGCCTCTCGCCTTGAGGTCGGCCTCCAGCTGCGTCACCTTCGTCTCCAGCTCTTTCTTGGCGACCTCAGCAGCTGCGGCAGCGTCCTTTGCGTCCCGGAGGGCCCCGCCAAGTGATTGCTCGCGCGCGGCAAGATCCTCCTCGTGACTGTCGAGGTTGACTTTCCGCTGCGCCAGCTCACCTTCCTGCATGGACAGCCTCTCAGCGGCAAGCCGCTGCTACTCTTCGACTTCGGCCTTCTCGAGGAAGAAGGCCGTCTGCTCTTCGGCAAGTTGCTCCCGCTCCTCTGCCAAGGACCGGAGAGCTGCCTGGTTGAGGGCCCGGAGCTCCTCCGCGTGCTTCTCAATGTCGGCTCCCGCCTTGGCGGCCAGCGCTTCGCGGGACTCCAGCTTGGCCTGCCGAGCGCGGTAGAGCGACAACAGCTTTCGCAGCAGCCGCTCCTCCTCGGGCTCGCTGCTGCTGCTTGGCGCGTCCACGAGCGTCAGTCCGGCGGAGGCAAGCAACTCTCCGTCAAAGGTTTCTCCCTCGACCGGCGCCCTGGAGCTCGACGCCCAGGGGAGCTTGATGAAGACGCCGTCGCCGGCCTTCAAGTAGGCGCCTGGCTCGGGCTCTTCGGAGCCTGGGGCTGCGGCAGCGGCGGAGGGCTCGGTGGTCGGTGTAGCGTCTGGCGCTCCTGCGGCCTCAGTGCCGTCAGTACGATCGCCGGGCCCCTCGCCAGCTGCTGCGGCAGCAGCCTTGGCGGCCTCGTCACCGGCGGGATCGTTAGCACCGGCCGCTCCTTCGGTGGCAGCGGCGTCGCCGGTGTTGCCGCGCGTATCCTCCTCAATAGCAGCCTCCGTCTTCATAGGCTCCGCAGCAGATGGGTCTGATAGTAGGAAAGGGGAGGAAAACAGTCAAGCAGATATCCTCGACGGTGTCCCTCGCCGGGGAACTCTCCCTTGGCGGCGTAGTCGTGGTCTCAGCCGGCGGAGGGCCGCTGGTGCTGTCCCTCGCCGGAGAACTCGCCCTTGGTGGAGAAATCTCCCTTACCGGAGAGACCCTTGCCGGAGAACTTGCCCTTGGCGGCGTAGTTGAAGAGGAAGGCACATCTGGGGCGGTCTCCGGGCGCCCCTGGTCTGGCTGCTCTGCTCCTACACAAATTAACAAACAAGACGTCAGCAAATATAGAACACCCACGCGCGCCTAACAGCGGAAAGTAAACCACACACTTACGCTGGGGGCTGCGCTGGGGGCTGCTCTGAAGATCAGTTGCCGGGTCCGACAAGTTTGTCTCAGGCGCACCCCCTGCTGGCACGGCGGGCTCGTCCTCGATGACAATCACCGGGACCTTGGCTCTCTTTGCCGCCCTCTGGGCCAGAGTTCTGTAAAAAGGAACCGGTTCGGAGTGAGGCAAATGAGATACAAGACAAAACATCAGAAAATCGAAGAAATACAAGAACAACAAAGACTTACTCTTCTTCTTCCTCGTCGGAGCTGAGCGCGGAGAAGTCGAAATCCGGCTCACGCCCGGCGCGAGGAGGCGGGGGAGTAGGCTCCCTTGGCCGCTTGACGGGAGCAGTGGCGGTGGTTTGAGACGACCCCGCTCCGGCTGCCACCGTGGCGTGAGGAGCGGCAGGAGCAGAAGCGGCGGTCCCGGAAGACCCCGCTCCAGTTGCTGCAGAAGCACGAAGCGCTCCCGCGGCAACCGTGCTTGCCGCGGTGGAGCGTGACGTGCGGCGCGGCGGCTGTTGACCCGTTTACCGCTCCGTTACGTCCCCGGCCTTGCGGAGACGCCTTCTTGGTGGAGTTGGAGGCTCTGCTGGTGGTGGCGAGCTGCCTGAAGACGAGGAGGAAGAGGAGTCGATCTCCAGCGAGCCGCTCGTATCCTCAGCGGGCTCGCTTGGCTCAGCGGCATGCTCGACAAGCTCTTCCTCGCCGGCAGGCTCTCCCGCGCCAAGAAACTCCTCTCGCTCGGCAAGGCTTGCCGCCTCCGCTGCCTCCGCCTCCTCCACGGTGTATCCGAACTCGCCCGCGGCCGCGGCTGCCGCCGCCTCTTCCAGCCTGGTGGCGATGTACGCCATCTCCTTGTCGGTGGTGTCGCGGGTGAGGCCCTTCTTCTCTTCGGAGCGAATCGACGTTTCTTCTAAGTTGTCGAAGAACTCCTGCACGGCTTCGTCGGCAGGCTCTTGCCAAGTTGGGTCAATCCCATGAGAATTGCACAGTGGCATCATTGCGCGGATGTGGCTGAGCGCGGAGTTATTGCACAGCCGGACGACCCCCCCTCGGCAACCTGAACACTTCGGGATGATCGGGGTCATACTTGAACAGCTCCTGGAGCATCCCGTTAAGCTCCAGGACAGTGAAGTTGAAGTTGAGGCCCGGGCGCAGCCTCATGATATCTGCCGCGTTCTCGAACTCCCAGGCGGGCCTCTTCCTCTCCTGCAGGGGGGCGATGCGGCGGCGGAGAAAGTCTGCGCCAACTGTGCCTACAGTTAGCCCGGCAAGCCTGAGGCGTCGGATCCGGGCAGTGGCAATCTTCAATCTACTGTCTTCCGGGGCCAAGTCGCTCCAGTCGTTGCTGCGTACTACTGGGGCTTGGCGCCGTGCGGTGAATGGCTGCGGGTTCTCCTCTACAATCCAACACCAATTGGCTCTCCATTCATCCCATTTGCTGCGGAACTCCCCCTCCAGATAAGCTTCTTTCTTGTGAGGCCTTGAGATCCAGGAGACTTCGCCGGACAAAGGCTCTCCTCTCTCGACTCGAGGCATAAAATAGTGGCGGAAGAGGGCTACATTGGGATGGACTCCGACAAAGTTTTCGCATAGATGTACGAAAACTGCCATGGTCAGAACGGCGTTGGGGTGAAGGCAAGGAGGTGGAACCCGTAGGTGTTCATGATGTCGCAGAAGGATTCACAGAAAGGCGGGCAGAGCCCGCAGTAGAAGAACAAGGCGAAGAACGCATATCCGTTTGAAGCCGTCTTACAAGCAATGGCTGGGAGTACCTTGGTGCGCTGATGCGCCCGTGTCTCCCCCGACCAGAAGAGGTAGAAGTTCTCCCTCAGCTTCCTCGCGGCAAGCTTGGGGGGGAAGACAGCTCGCTCCTTCCGCAGCGCCGCAAGCCGCAGCGCCTCGGCCGACTTCGTGGCCTTCCCCTTGTCGCCTTTCGGAGCCATGGCGGAGGCGGTGAGGGAGGTCGACGGCGCTGGTGGTGCTGGTGGTGACGGGAGGCGGAGCGCTGCTCTCTTTCAAGCTTTGGGAAGAAGGGGAGCGGCGGAGGTATTTCGAGGAGTAGCAACGGGCGGATGGACGAACTGCCCATGTTTCCCCTGCTTATAAGGGGGGAGGGGGCGGACGTTCCGCATTTCCGAATAAAGAAACAGCCCACGATCTCTCCCACGATGCCGCAATCGACGCATGCCGTTAGGGGAGGGCGCGGCGGATACGGAGAAAGATACGGCGAGAACCAGGCCGCGCGTGCCCGTGCACTGTTTTGGGCCTGGCCCAACAGCGCTCGGCACCGTGTATGGCCCAGGCCCGGGGGCTCCTGTCGGTGTACTAAAGTAGGGGTACCCTTAGTATCCCGAACTTGTGCACGGGCAGTCGCAGCGTCCCGCGGCAAGGCTTGCCGGGTGATCGCCAAGGTCCTCCATGGTTCCTTTGGAGCCATTCAAGAACAAAGTATCCAAGCCAAGGAGACAAGGCCCCGGCGAGAGGAGCTTGCCGGGAAGGTCGCTCAAGGCGCAAGACCCTGGCAAGAGGAGCTTGCCGGGAAGGCCAACCAAGGCACCTCAAGAAACTTGCCGCGACGCGCCACGCGTCCCGGCAAGGCCCGGTGAGCGACAAGCTCCCGGAAGCGACAAGATAGCGACCACGGCAAGGCGCTTGCCGCGGCAAGCTTCCACTCAGTACCCGCGCTCCAGCACTTCCACCCCCGTGTCGCTCTGGGACCCTTCCAGGCGCACGTTGCGGGCGGCTGTGCAGCCAGGGGTACGCGGTGGCAAGCGGCGCTGACAAGGTTGCCATCGTGGCGAACGGTGGCGCCCCTGACGGCCCTTTTTGCACTGTTTGGGCGACGTCGATGGGCATTTAATGCCCTTGTCCCCTGCCGTCAGGGTTAGGTATGGAACACTATACCAGCTACCACCCTTTTTCCATTTTTACCCTCAACTGCGTTGCCACCTGTCGGTGACCCCTTGAGCATATAAAAGGAGGCCCATGCGCAACGTAGATGGGGGTTAGACATTCGAACACTCTCACGCTCGGTCTGGTAAGCTGCTGAAGTGTACTGTAGCTCTCAGCGCTCCCGAGCAAGAACTCAATACAAACCAAAGCAGGAGTAGGGTTTTACGCATCCGTGCGGCCCGAACCTAGGTAAACTGCTCGTGTGCCTCGCCTCGATCTGCTCTTCGCGCGATCTCCGCCCCCTGCCGTACCGAAAGGGGTTCCGTCCCCATAGGTGTTCGTGGGTGGATCAGTTTCCCCGACAGAAGGGGGCAGAGGATATGTAAGAAATGGTTCATCATAAGTCTTTCACCAGTACTGTAGTAAAAATTCATACATGGAAGATTCTAGACTAAACCATAAATGGATACACTTTTATTCATGCACGATACTCCAATAGAGCAAGATCATGCATGGAAGTCTCCACATGGTTAGACAGCGGATTACATTGAGCAAAGACTAATGATCAACATTTAACTTGATAATGCAGATGTCCAGGTGAACCTCCTTGGAGTCCCCGTGCACATTGTTGGGGGTGAAATAATATCGTGCGTCTTCCATGTCCACTTTGGCGGGAAGGTCCTAGCTCGGCAGAGTCCAAGTCAGCTTGATGTAGCCAGTGTCACCACCCACGTACCTCCGAGGTGTAGTAATAGTGAGCACGCACCCATACATCGGCCTCGTGTCAGTGTCAGCGTCAGCGGCGTCGCCCCTGACGCACACTACAGAGATGTGGCGACGGCTTGCGCGGGCCTCGCCGGTGCCCACGATCAAGAGGAAGATGCTGCCGTCGTCCTCCGAGACTAGCAGACGGCGCTGATCCTCCAGCGACTCTGGCATGGTGAACGGGTAGCACATCTCGTACTTGATGTTCTTCGCCAAGGGCCAGTAGTGATCTGCGAATTATAAAGACTTCAGGCTAATTGCGTTCTTCAACCGTAGTCTCGCCTATCTGACAGGTCACTGCGGTAAGTGGATAAATCTGCATGTCCATCACAGGATCATACATCCTCCATGGTTGTCTGATGCCATTGAACACAAGGGCTTCATTTACACTGTCGACTCCTTCTATGGCTGGACGTATTGCTGGCCTACTCCATTCATCGCTACAAATAGATGTTACAGCAGTATGTTACTTTCCTATGATATCATGATGGCTTGCTTATATTACTGTCAACATTTACTGAAAAAATATTCATGCTCATAACATAATGTTCTTAAGTTTGACTACATCAAGAGCACTTTTTATTTGACTCCAACTTTTTTTTAGGGTTATTTGACTCCAACTTGATATGATGTTGTAGGCTGCCTGGTGTCACTACCCTTCCTAATCCCAGAACCTTTCAAAGAAGAGCGGCATGGCAGTTGCAGGTGGTTCCTGGCTCGATCAGACGACGGCGAATGATTAATGATCGTTCGCATGTACCGGACGTGTTGTTTCGCCGAATACAATCACAGTCACTGCATGGTCTTTGAGCAGGATCCCAGCTTCTCTGGGCCTTCAGGAATTTTTGACTTGAGGTTGGTAAGTAGACTTGGTACACGCTCTCTGTTTGTCGGACTAAATTATCTGATTAGCCAGGAGATAACCGACGGCAAGGATCATGATGACAACGCGGTTTCGTTCATCAGGCAAAACTGTGTGTACACAGCGTACCATGCATCTCTACATGCACCATACCTTGATATGTGCCGCCATGCTCTGCAGCCCAAAGTAGGAGAGAGAGTCATAAGTATCAGATTTCGACCTGCTGGCTAGAGTTTCCCCCGTCAGGCACCCAGCTGGTTCAAGCCATCAGCTAATCTCCACAGCTTAATAAATAGTAATGTCTAACTGAGCCAGTTAGTTAGATGCGTACACTTGTGTAGTAGGATCATTATTTAGTTTGATGCATACACTTGTTCTTTTTTGGTAGCCCTTTTGTAATGATGGCTGATGTTTGGTTTGGAAGAGAGAGCTACGTCTTCACTCTTCTGGCCTGCTTACTGCTTCTGTTCCACCCCCAGCCCTGGTTGCTGCTGCTGTTTTCAATGTACATTCAGTAGTATATTTCGTCTGTTGGTTGAATAAATGTGTTAGAACGACAAACACAATGTTTTGGAAGTCATTGCACGGTTCGATCCTTTAGTGCCCCGTACTGTACATAGCGCATACTATTTTTCGTACGGAACACATTTTCCACTTGTTGATAACATGCAGCCCACTGATGAAGGCCCAATAGAGAAGCCCATAATTAAGTGGAAGGGAGGCTCTCACTTGAATCCGGTCCAGGTACATGCTCATTGTCCCCTAAACATAAATAAGTAATTCGGAGGAGCAGGCTATAAACTGGGTTGTGCGGTTTTTGTGGCCCATCTAACAACATGACCACCCCAATAGTTTTTTCTTTGGCAAAATAGGTAGCCCAGTATTTCTTTTTGAAGAATACCCAAGCTAGGCCTATTTGTTTTCTCCGACTTACTGGGCTGCAAATCTTTCAAGACGAGGAGGGATGCATTCCGGCCTGGCCAAAGAGTGTGGTCAGAGTCTGTTAAAATTAATATCAAAAGGGGTTGAAAATTCCAAAAAATATATAGCAAATGGGATATTAGTTTCTTTTTTTGTTTTTGTTCTTCACTGATATCTTATACGTATTTCATTGGATTTAACAGGACATAGTACTAATTTATTTTTAAATTTGTTTTAGTATGGATACTAATTTTTGGATTAAGAATATTTTGTTCCCAAGTAAAAATTGGCGAATTTTCAAAATTTCCCACATATTTAGTTAATTATTTAAACCTTGGTACTGACTAGAAAATGGGCAGCAATTCTAAAAATGGAAAATGGACTGCAATAAATTCCATATGAATTAGAAAATGAGTAAAAATTATAAAAATAATAGCGAATGGGCTGTACACGCCACATATTTCGAGGCTGACCTGTTTACGCAAGGCTTTGTCAGCCAACACACGATTCTAGCAGTAGTGATTGTTGGATGTCCATCCAACGACCGGCGTGCTTCTTCAATCTCTGATCTTCCTGCTCCAGCCGCCTAAACTAGCGTCGGCGGGACTGCCTACTCCCTTCCCTTGTGGCCCGCTGTGATGGCACGCCGGCTTCCCCGGCCCACCCTACTCCCTCCGCTAGCCTGGCCGCACGCAATCAACTGCCTCCTTATTACGCCAAAAAAATGATTCCTCCCACTGACATCTGGGGCGCACCGGTTGGGAGGCTGACCTATGGGCCTACTAAGTTGACGTGTACGCAGGGCTAGTCAACTTAGTCAACAAACGATTCTAGCAGCAGTAACCATTGGATTTGAATCGAATGATCCTGCTGCTTCTTCAATCACTGCTCTTCTTGCACCAGCCGCCCAAACCAGTGCCGGCGAGACCGCCTACTCCTGCCTCCAGTGTCCGGCTGTGCTGCCGTTGAGGCCTCATCGTCCCCTACTACTCCCACTGCTAGCCAGGCCCTGCGGCGACGACAGCCTCACACCGCAGCCGAACCAGTGAACCCTCGTACTCCTCTCCGCGTGGGCATCCACTGCTGCGTCTTCCCCGGCTCTGCATCATCCCCTTCCTAGGCCTCGCCGTCGTCCACCGCCTTGGTGCTCTCGGCGCGGCGTGGTCAATGTGGTCAACGACCGACTTCCATCGGAAGAGTACTGTACGTGGAGAGGCTGACAGTTGGGTCCACGGCCACAACCCAGTTTTTTTTTGTGATTTGCCAAGTAAGTCGCTTTGTCAGGCCTGTTGGGCTGCAAATCTTTCAAGACGAGGAGAGCATTCATTCGGCTGGCCGAGAAAATGGTCTATCAGTAATGAGAAATGGGTTGTACATTTTGAAAACACATCAAACCGACAATTAGTTTCAAATTTCTTTTTTTCATTTCGAGATTTTAAATTGCATTGATTTTTATGCATGGACAATTTGTTGGATTCATATTGATATATATTTAATTTTAAAATCAGTTTGAACGTGACTCAAAATTTCGAGATTAAAAACAGTTCGGACCGCACCAAAATATGCAAAATTTCGTATAATTTTTTAACCGTGGCCATAATATGGGCTGTAATGCTAACAAAAAGAATAGGGTCTTTTACATTTGTGTCCCTAACTCGAACCACCTAATCAGATTTACCCCTAACTTCCAAGCTTACTCAAATTTGCCCCTCCGTCGTTAGGTGACCTTATAGAAATGCCCTTCTGTGCCGTTTCCGTTAGGTCAAAGGCCTTTGACCGTCTACCGGACGTTTTCTGGACATTTTGCCCTTGCCTCCGTGTGTCACTTACATGTGGGACCCACTTAGAGAAAAAAGAAAAGAAAAAAAACACTTTCTCTCACCCCTCTATCTCTCACTTACATGTGGGTCCCCACTAATAAATATAAAAATTAAAATAAAATTAGATATGGACCGGTCAAACTCCATATAAGGCCCACACATTGTTCTATTATCTCTGAAATGTTGTTTACTGATTTATGTGAGGGCTGGACCCACTGGCCAGATTCTGTAAAATATCTCTCAATTAAGAACTAATAATGGTTTAAGCTAATCTAGGATTAGTCTAATTAAAAACACGCCGACGCCCGCACTCCGAGACATGGCGACGATGTATAGGAGGACGCCAGAGTAGTTCACTGACTGCAAGATTGGGCTTGTGACGATGCGGGAGAGAAGCCTGAGTAGCCTGAGGTGGCCAGGGAACGTGGGGTGCCCAGGAGGATGAGCAGCAGCGAGCTTGAGCGGTGGCGACGGGCGGCGCTCGCTGGTAGAGATGCTACGGGAGGCGAGGATAATTGGGAGTTGGCGGAGGATGTTCAGGAGGATATTTCGGAGCTGAAGAACCTGAGGTAAGCCGGTGGTACTCAAGGCTGGAGGAGATCGGGCGGCGGCGGCGTGACAACGGAGTTGGGGAAGACAAGGAAGGATCCGTCAATATGGGGCGCTTCAATCCAATTAATCGGACAGAAAAACGAATCGGAGAGCGGTGGGACTATCAGCCATTTTCTGTGGCTCTGCGATGTCATTGGTCGTGCGTGTGACTCAACGCCGGCGATGGTTGCTTCGTCGTTCCCAGGCAAGAGAGATAGAGAGGGCGGAGGACCGCGACGAGCTGGTGGCGAAGTGCGGTGATCTCGCGAAGGAGGGTGGCGAGCCAGCCGCAGGGGCGGCGCAAGGATCGGGCCACCGGCCGACGCATATAGTTGCCGGAGATGAGAGAGACGGTGAGGTCGGGAGAGAGATATAGTTTTTTTTTTACTTTTTTGTTAGGTCCCCACGTGTAAGTTACTGAGAAATTTGGGAGAGAGTTTTTTCATTTTCTTTTTCTAGGCCCGCATGTAAGTGAGAGATAGAGGGGTGAGAGAAAGCGTTTTTTTTCTTTTCTTTTTTCTCTGAGTGGGTCCCACATGTAAGTGACACACGGAGGCAAGGGCAAAATGTCCAGAAAACGTCTGGTAGACGGTTAAAGGACTTTGACCTAACGGAAACGACACAGAAGGGCATTTCTATAAGGTCACCTAACGGCGGAGGGGCAAATTTGAGCAGGCTTCGAAGTTAGGGGCAAATCTGATTAGGTGGTTTGAGTTAGGGACACAAATGTAAAAGACCCAAAAGAATATGGGCGCCAAAAAAACCTTAAGAATTAGCAAATGGGCTATAAATTATTAGAAATAATGGCAGATGGGTTGTATGATGTTTTCCACAGATTTGAGGCTTTCCTAAAAACAGGTTGATGCACAAGCAGTGACTGTTGGATGTCCATCCAACGGTCGTCGTGCTTCTTCAATCTCTGTTCTTCCTGCTCCAGCCGCTCAAACAAGCGCCGGCGGGACTGCCTGCTCTCTCCTCCCCGCGGCCGGTTGTGCTGCCGCGCAGGCCTCACCGCCCCATCGTACTCCCATCGTTGGCCTAGCCATCCCTCTACTCACCCACACCTGTTGTTATTCTCCGGCGACGGCAGACGAACCAGTAAACCCTCGTACTCCTCCGCATGGGAAACAACTGTCGAGTCCTCCCTGGCTCCGTGTCGTTCCCTTCCTAGGCCTCACCGTCGTCCACCGCCCTGGTGCTCTCGGCACGGCCTGGTCAACGTGGTCAATGAATGACATCCATCAGAAGTGGACTGTACGTGGAGAGGCTGACAGCTGGGTCCATGGCCGCACACAAGGAAATGCCTCCTTATTACGCGCAAAATAATGATTCCTTCACCTGACATCTGGGACCCACCAAAAGGGCCTCTGTATTTCGCTAAAAAACATTATCGTCGCTGACAGCTCGGACCCACCAGCTATATCATCGCACACAAGGAAGTGCTTCCTTATTACGCACAAAAAAATGAATACTCCCCCTGCTAGCGGGGACCCAGTATAGTGGGACGCTGACTTGTGGGCCTACTAAGTTGACGGGGACGAAGGGCTTTGTCAACTTAGTCAATATGCACGATTATAGCTCCAGTGACCATATGATGTCCATCCAACGGCCATAGTGCTTGTTCAACCTCTGGTCTTCTTGCTCCAGCCGCCCAAACCAGCGCCAGTCGTGCCTCGTGCTCCTGTCTCCCGTGGCCGGGCGCGAAACCGCAGAGGCCTCACCGCCCCCTACTACTCCCACCGCAGGCCAGGCAATCCCTCTACTCACTCACACCCCCTGTTATTCTGGGGCGACAGCAGCCTCACACCGCAGTCGAACTAGTGAACCCTCGTACTCCTCTCCGCGTGGGCATCCACTACCGCGTCTTCCCTGGCTCCGCATTGTCCCCTTCCTAGGCCTCACCGTCGTCCACCGCCTTGGTGCTCTCGGTGCGGCGTGGTCAATGTGGTCAACGACCGACTTCCATCGGAAGAGTACTGTACGTGGAGAGGCTGACAGCTGGGTCCACGACCGCAGCAAGGAAGTGCCTCCTTATTACGTGCAAAATAATTATTCCTCCACCTGACAGCGGGGACCCACCGGATGGGCCACCGTATTTCGCGAAAAAACATTTCCCCCTGACTGCTGGGACCCACCAACTACATCTTCGCACGCAAGGAAGTGCGTCCGGGCAAAAAATAACTATTTGCCCCGCTGACTGCTGGGACCCACCAGCTACTTCTTCGCAAGCAAGGAAGTGCCTGACAGTCGGGACCCACCGGGTCGAAGCGTACATAGCGTTGTCATTCTGGTCGCGAACGTGTACGTACATACTGGTCGATGTAGAGGCGCGCACGTGTCGTAGTAGAGGCGCGCACGTTGCATGTACACGTACGTACAACGGCCAGTGCGCAAGAAAGAAAATACGGCCACGTACGTACATACAGGCAGGGTCTCGAACGCCTACTCGCGCATACGTACGGTCAGGGCTCGTGTACATGGCTAGGTTGGAACGGAGAAACAGCGTCGTCGTCGTGTTCATGGGGAGCCAACCGGTTGGGTCGGAACGGAATGCATCGTCGTGTTCATCGGGAGGGCTTGGATGGAACAACCGATGCAAACGAGACCTGGCGTACCGCAGAACGGAGGAAACGGCCTTGTGTTTGACCGACCACGGTTGAAATGGGATCATGTTCATCGAGAGGGGTCTAGCGTATCGCAAAACGGAGGAAACATACCTCCTACGGTCGAAACGGGGTCCTGTTGATCGAGAGGGGCGTGGCGTACCGCAAAACGGAGGAAACAGACTTGTGTTGGAGCACTACGGTCGAAACGGGGGTCCTGTTCATCGGGAGGGGTGTGGCGTACCGCAAAACAGGACTCCACAGAATACTGTTCATCTCCACCGTCGACCCCCTCCAGCCTCCACGGCCTACTGTTCATCCACCGTCGACCTTCTCCAGCCTCCACGTGCGACTGTTCATCCACGGGCTCCTGTTCATCCAGCCTCCACCGCGCGCTACTCCACCGGCTACTGTTCAACCAGCCCTCTCCATGGGCTCCTGTTCAACCAGCCCTCTCCATGGGCTCCTGTTCAACCACGCCTCCATGGGCTACTGTTCATCCCGCCCTCCACCGTCTACTGTTCATCTAGCCCTCCACAGGGTGGTCCTGTTCATCCTGCCCTCCACGGGGTCCTGTTCATACAGCCCCAACCGGCTCGATCGATCGGGGTCCTGTTCATCCGGAGGCAACACCACGGGGTCCTATTCATCCACCCCCACCGGGAACTGTTCATCCAAACCCCCCAGCAATGCTCACTATTCATCCAGAGGCAGCATCGATCGTCTTCAGTTAGCAGCAGTAGCGCGCTCGATCGGGTTCAGTTAACAGCCATCGATCGATCGCTCGGGTTCAGTAACGTGTAGCCTGCAGTGCAATCGCTCGGTTCAGTTAGAGCCCAATGCCTCGCTCGGGTTCAGTTAGAGCCCAACGCCTTGCACCCACGCGCGTGCGTTTACGAGAGAAATGCGCATCGCTCGGCCCCGACCACCCACCGTAACCGGGATCACCCCGATATTTTCCTTGCCCTCGCTTCTACCACGGTTTTTTCCGCCATGGACGGCCCAAATAATGTCATCCAGCTGCGTCTCCGGCCTGCCCAAGACAAAAAGCCCATTTTCTGTCATGATTTTTTGTCATAGAAGTAAGATCCCACCACATCTATGATGATATCGAGTTTTGTCACAATTATTGTCATAGAAGTGTCATAGGTATGACAGAAACAAATTTCGTTCGGCCCAAAATGTCACTGATGTGTCTTTTTTTTGTAGTGCCATCACTACTAACTAGCATGTGCTACTTCTCGAGCTTGCGTTGTATTCCCTCGAAGAGGAAAGAGAGATGCAGCACCATAGTGTAAGTATTTCCCTCAGTTTTTGAGAACCAAGGTATCAATCCAGTTGGAGACCACGCGCGAGTCCCTCGCACCTGCAAAAACAAATAAGAACTTCGCAGGCAACGCGATAAGGGGTTGTCAATCCCTTTACGGTCACTTACGAAAGTGATATCTGGTAGAGATGATAGTTTACATTTTTGGTATTTTTGTTTATAAGAACAGAAAGTAAAAGCGGAAAACGTAAAGTAGATGTAGATTGATATGTTGAGAATAGACCGAGGGCCATAATGTTCTCTAGTGGCTTCTCTCATGATAGCGATATTCTACGGCGGGTAAACAAATTACTGTCGAGCAATTGATAGAAAATCGAATAATTATGAGACTATCTAGGCATGATCATTGGATATAGGCATAATGTCCGAGACAAGTAGACCGACTCCTGCCTGCATCTACTACTATTACTCCACACATCGACCGCTATCCAGCATGCATCTAGTGTATTGAGTTCATACAAACAGAGTAACACCTTAAGCAAGGTGACATGATGTAGAGCGCTAAACTCAAGCAATATGATGTAAACCCCATCTTTTTATCCTCGATGGCAACAATACAATACATGCCTTGCTGCCCCTACTGTTACTGGGAAAGAACACCGCAAGATTGAACCCAAAGCCAAGCACTTCTCCCATGGCAAGAACTATAGATATAGTAGGCCAAACTAAACCAATAATTTGAAGAGACTTACAAGGATATTATGAGCACACATAAAGAGTTCAGAAAAGAGCCAAATATTTCTCATGGATAATCTTGATCATAAACCCACAATTCATCGGATCTCGACAAACACACCACAAAAAGAGATTACATCGAATAGATCTCCTCAAACACCGAGGAGAACTTTGTATTGAGATCCAGAGAGAGAGAAGAAGCCATCTAGATACTAGCTATGGACCCGAAGGTCTGTGGTAAACTACTCACAACTCATGGTGAGGGCGATGATGATGATGTAGAAGCACTCCGTGATGGATCCCCCCTCCGGCGGAGCTCCGGAATAGGCTCCAAGATGGGATCTCACGGGAACAGAATGTTACGGCGGTGGAATTAGTGTTTTATCTTTGTTGCTGATGGTTTCGGGGTACGTAAGCTTATATAGGAGGAAGGAGGACACCGGGGGACTTACGAGGGGCCCACGAGGCAGGGGGCGCACCCTGGGAAGGGGGGCGCGCCCCCACTCTCGTGGGAATCCCGTGTCCCCTACTTCGTGGTTCTCAAGTCTCACGTGCGTGATTTTCTCCAAAATATCTCTCCCGAAGGTTTCATTCCGTTTGGACTCCGTTTGATATTCCTTTTCTGCAAAACCCTAAAACAGGAAAAAAACATCAATCTGGACTGTGCCTTTGGGTTAGTAGGTTAGTCCCAAAATTGATATAAAAGTGTATGACAAAGCCCATTGAACATGGAACAATAGCATGGAACAATAAAAAATCATAGATACGTCCAACATAGTTTTTCAATGTAATTCTCTTAATTGTGGCATGAATGTTCAGATCTGAAAGATTCAAGATAAAAGTCTATATTGACATAAGAAATAATAATACTTCAACCATACTAACAAAGCAATCATGTCTTCTTAAAATACTATGGCTAAAGAAAGTTGTCGCTACAATATCATATAGTCTGGCTATGCTACCTCTTCATCACACAAAATTTTCATATCATGCACAACCCCGATTTCAGCCAAGCACTTGTTTTCATACTCTATTCTTTCAAACCTTTGAACTTTCACCCAATACATGAGCGTGAGCCATGGACATAGCACTATGGGTGGAATAGAGAGGTGGTTGGGGAGAAGACAAAAAGGAGGGAGATAGTCTCACATCAACTAGGCGTATCAAAGGGATATGGAGATGCCCATCAATAGATATCAATGTGAGTGATTAGGGATTGCCATGCAACGGATGCACTAGAGCTGAATATGTATGAAGGCTCAACAAAAGAAACTAGTGGGTGTGCATCCAACTTGCTTGCTCACGAAGACCTAGGGCATTTGAGGAAGCCCATCGTTGGAATATACAAGCCAAGTTCTATAATGAAAATTCCCACTAGTATATGAAAATGACTAAGCATGAGACTCCCTACAATGAAGAACATGGTGCTACTTTGAAGCACAAGTGTGGAAAAAAGATAGTAGCAATTATCCCTTTTTATTTTTTTTATTTTGTTTGGCCTTTCTTTTTTCTTTGGCCTTTTTTCCCTTTTTTGCGGAGGGGCTTTATTGATTTAGCCTTTCCTCCCATGGGACAATGCTCTAATAATGATGACCATCACACTTTCATTACAACTCGATATTACAACTCGATACTACAACAAATTATGACTCTATATGAATGCCTCCAGCGGTGTACCGGGATGTGCAATGAAACAAGAGTGACATGTATGAAAAGTTATGCATGGTGGCCTTTCCACAAATACGATGTCAACTACATGATCATGCAATGGAAATATGACAATATGATGCGTGTCATATGAACGGAACGGTGGAAAGTTGCATGGCAATATATCTCGGAATGGCTTTGGAAATGCCATGATAGGTAGGTATGGTGGTTGGTTTGAGGAATAATATGGTGGCTGTTTTGAGGAAGGATATATAGTGGGTGTATGGTACCGGCGAATGTTGCGCGGTACAAGAGAGGCTAGCAATGGTGGAAGGGGGAGAGTGCGTATAATCCATGGACTTAACATTAGTCATAAGAACTCATATACTTATTGCAAAAATCTACGAGTCATCAAAACAAAGCAATCAACGCATGCTCCTAGGGGGGAGGTTGGTAGGATTTAACCATCGCGCGCCCCCGACCTCCACACAAAGGTTGGCACTTTACAAATATCTCATGCTCTAACTTCGTCACATAGCGGTTCACCATACGTGCATGCTACGGGAATCACTAAACTTAACACAAGTATTTCTCAATTTCATAATAACTCCACTAGCATGACTCTAATATCACTATCCTCATATCTCAAAACAATTATCAAGCATCCAACATCTCATCATATTCAATGCACTTAGTGTGAAAGTTTTTACTACATTGATATTGGATGTCTATCATGTGAAGACTAGTTTTATAGCCTAAACACATTACCATGCTGTTTAAATAGACTCTAAAATGGATATAAGTGAAGCATGGGAGTTCAACAATTTCTTCAAAATATTATCACCACCGTGCTCTAAAATATATAAGTGAAGCACTAGAGCAAAACTATTCAACTCAAAAGATATAAGTGAAGCACATAGAGTGTTCTAACAATTCCTAGGCCATATTTAACTCTCTCAAATAGGTGTGTCCAGCAAGGATAATTGTGGCAAGCTAACACCCAAAGACTCAAATTATACAAGACGCTCCGAGCAAAACATACCATGTGGTGAATAAAAATATAGCTCCGAGTATAGTTACCGATGGATGAAGACGAAAGAGGGGACGCCTTCACGGGGCATCCCCAAGCTTAGGCTTTTGATTGACCTTGAATTTTACTTGGGGTTCCATGGGAATCCCCAGCTTAGGCCCTTGCTACTCTTTGTTCCATAGTCCATCAAAGCAATACTCAAAACTTGAAAACTTCACAACACAAAACTTATTCAAAAATTCTCGTGAGCTCTGTTAGTATAAGAAAACAAATCACTACTCAAAGGTACTGCAATGAATTCATTCTTTGTTTATATTGGTGTTAAACCTACTGTATTCCAACTTCTCTATGGTTCATACCTCCCAATATTACTCATAGATGCATTGAAATAAGCAAACAACACACGGAAAACAGAATCTGTCAAAAACAGAACAGTCTGTAGTAATCTGCAGGTTTCGCATACTTCTGTAACTCCAAAAAAATCAAACTAAATTGGTAAATGTGAGGAATTTGTCTCTGAATCGTCTACAAAACGAATCAACTAAATAGCACACTCCAGTAAAATCTGATGACCATTCTAGCCAGCGCTAACGATTCTGTTTTTCACAGCAAGATCACATAAACTTCACACAAGTCTTACCAAAGGTTCTACTTGGCACAAACACTAAACAAAACATGAAACCACATCTAAACAGAAGCTAGATGCAATATTTATTCCTAACAGCAGCAAAAACAAAAAAATATAAAATTGGGTTGCCTCCCAACAAGCGCTATCGTTTTACGCCCCTAGCTAGGCACGATACAAAATAGATCTAGGTTTTGCCATCTTTGATCTTCACCCTTTTAATGGTGTCAAGCTCGAACCCGGGAGGTTCTTTACGTTTCCCTTCATATTCGGAAATCTTTAGATCTAAAGCACCCAACCGCTTATTACAAAGAGTAATCAACATATTCATGTGGTGGAGATTCCCACTAACACTTTTAAGAGGTTCAAGAGACTTTTGTAATATTTTTGTTACTTCGCAAATTTTCTCAAAAACTTGCGTCCCTTCCTGGGTTGAATTTGACCCTTTTTGGGGAGGTAGTATTCCCACTATTCGCTCTATAATTTCATGCGCAATACTAGGATCAACTTCGATAAAATTCCCTTTGGCAACGCAATCCAAGAGTTGTCTATGAGATATATTTAATCCAACATAAAAATTGCGAAGCAAGATTCTAAAATTCACCTCTAAGGTGCACTTACGATAAGATTCCATCATCCTAAACCAAGCATCTTTTAAGTTTTCTCCTTGCTTTTGTTTGAAGTCAAGCACTTCAAACTCGGGAGACAAAGGAGTGGACAAGGGACTAGCCATAATGACAAGCAGGCAATCCAACACACACAAGCAAACAAGAAGCAAGCGAACGATAAACACATGGCAGAAGAAGGGCAAATAAATCGGCAAGGGTGAAGTGGGGGAGAGGAAAACGAGAGGAAAAAAATGTAATGCGAAGGATAAGGGTTTGTGATAGGTACTGGTATATGACTTTTGCGTAAGCCTCCCCGGCAACGGCGCCAGAAATTCTTCTTGCTACTTCTCGAGCTTGCGTTGTATTCCCTCGAACAGGAAAGGGAGATGTAGCACAGTAGCATACATATTTCCCTTGGTTTTTGAGAACCAAGGTATCAATCCAGTAGGAGACCACGCACGAGTCCCTCGCACCTGCACAAACAAATAAGAACTTTGCAGCCAACGCGATAAGGGGTTGTCAATCCCTTTACGGTCACTTACGAAAGTGAGATCTGATAGAGATGATAGTTTATATTTTTGGTATTTTTGTTTATAAGAACAGAAAGTAAAAGCGGAAATAGTAAAGTAGATGTAGACTGATATGTTGAGAATAGACCCGGGGGCCATAATGTTCTCTAGTGGCTTCTCTCATGATAGCGATATTCTACGTCGGGTAAACAAATTACCGTCGAGCAATTGATAGAAAAGCGAATAATTAAGAGACTATCTAGGCATGATCATTGTATATATGCATCACGTTTGAGACAAGTAGACCGACTCCTGCCTGCATCTACTACTATTACTCCACACATCGACCGCTATACAACATGCATCTAGTGTATTGAGTTCATAAGAACATAGTAACGCCTTAAGCAAGATGACATGATGTAGAGGGTAAACTCAAGCAATATGATATAAACCCCATCTTTTTATCCTCGATGGTAACAATACAATACGTGCCTTGCTGCCCCTATTGTCACTGGGAAAGGACACCGCAATATTGAACCCAAAGCCAAGCACTTCTCCCATTGCAAGAACTATATATCTAGTAGGCCAAACCAAACCAATAATTCGAAGAGACTTGCAAGGATATTATGAGCACACATAAAGCGTTCAGAAAAGAACCAAATATTTATCATAGATAATCTTGATCATGAACCCACAATTCATCGGATCTCGACAAACACACCGCAAGAAGAGATTACATCAAATAGATCTCCTCGAAGACCGAGGAGAACTTTGTATTGAGATCCAGAGAGAGAGAGAAGAAGCCATCTAGATACTAGCTATGGACTCGAAGGTCTGTGGTAAACTACTCACAACTCATGGTGAGGGTGATGATGATGATGTAGAAGCACTCCGTGATGGATCCCCCCTCCGGCGGAGCTCCGAAACAGGCTCCAAGATGGGATCTCACGGGAACAAAAGGTTACGGCAGTGGAATTAGGGTTTTCTCTCTGTTGCTAATGGTTTCAGGGTATGTGGGCTTATATAGGAGGAAGGAGGACACCGGGGGACTTACGAGGGGCCCACGAGGCAGGGGGTGCCCTGGGAAGGGGGGCGCGCCCCCCACCCTCGTGGGCACCTCGTGGCCCCTACTCCGTGGTTCTCAAGTCTCCCGTTCGTGATATTCTCCAAAAATATCTCTCCCGAAGGTTTCATTCCGTTTGGACTCCGTTTGATATTCCTTTTCTGCAAAACCCTGAAACAGGCAAAAAAAAACAACAATCTGGACTGGGCCTTTGGGTTAGTAGGTTAGTCCCAAAAATGATATAAAAGTGTTTGACAAAGCCCATTAAACATCCAAGACATCATAAATAATAGCAGGGAACGATAAAAAATTAAAGATACGTTGGAGACGTATCAGCATGGCACCGGATTACCAAAATTTGGCATGTTTGGCTATGGTGGAGTTCATCCACGGCTGCCCTCGCCCTTCTCGGTGCCTTTGTCGTCCTTCTCATGGAAGTACCGGTCGAAGACGCAGTACGGATCGAGAGTCGGATCTTCTCGTCGCCGGAGTTGTCCTCCTTCTCCTCCTTCGGTGGCAGTCCGGCCATGGCATGGATGATACATCTCCAACGTATCTATAATATTGGATTATTCCATGCTATTATACTATCTATCTTGGATGTTTTACATGCATTTATATGCTATTTTATATGATTTTTGGGACTAACTTATTAACCCAGAGCCCACTGCGAGTTTCTGTTTTTTTCCTTGTTTTTGAGTTTCGCAAAAAAGGTATATCAAACGGAGTCCAAATGGAACAAAACTTTTTGGAGATTTTTCTTGGACCAAAAGACATCAGAAGGACTTGGAGTACATGCTAGGGGTTCCATGAGGCGGCCACAAGGGTGGGGGCGCCCGAGGGGGTAGGGCATGCCTCCCTACCTTGTGGCCCCTCGTGCCTTCCCTGACCGACTTCTTTCGCCTATAAATACCAATATATTCCAAAAACATCAGAACATGCATCAAAACCACTTTTCCGCCGCCGTAACCTTTTGTTATTGCAAGATCCCATATGGAGGCATGTTCCAGTACTCTGCCGGAGGGGGAATCAACCACGGAGGGCATCTACATCAATCCTATTGCCCTTCCGATGAAGTGTGAGTAGTTTACCACAGACCTATAGGTCCATAGCTAGTAGCTAGATGGCTTCTTCTCTCTCGTTGATCTTCAATATCATGTTGTCCTTGTTGTTCTTGGAGATCTATCCGATGTAACCTTATTTTGCGGCATGTTTTTCAAGATCCGATAAAATTCTGGGTTTATGATTAGATTATCTATGAATAGTATTTGTGTTTCTTCTGAATTCTTTTATGCATGATCTTATATCTTAGTAATTCTCTGCGAACTATTGGTTTTGTTTGGCCTACTAGATTGATAATTCTTGCAATGGGAGAAGTGCTTTGCTTTGGGTTCAATCTTGCCGTGCTCAATCCCAGTGACAGTAGGGGACATGACACGTATTGTATTGTTGCCATCAAGGATAAAAAGATGGGGTTTTCATCATATTGCTTGAGTTAATTCCTCTACATCATGTCATCTTGATTAAGGCGTTACTCTGTTCTTATGAACTTAATAATCTAGATGCAGGCAGGAGTCGGTCGATGTGTGGAGTAATAGTAGTAGATGAAGGCAGGGTCGGTCTACTTGTCTCGGGTGTGATGCCTATATTCATGATCATTGCCATAGATGTCGTTACAATTATTTGCTTTTCTATCAATTGCTTGACAGTAATTCGTTCACCCACCATAAACTTGCTATCATGAGAGAAGCCACTAGTGAAACATATGCCCCCCTGGTCTCTTTTACATCTTATAAGTATCAGATATACTATTTTTCATTCTTTTACTTTTCAATCTATAAACCAAAAACCCAAAAATATTTACTTTATTTGTTTATCTATCTCTACTAGATCTCACTTTTGCAAATAACCTAGAAGGGATTGCCAACCCCTTTATAGCGTTGGGTGCAAGTTGTTGATTGTTTGTGCATGTATTTGGCGACTTGTGTGTAATCTCCTACTGGATTGATACCTTGGTTCTCAACAAACTAAGGGAAATACTTCCTTCACTTTGCTGCATCACCGTTTCCTCTTCAAGGGAAACACCAACGTTACCTCGGGAAAGCGACGAGGAAGCAGAAGAATTTCTGGCACCGTTGCGGGGGAGATCTACGCCAAGTCAAGACCCACCAAGTACCATTCATTAAACTCTCATCTCTTGGATTTACATTATTTTCCATTCGCCTCTCATCTTCCTCTCCCCCACTTCTAAAACATTTTCAGAAAAACAAAAAAATATTTGCCTTCTTTTAATTTGCCTTTTTCTCGTTCGATCTTATGTTTGCTTGTGTTGCCATGTGCCTTCTATTTTCTTGCATCTTTGCTTGCTAAAAATTTATTTATGGATCCTCAGCCACTTGCTAATCTTTTTAAGAGATCCAACTATGATGAACCAACTGTTAGTGAGTTTAGTGCACTAGATTATCTTTATGTGATTTTGCTTGAAATTCCTGAATCTGAAAATTGTGATGAAGTGTCGAAAGAAGAAATTTATGAAGTGATTCACGATAGCTCCTTGATTGAAAAGCATGATTGCAATGATCATATGATAAATTCTATTAATGCCAATTGTGTTAATTATATGCAAAACCCTAAGCTTGGGGATACTAGTTTTGCTATGTCCACTACTTGTTGCAATGATCATGATTGGGGTGATTCTTCTTATGATCTAAAAATATTATTTAATCACCATGATAAATGCAAGATTGATAATAATGTTTGCAATAATATTGAAAGTGGGTTTGGAGAGGTCATGACTTTAGTTAATGTTGATCCCACTATTTTGGAACAGTGTCAATTTCGCATGCATGTGGATCGTGTTGAGAATATGTTTTGTGATAGCTATATTGTTGAATTTGCTTATGATCCTACATGCAATTATTATGTGAGAGGAAAATATGGTTGTAGAAATCTTCATGTTACTAAATTACCTCTCTTCATGTTGAGATTGATCTTGTTTTATTTTTCTTCCTTGCATATGCTAGATATTGCTTGTCTTGATTTGTTTTCCTTTAAAATGCCTATGCATATGAAGTATGTTAGACTTAGATGTCTTTCCCACGTGTTTTATGATGCTCATTTTGTGCTTCAATTCTTATCTTTCATGTGAGCATCATTCAAATCTCAAGCCGGTCTTAATGGCTATAAAGAAAGAGCTTGTTGGAAGGCAACCCAATTTTATTTTTGATTTTTTACTTTTTGGTTCCGTTTTGCAAGTTTTACACATTATTACTTCTGTAGTAATGGTGTTTTGGTGTTTTAATTAGTGTTTGAGCCAAGTAAGACCTTCGTGATGGCTTACGGGTATTGTTGATTTGATTTTGCTCAAAAACAGAAACTTTTACGTCTAGTGCATAAAATTAAATAATTCACAGGAACGTCGAAACGTTCTGAAAGTTTTACACAAAATTGATATACAAATTCCCCACGTATTCCAAATTTTTCAGAATTTTTAGAGTTACAGAACTATGCGAACTTTAGAGATTGCTACATACTGTTTTGTTTTTGACATATTTTGTTTTTAATTTGTTGTTTGCCTATTTTGATGCATCTATGGCTAGTATCGGGGGGTATGAACCATGGAAAAGTTGGAATACAGTAGATATTACACAAATATAAAATTAGAATAAGATAACAACAATACCTTGAGTGGTTATTTTCTTCGTTTTACTAACGGAGCTCACGAGATTTTCTGTTGAGTTTTGTGTTATGAAGTTTTCAAGTTTCGGGTAAGGATTTGATGGACTATGGAGTAAAGAGTGGAAATAGCCTAAGCTTGGGGATGCCCAAGGCATCCCAAGGTAAAATTCAAGGACAACAAAGAGCCTAAGCTTGGGGATGCCCCGGGAAGGCATCCCCTCTTTCGTCTTCATCCATCGGTAACTTTACTTGAGGCTATATTTTTATTCACTACATGATATGTGTTTTGCTTGGAGTGTCTTGTATGATATGAGTCTTTGCTTTTCATTTTTTCACAATCATCCTTGAACGATGTACACATCTTTGAGGGACACACTTCAATCGTGATTTATTGGAATACTCTATGTGCTTCACTTATATCTTTTGACCTAGGCAATTTTGCTCTAGTGTTTCACTTATATCTTTTTAGAGCATGGTGGTGGTTTTATTTTATAGAAATTGTTGAACTCTCTTGCTTCACTTATATCATTTTTAGAGTCCTTTAGAACAACATGGTAATTTTCTTGGGTTATAAATTTAGTCCTAATATGATAGGCATCCAAGGAGATATAATAAAAACCTTCATATAAAGAGCATTGAATACTATGTGAAGTTTGACTCCTTGTAATTGTTTTGAGATGTTAAGATGGTAATATTAGAGTCATGCTAGTGGTAGTTTGTGAGGTTAAAGAAATAATTGTGTTAAAGTTTGTGATTCCCATAGCATGCACGTATGGTCTCCTAACTATGTAACCGAATTGACACACTTTGTATTTTGAGTGTTTGTCTTTGTGTGAAGGTCGGAGGTGCGCGATGGTTAAATCCTACAAACCTCCCCCCTAGGAGCATGCATCGTAGTAATTTTCTTCAAGAGCTAATAATTTTTTTCGCAATAAGTATGTGAGTTCTTTATGACTAATGTTGAGACCATGGATTATACGAACTCTCACCCTTCCACCTTGCTAGCCACTCTAGTGCCGCTCAACTTTAGTTGGTGCATAAACCCTCCTTATACCTTCCTCAAAACAACCACCATATCTACCTATTATGGCATTTCCATGGGCATTATGAGATGTATTGCCATGTAACTCCACGATTCCATTTATTATGACACGCTTCATCATTGCCATATTGCTTTGCTTGAGTTAATTCCTTTACATCATGTCATCTTGATTAAGGCGTTACTCTGTTCTTATGAACTTAATACTCTAGATGCAGGCAGGAGTCGGTCGATGTGTGGAGTAATAGTAGTAGATGAAGGCAGGAGTCAGTCTATTTGTCTCGGACGTGATGCCTATATTCATGATCATTGCCATATATGTCGTTATAATTATTCACTTTTCTATCAATTGCTTGACAGTAATTTGTTCACCCACCGTAGACTAGCTATCATGAGAGAAGCCACTAGTGAAACCTATGCCCCCGGGGTCTCTTTTACATCTTATAAGTTGCAGATATACTATTTTGCAATCTTTTACTTTTCAATCTATAAACCAAAAACCCAAAAATATTTACTTTATTTGTTTATCTATCTCTATCGGATCTCACTTTTGCAAATAACCTAGAAAGGATTGACAACCCCTTTATAGCGTTGGGTGCAAGTTGTTGATTGTTTGTGCATGTATTTGGCGACTTGTGTGT
This sequence comes from Secale cereale, assembly GCA_902687465.1. Lineage (NCBI taxonomy): Eukaryota > Viridiplantae > Streptophyta > Magnoliopsida > Poales > Poaceae > Secale > Secale cereale. The sequence goes on along the minus strand of LR738711.1, from coordinate 750,195,466 downwards.
AATCTCCTACTGGATTGATACCTTGGTTGTCAACAAACCAAGGGAAATACTTACTTCACTTTGCTGCATCACCCTTTCTTCTTCAAGGGAAACACCAACGTTACCTCGGGAAAGTAGCGAGGAAGCAATGGACTGCCTAATTCTTAGCGGGCGAGGGCGTGTGTGTTCCTGTGTTGTCGTTCTTTACAATGCAGGTGTGGATGGCTTCCACCTTTGCGGTCGCCCGCATGCGGTCATCAGCCATCTCCACGCCACCATTTCCGATGGGATACGTGCCTCGGTGGCATGGGGGTCTGGGTTGGGGCCGCCGACGACATGTGGGTTGGGGCGCTCGGACGGGGTAGAAGCTATGAGGCAGTGGAGGTTGGGAGCAGCTGACCGCGAGACGGAAGAAGAGGTGTTGGGGATATAACCCCATGGTGTGACCCGCCCAGGAGGGTCCGGATTACATTGTTACTCATAAGTGAAAGCTTAAGTGGGGCCAAGAAGATAATATATGAATACTGGATGCGGCTTATAAAGAGGGCCTATTGAAGGCCAAGACCCGAAGGCGACTCAAGACCCGAAGGTGTGAGCCACCCAATGGTGACTTGCCTTGCAAGGCAAGGGGACTTAGAATCAGGGTCGGTCATGTTGCATGACCCGACCCGTACTATTGTAAGCCCAGGGCCTCGACCTATGTGTATATAAAGGCGAGACCCTTAGGCGGATAAAAGACAAGAAACAATCAATAGAGAGCTAGGTTAAGCGATTCTGCTCCCTTGTAATCGATACTCAAGAAATACAACTCAAAGCATGACGTATGCTTTTACCTCGATTGTGAGGGGTTGAACCTGGGTAAACTCGTGTCTCTCATCCCGCTTAACCCCGTTAAGATAATCACCGTAGCCATGGCCTCGCACCTAAGTCCTTTTACGAGGGCATCTGCCATGATAAAACCATGATAGTTGGCACGCACTGTGGGGCTAGGGCACGATGGTTTCGAGTTCTTGAAGGGCTCCTTCCCAGGTCTCGAGGGATACATCGTTGGCAGGATGACCAAGAGTCACCGCGGCAAGCTCTACGTCGACAACACTGGCTGGGGCCCCGAGGCCGACTCAATCAAGTACGGGTACCGGGTCCCCTTCGGTGGAATTCACGTCTTCATCAACAAGATCGGCGAATCTGAGCCTCAACCGGACGCCTCCACCGACCTCTTCGAGTCGTCTCAGTGCGCAACCCGCCTGTATTCAACCCGGCCAGAAGCATGCCTTCGTCGGTTTCACGCAAGGTTTGGAGCTTGCAAAATATTTTGTGTCTGGTGGGGAGACTCTCGTTTATTCAGATGGTGAGTCCTCAACTGGAGAGATGGAGTCAATATATCAGCTTCAGGATGGCGGGCTTGGGGGCTATTCTGATGGTGACAGTATTCCGGACCCCTATGAACCGCCGTGCAGGGCAGCTGTCTTCTTGTCTGGTACACATCCGGTTTTAAATTCATCAACATCTGCAGCTTTGATGTCCGGATCGACTGTGGCTGCGACATCGAGGGATGGCGGCTCAGTTATACCACCGACTCAAGTTATGTCAGATCTCTTGAACACTTTGAGCACTTTGCTTGCAATAAGAGCAATTGCGGCGAATCAGGTAGAGCGCAATGCAGAGATTGGAAAGATTCAGGCGGAGATCACTAAGGCCCAGGAGGATATAAATGCAAAGAATGCCAGGATGGCGGAGGAACGGGTTCAGATCGCGGCCAAGTCAAAGCGTGTAAGGGTGGAAGCCTGGCTCCTAAGTCTGGATCAGAACGCCTCTAACGCAGTTTTTCGTAGGAGGCACCAGACCCGCCTGCCTTCGCATATGAGCCTATGAAGTTGTTTAACACCCCTGGAGTAGGTCCAAGCACTCCGGGCGCCCGGGTGAATCCTTAGTTAAACGCAGATGGCCTGGAAGCGGGGCGGCGGATCAACCTCGACAGCCTGAGCCGACATGGAGGGATGAGTGGATGCCTAACCCGACTCTCAATCAAACGCTACCTCAACATTTTCTGACACCACTGCATGGGCATTTTTCTAACCCGGTGGATAACACGATAGCAGCGGCAACACGACTGGCGGCTATTCCGGTCGAGGGCGAATCACCGGTTGCGGTGGAGATCCGAAACACGATAGGGCTCCTTCAGACAGCTATTGCACAGCAGGTGGCTTACTCGTATAGTTGTGATCGTGTTCACTTGACCCCTCGCTCGAGTGGAAGTTACAGCCGACACGTTGAGTCGCCCGCAGTGTCCAGCAGTGAGCAGCATCATAATCCGCCCTGTGATGATAACCCGCCCCGCGATGATAATCTACTAGTAAATGCTCAAGCCATTGTGGATCAAGCCAGGGCTCATCGTGAGGGAAAAGTGGCAGCTCAGTAGGGGCTTATCAGCAGCCTCCGATGACTCCTTCGGCTTCACTTGGGGCTGGGACGATTTCTAGGACAGTTGCAGTGCCGTGTCTAGTACCGGCTTTGCGTAATGAGCGTCTACCCGAGGATTTCAATGGCCCCCGTAAGGTGCCTAATTACACATCTGATCTCCCTCCTGAAGGTTGGATTGAGAGTTATGAGTTAGGCATGGAGATGTTGGATGTCAACAATGCGGTCTGGGCCAAGTACTTTACTATGATGTTGGACGGACCGGTGCTTACATGGTTAAAAAGCTTGCCTACCAATTCTATCAGCTCATGGGCAGAGCTGAAGGCATGTTTCATCAATAATTTCCAAGGGACTTGCAAGCAGCCCCTGGTGATCATTGATCTAGACAACTGTGTGCAGCGGGAGGTTGCTCGACCCACCATTGGGACTGGTGGCTTGGCTATTATTCACTCGTTGGATAGCATTGCGGTGGGTCGGGTGGTTCTGGTTTTGGAAAGGAATTGTCACTTTACCCCCCACAAGTAGAAGCTTGAGCGGCTTAAGTGTTATTGCAATGATATGGGTGAGCTCATGGCGGCTCTCATTAAGTATGCAAACTCTGATAATACCAAGGACACTGGGTCTGATGATGAGAAGATTAATAAGGGTAAGAAGAATGGCAATGGTAAGGGTCGGCAGCAGAATATGGCAGGGAATAATAATGGCAACAAGCAGGGTAACGGTGCTAAGCGTAGACACCCCGGTGGCGGGTCATATCTAGTAGCTAACACCAATGTTGGGTACAAGAACCAGCACCGCAACGGTAATGGTAAACCACCTTATGGTAAGGGAAAACCGTATAATCTTGAGGTTGCACTAAATGACCCATGCCCGAAGCATAGTTTTCCTGATGAACCATCCACTCATGCTTGGAAGGGTTGTTGGATTATGCGAGAGTTCAAGAATTATAGTTTCGGTCCGAATCATGGCAATAATAATGGGCCGCTCGGCGGGTCAGAATCCTGCTCTCAGGGGTCTAGCTTCGGTGGTGGCAATTCAAATTCTGGCTTTCAAAGTCAAGGTTACCAGGGTGGCTATAACCAGCAGTCTGGTCAATGTAACTAGCAGCAAGGTAATCAGTCAGGATATCATAGTAATCCAAAGCAGTTGAATGGTGCCAGTACCATGTTTTCACCACAAGTCTTTGCAAGCGAGATCAGAAGGTTCATAAACGTGTTGTCAATGATGTTGAGCCGGCAGTACCACAATATTTACCATGGTCAGAGCATCCGATCACGTGGAGTCGACAGAATCACCCGTCTCGGGTTGAGAATCCGGGTCATCTGGCCTTGGTGGTAGCCCCTCAAATATGTGGTTATAAGTTCACGAAAGTGCTCATGGATGATGGCAGCAGTATCAACATTTTATTTTATGATACCTTTCGTCGTATGAATTTGATTGACAAGCACCTCAAGCCATCATCTACAGTTTTCCATGGTGTGGTACCTGGCAAGTCAGCTTATCCTGTGGGGAAGATTGCCCTAGAAGTGGCTTTTGGTGATGGCCATAATTACATAACATAGACCTTATGGTTTGAGGTGGTCAGGATCACAAGACCATATCATGCTTTATTTGGGAGGCCGGCTTATGCTCGGTTTATGGCTCGTCCTTGTTATATTTATTTCAGCTCAATATGCCAGGGCCCAATGGAACGATTACGGTTCATGGCAACCAGAAAATTGCCCTAAAGTGTGAGGAAGGAGATGCAGCTTATGCAGAGTCAGCTTGTGCTACTGAGGAGTTAAAGTTCTATAAGGAAAATGTTGACCTTGCTGATATGACTGTAAGTGCATCTAGGTTAAGGGACTAATGTGTTTGTGAGTGTACACAGGTTCTATAAGTCTTTGAGGAGTTTGGTATTTTCGAAGAAAGTCGACCCCTAAGTATGAATGTCTTCATTTGAAGACTTTGATTTTCTTGAATACTTTGAAAATAAGGAAATTGGTGTTACCTTGAAGACTTTGATATTAATACGAGGATTATGAAGCGTGAAGAATTTTGTTTTCGTAGTTTCATTTTATATTTCTTGAGTCATAGGACACACCGTACTGTTAAAGGGGGTTGAGGTAAAACTAAGGAAACAATTTCCAACTGATGCTCATCTCAAAGCCTACACATACCCAATTCTTCGAGTGAAGCCTTTGGAAATCTCATACAGTTCAGTCAATTTCTTAAGTGATAGACGCGACGATCTTCTGGTCTCTGAGGAATTTTTTCTGACTGGGGAGTTAGGAATTCACCAGTGTGGATTGCCTACAAGTGAGGAACATGATGGCCCTGAGGAATTTGAGAGCTCAAATTTCTGACCGTTGTTGTGCTACGCGCCAACTGTCCCAAAATATCTTATCCACCTAACGATCACATCATTGAAGGGCATTTATGTCTTATCATGTCGGGCTGCACCCTGGATATAAATAGCCGCGCCTTACAACCACTAGCTGGTTGGCTGCTCCGAGAAACTGACACTTGTCATTTAGAGCAACCCATCCTCCGAGGACTTTGGCGAAAATCATGAGTGAGGAAAAACCCAAAACCCCAACACCTAAAGCCCAAAGTGATTGAGCATCACTGAAGAGATTGTTCCTGTGTGGAACCGACGCTTGTTACCTTTGAAGACTGTGCATCTTCCATACGGTTAGGCATCAATAGTCTAGAGCATCCAAGAGGAATATTGGATCGCCGAGTGACCAAGTCTGTGAAGGTTTGGAAGTCACCTGTGAAGATTTACCATGAGTGATTGGGCGAGGTCTGTGTGACCTTAGCTCAAGGGAATACGATAAGGACTGTGTGTCCTGGGACCATCTGTCCTTTGGTTCAAATACCAAGCCGCCCTAACCAGACATACAATGGTCACATCACTTGGAACTTGTGTACCAAATCATTGTCTTCACCGAGTTACTGGTTCTATTTCCTCAACCCTTTCAGTGCATCGCTTACTTGTTGATGAAATTGATCTTTACTGTTTGAAGACTTTGAATGAAGACTTTCTCAATTTCCTCAATCCTATTTCTTAGTCACTCTATCTTCCGCTTGCTTATCATGTTTACACGCTACCTATGCTCTATGCTTGTTTCATTTCATCACGATGACTATGTTACTATCTTGTTATGTTTGCATCTGAGTACTTATTCCGCTGCTTGTAGTTCGTCACTTAGTTATTTCCTCAAGAAGTATTTCCTTAGTGACGAATTTGTAAAAATCTCATATTCACGCCCTCTAGTCGATATAACGCACCTTCAATTGGTATTAGAGCAAGGTACTCATTTGTTCTGTGTGATTTTGGTTTAACCAACTAGAGTTTTACTTATGTCGACTGCAGGCATGATCGAAGTCTCGGTTGGGTGTCCTACATTCGATGGGATGGACTACCCCTACTAGAAGAACAAGATGCGCATGCATCTTGAGACAATTGACAATGATCTCTGATACGTTGTGGAAACTGGTGTTCCCACCATCCCTCCTTCTGTGAACACTGCTGATGTGAAGAGATTCAATCAGCTCGACTCTCAAGCGAAGAATATCATATGTGGCCATCTGAGCAAAGGACAGTATGACAGAGTGAGTGCTTTGGAAACTGCTAAGCTTATCTGGGATAGGCTGTCCAAGGTCAACGAAGGAATCACAACCCAACGTGATTCTCGAGTTGACGTTCTTCGCAATCTCTTCAACCGCTTCAAAATACTCAACAATGAAAACATTCAGCAAACTTTCGATCGCCTCACTAACATCTCTAATGAGCTTCAAGCACTTGGTGCCACAGACATCACTGACCACGAGGTGGTGAAGAAATTACTGAGATCAATTGATTCCTCATTCGATACACTAGCACCGATGATACAAGAATGGGGTGACTACGAGTCACTAGATCATGCTGATATCCTCGAGAAATTGAACACACATGAATTCCAACAAGCTGAAAAGAGAGACCGCTACGGGCAAGCTATGGAAGATCACGCACACTGAAGGCCAAGGCAATTTCCTCATCTGAAGGGGAAGACTCTAATAGCAGCCTTGGTGATCCCGAGGAAGTAAGCCCGGAACTAGCTATGCTTGTGACAAAATTCCAAAAGTTCTCTAGACATGGCTGTTTCTGAAAATCTTCAAGAGGGCATGACATGAGATCAGATTCTTCATCCCGCGACTACAAGAAGAGGACTTGCCACAAATGCAAGAAACTTGGCCACTACATGGCCGAATGCACTCAGGGGTTGAAGAAGAAGAAGTACAAAGATGATAGTTCTGATGACTCGAAGAAAAAGAAGAAATCTTCAAAGTCTTCATCATCAAAATCTTCAAAGTCTTCATCTCACAAGAAGAGCAGTTCCAGAAAGGCACATGCATTCATTGGCAAGGAAATGGACTCTGAAGCTGAATATGAAGAGAATGAGGAAGAGAAGGAATCTAAGGAGTCAGATTCTGCTGTGGCGAGCCTAGCTCTCGCTACTGCTTTTGTCAGCAAGTCCATCTTCAACTGTGATGAAAATGGCAACATCAACACTAATGACAATGGCAACGATGATTTCGCTCCTACCTATTGCTTTGTGACAAAAGGTTCCAAGGTACTCAAACGTCCCTCCTCTAATTCTAGTGAAGATGAATCGGATGAAAACCTCAAACCAAGCTATTCAAAACTTGCTAACATTTCCATGAAACAACAAAAATCTTTGGAAAGGGTTCAAAATCTGCTAGACAAAGCGATGACCTATTGGGTGAGGAACTGAATCGATCTCAAACACTGACTGGTAATCTTCAACGACTACAGTCCAAGTTTGAAAACCTTCAAGGTCGTCACGAAACACTCTTAGTCGATCATGAGAAGCTTTCTTATCTTCAAAGAAAGCAAGATCTTGAGAAACTAAGGGTGAGTCATGAAGATATTCAAAAGGAAAATGATTCATTGCTTGCTCAAAGGATCAATATCGCTCAGGAAGAATTTAATGCACCATGCCTAAAATGTATTGAACGAGAAAATGCAAATTATTCCACCGAATGTTCAAATGCTTCTATCACTAAAATTTCTTCAAATGATTCTGTGGTGACGATTTCCTCAACTCAGGAAACCACCGACGCTACTAACGAAAATGCAGGGTTGAAGGAATTGCAAGTGAGAGGCATGTACAAAAACCTCAAATGGCATCAAATCCTTTGCGATGTGCTCAAAAGCAAATTCTAAATAGGAACCCTAGGAAAGAGGGTATTGCCTTTGAGAGGAAACTCAGTGCTGATGGGACCTACTGGAAACCTGAGCAATATCCCAAAACCTCATGTGTTGCTGTGAAAGGACCACCCGTATATCCATCTACTTTATCTCGCTTTACATGTGAATCTTCACATTCATCTTATGAGTCATTTGACTCCAACTATAAGTTGTTCAAAAATCAGAATGGCAAAGTATTTGCTAGATGTTGGAACTAACTACAGGAACGCCCCCCCCCTATGAAGAAAATCTGGATTCCCAAAAGGTACCTTGAAAGTCTTCAGGTGAATGTCCTCATGACACCACATGTGAAGAATAGGAACCCCAGATCAAAATCTTCACATGGGTCAAATTCCTCATATGAACATCATCGTGCTAATGCTTCTGTTTCGCAGGGAAAATCTATGAGCTATGAATATGTGCATTATTCTTCAAATCATTATGTTCATCAGTCCTCGAAGAATTTCTCTGCTTACTGATATTCATACTCTAACCCCTCCTCTGTGAAACGAAGTGCTCTGGCTTCTATGCCACCTTTCTCCTATGGAGCTCGCAGAATGATTGAAAGTGCAGTATATCGACTAGAGGGGGGGGTGAATAGGAGATTTTTATGAAATGCTTCAAAACATGGTAGTTTCAAAGACAAATGATAAACTCAATCCTATTAGTATGCAGCGGAAAGTGGACTACACTAGATAAGCTATAGTCATGTATTCAATGAAGTGAAAGCATGAAGACGAATAGCAGCTAGGCAGTAGGGATCATAATGGAAGAAGGAATGAAGCCAATCACAACTAGTAGATACTCAGTGAAGTCAATCAGATAAGGCAAGCATGCAATGACTTCACAACGTATAGCAGCAAGTAAAAGGAAGGGAAGGATAGAATCAGTAGCTCAGGGAAGATAGTGGTTTGTTAGACCAGTTCCAGTTGCTGTGACAACTGTACGTCTGGTTAGGGAGGCTGAGATTTAACTCAGAAGACCACGTCTTCACCTTGTTCCCCTTGAGCTAAGGACACCTAGTCCTCGCCCAATCACTCTGGTAAGTCTTCAAGGTAGACTTCCAAACCTTCACAGACTTCGTTCACCGGCGATCCACAATGACTCTTGGATGCTCAGAACGCGACGCCTAACTGGCTGGAGGAAACACAGTCCTCAAGTGTAATAAGTCTTCAGGTCACATAGACAGAAAGACTTCAGTGATGCCTAACACTCTTTGGCTCTGGGTGTTTGGGCTTTGTCCTCGCAAGGATTTCTCTCTCAAATGCTTCGGAGGTGGGTTGCTCTCAAACGACAAAAGCCGTGCAATAACTCTGAGCAGCCACCAATTTATGGTGTAGGGGGTGGGCTATTTATAGCCACTGGGCAACCCGACCTGATTTGTCCGAAGTGACCCTGGGTCACTAAGGAACTGACACGTGTTCCAATGGTCGGATTTCAAACACACACGACAACTTTACTTGAGCTACAAGTAAAGCTGACTCATCCAACTCTGGATAAGATTTGCTCTCATAGTCTTCGCTCGAAGACATAGGATTTGGTTAAGCATCACTTCAGTCACTCTGACTTAGTTCACTTGGACCCCACTTAACAGTTCGGTGGTTCCTATGACTCAACAACGAAGAAAAGGTAACAACGAAACATCTACGTCTTCGCTCTCCATAGTCTTCACACAATGTCTTCTCATGTCATAGTCTTCAATATGATTATCTTCATATACCACCACTGATATCAATGTCTTCCTACATTTTTAGGGGTCATCTTCGGTAGGTTAACCGAATCAATGAGGGACTATTACCTGTGTTATCCTGCAATTCTCACAAACACATTAGTCCCTCAACCAGGTTTGTCGTCAATACTCCAAAACCAACTAGGGGTGGCACTATATGCACTTACAATCTCCCCCTTTTTGGTGATTGATGACAAATTGGTTGAAGTTTTCAACGGGGATAAAGATATGTGAAATTGTAAAGGATAAGGTATTGTCTTCGTAAGTAGCAAAAGGCTCCCCCTGAAGATGTGCATATAGTTGATTTGCCTTTGAATGCAAATGCACATGGCAGGTTGTACTTGTGGAGATCCTCTTCAACTTATGAAGACAATTCATCATGCACAATTGATATGTCGAAGATAATGACATGCATAATGAAAAATGGACGTCTGCAATAATGACTAAGTGTGGAATATAAGATAGCAGATGCGGAATTTATCATCGCATTACAGAGTAGCATAAAAGCGTAGCAGACGACCATCAGTTTAAGTGTTAAAAATCAAAGAACCAAATGTAGGAAAACGAGAGTTGTAAACACTAGGCAAATTATAAAGCACCCGCCTATATGGACCCACTTGAAGACTATCAACTCATATGCTTCTCCCCCTTTTGTCAGTAAGGACCAAAAAGGTTTGAAGACATAGAGCCTCTACTCGTTCCCAGTTGGAGCAGGAGAGGATGCAGGGTTGGTGGTTGTGTTTGGTGGTGCAGAAGTAGTTGGAGCAGTGTCGATGCGCGCTGAAGTGGGAGGCGGTGAAGTAGGATCATCTTGATCATCGATCACCCTGGCGTCAATTGTTGGAGCGGAGGAGGAGTATTTAGAATCTTCAAGAGATGGAGTTCGACGCATAACAGCAGTCCTTGGAGGAGTGTTGTCATACTTGAATCTCTCTGTGAAGCCATCGTCTTGAAGATCCGCTTCAGCACTCAGCAGGGTCAAACTCTTCCAAGACCTCCAACATGTTTCATGAGCAACGAAGGCATTCTTGGTGGCAAGATTGCGGATGCGATTGACATCCACCAATAGGCTTTGCATCTGACGCTTTAGCCAGAGGTGATGCTTGTCCTGTTTCTGATGAAGGGCAACCAGAAGCTCTCGGTTATTCAAGACACGAGATCGCTTCTGAGGCCTTTGGGCGTTGGTGCTCTCAGTGGCTTCGGTTTCAGCGTGTCGAGGTAGACGAGTACGGCCAGCCCAAGGATAAACGCGTGAGACTACTGGAACTCCTTCAATCTGCTGAGTGAAGCTCTGGTGATCAGCGTTGTGAAGACTAACTGGCTCTTTGGCAGGCTCTTGGTAGATAGCTTCAGCTGACATATCAACCTCAAGCAAGAAGATTTGATGATTGCGAACAAAGGGCTGATAAGTGACAGCTGAATGCAGCTTGATGAGGCGCATAATCCAAGGGGCATAAAATTTCAGACCAAATAGATCAGCCCCAGACATAGCCATTTGTCTAATGAAGAAATCTTGAGCATTGAAGCTGATGCCATTGAAGATATAGAAGACCAAGGTCTTCATAGTGCCTTCAAGCTTGGCTGATGAAGAATGTCCTTTGATGGGCCATAGAGTATGCCTGATGATATGATAGATGGTGCGCGGCAGGTACTCTAGGTCTTCAACAAAGAATTCCTTAGGATATTCAGCATCACTTGGCAGAGGCTTCATCATGTTTAGCATTTGGCTCATGTTGGGCTGGCGCTCCTGAAATATACTCTCCAAGGCTTCAGTGTGCAATTGACAGCCAGGTTCATATAGATCTCCTGGAGTGGGCAGGCCAGTAAGCTCAATGAGATGAAAGGCTTTAGCGTCATGATGAACATTGCCTGGCATCCACTCAAGGACCCATGTCTTCGGATCCCTGCTGTAGCCTCGGATGTGGAGGGTAGCATAGAATTGCAGAAGCAGCTCTTTATTCCAATGCTCTTTATCAGTTACAAAATTGAGCAGGCCAGCATCACGGAAGCAGTCAAGAGCTTCCTCCAGGCAAAGCAGACCAGCAATAGCTTCAGTGTCAAGACGCATATGAGGGAAAATGCGCCCTTGATCATAGAGTACTCTTGAGTAGTAGCTGCGCTCCTGATGGCTCCAGAACCTATCTAATGATATTCTTGGCTTGGAATATGGGTTCTTGGCGCTCTCAAAGAAGGTGTTGTGCGCAGTGAAGCTATTGGCATTGAATGACCCAGAAGAGGTTGCAATACTTGGAAATCTTGGCAGTCTTGGCTTAGGCTTCTGAACTTGGGGCCTGTGTGCAACATGATGATCAAACTGAGGACCAGCAACACGCGGTCCAGAGGTAGGTGGTGGAATCAGAATGGGCCACCGGACAGTAACAAGCTAATCATCCTTGTTGTTTGCTTGCTCAATGGTATGGGGCCGTGGAGGCGGAACAGGAGCAGAGGCATTATCTTCAAGCCACAGATTTTCTTCAGGTGCAGCATCGGCTTCAGGTGCAACATCGGCTTCAGGTGCAGCACTGGCTTCAGGCACAGCACTGGCTTCAGGAGCAGTCACTTCAGGCGCAGTCACTTCAGGCGCCACAGTGTCTTCAGGTGCCACATTAGCTTTAGCAATGACCACGTCATTGGCTTTAGTGTTGGTGGTGGCAGCCTCTGAATTTGTAGCCTCCACTTCAGGAGCTGGAGGGTCGGACACGTTCTCCTCGAGAACAGGGGGTGTGGTAGTACATTCTTCCTCAACTTGGGGTTGTTCTTTTCCTTGGGGTGGTTCTTCTTCGGCTGATGCAGCCGGAATATCTTCAGACTCTTTGGCTTCAGATTCTGAGGGGTTCACAGTAGGAGCAGCATCAGGTGCAGATGGTTGCTCTACTCCTTCTGGAACACTTGGGGCGACGACTTGAGGACTCGGTCCTTTGCGAAGCCTGCGAAAAGCTGGCGACGCCTGAGGAGATGGAGGTTGTTGGGCCTCAAAGTCTTCATCTTCAAGCACTGAACTGGTGTCTTGAGTTGGCTGAGGTATGGCTGGTGCATCTTGTGGGTGATCAGCCCACGAGTCATCCTGTGCAATTGGCGTCAATGGACGACCAATGCTGATGCGTTCGCTGTTCGTAAGAACAGGCGAAGATTGAATGGTGTACTCGATCTGGGGAAGGACTTCATCATCTTCAATATTGTCATGAGGACCAATGTCTTTAGCTGCGGTGGGGTTAACAGCTGGAATTTCTTCAGCCTCTGTGGGAGCAGGCTCATGAACAGTCATTTGACGTTCTCTCTGGGCAGATGCAGGGCGAGCAACTGAGATTGGCTCGACAAAGATAGGCTCTTTGGAAGCAGCCTTATCCTTCTTAGTTTTGCGCTTCTTGGTGGGTGGAGCTTCATCAGTAGATTGCTTGCGCTTGCGAGCTTCAGCTTCAGCCACCTTTGTCTTCTTGATCTTTGAAGCGGTTGGGGTTGCCTTAGGCTTCGTGCCAGTCATGCTAGCAGGGAAGACTATGCGAGGCATTTCCTGCCCAGATTCTTCAGCTTCGGGCACAGGTTGCTTCTTCTTCTTCTTGGCAGCCATCCTTGGGTCAATGCCAGGACGCCCAAGTGCCTTGCGCTTTTTAGCTTCATTGAATGCTTGAACGCATTTGGCAGCCAAGTCCTTGATTCGCTCACGAGAACCTTTGGCTTCATCACGCCTCTGGCGAAAGGCTTCCTTGAGCTCATGCATCATAACCTTGAAGTTTTGAATTTCTTGCACGCTGAGCTTGTCCACATGCTTCTTGAACTGAGCCTTTTCATAGTCTATCTTTTGCTTCAGCTCGACAATCCTCTGAGCCAGAGCCAGCTCAGAAGCAATGGCGCCATGGAAGGAGACGCTGAGGCCAACTAGAAGTTGAAGATCGTCGAAGCTCAGGTTGGGTGTGTCAAACCATTCATCAATGAAGTTATTGAGCACTTCAACATCAGAGAGCAGCAAATCATTGAAGATTTCAGCATCTTGCTTGCTCTTGATCAATAGCTCCAGAGCATCGTCACCAAGATCTTCATCACTTGAGAGATCAAGGGCATCATTGGCAGTCTTCAGAACAGCATCAGGAGTGAGAGCTGGACTGGGGTTGCGTGATGGCTTCCTCTTCTGTTGTCTGCTCTTGGAGATACGAGAGTGTTCCTTAGATTGCACACTTGGTGCAGGTGGAGCAGTGGCCAAAGGCTTCACTCTAGAAGCAATTGGAGGAGTGGTCTTCGAAGCCTTTGATTTCCTCTTCTTGGGCTTCGACATTGCAGGTGCTTATTCAGAATCAGCATCTGCTTCAGGCTGATCCACATCCGCCCCTTGAACCCTTATGTGACTGATGAGGCCTTCTAAGTTGTAGAAGGGCCCAACCAGATTTGGTTCAGCTTCGCGCATGCCATCAACGCGGGGCGTAGAGGGGCCAGGATTGAAGTCTAATCCCCAAAGCTTCTTGTTCTCTTTGGCCGAGTTCTTGGCGTACTGAAGATTTTGCTTGAACAGATTGTCATCGCGACACCAAAGCAGAGAGCTTGGATCAGCATCAGCAGGCTGAGGCCCTCTGACCATGCAAGGATAGAAGCCTTGAGCAATGGCTTCAGCACGAGTCTTGGGGGGAAGATTTTTATAAGTGATATCTCCCCATGGATGCTTGATGGCGTTCTTCTCAGCATACTCTTGGGTCACGAACTTGTACTTAAACCACTGTTCAGCCCAGTATCTTCGAATCCATTGGATTCGTGTCTTCCTCTGATTGTAATTCTCCTCTGGATCAGTCTTGTATATCTCAGTGAGATCAGGAGGCAAATCAATGGAGGTGTTGCCACGGCGCTGTCTGCCACCCTTTCTAACTGTCTTGTCAGTTGCCATTTGCTTCAACCTGAGGGGCTTCAAAACAGGCAAATGCTTCGGTCTGCTGGTCAGACAGGAACTGTCTTCAGGGGAGTGAATGTGACGCTGCAAAAATTCAGCAAACGAATGCAGACTATGAGAACCAAGGGATTCTCCCATGGACATGTACCTATGACAGCATTAGAGATGCGAGGGAAGGGGAAGAGGTCATATGCATTCTCAGAAGTTTTGAAGATTAAAACAGTTTTGAAGACTTTGACCTCGTAGCGCGAAGACATTCACTCATGAGAGTTGGTTCCAGATTTGTACGAATCCACGAATAGGTACAAGTGAGGAATCTAACTATGGTTGAAGCATATGTGAATGTACTAGGCAAGATATGGGATGCAGACATGATAAATCTATATATCTAAGTAGGCAGAAACTTCTTGTGGTAAAATAGATGAATCTTTATGGATCTAGAAGATGGTATAAAGCAAGTTTTATTTACCACACGATGAACTGCTTAGACGGAGAGGAGTTGGATGCCCAGCAGTTCGGTCTTCCGTGCCCTAACTTGGCGACGGAGGACAGCTACGACGACGACGGAGTAGAAGATGTCCGCGGCCGGCGTGAGGATGGCGTCGACGAGGTTGCGGCAGCGAAGCGCTTCGTCGCCGGCGTCGTCAAAAGCTAGCGGAGGCACTAGGGTTGGTCGAGGTGGTGAGGTGGTAGAATTACTCCTGACCATGATGGGACGTGCATTTATAGGCATGGGAGACGGCACATCGCAATTACGCAGGTGCCCCTGACGGTTCACGTACGAGTGACACGTGGCGGTCATGTAACGCATTGGGAGTTGTCCCACGATCCCACGATCACCACGACTGTTGGAGTGGTCGTTCCGGCTTCTTCGGGTTTCAGGCATAAAGGATGGAGCATTAAAAACAGATTTAAAGTTTTTCTCCGTATCTTCTGCTGACAAGGACGCAGATGTCAGGACCGGTTTTCCAATAAAACATTTATTGAAAAATCGCCCCTTTCATCAAACTAGTATAGAGAAATCCTCCATACTGGCAGACAAATCCTTGATACAGAATTCCAGAAGTGCTAAATATTATACAGGGTTGAGCTGAGGCTGCTCAACAATTTATATACAAGCACACCAATATTATACATAGAGGCGGATATGACACAACTGGAAATGGTGGCATAACTACTAACTCGTGGATATAGTGGTAGTGGATATATCACAGTGATGTGGGTGGCGTGACTCCAATATCTTACACTCATCAAGCGTCGGAGTGAGGCTTGATGATTTATTTATGGTGGCGGAAGCGTATATAATACAAGTGACCAACTCCAGGATCGCAAGGGACTGACTGGGACTCCTCTAGGCGTCGGACTCGCTATCGAACTCTTCATCCATAAGATCGCCTTCGTCAACATCTGGCCAAATCAACAAGCCAGGTGAGTACTTTGAATGTACTCGCAAGACAGTTTGGACATAAGATATAACAAATGCAAACATGATGCATACGAGCAATAATGCACACGTGAGTAATTCAATTAGCACTACAATATATAAGAACAGCTAAAGACCGATCGGGTGTCTGAAGCGACGCCTCGAAAGGTAAAATAGAACAACATGCCGCAGTCGGGCGTCGGGGCGACACCGCAGAAAGGGCTTATATCAAAAATAAATAACAAGAATGCCACAGTCGGACGTCTGAGCGACATCACATAAAGGGCTTATATCAAAAGTAAACAACAAGAATGCCACAGTCGGACGTCTGAGCGACATCACATAAAGGGCTTATATTAAAAGTAAATAACAAGAATGCCACAGTCGGACGTCTGAGCGACATCACATAAAGGGCTTATATCAAAAGTAAATATTCGAGTAGTTCCTGGAGGTAGTACCATCCTAAGGAAATACTCAGCACATAAAAGTAAACAGGTTAGTCCATTCACAGAAGTATCATTCAACCGGGTTTACCCTGTCACTGAGACTGACACGGATCAGCTAACCAACATCCTCGACCAAGGACTTGGTTACACGAATGGTTTTGACTCTGCAGAGCTTGTACTTTACCACAGCCAACGGATTTCGGTAGTCACTAAAGACTAATTCCGTTCACGATGTTTCAGATGAAAACACATCTAACCGGTACACACCCATTCCACATTCCGTTGCTAGGAATCACCCTAGACAACGTTCAATAAAACTCCTGAGGCGGGGAGGCCACTCCTCGAATAGCATGGGATCAAATTTATATTCGCGCGCTCTAAGGGGTGCCCCCCTCTCGGTCCCAACCGGAAACACCCATGCCCCCTGACCGGATGACGGCTTTAATCCAGGGCCATGGAACCTTCATCACGGCCTCTCTATTTGGTGTGTACCGAGAAAGAGGTTTGCAACTTACTAAACCGCATTCTTTAAAGAAAACATGTGGCAGCACAAAAAGAGGATTGAACGGAATCGAGACTTGACCCACGTCGACACCGGAGTTAAACAGATGTTAAAGAACTGGCATGCTCCAACAATACCAGCTTACAACCTGTCATGCCACAACATGACTAGGTTGTCTCTCCATATCACGGTCTCATCAAGTTTGTATCTCACTTGCCACTTACCATGCATGAAATATAACATTCAACAATGCCTATATAAACATGCCATAAGAAAAGCCTCTCAAGCAAACATGAAAAACACTCATCATATCAAAAGTTCAAACATGCTTGCCTGGTTCGGAGTAGTCGGAGTCTAGTTCGGCGAAGTTTGCGGCTCCGTCACCTCCGTCGGTATCTACGGTATAAAAGAAACCGAATACTACGTAAATACGTGCATGCACAAGAAGTGTTCCAATATTTTTCAAATAAATATGATAAAAAAACTAGGCAGAATTATAAAGATGACAGAAAAAGAATCAACTAAAAATCCTTTTTAGTTTAAAAGTTATAAAGAAAATAGACCCAGGGGCTAGTCTGTAATAAAACAGAAACTACCCAGGGGTTAGTTTGAATAAACAGAAAACGCTTCGGATGAAAATACGCCGAACCAAATGGAAAGCGCACTTTGCCCGAAGGCGTTTTCAGAAAACGGTTCGAATAAGAAGAGGAAGCTGACAGGGGGGCCCGCATGTCAGGTTTAAAAGAGGGGAACAGAGTCGCCGGCGCCAGAGGCCTGCGGTGATCGCCGGCGGCGAACTACTGCGAGGTAGAGGGAGGGGGAGGTACCGGCGTGTTCAGGAGGCTCTTCCGCGTCGGTGGGTGGTGGAAGTGACCGAAGGGAGGCACCACAACGTCGGCGACTTCCTCGACGGCGGACGGCGGCGTCGGGCGATGGTGGATCTCACCGGACGGGGCTTCTGGCTACGAATTAAAGCTTGGGTTAGACCAGGTGGTGGACTAGGAGGCTGCTGACCGAGTTTGAGGAGCTGGGATGCTCTCACCAGGGCGGAACTTGCCGGAGCCCGAAGCGGATCGGGGCGGCCGGAGTCGGGGAAGAAGGCCCTCCCGAGGCCCCTTGAGTGGTTTTGGCGAGGTTATGGAGAGGTGTGGTGGGCGCGGTGGCTTCACAACGCCTCTGGAGCTCTATTTATAGGCTGGCGAGGGAGGTGCCGCGGACGGAGTATCTCCGGCGGGGGATTACGGCGAGGCAGGGGTCGGACAGGTAGTTTAGGTGGCTGAGCATCTTCAGTGTGGTCTACTGGTTCCATTCCGCGTCTAAGTTTGATCGTAATCGGCTTGCTCCGCTGTTTCAACGGAACGGCACATCACGGCTCGTCGGCGGCAGAGAGCGCGCTCTGCGCTACTCAGGCCACGGCGACGGTTCTGCAGCGCGCTCTGAGAGAGAAGAGGGACACGCGGAGGCCACCGGTGGTTTGGGCGGTGCGGAGCGGCGCCGTGTTGCAGGGCTCATCCCTGTTGGCCGCCACGGGCGGTACTGTCGCCGCTGCACTCGCCGGAGACGACGGGACAGCTCAGCACCGACGCCCGCGTCCAGCCAACCGACCATGCGGCGCACGGATAAGAAGAGGGAGCAGTGCACAAGTGGCCAAGCGAGTCACTGGCGAGATGGGCGACGACGACTGAAGAAACGACACTGAAGACTGAAGCTCAACACTGAATTTCTGAAACTCCACAGTAACAGTGCAAGAAAGGTGTTTGATGAAATGTTTGATGCATGTGGGGAATTTTCCTTGAGCTGGGGCTTGGTGTGGGGGTCTCTTGATGCATCTGGAGGCTGTATGAATTTCCTCAGAATTTTTGGAAGGAAGAAAGAATGAATTTCACCAAAAATAACAAATCTGCTCCAAATTTGCAGCAAGTGTATTTTGAAAATTTTGAACTGATGACCAGTAGGTCTAGATGGATATGAGTTGAGGTTACTAAGGACTAGCCCTAGGAATTTGTTTGGAGCAAAGATTCAAAAGGAAACTAGTAGTTCCTTTGTAAACCACTAGGGTCCAAATAAATGACAGAAAAATATTTTGTGGTTTAAATAAATAGAAAAAAAATCTATAAGAAGTTGAAACCTGTTGGAAATGATGCTTAACTTGGCCCAAGATAGGGAAGAAGATTTTGGAAGAAAGTTACCCACCAAGGTCATGGCAAGAGGGTATTCTTTTGAATAGGTAGGGATAAATCCAAGGATTTAAAAGAGTTCTTTTAAACAAAGAAATAGTAAAATGATCCAAAAGTAATTGTGTTGAACCAACACAAGTTGAAAGACCCTCAAGACCAGAATCAAAAATTGAGAAGGGCTCAAAAAGATTTGTCAGAAGCAAAAATTTGGGAAGGAGGGTCTCTCAAAGGAAAATTTCAATAACCTCCTTTAAATCAAATAAAGCATTTGGTAAAACCCAAACCAAAATTTTTGGGGTGTTACAACACCCACCCCCTTAGGAAAAATCTCGTCCCCGAGATTCCGGCTGATCCTCAAATAGGTGTGGGTACTCTGTTCGAAGAAAATCCTCTCTCTCCCAAGTTGCTTCATCTTCGGTGTGGTTGCTCCACTGAACCTTGAAGAATTTAATTGTCTTCTGACGGGTCCTCCTTTCAGACTCCTCCAATATTTTTACTGGACGTTCCCTGTATGTGAGGTCCGGTTGTACGTCAATGTTCTCATGAGATACACGCTTTTCTGGGTTGCTTACACACTTCCTCAATTGTGATATGTGGAACACGTCATGGACGTCAGATAGTTCTTTGGGTAGGTCTAGCTGGTAGGCTACTGTGCCTCTTCGTGCAGTCACACGGAAAGGTCCAATAAAACGTGGTGCTAGCTTTCCCTTGATTTTGAATCGCTGCAGGCCCCGCATAGGGGATACTCTTAGATACACATAGTCACCGGGTTCAAAACTGACTTCACGATGTTTCTGGTCATAATAACTCTTTTGTCGGCTCTGGGCTGTCTTGAGTTGGTCCCTGATTAATTTAACCTTCTCCTCAGCTTCTTTGAGCATGTCTGGGCCGAAGATACGGCTGTCTCCTGTCTCTGACCAATTTAATGGGGTACGACATCTTCGCCCATACAAAGCTTCAAAAGGTGCCATCTGTAGACTGGATTGGTAACTGTTGTTGTATGCGAACTCGGCATATGGTAAGCTTTCTTCCCAGCTGGTTCCATAAGTGAGAACACATGCTCTCAGCATGTCCTCTAAAATTTGGTTTATACGCTCAGTCTGTCCTCCAGTCTGTGGGTGATATGCCGTGCTGAATACTAGTTGAGTTCCCAGAGCTTGTTGCAAATGATCCCAAAATTTAGAGACGAATTGAGTGCCTCTGTCGGATATTATGGTCTTTGGGACTCCATGCAGACAAACAATACGGGAAAGATAAAGCTTGGCAAGCTTCTGAGTGGTGTAGTTTGTCTTTACCGGAATAAAATGTGCCACCTTGGTCAACCTGTCTGTGATGACCCATATGGCATCATTTCCGTGTCGTGACCGTGGTAGTCCGACAATAAAATCCATTCCAATCTCGTCCCATTTCCATTCAGGTATCTTGTTTGGCTGTAATAGTCCTGCTGGTTTTTGGTGCTCGGCTTTAATGCGCTGACATGAATCACAACAGGCAATGAATGTGGCTATATCCCTCTTCATACCGTGCCACCAAAATCTTTCCTGAATGTCCTTGTACATCTTTGTTCCTCCAGGGTGGATGGAATATGGAGCGGTATGGCCTTCGGTCAAAATTTGCTGTTTGAGGTCTTCTATATTTGGCACGCAAAGCCTGTCTCCGTACCATAATATTCCCTCACTGTCTACGACAAATTCCGAGGCTTTGCCCATACACACTTTTCTCTTTATGCCTTCGATGCTGGGGTGTCCATGCTGGGCTTTCTTAATTTGTTCCATCAGGGTGGGTTGTATTTCTAAATTTGATATAGAGCCTTCATTGACCAACACCATGTTGAGTTTGGCAAACTCCCTTTGAAATTCTGGTCTTAAGTTTTGTGAACTGTCGTTGCTGGAGCTTGGATTACGGCTGAGAGCATCTGCCACTACATTTGCCTTTCCTGGATGGTAGTGAATGCCGACATCATAGTCTTTTACTAGTTCCAACCAGCGTCGTTGTCGCAAATTGAGTTCTGGTTGTGTGAAAATATATTGGAGGCTTTTATGGTCTGTATATATTTCACAACGGTTTCCAAGCAAAAAGTGCCTCCTTTCTTTGAGCGCATGAATAACTGCTGCTAATTCCAAGTCATGAGTGGGATAGTTCTCTTCATGCTTTCGCAGTTGTCTGGAAGCATATGCGACTACTTTGCCTTCTTGCATTAATACGCATCCGAGGCCTTTCCGGGACGCGTCGCAATATACTTCAAAATTTTTGTGTATGTCTGGTACGACCAATACTGGTGCTGTGGTTAATCTCTTTTTGAGTTCTTGGAAACTTTTCTCGCAATCCTCAGTCCACACAAATTTCTTATCCTTCTTGAGTAGCTGTGTCATAGGCTTTGCTACGGTGGAGAATCCTTCAATAAATCTTCTGTAATATCCAGCCATTCCCAGAAAGCTTCGTACGTCGGTTACATTGGCTGGCGGTTTCCAGTCGAGTACAGCCTTGACTTTTTCTGGGTCTACGGCAACACCTTCTTGGGTTAATATGTGGCCCAGAAAACCAACCTGTTTCAGCCAAAATTCACACTTACTGAATTTGGCGTACAATTGATGCTTCCTTAATTCTCCCAGCACAATTCTGAGATGTTCAGCATGTTCTTCTGGTGTTTTAGAATATACCAAGATATCGTCAATGAACACCACAACAAATTTGTCCATAAATTTCATGAATACTTTGTTCATGAGGTGAACAAAATATGCGGGGGCGTTCGTCAGTCCGAACGGCATTACTGTAAATTCATACAATCCGTATCTGGAAGTGAATGCTGTTTTAGGGATATCTTCTGCCCGTACTTTTAACTGATGATATCCCGATCTTAAATCAATCTTCGAGAAGACCTTGGCTTGTGCAAGCTGGTCAAATAAATCATTGATCCGTGGCAGCGGATATTTGTTTTTGATGGTAACCATGTTGAGTGCTCGATAGTCTATACATAGTCTCAGTGTCCCATCCTTTTTCTTGGCAAATAATACTGGCGAACCCCAAGGTGAGGAGCTGGCCCGGATAAATCCTTTGTCCAGTAATTCTTTTATTTGCTTCTTCAATTCTACCAACTCGGACGGTGCCATTCTATAAGGTTTCTTGTAAATGGGAGTGGTTCCAGGTGCT
The DNA here is from genome assembly GCA_902687465.1 of Secale cereale. Lineage (NCBI taxonomy): Eukaryota > Viridiplantae > Streptophyta > Magnoliopsida > Poales > Poaceae > Secale > Secale cereale. The sequence goes on along the minus strand of LR738711.1, from coordinate 750,173,533 downwards.
AGTTCAATAGGGAATTCTATTTCTCGATCTGGTGGCATGCCTGGTAGCTCTTCAGGAAATACATCAGGAAACTCACATACCACTGGAACTTCATTTAAATCTGAAATATCCACCTTGTTCAATCTTGGTCGCAATGAGACTGGTCTTACTTGAGCTGCAATTTTTATCGTCTTCCCTTGGTGATGAGTGAGGATCACAGTTCGATTGAAACAGTCGATAAATCCCTTGTTGGTAGTTAACCAGTCCATTCCTAGGATAACATCCAATCCTTTATTTTCCAAAACAATGAGGTTTGCTTGAAACTTTAATCCCTCGAGCTCAATAATCACACCTTGGCAATAACTCTGGGTGATTTGCTTAATCCCGGGGGACTTGATGGTCATAGAATTTTCCAAGGGGAGAATTGAAAAATTATGTTGTAAAGCAAATTTCTTTGAAATGAACGAATGAGAAGCTCCAGAATCAAACAAAACCGTGGCAGGTATTGTGTTGACAGGAAACGTACCGAGTACGATATCCGGAGCATTCTGCGCTTCTTCCTTGGTCACATGGTTCACGTGACCCTTCTTGTGATTGTTGCTGGGATTGAAGTTGTTTCGCTTGGGGGCTGAATTATTTCCACCATTATTTGTCTTGGGGGTCGAGTTTCTTGGTTTTGGGCATTGCTTGGCATAGTGTCCTTCCTCTCCACAAGCGAAGCAAGTAACGCCCGGGTGATACGTAAAATCTTTATCCCTTGCATGAAAATTCTTGTTTGAACGGGGAACATTTATTGCGGATTTGTTCGCCCCATTTTTCCGAGAATCAATCTTGTTCCGGTTGTCGCGAGATTGAGAAGTCTTGTCCCGCTTGCGCTTGCGAAAATCCTCCAGGCTGCGACGTTCATTCTCCAAGGTGATTGCTTTGTCCACAAGAGTTTTGAAATCTGGAAACGTGTGTACGACCAGTTGGCATTTAAGTGCTGGTGCCAGACCGTCCAGAAATTTTTCCATCTTTTTATTTTCAGTCATACGTTCTTCGTTGGCGTAGCGGGATAGTTGAGTAAACTGACTGTTGTACTCCGTCACTGACATGCTTCTCTGCTTGAGGTCATCAAACTCCCTTTTTTTGATCTTCATAATACTTCTGGGAATGTGCGCCCCACGAAAATTTTCCTTAAACTCCTCCCAGGTGATGTTGTTTTCATTGGGGTGCATATGTAGAAAATTTTCCCACCACGATGCAGCTGCTCCAGTAAGGTAGTGAGGTGCATAAAGTACTTTCTCACGGTCTGAACATTGTGCGATAATTAATTTCCTCTCAATGTCTCGAAGCCAGTCATCAGCCTCAAGGGGTTTATCCGTGTGGGAGAACGTCGGGGGACGCGTCTTTTGTAGTTCAGCCAACTTGGAATGCTGCTGGTATGGTTCACGGTGATTTCTCATGTTGATAATATGGTTCATCATTTCTTGATGTTGCTGCTGGCTTTGCTCGTAAAGGCGGCATACTTGAGAAAGTGCTGCTTCACTGTTTTGCTGACTTGACTGCCCCTGCGTGAAATCGTTACTTGCCTGGGTACCATTATTTTCTTCCGGAGGGCTTTGCATGGAACGAGTCCAGGGACGATGCATTTTCCACTCTGGGGTATTTTGCAGAACTCATGAGAAAAAACCGAGTAGTAAAAACAATTAACATAGCGAAGGCAGAAATTTTAAAACTCCAAGATTTTTCAAGAAAACACTTGATTGCGCAAGGAGAAGGACCGCTCAGTATCTTACAAACAAGCCATAATTATACAATACTACACTCAGGATGTGTGTACACATTCCTGACCTGTTATTTAGGCTAGTGCACTTCTCCAGTCCCTACATGATGCGCACACAAACTACTTCTCACCAAGCCTACGTACATATAAGACATATCATACAAGCAGGTACATCGCACGGCTGCTCGGCGCACTCAGTCGGAGATGGTAAATACTTCCTTCGACCTGCCGAGGGTAAGTCCCAGTGCTGCTGGGGACTCAACTTCCTCCTCACTAATAGGCTCCAGGCGCGGGGTACTAGGTCGTGCGGTTGAAATGGGAGTGGTAGGCAGTGCAGCACGAACTGGGGTAGGAGCAATGACTTGGTCAAACTCCTCAGTGGTAGGTAGGCGGCGAGCGGTGGCTCGGATGGCAGGTGCATAGGATGACGAGGACGAGATGTATGACAGTGGTGGTGCTGTATGGAGCAGCTCCCTCCTGTTGGCAACACAGCCCTGAACTGAATCCATACGGGCAGCCACCAAGTCGTCCACGAGGTTATCAAAAGCTGCCTCAAGAGCCTTGAGATACTCAACAAGCATCTCAATAGCATCATCTCGTTCTCCCCTAGTGCAAGCGAATGCATAGTGACAAGTGTACGGCACGTGGCAGGGGAGGTAGCGGTAGCGACGAGCCTTCATCGAAGGAAGAGCATCCCGGAGACGTGCTATTGCCTCACGGGCCGCCATCTGCATGGCATGCTTCTCTGTAGGCATGGCCCTCCCAACAAATCGGAAGCGGCGTAATTCAGAACGCCCTCCCTTGAATTGCACCGCAGCTTGGTGCATAGACACGCTGTCGCTGATCTTGTGCTCGTAGAGTGTGAACTCTGGACGAGTCGATGGCCCGATCGCGATCTTGACGATGGAGGCGAGGAGTTTGATAAACCCCTCAGGCACGTTGGCGAACACCTGTGATTCGCAGTCGCGGCCGGCCATCTACAAAAGTAGACAAAAATTCCAGATAGTCAAATCATAAATTTATGATGACTAACAGAAAAATTGCTACAATTGCAATATGCTAAAACAGCACCTATCACGCTAATAACCGATTAGCGAGCGCACCTAGTGGCTTCCTACAGTCAGCCTGGCTCTGATACCAAGGTTGTCAGGACCGGTTTTCCAATAAAACATTTATTGAAAAATCGCCCCTTTCATCAAACTAGTATAGAGAAATCCTCCATACTGGCAGACAAATCCTTGATACAGAATTCCAGAAGTGCTAAATATTATACAGGGTTGAGCTGAGGCTGCTCAACAATTTATATACAAGCACACCAATATTATACATAGAGGCGGATATGACACAACTGGAAATGGTGGCATAACTACTAACTCGTGGATATAGTGGTAGTGGATATATCACAGTGATGTGGGTGGCGTGACTCCAATATCTTACACTCATCAAGCGTCGGAGTGAGGCTTGATGATTTATTTATGGTGGCGGAAGCGTATATAATACAAGTGACCAACTCCAGGATCGCAAGGGACTGACTGGGACTCCTCTAGGCGTCGGACTCGCTATCGAACTCTTCATCCATAAGATCGCCTTCGTCAACATCTGGCCAAATCAACAAGCCAGGTGAGTACTTTGAATGTACTCGCAAGACAGTTTGGACATAAGATATAACAAATGCAAACATGATGCATACGAGCAATAATGCACACGTGAGTAATTCAATTAGCACTACAATATATAAGAACAGCTAAAGACCGATCGGGTGTCTGAAGCGACGCCTCGAAAGGTAAAATAGAACAACATGCCGCAGTCGGGCGTCGGGGCGACACCGCAGAAAGGGCTTATATCAAAAATAAATAACAAGAATGCCACAGTCGGACGTCTGAGCGACATCACATAAAGGGCTTATATCAAAAGTAAACAACAAGAATGCCACAGTCGGACGTCTGAGCGACATCACATAAAGGGCTTATATTAAAAGTAAATAACAAGAATGCCACAGTCGGACGTCTGAGCGACATCACATAAAGGGCTTATATCAAAAGTAAATATTCGAGTAGTTCCTGGAGGTAGTACCATCCTAAGGAAATACTCAGCACATAAAAGTAAACAGGTTAGTCCATTCACAGAAGTATCATTCAACCGGGTTTACCCTGTCACTGAGACTGACACGGATCAGCTAACCAACATCCTCGACCAAGGACTTGGTTACACGAATGGTTTTGACTCTGCAGAGCTTGTACTTTACCACAGCCAACGGATTTCGGTAGTCACTAAAGACTAATTCCGTTCACGATGTTTCAGATGAAAACACATCTAACCGGTACACACCCATTCCACATTCCGTTGCTAGGAATCACCCTAGACAACGTTCAATAAAACTCCTGAGGCGGGGAGGCCACTCCTCGAATAGCATGGGATCAAATTTATATTCGCGCGCTCTAAGGGGTGCCCCCCTCTCGGTCCCAACCGGAAACACCCATGCCCCCTGACCGGATGACGGCTTTAATCCAGGGCCATGGAACCTTCATCACGGCCTCTCTATTTGGTGTGTACCGAGAAAGAGGTTTGCAACTTACTAAACCGCATTCTTCAAAGAAAACATGTGGCAGCACAAAAAAAGGATTGAACGGGATCGAGACTTGACCCACGTCGACACCGGAGTTAAACAGATGTTAAAGAACTGGCATGCTCCAACAATACCAGCTTACAACCTGTCATGCCACAACATGACTAGGTTGTCTCTCCATATCATGGTCTCATCAAGTTTGTATCTCACTTGCCACTTACCATGCATGAAATATAACATTCAACAATGCCTATATAAACATGCCATAAGAAAAGCCTCTCAAGCAAACATGAAAAACACTCATCATATCAAAAGTTCAAACATGCTTGCCTGGTTCGGAGTAGTCGGAGTCTAGTTCGGTGAAGTTTGCGGCTCCGTCACCTCCGTCGGTATCGGCGTGTTCGGGAGGCTCTTCCGCGTCGGTGGGTGGTGGAAGCGACCGAAGGGAGGCACCACAACGACGGCGACTTCCTCGACGGCGGACGGCGGCGTCGGGCGATGGTGGATCTCACCGGACGGGGCTTCTGGCTACGAATTAAAGCTTGGGTTAGACCAGGTGGTGGACTAGGAGGCTGCTGACCGAGTTTGAGGGGCTGGGATGCTCTCACCAGAGCGGAACTTGCCGGAGCCCGAAGCGGATCGGGGCGGCCGGAGTCGGGGAAGAAGGCCCTCCCGAGGCCCCTTGAGTGGTTTTGGCGAGGTTATGGAGAGGTGTGGTGGGTGCGGTGGCTTCACAACGCCTCTGGAGCTCTATTTATAGGCTGGCGAGGGAGGTGCCGCGGACGGAGTATCTCCGGCGGGGGATTACGGCGAGGCAGGGGTCGGACAGGTAGTTTAGGTGGCTGAGCATCTTCAGTGTGGTCTACTGGTTCCATCCCGCTTCTAAGTTTGATCGTAATCGGCTTGCTCCGCTGTTTCAACGGAACGGCGCATCACGGGCTCGTCGGCGGCAGAGAGCGCGCTCTGCGCTACTCAGGCCACGGCGACGGTTCTGCAGCGCGCTCTGAGAGAGAAGAGGGACACGCGGAGGCCACCGGTGGTTTGGGCGGTGCGGAGCGGCGCCGTGTTGCAGGGCTCATCCCTGTTGGCCGCCACGGGCGGTACTGTCGCCGCTGCACTCGCCGGAGACGACGGGACAGCTCAGCACCGACGCCCGCGTCCAGCCAACCGACCATGCGGCGCACGGATAAGAAGAGGGAGCAGTGCACAAGTGGCCAAGCGAGTCACTGGCGAGATGGGCGACGGCGACTGAAGAAACGACACTGAAGACTGAAGCTCAACACTGAATTTCTGAAACTCCACAGTAACAGTGCAAGAAAGGTGTTTGATGAAATGTTTGATGCATGTGGGGAATTTTCCTTGAGCTGGGGCTTGGTGTGGGGGTCTCTTGATGCATCTGGAGGCTGTATGAATTTCCTCAGAATTTTTGGAAGGAAGAAAGAATGAATTTCACCAAAAATAACAAATCTGCTCCAAATTTGCAGCAAGTGTATTTTGAAAATTTTGAACTGATGACCAGTAGGTCTAGATGGATATGAGTTGAGGTTACTAAGGACTAGCCCTAGGAATTTGTTTGGAGCAAAGATTCAAAAGGAAACTAGTAGTTCCTTTGTAAACCACTAGGGTCCAAATAAATGACAGAAAAATATTTTGTGGTTTAAATAAATAGAAAAAAAATCTATAAGAAGTTGAAACCTGTTGGAAATGATGCTTAACTTGGCCCAAGATAGGGAAGAAGATTTTGGAAGAAAGTTACCCACCAAGGTCATGGCAAGAGGGTATTCTTTTGAATAGGTAGGGATAAATCCAAGGATTTAAAAGAGTTCTTTTAAACAAAGAAATAGTAAAATGATCCAAAAGTAATTGTGTTGAACCAACACAAGTTGAAAGACCCTCAAGACCAGAATCAAAAATTGAGAAGGGCTCAAAAAGATTTGTCAGAAGCAAAAATTTGGGAAGGAGGGTCTCTCAAAGGAAAATTTCAATAACCTCCTTTAAATCAAATAAAGCATTTGGTAAAACCCAAACCAAAATTTTTGGGGTGTTACAGCAGAGAACATATTTGACAGTTTCAACAGAATGCATATGATTTGGACAGACAGAATGTGAGATGAGAAAGCATAGAGAGGTTAGGGTCCGATCACATTCACCTAGTCCAAAAGATTCAAATATGAAGACATAGCGATAAGTGAATGCTGTTGATGACAGAACACAACTCTATATATATATGTCCTATTTGAAGATAAATCAAATGCGAGGACTTTACAAATGTAATGCCACTAGAAACACTTCAAACAAGAATTTGGTGGTGGCGTTACCCACCATATAGGAAGTATTAGACCCAGACACGGCGCACAATTATCATGGCGCTCCGAAGTAAAATTCCATGTTAATGTATTCACGCTTAGAATGTAAGTCTTCATTGATTGAAGATATACTTTGCTTCGTGTGTTGCACATCTAAGTCATCAATATGCATAAGTGTTAGGATGTGTGCCTGATTACAGGACATTTGAGGATTCTAAGATATTTATCTCACACCGCAACTTGCAAAACCTTTTCTCATCCAAGGGCTTTGTGAAGATATCTGCCAGTTGCTCTTCAGTGTTGACGTGTATGATATCAATATCTTCCTTCATAACATGATCTCTGAGAAAGTGATGACGAATTTCAATGTGCTTTGTCTTCGAGTGCTGAACTGGGTTGTTGGCAATCTTGATGACGCTTTCATTATCACAGTAGAGTGGCACATGCTTCAGATGCACTCCATAGTCCATGAGTGTTTGCTTCATCCAGAGAAGCTGAGCGCAGCAAGATCCAGCAGCAATGTATTCAGATTCAGCAGTGGAGAGTGATACACAGTTCTGCTTCTTTGAAGACCAACACACAAGTGATCGACCTAGAAAGTGACATGTGCCTGATGTGGACTTGCGATCAACTTTGTCACCAGCATAATCAGCATCTGAAAATCCAACTAGATCAAACTCTGAGCCCTTTGGATACCATAATCCTAGTGTTGGGGTGTAAGCCAAATATCGAAGTATTCGCTTCATAGCTAAGTGATGCGACTCCTTTGGTGCCGCTTGATATCTAGCACACATGCAAACACTAAGCATAATATCTGGCCTAGATGCACATAAATAAAGTAAAGAACCAATCATGGAGCGGTATACCTGTTGATCGAACTCTTTACCATTAGCGTCGGGACCCAGATGATGTTTAGCAGGCATTGGCGTCGAGTACCCTTTGCAGTCTTGCATTCCAAACTTCTTCAGGCAATCTTTAAGGTACTTTTCTTGAGATATGAAGATGTCGTTGCTTTGCTGATGAATTTGAAGACCAAGGAAGAATTTTAGCTCACCCATCATGGACATTTGATATTGCTCTTGCATCATGTAACCAAACTCATCACTATATTTCTTGTCTGTGCAACCGAAGATAATGTCGTCCACATAGATTTGGCAGACAAATAGCTCATCATCATATGTCTTCGTGAAGAGTGTGGGGTCTAGTGATCCAGGTTTGAAGCCTTTGCTCTTCAGGAAGTCTTTGAGTGTATCATACCAAGCACGAGGCGCTTGTTTGAGGCCATACAGTGCCTTGTTGAGCTTGTATACCATATCAGGATGTTTTGAGTCTTCAAAGCCAGGTGGTTGTGCAACATACACTTCTTCTTCAATCCTTCCATTGAGAAAGGCACTTTTTACATCCATTTGATATAGAAGTATGTTGTGATGATTTGCATAGGCTAGCAGTATACGAATAGCTTCAAGTCTAGCCACAGGAGCAAATGTTTCATCGAAGTCAATCCCTTCGACTTGAGTGTATCCTTGAGCAACGAGACGAGCTTTGTTTCTGATTACTTGACCATGCTCATCTTGCTTGTTGCGATAGATCCATTTTGTGCCTATTATGTTGTGCTTGCGAGGATCAGGACGCTTGATAAGTTCCCATACATTGTTCAGCTCAAACTGTTGAAGCTCTTCTTGCATTGCTTGGATTCATTCGGGTTCCATAAAAGCTTCAACAACTTTCTTGGGTTCAGATATTGAGACAAAAGCAAAGTGCCCACAGAAATTTGCAAGTTGTGTTGCTCTTGAGCGAGTCAGTGGACCAGGAGCATTTATGCTATCAACTATCTTTTCAACTTGTACTTTATTTGCAACACGAGGATGAGCTGGAAGAAGATTTTGCTCTTGCTGTACATTGTCATCATCAGGAGGGTTGTCTTCAGGCTGAGCATTGTCATTAGGTTGATTTGGAGCGGAGATGATGAGTTCCTCGTCAGGTTGTGCTTCAGAGGGCATGATCTCACCAGTTCCCATTAGCTTGATGGATTCATTTGGTGAAGCCTCATCTAGCACATTTGGTAGGGACTCTCTTTGTGAACCATTTGTCTCATCAAATCGCACATCCACAGTTTCAACAGTTTTATAGTGAAAGATGTTGAAGACTCTGTAGGAGTGTGAATCCTTTCCATATCCGAGCATGAAGCCTTCATGTGCTTTGGGTGCAAATTTTGACTTGTGATGAGGATCCTTGATCCAGCACTTAGCTCCAAATACTCTAAAGTAACTTACATTAGACTTCTTTCCAGTGAGGAGTTCATAGGATGTTTTCTTCAGAAGCTTGTGAAGATAAACACGGTTGATGATATGGCATGCAATATCAATAGCTTCGGGCCAGAATCTTCTTGGTGTTTTGTATTCATCGAGCATCGTTCGAGCCATCTCAATTAGAGTTCTGTTCTTGCGCTCAACGATCCCATTTTGCTGAGGAGTATACGGTGCTGATAATTCATGAGTGATTCCCATTTCATCCAGATAAAGATCAAGGCCAGTGTTCTTGAACTTAGTGCCATTGTCACTTCTGATATGCTTGATCTTGATGCCATAGTTGTTCATGGCACGGTTGGCGAAGCGTTTGAAGACATCTTGCACTTCAGTCTTGTAGAGTATTATGCGTACCCATGTGTATCTTGAATAATCATCAACAATGACGAAGCCATAGAGACAGGCTGTGGTAGAGAATGTGGAGTAGTGAGTAGGGCCAAATAAGTACATGTGAAGCAGCTCGAAGGGTTTGGACGTCATCATGATTGTCTTCGAGGGGTGCTTGGCTCTAGTCATCTTCCCAGCTTCACATGCACCACATAGATGATCTTTCTTGAACTTTACTTCCTTGATGCCTATGACATGCTTCTTCTTTGTGAGAGTGTGCAAGTTCCTCATGCCGGCATGTCCTAGCCTCCGATGCCAGATCCAGCACTCTGAAGCTTTTGCTAGAAGACATACAGCCATCTGTGGTCCAGCTGAGAAATCTACCATATACAGATCACCTTTTTTGTATCCTTCAAATACTAAAGACTTGTCAGATTCCATTAGTACAAGGCAACGAAATTTACCAAAGATCACAATCATGTTTAAGTCACAAGGCATTGAGACAGACATTAAGTTGAAGCCAAGAGATTCAACAAGCATGACTTTGTCCATGTGCTGATCTCTTGAGATTGCAACTCTACCTAGACCCAACACTTTGCTTTTACCAGTATCAGCAAATGTGATGTGACTCTTGTTAGATGGACGTAAGGTTGAGTCCATGAGAAGTTTTCGATCACCAGTCTTATGATTTGTGCATCCGCTGTCCATAATCCATTCTGAAGACTTTGGTGTCACTCCCTACAATGCAGTTAGGAGGATAGGCTTCACCAAAAGCCATTATGAAGCATAAACATTTGATGCATAAATGGATTATGAAAGCTTAGATGAAAGCTCGGACTGATAAGATGTTCAGTAAGTGATTTATGAATAGTATGAGCAGTAAGTCATTTTGGGCATTTGATCTTGTGCCCTACAAGTGTTTTAGGTCCCCAGCAATAGCATCAGAAGCCTTTGATTATAGGCTGGAGACCTTTCCCTGCAAGAGAAAGTTAGTTCTTCTTAACCACCCACATTTTCAGGGGTGGCTTAGAAGCAATGAGTCTAAGAGAAGCATATGAGAATTTTGGCTTTGGGGCCCTAGGAAATAGTCTTGCAGGAGGAGAGTAATACTCATAAGAATAGGCAGAAAAATTCTTGGATTTATGAACATAGCGGTTTGAAGAAACACGCTCATATTCATGAGTCTGAGTATGGTTTCCCTGCAAAACATCCGCATTAGGGTGACTCAGGTGAGTCCTTTGTCTGTATGAAGCCTTAGGACCATATGAAGCCTTTGGTCTGGGGTTTGTCTTCATCCCAGGAGGTGTCATGAAAATATTTGCTGGAAGCTTCTCAAGACAACCTTTGGGTACCCAGATCTTCTTCATAGGTGGCCCATTCCTGCAGTTAGTACCAATATACCTGGCAAACACTTCACCATTTTGATTCTTAAACAGTTTATAGTTTGCATCAAAGGATTCATCAATGATAACAGGATTAGCACAAGTGAAGCCAGATAAGGTGGATGGATCCACTGAAGGTTCCTTTGCAGCAACCCATGTGGTTTTGGGATACTGCTCAGGCTTCCAGTATGAACCATCAACATTCATTTTCCTGTCGAACCCAACACACTCTTTCCTAGGGCTTCGGTTCAATATCTGCTTTTTGAGGACATCACATAGAGTCTGATGCCCTTTGAGGCTTTTGTACATCCCTGTTTCAAGCAAAGTCTTCAACCTAGCATTTTCATCAGCAATAGTAGTGGTATCCTCAGCAGAGGGGTTAGTTACCACATCAGTAGTTGAAGATATTGCAACAGTGGCAGCAGTAGAACAACCAGCAACAGATGTAGCATTATCACGTTCAATGCATTTTAGACATGGTGGTTCAAACTCTTCGTGAGAAGCACTGACATGTTGAGCAAGTAATGAATCATGCTCCTTCTGAAGATCTTCATAACATCCTCTTAGCTTTTCATGATCGGATAAGAGAGTGTTATGAAGACTTTGAAGCGTAGTTAACTTAGCCTGAAGCCTCTGAAGACTTTCAGCTAAGTTTTTCGACTGATCCATTTCTTCACCCAACATATCATTGCTCTTATTAAGCATTTTTTAGCCTTTTCCAGAGCAATTTGTTGTTTAGTGGCAAGGGAAGCAAGCTTGACATAGCAGGGTCCAAATTCATCATCACTAGATTCAGATGAATAGCATTCGGTTACCTTGGCACCTTTTGCCATAAGACATGGTGCAGAGGATGATGGTTCTAGATCGAAAGTCATCGTCTTGAGAGATTCCTTGAATTTCTCAAACCCAGAATCATCACGAGTTCGATGACCTTCATAGACTTCAGAGAGACGGTCCCAGATAAGCTTCGCATGATCAAGATGCATGATGTTCCTGAACAAATCTTGAGATAGACAGGAGCAGATGACGTCCTTCGCTGTGAGATTGAGAAAAGTGAACTTGCGAATATCATCAGCTTCTGCCCTCTTGCATAGATCGGTAAGACCAATCTCAGTGACGGTCCACAGCTCATTGTTAATCACCATGAGACATTTCTTCATCATGGCCTTCCACTTGGGATACTCTTGACCGTCAAACATGGGGCAAGACACAGTCTTCAATCCTGCGGTCGACATAGCTAAAACTCCAGGTGGTTAAACCGAATCACACAAAACAAGGGAGTACCTTGCTCTGATACCAATTGAAAGTGCAGTATATCGACTAGAGGGGGGGTGAATAGGCGATTTTTATGAAATGCTTCAAAACATGGTTGTTTTGAAGACAAATGATAAGCTCAATCCTATTAGTATGCAGCGGAAAGTGGACTACACTAGATAAGCTATAGTCATGTATTCAATGAAGTGAAAGCACGAAGACTAATAGCAGCTAGGCAGTAGGGATCATAATGGAAGAAGGAATGAAGCCAATCACAATAGTAGATAATCAGTGAAGTCAATCAGATAAGGCAAGCATGCAATGACTTCACAACGTATAGCAACAAGTAAAAGGAAGGGAAGGATAGAACCAGTAGCTCGGGGAAGATAGTGGTTTGTTAGACCAGTTCCAGTTGCTGTGACAACTGTACGTCTGGTTAGGGAGGCTGAGATTTAACTCAGAAGACCGCGTCTTCACCTTGTTCCCCTTAAGCTAAGGACACCTAGTCCTCGCCCAATCACTCTGGTAAGTCTTCAAGGTAGACTTCCAAACCTTCACAGACTTCGTTCACCCGCGATCCACAATGACTCTTGGATGGTCAGAACGCGACGCCTAACCGGCTGGAGGAAACACAGTCCTCAAGTGTATTACGTCTTTAGGTCACACAGACAGAAAGACTTCAGTGATGCCTAACACTCTTTGGCTCTGGGTGTTTGGGCTTTGTCCTCGCAAGGATTTCTCTCTCAAATGCTTCAGTGGTGGGTTACTCTCAAACGACAAAAGTCGTGCAATAACTCTGAGTAGCCACCAATTGATGGTAGGGGGTGGGCTATTTATAGCCAGTGGGCAACCCGACCTGATTTGTCCGGAGTGACCCTGGGTCACTAAGGAACTGACACGTGTTCCAACGGCCAGATTTCAAACACACGCGGCAACTTTACTTGAGCTACAAGTAAAGCTGACTCATCCGACTCTGGATAAGATTTGCTCTCATAGTCTTTGCTCGAAGACATAGGATTTGGTTGAGCATCACTTCGGTCACTCTGACTTAGTTCACTCGGACCCCACTTAACAGTTCGGTGGTTCCTATGTGTCACATCCCTAGTCAGTGCTTGCATTAGGACTAGCTAGAGTGTGCATCATGTTTACTTTTCAAAGAAACTTGAAATGGGAATGACAGAAACCCCATCACCCCTCTTCTAACAACTAGGGTTTAATAAAATCTTCTCCAATGTACCCAAAATGCCCTTCAAAAATGTTCATCATTTCTGCCTTGGTCTTAAACCTCTACCAAAAATGGTGCACAATTTTCTAGGACATCCAAGGTCTCTGGATTAAATCATATCGTATTTGCATTTGGGCATTTAAATGCTATAAAATGTTTTATGTGCCCAAATAATCATAAACTAAAATGTTCCATGTTGTTGATAATATTTACAGTGTGCATGACTAGTTTTATGAGCTACAAAAATGTTCTGGCATTTTTAATAATTCAACACAGTTGCAAAAGAAAATGAAACAGAAAGAAATAGAAAAGAGAGAAGAGAGAGAGAGTTTACCTGGCGCCTAACAGGCCCACCTGCCGGCCCAGCCCAGCCACCGCTCCAGCGAGCTGCTTGGCTCGGCCAGGCAGGCAGGCAGGTGCTCGACGGCGGCCGCAGCGCGCGCCACGCAGCTGCCCGCCGCCCTGCTTCCTCCCCTCGCCATTCTGGTGGGTGGGATCGATCCCCCACTTCCTCCCCGAGCTCGCTGACACGCCCACTCCTCCTCAGCTCCTCTCCCTTGCCTTCCCCGCACCATGACCGACGCCGCCGTGTTTGCGCCGTCGTGGTAGCCGTGTCCACCGCCATCCCTGAGCTCTGTCACCGTGTCCATCCTCTCCACCGTCATCGACTACGTCAAGCAGGCTGAGCCCCGAGCGCTCGCCTGCTCTGGAGTCGCCCCCGACCCCGTCTTCCCCAACTCCAGCCGCAGAGATCCCCCTCGCCGCCTCGATCAGCTCCGACCGTCCCCGAGCTCGCCTCGGCGTCTACTGCAACCGCCATGAGCTCAACTCTGTCCTCCCCCTCTCCGTTGGCTCTCTCCTGCACTGAACACACCGCACGAGGCTCACCTGCACGCGCCGCCGCGGAGCTCGTCGCCGACGAGGCTCCGGCCATTTAACGGTCCGGCCACCGTGCCCACCAGTTTCACCGTTCCGTGTAGATGATGTAGGATCACTCCACGCACCTCTACGAGCACCGCACCGATGTTTTCGACCTCGCCCGAACTCCGGCAGCCGCTGGACTCGTCGCCGGCGTCATTTCCGGCGACCCCGAGGCCAGCCACCACCACCACTCGACGCGACTCACTCCTATCTACCCGTAGGTGTGCTCCGCCGTCGTTTTGGCAGCCGGAGCACAAAACCCGCACCTCACCGCCGCGTTTGGCCTCGCCGGCGGCTAAACGTCGACGAGTTAGCCCCATTTGACCAAGGTTTGACCCCCCCTGTGTCACAGACATGTGGGGCCGGCCGTTGACTAACTTCAGTTTAAGATTTAATTAAACACTAATTGCTGTCATTAGTTTAGTGAGTCACTGACATGAGGGACCCACTCGTCAGGTTTGACCTGGGCGCCCTATTGACTGGCTGACGTCAGCATGGTGTCATGCTGACGCAGTAAAGAATTTTCTGGGATTTTTAGATTTAAAAACAATTCAGGAAATTCCAGAAAATGCTTTAAACTTCAAAAATTCATATAAATTCAACAGTAGCTCAGATGGAAAAGATTTATATATGAAAATTGATCAGAAAAATCCAATCTTTCCAATGGAACTGGTTTCATGCATGTTTGAGCAAGTTAACCTTGCTGTTAATATTAAAACAAGTTAATGCACTTAATTAAATAATAGTTTGGGTTTCAATTTGAATCTTTGATTCAAATGGGCTCAAACCCTTCTGGTTATAGTTGCATTAGCCCAAAACACATGCATCTTGCCATATCATGAGAATGCATCATATGGTTGCATTTGTTTGCTTATTGATTGTATCGTCGGTATTCTCCGTGTTAGGTCCTGCTCCCGAGGATACTTCTGCGTATCCAGCTGAAGAGCAGTACCCGACAACCACTCTGTCAAGCAAGCAATCATTGATCATTCCGATACAAACCCATCTTCTCGCTCCTGCTCTCTTTTACTGCATTAAGGCAAGAGCGTGTGAACTGCTACTTGCTGCGGTAGTTGAACCCTATTCCCTTGCATGACCTGTCATTGCCACAGTAAATAGTTGAAACCCACTAGCATGTGCAGGAGTTGATTGAGCCATGTGATGTGTGATGCACCATGCTATTTGTTTATGTTGCCTGCTATGCTTAGAGTTGTGTCAGGTCTGATTCATCGGGGTGATGGATCGGAGTGAAACGATCATACGGGTAAAGAGAGGGAAATGTGGAACCTGTTTGGTAAAGGTATCGATGAAAGGCCATTAGGAGTACGTGGTGGGTTGTTTCATTGGAACCGTCCATAGGACCTGAGATCTGTATGTGTGGTTCAAGTTACAGTTACTACCACACATTGGGCCCTGAAATATGACCCTGCTCGACTTATGGACTGCCATGTTCTCTGTCCAGGAGTTGCAACTAGTTTCTGGTGTTTGTAGTTTACTGGTGGTCGTGCACAGTGCTGACCCTCGGGGTGGGTTGTGATGCGACAGGTACGTGGCACGGTGTACCGGTTGCCCGTTTGGTGACTCGGGAACCCTGTACACATTGTTTGGGGCCGTGAGCGACACCCCGGCCGGATCTCCCCACGGATGGAACCCAAATAGGCGATAAACCTGGACGAGAGACTTGAGTGGTTGGTTAGGTCGTGGTCTACACCCACGTCGGCTTTCGCTTGAAGTCTGCCGAGCACATGTCGTGTGCAGACGCTAAGTGGTGAAAACATGTGTGAAGAAGTAGACCCCTGCAGGGTTACCAATCTATTCGAATAGCCGTTGTTTGCGGTACGGACTACTTGGTTACTCTTACAGTTCATAGACAAGTTGATGGATACTACTAAAATCCTCAAGATAAGTGTGAGTGCCGCGGATGGCCCTTCCGTAGGATGACGGAAGAGGATCCTCGGTGGTGTATTGTTGTGGTGAGTAGAGGACTCGTGTACGTAGTAATATCTTGCAATCTGTTGAGAGTTGTAGTATAGGTTAGCCAAGAGTCAAAGCTGGCTTTCCGCTATGAACTCCACTACCCCCTGTTGATAATGTTGCATGTATAATAGGTTCTGTTGTAAGACTTGCTGAGTACCTTTGTACTCATGTTTGCTTAATAACTGTTGCAGAGGAGAACCCTGCCCCTTCTGATGGGTTCTACATAGACGTTGACGTCGACGAGTAGCTTGTTACCCAGACGGAGATCTGGAGCTTGTGAAGGGCCTTGTAGATAGTCAGGCTACACCAAGCCTGTTTTATTTTCTAAGTTGTCTGTACTCAGACATGTAGCTTCCGCCTGTGCTTGTATGACTGTATGACTTGAGTGTTGGGTCATGTGACCCCTACCTGTATGGATATGTTATGTATTGCTCTTGGAGCCTTTTAAATAAAGTACTTTGAGTCATAGAGTTATGTTGTGATGCAATGTTGTATTTGCACATATTGAGCATATTGTGTGTATGATTGGAATGATTGGTATGTGCGGGATCCGACACCTAGTTGTTTTCCTTTGGTAGCCTATCTTACAGGGAAATGCCTCCTAGTGCTTCCAATGAGCCTTGGTAGCTTGCTACTGCTCGGAACACGTAGGCTGGACGGCATGTGTCCTTCTTCGTTCCTGTGTCTGTCCCTTAGGGGAAATGTCACACGTTGTTCCTTTAGGTCCATGTAGCTTGCTACGGCTTGGGTTCATACATTGATGACCGACACATTTGTTGCTGGGTCATGGATGCCTGTCTCTGTAATTTAGTGCCACTTTTGGTTTATAACTAGCCATGTCGGCCTGGGTTCTCTGTCATATGGATGCTAGCGACACTGTCATATACGTGTGCCAAAATGCGCAAACGATCCCGGGCCAGGTAAGGTGGCACCCGTGGGGATACCGTGCGTGAGGCCGCAAAGTGATATGACGTGTTACAGCTAGATAGGTGTGACTTAGGATCGGGGTCCTAACAGCGTTGGCATCAGAGCTGGACTGCTTGTAGGTTTCTCAAGCCAAACTGGTCGATGTTGAGTCTAGAAAATTTCTTAGTTATATCTAGGGGAATTGATTGTGGAAGGGAACGTAAGGCTCTTTTTACTCCTTTACCTTATGCCCTTCTGATCTGAGTCAGTCTATTCTTTCCACGGGGATTTAGGACTAGGCCTCTTATCCGTACTAGGTTCACGTGTTACTAATCCGTAGACCCTTAGGATTCTTGGTTTCAAGCCTCAGTTCAGTTTCTACCCTGTCAGTATGATGATTTGTTGGTCCCGGAACCTTGATATGATAATGTTGAGTGGTTATGCTATCATTTGTATGATGTCTCAAATCTTCTTTGAGCATTTACAGTTGTTATGCTGCCCGATTTCTTCCAGAAACACTAATGCATTTGCATTACTTCGTGTTTCAGATGTCTGGCCGCACACCTCACCAAGTGGTTCGTTTGACTCGGTGCATTAATGTGCCTGGTCACACGGCCATGCTAGTCCGTGTGCTGACTGAGACCGGTTACCGCTGGTATCCTGAGTACACCGTGGAGGAAAAGTACCGGGATTTCAATCAGAGTCAGTATTTCTGCACAGTCCGGATATATCCCTCATATCCCGGAGCTAACGACCCCAGCCATTGGTCTTATGGACTCGGGGTTACTATCGAGATGGCAGTGCAGGATGCCACCTATTCGATGATGACCATCCTCCGGGCTAGGCATGCCCTGTTGCTGAACACTGAGTTCTGTTACATGCCAGCCTCACTTCCCGGAGAGGAAGGCTACTACACTGGTCTGTATACTGATGCTGCTCATGAAGAGCCACTGCTTCAGACCACGGTTCAGATGCTGGAGGATAGGGACTGTGAGGTCCGTTCCCTCCGAATGGAGCTGTATAACACTCGAGCCGCCCACTGGACTACTTTGACACGGCTTGCACCTGCTATGCACGCCAGATATCTAGATATGCGGGATTTGTACCCCGTGCGGACTCGTCTGCCTGATCGTATGGATTGGCGTGACGTTGGGGGTATTACACCTCCACGTGGGCGTCGGTTACCACCAGCATCAGGCCTGAGGCCACATCCATGTCCCTATGGTCCACAGCCTTCGAGTGCTCGAGAGTTTCAAGATCCATCTGTTCCACTTCCAGGCTACAGTGGTAATCTTTACGAAGATTACTACGGGAATGTCTGAGCTAGACCGCGGCAGTAGTAGTATTGTAGTAGTTGTATTTCCACAGTCCTGCGCGTCTTGTGGAATATGACTTAGCTAGTACTGAGTTTCGGAGGTGTAGTAAAATAATGTATAGGAGCTTGGAATGCCTCTGATGTGATGTATCATCTTTCACTGCAGTTGTACTTTAGCCTTGGCTTGTACTAAACTATGTATGGTGTGTATGACCACTTGTGTATATATAGCAGTTTCTATATTACCATGTCGTACGGATGAGCATCTCTGCATTCCGTGTCATCCATTACATTCTGCACTCCTATGTCATGTTTTTGCCATCCTTGTCTAAACCGTTGTTTTGTTTTCCTAGGATGGTCAACACTCGCAGCACTCCTGCTGCTCAGGAGCAGGGTGAGGCTAGTGGGGCTAGAGATGAGAATTTGCCCCAGCCACCCTCCTTGGCTGAAGTTATGCTCGAGGCAGAACGAAACAAGAAAGAGACCAACCGTCTGCTGGTACGCATAGAGCAGAACACTGGGTTTCGTCAGAGGAATGACGTGGTGTCAATCAATGACTTTATCAAGATGTGCCCACCGAAGTTCCATCACTCCACTGAACCTCTGGATGCGGATGATTGGCTTCGTAGTATCACCCACAAGCTACACTCTGCCCATGTGGCCGAAGCTGATAAGGTTATCTACGCCGCCTACCATCTTGAGGGCCCTGCCAGTCTATGGTGGGAGAACTTTGAGGCTATGCATCCTGCTGGCCAAATAACTACTTGGGTTGAGTTCAGTGAGGCATTCCGTGAACATCACATTCCGGAAGGTCTCATGGATCGCAAGTGGGAGGAATTTTACAATTTCACCCAGGGCCGGTTAACTGTGGATGGCTATAGTCACGGGTTTGGCAACTTGGCACGCTATGCACCTGAGGAAGTATCCACCGATGCCAAGAAGCAGGCGAGGTTCCGCAAGGGACTCAGCCCTGAACTCCGCCGAGATCTACGTCTGCACGAGTGCACTTCCTTCCAGAAGCTGGTAAACAAAGCTATCAGTGCTGAGACGGGCCAGACTGATTTCGAAGCCACACGCAAGCATCCTCGTGACTTTGGTTCCTCATCAGGCTCTGGCTCTCACAAGCGCCGTGTGTGGGTTCCTAACACTGCTCTGCCACCCAAGTACACATCGAGGCCATCCTATGAGGTGCCTCGCCCAACTCAACATGATGCACCTGCCAAGACTTATGGAGGACCACCTACCAACTTTGCTCCACGCACTGGCACTGTGCCATGCTTCAAGTGTGGAGAACTGGGCACTACATGCGTGAGTGTCCTCAGAACCAACCAGGAAAACCCGTTGGCCGTGGTAAGCCAACCGGCAAGGTGAATTATGTCAAGCCAATCCCCACTGCACATGGTCATGTCAACTATGTCTCTGCTGAGGAAGCTTATGAGGATCCTAACGTCGTCCTTGGTACGCTTCTCGTTAACTGCCATCCGGCATCTGTTCTTTTCGATACTGGAGCATCCCATTCGTTCATATCTGAGAGCTATGCTCGAATGCACAACATGACTTTTTGTGACATGCCTACTTCCATGGTTATTCAAACTCCTGGTTCAAAGTGGCAAACCTCTAGGGTAAGCCATGGAAATGAAATTCTTGTCGATAGACTTGTTTTCCTTGCATCTCTAATCGCTCTCAAGTCCTCGGACATAAACATCATCTTGGGTATGGATTGGATGACAACTCATTAAGCCAAGATTGATTGCTACACTAGGACCGTTCAACTTACACACCCATCCGGCAAGATAGTCAATGTCTTGACCCGAATGGCTGAGCGTCAGCTCTACTCTCTTAATGCCAGCCCTCTACCAGAACTTGAAGATATCCCGGTGTCCGTGACTTTCCGGATGTCTTTCCAGAAGAACTGCCAGGAGTTCCACCTGACAGAGATGTCGAGTTCGTGATAGATCTTATCCCTGGAACTGTCCCAATCTCTAGGAGACCTTATAAGATGGCACCCCTAGAATTAGCTGAGCTTAAGAAACAACTCGATGAGTCCTTGCAAAAGGGTTTCATCCGTCCTAGTTCTTCCCCTTGGTCTTGTCCCGTCCTCTTCGTCAAGAAGAAGGATGGAACGGAACGGATGGTTGTAGATTACCGACCTGTCAATCTAGTCACCATAAAGAACAAGTATCCGCTCCCCAAGATCAACGATCTGTATGATCAGCTCGCTGGATCCTCAGTCTTTTCCAAAATGGATTTGAGGTTGGGCTACCATCAAATCAAAATCAAGAACGGGGACATTCCTAAAACGGCTTTTGTTACTCGCTATGGCCAATACGAGTACACCGTCATGTCCTTCGGGTTAACCAATGCCCCAGCCACCTTCTCCCGACTAATGAATTCTATATTCATGGAGTATTTGGATAAATTCGTCGTGGTATACCTCGATGATATACTCATCTACTCCAAGAACAAGAAAGATCATGCCGAGCATCTAAGGCTGGTATTGACGAAACTTCGAGAGCACCGCCTTTATGCCAAATTCTCTAAATGTGAATTTTGGTTGCCGGAAGTGACCTACCTATGTCATGTGATCTCTGGAAAGGGTATTGCTGTCAATACCGAGCAAGTTCAAGCCGTCCTTGATTGGACTCCCCCTGAATCGGTCAAGCAAGTTAGGAGTTTCCTTGGCTTAGCGAGCTATTGCCGACGCTTTGTCGAGAATTTTTCCAAGGTTGCTAAACCTCTAACTGAACTCCTCAAGAAAGATAAAAAGTTCGAATGGACCCCACAGTGTGAGTCCAGCTTTCAGGAACTGAAAAGACGCCTGACATCTGCACCCGTACTGGTACCACTAGACTTTTCTAAGGATTTTATTATCTACTGCGACGCCTCGCGACAAGGACTAGGTTGCATACTCATGCAAGATCGTCAAGTGATTGCATACGCATCTCAACAGTTGCGTCCACATGAGGATAACTATCCTACACATGATCTAGAGCTTGCAGCTGTAGTCCACACACTCAAAACATGGCGTCATTACCTTCTTGGTAACCGCTGTGAAATCTTCACAGATCACCAAAGTCTGAAATACATCTTCACCCAACCGGATCTAAATCTCAGGCAAAGACGTTGGGTTGAGTTGCTCACAGATTACGACTTAGGAATCACCTACACCCCTGGGAAGGCCAATGTCATGGCTGACGCACTAAGTCGTACGTCTTATTGTAATAACTTGATGTTACAACAAGGGCAACCACTTCTTCACGAGGAATTTCGTAAGCTTAACCTTCACATTGTTCCTCGAGGATTCCTTTCCACCTTGGTGGCGGAACCTACCCTTATGGATCAAATCATAGCTGCCCAGAAGCGTGATAAGGGTATATCCCGACTCTAGGAAAGCATTGCTAGTGGACTCGCTAGAAGCTTCTCTATGGATGATCGAGGTGTTGTCTTCTTCGAGAACCGTTTAGTGGTTCCCAAGAACCAACATCTACGGCAGTTAATCCTTAAGGAGGCTCATGAATCTCCTCTCACGATTCATCTCGGTAGTACCAAAATGTATCAGGACCTACGCCAGAGGTTCTGGTGGACTAGGATGAAGAGAGAAATCGCTCAATTCATTGCTAACTGCGACGTTTGTCGTCGAGTTAAAGCAGAGCATCAACGGCCTGCTGGCACCCTTCAACCTTTAGCTATTCCTGAATGGAAATGGGACAAGATCGGTATGGACTTCATTACCGGGTTTCCCAGGACCAGGAAAGGGAATAATGATATCTTCGTCGTTATCGACCGCCTCTCTAAAGTAGCCCACTTCCTACCTGTTCGAGAAAGTATAACCGATAGTCAGCTAGCAGATTTGTATATCTCTCGGATAGTATCACTTCATGGTGTGCCGTTGGAGATTAATTCAGACCGTGGAAGTCTTTTCACTTCACGATTCTGGGAAAGTTTCCAGAATGCCATGGGAACTCATCTCTCTTTCAGCACCGCCTTCCATCCTCGGTCAAGTGGTCAAGTGGAACGAGTCAATCAAATTCTGGAAGACATGCTTCAAGCCTCTGTCATCTCTTTCGGTATGGAATGCGAGAAGTGCCTTCCATTTGCCGAATTCGCTTATAACAATAGTTATCAAGCCAGCTTGGGCAAAGCTCCCTTCGAAGTTCTATATGGACGAAGATGTCGAACACCTCTTAACTGGTCAGAAACCGGGGAAAGACAATTCTTTGGTCCGAATATGATCCAGGAAGCAGAAGAGCAAGTTCGCATCGTTCGTGAGAAATTGAAAACAGCCCAGTCTCGTCAGAAGAGCCAATATGATAGTCATCATAAGGCTGTGACTTTTGAAGTGGGCAATAAGGCTTACCTTCGGGATACTCCTCTTAAGGGAACCCATCGCTTCGGTATCAAAGGCAAATTGGCCCCTCGTTACATCGGTCCTTTTCACATTCTTGCCAAACAAGGAGAAGTTGCCTACCAATTGGAACTACCTCCGCACCTTTCTAGAGTTCATGATGTCTTCCACGTATCTCAACTCAGGCGTTGCTTCTCGGATCCTATCTGCTGAGTGGACCACGAAACGCTTGATCTCCAGGACAATCTCGTATATCGAGAATACCCCGTTCGTATTCTTGATCAAACCGAGCGCACCACTCGAGGCCACAATATCAAGTTTCTCAAGGTTCAATGGTCACATCATTCCGAGAGTGAAGCTACTTGGGAAAGGGAGGATCGTCTTCGACTTGAGTACCCCACCCTCTTTCCGGAGGAACCCGAATCTCGGGACGCAATTCTTTTGAGTGGGGGTGAGTTGTCACATCCCTAGTCAGTGCTTGCATTAGGACTAGCTAGAGTGTGCATCATGTTTAATTTTCAAAGAAACTTGAAATGGGAATGACAGAAACCCCAACACCCCTCTTCTAATAACTAGGGTTTAATAAAATCTTCTCTAATGTACCCAAAATGCCCTTCAAAAATGTTCATCATTTCTGCCTTGGTCTTAAACCTCTGCCAAAAATGGTGCACAATTTTCTAGGACATCCAAGGTCTCTGGATTAAATCATATGGTATTTGCATTTGGGCATTTAAATGCTATAAAATGTTTTATGTGCCCAAATAATCATAAACTAAAATGTTCCATGCTGTTCATAATATTTACAGTGGGCATGACTAGTTTTATGAGCTACAAAAATGTTCTGGCATTTTTAATAATTCAACATAGTTGCAAAAGAAAATGAAACAGAAAGAAATAGAAAAGAGAGATGAGAGAGAGAGTTTACCTGGCGCCTAACAGGCCCACCTGCCGGCCCAGCCCAGCGACCGCTCAGCGAGCTGCTTGGCTCGGCCAAGCAGGCAGGCAGGTGCTCTACGGCGGCCGCAGCGCGCGCCACGCAGCTGCCCGCCGCCCTGCTTCCTCCCCTCGCCGTTCTGGTGGGTGGGATCGATCCCCCACTTCCTCCCGAGCTCGCTGACACGCCCACTCCTCCCCAGCTCCTCTTCCTCGCCTTCCCCACACCATGACCGACACCGCCGTGTTTGCGCCGTCGTGGTAGCCGTGTCCACCGCCGTCCCTGAGCTCCGTCACCGTGTCCATCCTCTCCACCGTCATCGACTATGTCGAGCAGGCTGAGCCCCGATCGCTCGCCCGCTCTGGAGTCGCCCCCGACCCCGTCTTCCCCAACTCCGGCCGCAGAGATCCCCCTCGCCGCCCCGCTCAGCTCCGACCGTCCCCGAGCTCGCCTCGATGTCTACTGCAACCGCCGTGAGCTCAACTCTGTCCTCCCCCTCTCCGTTGGCTCTCTCCTGCACTGAACGCACCGCACGAGGCTCACCTGCACGCGCCGCCACGGAGCTCGTCGCCGACGAGGCTCCGGCCATTTAACGGTCCGGCCACCGTGCCCACCAGTTTCACCGTTCCGTGTAGATGCTGTAGGATCACTCCACGCACCTCTACAAGCACCGCACCGATGTTTTCGACCTCGCCCGAACTCCGGCAGCCGCTGGACTCGTCGCCGGCGTCGTTTCCGGCGACCCCGAGGCCAGCCACCACCACCACTCGACGCGGCTCACTCCTAGCTACCCGTAGGTGTGCTCCGCCGTCGTTTTGGCAGCCGGAGCACAAAACCCGCACCTCACCGCCACGTTTGGCCTCGCCGGCGGCTAAACGCCGATGAGTTAGCCCCATTTGACCAAGGTTTGACCCCCCCCTGTGTCACAGACATGTGGGGCCGGCCGTTGACTAACTTCAGTTTAAGTTTTAATTAAACACTAATTGTTGTCATTAGTTTAGTGAGTCACTGACATGAGGGACCCATTGGTCAGGTTTGACCTGGGTGCCCTGTTGACTGGCTGACGTCAGCATGGTGTCATGCTGACGCAGTAAAGGATTTTTTGGGATTTTTAGATTTAAAAACAATTCAGGAAATTCCAAAAAATGCTTTAAACTTCAAAAATTCATATAAATTCAACAGTAGCTCAGATGGAAAAGATTTATATATGAAAATTGATCAGAAAAATCCAATCTTTCCAATGGGAGTAGTTTCATGCATGTTTGAGCAAGTTAACCTTGCTGTTAACATTAAAACAAGTTAATGCACTTAATTAAATAATAGTTTGGGTTTCAATTTGAATCTTTGATTCAAATGGGCTCAAACCCTTCTGGTTATAGTTGCATTAGCCCAAAACACATGCATCTTGCCATATCATGAGCATGCATCATATGGTTGCATTTGTTTGCTTATTGATTGTATCGTCGGTATTCTCCGTGTTAGGTCCTGCTCCCGAGGATACTTCTGCGTATCCAGCTGAAGAGCAGTACCCGACAACCACTCTGTCAGGCAAGCAATCATTGATCATTCCGATACAAACCCATCTTCTCGCTCATGCTCTGTTTCACTGCATTAAGGCAACAGCGTGTGAACTGCTACTTGCTGCGGTAGTTGAACCCTATTCCCTTGCATGACCTGTCATTGCCACAGTAAATAGTTGAAACCCACTAGCATGTGTAGGAGTTGATTGAGCCATGTGATGTGTGATCCACCATGCTATTTGTTTATGTTGCCTGCTATGCTTAGAGTTGTGTCAGGTCTGATTCATCGGTGTGATGGATCGGAGTGAAACGATCATACCGGTAAAGAGAGGGAAATGTGGAACCTGTTTGGTAAAGGTATCGATGAAAGGCCATGTAGGAGTATGTGGTGGGTTGTTTCATTGGAACCGTCCATAGGACCTGAGATCTCTATGTGTGGTTCAAGTTACAGTTACTACCACACATTGGGCCCTGAAATATGACCCCACTCGACTTATTGACTGCCATGTTCTCTGTCCAGGAGTTGCAACTAGTTTCGGGTGTTTGTAGTTTACTGGTGGTCGTGCACAGCGCTGACCCTCGGGGTAGGTTGTGATGCGACAGGTACGTGGCACGGTGTACCGGTTGCCCGTTTGGTGACTCGGGAACCCTGTACACATCGTTTGGGGCCGTGAGCGACACCCTGGCCGGATCTCCCCACGGATGGAACCTAAATAGGCGATAAACCTAGACGAGAGACTTGAGTGGTTGGTTAGGTCGTGGTCTACACCCACGTCGGCTTTCGCTTGAAGTTTGCCGAGCACATGTCGTGTGCAGACGCTAAGTGGTGAAAACATGTGTGAAGAAGTACACCCCTGCAGGGTTACCAATCTATTCGAATAGCCGTTGTTTGCAGTATGGACTACTTGGTTACTCTTACAGTTCATAGACAAGTTGATGGATACTACTAAAAGCCTCAAGATATGTGTGAGTGCTGCGGATGGCCCTTCCGTAGGATGACGGAAGAGGATCCTCGGTGATGTATTGTTGTGGTGAGTAGAGGACTCGTGTACGTAGTAATATCTTGCAATCTGTTGAGAGTAGTAGTATAGGTTAGCCAAGAGTCAAAGCTGGCTTTCTGCTATGAACTCCACTACCCCCTGTTGATAATGTTGCATATATAATAGGTTCTGTTGTAAGACTTGCTGAGTACCTTTGTACTCATGTTTGCTTAATAACTGTTGCAGAGGAGAACCCTGCCCCTTCTAATGGGTTCTACATAGACATTGACGTCGACGAGTAGCTTGTTACCCAGACGGAGATCTGGAGCTTGTGAAGGGCCTTGTAGATAGTCAGGCTACACCAAGCCTGTTTTATTTTCTAAGTTGTTTGTACTCAGACATGTAGCTTCCGCCTGTGCTTGTATGACTGTATGACTTGAGTGGTGGGTCATGTGACCCCTACCTGTATGGATATGTTATGTATGGCTCTTGGAGCCTTTTAAATAAAGTACTTTGAGTCATAGAGTTCTGTTGTGATGCAATGTTGTATTTGCACATATTGAGCATATTGTGTGTATGATTGGAATGCTTGGTATGTGTGGGATCCGACACCTAGTTGTTTTCCTTTGGTAGCCTATCTTACAGGGAAATGCCTCCTAGTGCTTCCAATGAGCCTTGGTAGCTTGCTACTGCTCGGAACACGTAGGCTGGCCGGCATGTGTCCTTCTTCGTTCCTGTGTCTGTCCCTTAGGGGAAATGTCACGCGTTGTTCCTTTAAGTCCATGTAGCTTGCTACGACTTGGGTTCATACGTTGATGACCGACACGTTCGTTGCTGGGTCATGGATGCCTGTCTATGTAATTTAGTGCCACTTTTGGTTTATAACTAGCCATGTCGGCATGGGTTCTCAGTCATATGGATGCTAGCGACACTATCATATACGTGTGCCAAAATGCGCAAACGGTCCCGGGCCAGGTAAGGTGGCACCTGTGGGGATACCGTGCGTGAGGCCGCAAAGTGATATGACGTGTTACAGCTAGATCGGTGTGACTTAGGATCGGGGTCCTGACAGCGTTGGCATCAGAGCTGGACTGCCTATAGGTTTCTCAAGCCAAACTGGTCGATGTTGAGTCTAGAAAAATTCTTAGTTATATCTAGGGGAATTGATTGTGGAAGGGAATGTAAGGCTCTTTTTACTCCTTTACCTTATGCCCTTCTGATCTGAGTCAGTCCATTCTTTCCATGGGGATTTAGGACTAGGCCTCTTATCCTTACTAGGTTCACGTGTTACTAATCCGTAGACCCTTAGGATTGTTGGTTTCAAGCCTCAGTTCAGTTTCTACCCTTTCAGTATGATGATTTGTTGGACCCGGAACCTTGATATGATAATGTTGAGTGGTTATGCTATCATTCGTATGATGTCTCAAATATTCTTTGAGCATTTATAGTTGTTATGCTGCCCGATTTATTCCAGAAACACTAATGCCTTTGCATTACTTCGTGTTTCAGATGTCTGGCCGCACACCTCACCAAGTGGTTCGTTTGACTCGGTGCATTAATGTGCCCGGTCACACGGCCATGCTAGTCCGTGTGCTGACTGAGACCGGTTACCGTTGGTATCCTGAGTACACCGTGGAGGAACAGTACCGGGATTTCAATCAGAGTCAGTATTTCTGCATAGTCCGGATATATCCCTCATATCCCGGAGCTAATGACCCCATCCATTGGTCTTATGGACTCGGGGTTACTATCGAGATGGCAGTGCATGATGCCGCCTATTCGATGATGACCATCCTCCGGGCTAGGCATGCCCTATTGCTGAACACTGAGTTCTGTTACATGCCAGCCTCACTTCCCGGAGAGGAAGGCTACTACACTGGTCTGTATACTGATGCTGCTCATGAAGAGCCACTGCTTCAGACCACTGTTCAGATGCTGGAGGATAGGGACCGTGAGGTCCGTGCCCTCCGAATGAAGCTGTATAACACTCGAGCCGCCCACTGGACTACTTTGACACGGCTTGCACCTGCTGTGCACGCCGGAAATCTGGATATGCGGGATTTGTACCCCGTGCGTACTCGTCTGCCTGATCGTATGGATTGGCGTGACGTTGGGGGTATTACACCTCCACGTGGGCGTCGGTTACCACCAGCATCAGGCCCGAGGCCACATCCATGTCCCTATGGTCCACAGCCTTCGAGTGCTCGAGAGTTTCAAGATCCATCTGTTCCACTTCCAGGCTACGGTGGTAATCTTTACTTAGATTACTACGGGAATGTCTGAGCTAGACCGTGGCAGTAGTAGTATTGTAGTAGTTGTATTTCCACAGTCCTGCGCGTCTTGTGGAATATGACTTAGCTAGTACTGAGTTTCGGAGGAGTAGTTAAATAATGTACAGGAGCTTGGAATGCCTCTGATGTGATGTATCGTCTTTCACCGCAGTTGTACTTTAGCTTTGGCTTGTACTAAACTATGTATGGTGAGTATGACCACTTGTGTATATATAGCAGTTTCTATATTACCATGTCGTACGGATGAACATCTCTGCATTCCGTGTCATCCATTACATTCTGCACTCCTATGTCAAGTTTTTGCCATCCTTGTCTAAACCGTTGTTTTGTTTTCCTAGGATGGTCAACACTCGCAGCACTCCTGCTGCTCAGGAGCAGGGTGAGGCTAGTGGGGCTAGAGATGAGAATCTGCCCCAGCCACCCTCCTTGGCTGAAGTTATGCTCGAGGCAGAACGGAACAAGAGAGAGACCAACCGTCTGCTGGAACGCATAGAGCAGAACACTGGGTTTCGTCAGAGGAATGACGTGGTGTCAATCAATGACTTTATTCAAGATGTGCCCACCGAAGTTCCATCACTCCACTGAACCTCTGGATGTGGATGATTGG
This sequence comes from Secale cereale, assembly GCA_902687465.1. Taxonomy (NCBI): domain Eukaryota; kingdom Viridiplantae; phylum Streptophyta; class Magnoliopsida; order Poales; family Poaceae; genus Secale; species Secale cereale. The sequence goes on along the minus strand of LR738711.1, from coordinate 750,144,627 downwards.
CTTCGTAGTATCACCCACAAGCTACACTCTGCCCGTGTGGCCGAAGCTGATAAGGTTATCTACGCCGCCTACCATCTTGAGGGCCCTGCCAGTCTATGGTGGGAGAACTTTGAGGCTATGCGTCCTGCTGGCCAAATCACTACTTGGGTTGAGTTCAGTGAGGCATTCCGTGAACATCACATTCCGGAAGGTCTCATGGATCGCAAGCGGGAGGAATTCTGCAATTTCACCCAGGGTCGGTTAACCGTGGATGGCTATAGTCGCGAGTTTGGCAACTTGGCACGCTATGCACCCGAGGAAGTATCCACCGATGCCAAGAAGCAGGCGAGGTTCCGCAAAGAACTCAGCCCTGAACTCCGCCGAGATCTACGTCTGCACGAGTGCACTTCCTTCCAGAAGCTGGTAAACAAAGCTATCAGTGCTGAGACGGGCCAGACTGATTTCGAAGCCACACGCAAGCATCCTCGTGACTTTGGTTCCTCATCCGGCTCTAGCTCTCACAAGCGCCGTGTGTGGGTTCCTAACACTGCTCTGCCACCCAAGTACACACCGAGGCCATCCTATGAGGCGCCTCGCCCAACTCAACAGTATGCACCTGCCAAGACTTATGGAGGACCACCTACCAACTTTGCTCCACGCACTGGCACTGTGACATGCTTCAAGTGTGGAGAACCGGGGCACTACATGCGTGAGTGTCCTCAGAACCAACCAGGAAAACCCGTTGGCCGTGGTAAGCCAACCGGCAAGGTGAATTATGTCAAGCCAATTTCCACTGCACGTGGTCATGTCAACAATGTCTCTGTTGAGGAAGCTTATGAGGATCCTAACGTCGTCCTTGGTACGCTTCTTGTTAACTGCCATCCGACATCTGTTCTTTTCGATACTGGAGCATCCCATTCGTTCATATCTGAGAGCTATGCTCGAATGCACAACATGACTTTTTGTGACATGCCTACTTCCATGGTTATTCAAACTCCTGGTTCAAAGTGGCAAACCTCTAGGGTAAGCCATGTAAATGAAATTCTTGTCGATAGACTTGTTTTCCTTGCATCTCTAATCGCTCTCAAGTCCTCGGACATAAACATCATCTTGGGTATGGATTGGATGACAACTCATTAAGCCAAGATAGATTGCTACACTAGGACCGTTCAACTTACACACCCATCCGGCAAGATAGTCAATGTCTTGACCCGAATGGCTGAGCGTCAGCTCTACTCTCTTAATGCCAGCCCTCTACCAGAACTCGAATATATACCGGTGTCTGTGACTTTCCGGATGTCTTTCCAGAAGAACTGCCAGGAGTTCCACCTGACAGAGATGTCGAGTTCATGATAGATCTTATCCCTGGAACTGTCTCAATCTCTAGGAGACCTTATAAGATGGCACCCCTAGAATTAGCTGAGCTTAAGAAACAACTCGATGAGTCCTTGCAAAAGGGTTTCATCCGTCCTAGTTCTTCCCCTTGGTCTTGTCCCGTCCTCTTCGTCAAGAAGAAGGATGGAACGGAACGGATGGTTGTAGATTACCGACTTGTCAATCTGGTCACCATAAAGAACAAGTATCCGCTCCCCAAGATCAACGATCTGTATGATCAGCTCGCTGGATCCTCAGTCTTTTCCAAAATGGATTTGAGGTTGGGCTACCATCAAATCAAAATCAAGAACGGGGACATTCCTAAAACGGCTTTTGTTACTCGCTATGGCCAATACGAGTACACCATCATGTCCTTCGGGTTAACCAATGCCCCAGCCACCTTCTCCCGGCTAATGAATTCTATATTCATGGAGTATTTGGATAAATTCGTCGTGGTATACCTCGATGATATACTCATCTACTCCAAGAACAAGAAAGATCATGCCGAGCATCTAAGGCTGGTATTGACGAAACTTCGAGAGCACCGCCTTTATGCCAAATTCTCTAAATGTGAATTTTGGTTGCCGGAAGTGACCTACCTATGTCATGTGATCTCTGGCAAGGGTATTGCTGTCAATCCCGAGCGAGTTCAAGCCGTCCTTGATTGGACTCCCCCTGAATCGGTCAAGCAAGTTAGGAGTTTCCTTGGCTTAGCGAGCTATTGCCGACGCTTTGTCGAGAATTTCTCCAAGGTTGCTAAACCTCTAACTGAACTCCTCAAGAAAGATAAAAAGTTCGAATGGACCCCACAGTGTGAGTCCAGCTTTCAGGAACTGAAAAGACGCCTGACATCTGCACCCGTACTGGTACCACCAGACTTTTCGAAGGATTTTATTATCTACTGCGACGCCTCGCGACAAGGACTAGGTTGCATACTCATGCAAGATCGTCAAGTGATTGCATACGCATCTCAACAGTTGCGTCCACATGAGGATAACTATCCTACACATGATCTAGAGCTTGCAGCTGTAGTCCACGCACTCAAAACATGGCGTCATTACCTTCTTGGTAACCGCTGTGAAATCTTCACTGATCACCAAAGTCTGAAATACATCTTCACCCAACCGGATCTAAATCTCTGGCAAAGACGTTGGGTTGAGTTGCTCACAGATTATGACTTAGGAATCACCTACACCCCTGGGAAGGCCAATGTCATGGCTGACGCACTAAGTCGTAAGTCTTATTGTAATAACTTGATGTTACAACAAGGGCAACCACTTCTTCACGGGGAATTTCGTAAGCTTAACCTTCACATTGTTCCTCGAGGATTCCTTTCCACCTTGGCGGCGGAACCTACCCTTATGGATCAAATCATAGCTGCCCAGAAGCGTGATAAGGGTATATCCCGACTCCAGGAAAGCATTGCTAGCGGACTCGCTAGAAGCTTCTCTATGGATGATCGAGGTGTTGTCTTCTTCGAGAACCGTTTAGTGGTTCCCAAGAACCAACATCTATGACAGTTAATCCTTAAGGAGGCTCATGAATCTCCTCTCACGATTATCCCGGTAGTACCAAAATGTATCAGGACCTACGCCAGAGGTTCTGGTGGACTAGGATGAAGAGAGAAATCGCTCAATTCATTGCTAACTGCGACGTTTGTCGTCGAGTTAAAGCAGAGCATCAACGGCCTGCTGGCACCCTTCAACCTTTAGCTATTCCAGAATGGAAATGGGACAAGATCGGTATGGACTTCATTACCGGGTTTCCCAGGACCAGGAAAGGGAATAATGCTATCTTCGTCGTTATCGACCGTCTCTCTAAAGTAGCCCACTTCCTACCTGTTCGAGAAAGTATAACTGCTAGTCAGCTAGCAGATTTGTATATCTCTCGGATAGTATCACTTCATGGTGTGCCGTTGGAGATTAATTCAGACCGTGGAAGTCTTTTCACTTCATGATTCTGGGAAAGTTTCCAGAATGCCATGGGAACTCATCTCTCTTTCAGCACCGCCTTCCATCCTCAGTCAAGTGGTCAAGTGGAACGAGTCAATCAAATTCTGGAAGACATGCTTCAAGCCTCTGTCATCTCTTTCGGTATGGAATGGGAGAAGTGCCTTCCATTTGCCGAATTCTCTTATAACAATAGTTATCAAGCCAACTTGGGCAAAGCTCCCTTCGAAGTTCTATATGGACGAAGATGTCGAACACCTCTTAACTGGTCAGAAACCGGGGAAAGACAATTCTTTGGTCCGGATATGATCCAGGAAGCAGAAGAGCAAGTTCGCATCGTTCGTGAGAAATTGAAAACAGCCCAGTCTCGTCAGAAGAGCCAATATGATAGTCATCATAAGGCTGTGACTTTTGAAGTCGGCGATCAGGCTTACCTTCGGGTTACTCCTCTTAAGGGAACCCATCGCTTCGGTATCAAAGGAAAATTGGCCCCTCGTTACATCGGTCCTTTTCGCATTCTTGCCAAACAAGGAGAAGTTGCCTACCAATTAGAACTACCTCCGCACCTTTCCAGAGTTCATGATGTTTTCCACGTATCTCAACTCAGGCGTTACTTCTCGGATCCTATCCGCGGAGTGGACCACGAAACGCTTGATCTCCAGGACAATCTCACATATCGAGAATACCCCGTTCGTATTCTTGATCAAACCGAGCGCACCACTCGACGCCACAATATCAAGTTTCTCAAGGTTCAATGGTCACATCATTCCGAGAGTGAAGCTACTTGGGAAAGGGAGGATCGTCTTCGACTTGAGTACCCCACCCTCTTTCCGGAGGAACCCGAATCTCGGGACGCGATTCTTTTGAGTGGGGGTGAGTTGTCACATCCCTAGTCAGTGCTTGCATTAGGACTAGCTAGAGTGTGCATCATGTTTACTTTTCGAAGAAACTTGAAATGGGAATGACAGAAACCCCAGCACCCCTCTTCTAACAACTAGGGTTTAATAAAATCTTCTCCAATGTACCCAAAATGCCCTTCAAAAATGTTCATCATTTCTGCCTTGGTCTTAAACCTCTGCCAAAAATGGTGCACAATTTTCTAGGACATCCAAGGTCTCTGGATTAAATCATATGGTATTTGCATTTGGGCATTTAAATGCTATAAAATGTTTTATGTGCCCAAATAATCATAAACTAAAATGTTCCATGCTGTTCATAATATTTACAGTGGGCATGACTAGTTTTATGAGCTACAAAAATGTTCTGGCATTTTTAATAATTCAACACAGTTGCAAAAGAAAATGAAACAAAAAGAAATAGAAAAGAGAGAAGAGAGAGAGAGAGAGAGTTTACCTGGCGCCTAACAGGCCCACCTGCCGGCCCAGCCCAGCCACCGCTCCAGCGAGCTGCTTGGCTCGGCCAGGCAGGCAGGCAGGTGCTCGACGGCGGCCGCAGCGCGCGCCACGCAGCTGCCCGCCGCCCTGCTTCCTCCCCTCGCCATTCTGGTGGGTGGATCAATCCCCCACTTCCTCCCCGAGCTTGCAGACACGCCCACTCCTCCCCAGCTCCTCTCCCTCGCCTTCCCCGCACCATGACCGACGCCGCCGTGTTTGCGCCGTCGTGGTAGCCGTGTCCACCGCCGTCCCTGAGCTCCGTCACCGTCGCCCGCTCTGGAGTCGCCCCCGACCCCGTCTTCCCCAACTCCGGCCGCAGAGATCCCCCTCGCCGCCCCGCTCAGCTCCGACCGTCCCCGAGCTCGCCTCGGCATCTACTGCAACCGCCGTGAGCGCAACTCCGTCCTCCCCCTCTCCGTTGGCTCTCTCCTGCACTGAACGCACCGCACGAGGCTCACCTGCATGCGCCGCCGCGGAGCTCGTCGCCGATGAGGCTCCGGCCATTTAACGCTCCGACCACCGTGCCCACCAGTTTCACCGTTCCGTGTAGATGTTGTAGGATCACTCCACGCACCTCTACGAGCACCGCACCGATGTTTTCGACCTCGCCCGAACTCCGGCAGCCGCTGGACTCATCGTCGGCGTCCTTTCCGGCGACCCCGAGGCCAGCCACCACCACCACTCAATGCGGCTCACTCCCAGCTACGCGTAGGTGTGCTCCGCCGTCGTTCTGGCAGCCGGAGCACAAAACCCGCACCTCACCGCCGCGTTTGGCCTCGCCGGCGGCGAGTTAGCCCTGTTTGACCAAGGTTTGACCCCCCCTGTGTCCTAGACATGTGGGGCCGGCCGTTGACTAACTTCGGTTTAAGATTTAATTAAACACTAATTGCTGTCATTAGTTTAGTGAGTCACTGACATGAGGGACTCACTGGTCAGGTTTGACCTGGGCGCCCTGTTGACTGGCTGACGTCAGCATGGTGTCATGCTGACGCAGTAAAGGATTTTCTGGGATTTTTAGATTTAAAAACAATTCAGGAAATTCCAGAAAATGCTTTAAACTTCAAAAATTCATATAAATTCAACAATAGCTCAGATGGAAAAGATTTATATATGAAAAATTGATCAGAAAAATCCAATCTTTCCAATGGCACTGGTTTCATTCATGTTTGAGCAAGTTAACCTTGCTGTTTACATTAAAACAAGTTAATGCACTTAATTAAATAATAGTTTGGGTTTCAATTTGAATCTTTGATTCAAATGGGCTCAAACCCTTCTGGTTATAGTTGCATTAGCCCAAAACACATGCATCTTGCCATATCATGAGCATGCATCATATTGTTGCATTTGTTTGCTTATTGATTGTATCGCCGGTATTCTCCGTGTTAGGTCCTGCTCCCGAGGATACTTCTGCGTATCCAGCTGAAGAGCAGTACCCGACAACCACTCTGTCAGGCAAGCAATCATTGATCATTCCGATACAAACCCATCTTCTTGCTCCTGCTCTCTTTTACTGCATTAAGGCAACAGCGTGTGAACTGCTACTTGCTGCGGTAGTTGAACCCTATTCCCTTGCATGACCTGTCATAGCCACAGTAAATAGTTGAAACCCACTAGCATGTGTAGGAGTTGATTGAGCCATGTGATGTGTGATCCACCATGCTATTTGTTTATGTTGCCTGCTATGCTTAGAGTTGTGTCAGGTCTGATTCATTGGGGTGATGGATCGGAGTGAAACGATCATACCGGTAACGAGAGGGAAATGTGGAACCTGTTTGGTAAAGGTATCGATGAAATGCCATGAAGGAGTACGTGGTGGGTTGTTTCATTGGAACCGTCCATAGGACCTGAGATCTGTATGTGTGGTTCAAGTTACAGTTACTACCACACATTGGGCCCTGAAATATGATCCCGCTCGACTTATTGACTGCCATGTTCTCTGTCCAGGAGTTGCAACTAGTTTCTGGTGTTTGTAGTTTACTGGGGGTCGTGCACAGCGCTGACCCTCGGGGTGGGTTGTGATGCGACAGGTACGTCGCACGGTGTACCGGTTGCCCGTTTGGTGGCTCGGGGACCCTGTACACATCGTTTGGGGTCGTGAGCGACACCCCGGCCGGATCTCCCCACGGATGGAACCCAAATAGGCGATAAACCTGGACGAGAGACTGTAGTGGTTTGTTAGGTCGTGGTCTACACCCACGTCGGCTTTCGCTTGAAGTCTGCCGAGCACATGTCGTGTGCAGACGCTAAGTGGTGAAAACATGTGTGAAGAAGTACACCCCTGCAGGGTTACCAATCTATTCGAATAGCCGTTGTTTGCGGTACGGACTACTTGGTTACTCTTACAGTTCATAGACAAGTTGATGGATACTACTAAAATCCTCAAGATAAGTGTGAGTGCCGCGGATGGCCCTTCCGTAGGATGACGGAAGAGGATCCTCGGTGGTGTATTGTTGTAGTGAGTAGAGGACTCGTGTACGTAGTAATATCTTGCAATCTGTTGAGAGTTGTAGTATAGGTTAGCCAAGAGTCAAAGCTGGCTTTCTGCTATGAACTCCACTACCCCCTGTTGATAATGTTGCATGTATAATAGGGTCTGTTGTAAGACTTGCTGAGTACCTTTGTACTCATGTTTGCTTAATAACTGTTGCAGAGGAGAACCCTGCCCCTTCTGATGGGTTCTACATAGACGTTGACGTCGACGAGTAGCTTGTTACCCAGACGGAGATCTGGAGCTTGTGAAGGGCCTTGTAGATAGGCAGGCTACACCAAGCCTGTTTTATATTCTAAGTTGTCTGTACTCAGACATGTAGCTTCCGCCTGTGCTTGTATGACTGTATGACTTGAGTGTTGGGTCATGTGACCCCTACCTGTATGGATATGTTATGTATTGCTCTTGGAGCCTTTTAAATAAAGTACTTTGAGTCATAGAGTTCTGTTGTGATGCAATGTTGTATTTGCACATATTGAGCATATTGTGTGTATGATTGGAATGCTTGGTATGTGTGGGATCCGACACCTAGTTGTTTTCCTTTGGTCGCCTATCTTACAGGGAAATGCCTCCTAGTGCTTCCAATGAGCCTTGGTAGCTTGCTACTGCTCGGAACACGTAGGCTGGCCGGCATGTGTCCTTCTTCGTTCCTGTGTCTGTCCCTTAGGGGAAATGTCACGCGTTGTTCCTTTAAGTCCATGTAGCTTGCTACGACTTGGGTTCATACGTTGATGACCAACACGTTCGTTGCTGGGTCATGGATGCCTGTCTCTGTAATTTAGTGCCACTTTTGGTTTATAACTAGCCATGTCGGCCCGGGTTCTTGTCATATGGATGCTAGCGACACTGTCATATACGTGTGCCAAAATGCGCAAACGGTCCCGGGCCAGGTAAGGTGGCACCCATGGGGATATCGTGCGTGAGGCCGCAAAGTGATATGACGTGTTACAGCTAGATCGGTGTGACTTAGGATCGGGGTCCTGACACTATGACTCAACAAAGAAGAAAAGGAAACAACGAAACATCTACGTCTTCGCTCTCCATAGTCTTCACACAATGTCTTCTCATGTCATAGTCTTCAATATGATTATCTTCATATACCACCACTGATATCAATGTCTTCGTACATTTTTAGGGGTCATCTCCAGTAGGTTAACCGAATCAATGAGGGACTATTACCTGTGTTATCCTGCAATTCTCACAAACATATTAGTCCCTCAACCAGGTTTGTCGTCAATACTCCAAAACCAACTAGGGGTGGCACTAGATGCACTTACAATGATGAACTCTTTGCCACCCCTCCAGATGTGGGTGGTGAAGAAAAATGACTAATTTCTTATGCAGGGTCATGTCTCCCGGTGAACTTAAACGTGTGAAGAATTTGCTGGAGACCTGAGTGTGCTTGAAAGGACACAAGCTAATCATGAAGAAATGAATTGCTAATTTCTCACGTCCTTATACTACTATATCTATTGCACTACTTGATGAAATTCATTCTCATGAATTTGATGTCATATTCTTCAATATGAAGTATATGAGTTCATAAGATGCACTAATTCATCTACAGGATGAATCTCTCAAAGCTACTGAGTGGGTCCTCGACAGTGGGTGTACAAATCACATGACCGGTGACAAGAACTTATTGATGGACTCTGCTTTATCTCCATCGCATCTGAAGCATATCACCTACGCTGACAAAGGAAAAAGCAATGTATTGGGTCTAGATAAGGTTGCAATCTCAAAAGATCTACACATGGACAAAGTCATGCTTGTCGAGTCTCTTGGATTCAACCTCATGTCTATCTCAATGCTTTGTGATCTTCATATGGTTGTCGTCTTTGGCAAATATCGCTATGTTGTAGTCTTGGAATTTGACAACTCCAAAGCCTTCAAAGGCTTTAGGATAGGAGACCTATATACTGTTGATTTATCTATAGGACCACAACGTGCCACATGTCTACTCGCAAAAGCTTCAAAAGGATAGCTATGGCATTGACGACTTAGTCATGCTGGCATGAGAAACTTGCACACGCTTGTGAAGAAGAAGCACATCATTGGCATTGAGGGTGTAAAATTCCTCAAAGATCATCTTTGTGGGGCTTGTGAGGCTGGAAAGATGACCAGATCCAAGCACCCCTCAAAGACTATCATGACTACCACTCGTCCTTTGGAATTGCTTCACATGGACCTCTTTGGCCCCACTCATTATTCAACACTAACAAATGCAGCATCTCTATATGGCTTTGTTATTGTTGATGATTATTCTCGTTACACATGGGTGCATATCATCACATTTAAACATGAAGTGCAGGAAATCTTCAAGCGATTTTGCTCGAGGGCCTCTACGAATTTCAATGTGAAGATCAAGCATATATAGAGTGACAATGGGAATGAGTTCAAGAACACTAGTCTCGATGACTATCTGGATGAACTTGGTATTACTCATGAGTTATCTGCCCCTGCACTCCTCAGCAGAACGGTGTTGTGGAGCACAAGAACATGACTCTTGTTGAGATGGCTCGCACTATGCTTGATGAATACAAGACGCCTCTTCACTTCTGGCCTAAGGCTAGTGATACTGTGTGCCACATCATCAACATGGTATATCTCCACAAACTCCGCAAGAAAACCTCATATGAACTCCTCACCGAGAAGAAACCCAATGTGAGTTATTTCAAAGTCTTCGGTGCTAAATGTTGGATTAGAGATCCTCATCATAGTTCTAAATTTGCACCAAAAGCACATGAAGGTTTTATGCTTGGTTATGGAAAGGACTCGCACACCTATAGAGTCTTCAAAACCCATCATCACAAGATTGTTAAAATTGTAGATGTGCGGTTTGATGAAACTAACAACTCACAAAAAGAGCACATGCCTCATGTGCTAGATGAAATACCTCCTGAGGAATCCATTAAACGCAAGGCTATATCATACCCACTGAAGAACCTGCTGAAGAAGTTATTCCAGATCATGAAGACAGTCATACTGGTGCACCTGAAGAATCTGTTGCTAAAGAAAATGCTCAGCCAAACCAAAGTCGTCAACCTGCTCATCCTCGAGTGGCAAAATAAGTGCAGATTGATAAAATCATCGACGACATTAGTGCACCAGGTCCTCTCACATGCCCAATATCTTCGCACTTATCTAACTCTTGTGGGCACTTTGCTTTTGTCTCTATCACAGATCCCACCAAACTTGATGAGGCATTTCTTGAGCCTGAGTGGATTCAAGCTATGCAAGAGGAATTGCACCAATTCGAGCTCAACAATGTGTGGAAACTCGTCAAGCGACCAGATCATTGCAAGCACGATGTCATAGGCACCAAATGGATCTATCGCAACAAGCAAGACAAAAATGGCCTAGTGGTGAGGAATAAGGCTCCTCTTGTAGCACAGGGCTAGACACAGGTTGAGGGAATTGACTTTGATGAAACTTTTGCACCTGTTGCTAGACTTGAAGCTATTCGTATACTGCTTGCTTATGCTAACCATCATAATATCATGTTATATCAAATGGATGTGAAAAGTGCATTCCTCAATGGTAAGCTTGAGGAAGAAGTATATGTTGCTCAACCATCGGGTTTTGAAGACCCTAAACATTTTGATCAAGTCTTCAGACTCAACAAGGCCCTCTATGGCCTCAAGCAGGCCCCTCGGGTGTGGTATGACACTATGAAGGAATTCCTCATGAAGAAAGGCTTCAAATCTGGTTCACTTGACCCAAATATGTTCACCAAAACTTATGATGATGAATTATTCGTGTGCCAAATATATGTGGATGATATTATCTTTGGTTGTACTGACAAACGTTACTGTGACGAATTTGCCTACATGATGAGTGAAGAATATCAAATGTCTATGATGCAAGAATTGAAATTCTTCTTAGGTATTCAAATTCGTCAACAATGCAATGGCATCTTCATATCTCAAGAGAAATACCTCAAGGATGCAAAGGTGTCAAAATCCCTATGCCCACAAATGGCCATCTTTGCACCGACAAAAATGGTAAATATTTTGATCGAAAGGTATATCGCTCCATGATTGGCTCTTTATTGTATCTATGTGCATCTAGGCCAGATAGGTAAAGATTTTGATCAAAAGGTATATCGCTCCATGATTGTCTCTTTATTGTATCTATGTGCATCTAGGCCAGATAGGTAAAGATTTTGATCAAAAGGTATATCGCTCCATGATTGGCTCTTTATTGTATCTATGTGCATCTAGGCCAGATATTATGCTTAGTGTTTGCATGTGTGCCCATTTTCAAGCTACACCAAAGGAATCACACCATAAGGCTGTGAAGGATATTCTTCGATATCTAGCTCACACACCAACACTTGGATTATGGTATCCCAAGGGCTCGGTTTTTGGTCTCATTGGATATTCTAATTGTGACTATGCTAGTGACCGAGTGGATCGCAAGTCAACTTCAGGCACATGCCATTTCCTCAGACGATTCTTAGTATGTTGGTCCTCGAAGAAGCAGAACTACTTATCATTGTCTACTACTGAAGCCGAGTACATTGTTGCTGGTTCATGCTATGCTCAATTGCTATGGATGAAGCAAACTCTCAAGGAGTACGGCATCAACATGAAGAATGCGTCTCTACTGCGGCAATGAGAGTGCCATCAAGATTGCTCACAACCCAGTCCAGCACTCAAAGACAAAGCACATCCACATTCGTCATCATTTTCTTCGTGACCACGTGTTCAAGGATGACATCCCCATCAAACACGTGTAGACTGAAGAACAGCTGGCAGATATCTCCACAAAGCCCTTGGATGAAAAGAGATTTTGCAAGTTGCGGTGTGAGCTAAATATCTTAGAATCTTCTAATGTTCTTTGAAAGGACATACATCCTAACACTTATGCAAAATTGATGACTTAGATGTGCAACACACAAAGTAACGTTTTTCTTAAATAATGAAGACTAACCCTCTAACTGTGAAGAAATTAATGAATAATTTGATTCTCATAGCCCTACGACAATTGTACGCAGTGTCCGAAATCATCATTCTTATACGATGAGTCATGCCACCAGCCAAAGTTGAAATTTGAGTTTTTCTTCATTTTTGCAAATTCTTCAAATTTGCAATTTCTTCAACTTTTCACTGGTATTCTTCACTGGCTATATATATATGATTTGAGTTTCCATGTCCTCAACAACATTCACTTATTGCTAATTCTTCAAGTTGATTTTTATCTAAGTGAATGTGATCGGACCCGTTCCCCCTCTATGCTAAACTCAACTCAGTCTATTCACAAATTCTTCATGTGCGTTCTATTTGAAAACCCTTCAAAATCTTCTTTGTGCCCTTGACAGTTGAAGAATTTGCAAACGACACTTTAAAATATTCTTATCAATTTTTTGGTTGTTATCGCCCAAAATGTTCCACTTCCCATGATGGATTAAAAAACTCACCCACGATCCCCCACGATCTCCACCTCTCAGTACGTGGGTGACACATGTCGTTAGGATAGCAAGGGACAAGGGCATGTTTGTCCAAAATCTTCGGATGAGCAGTTTTTCACTACGGTTATAAATACCCCTCCCTTTCCTCAGACCTCATTTACTCCGCTCGACTGCTACTGTCCTCGCTCGAGCTCTCAGACCTAGCGCCACCGCTACACTCCATCGTCGTCAGTGAGGAAGAGCTTCACTGCCTTGACCTCATCACCGTCATACTCGCGCCAACCGCGAAAATCTTCACTCCATCGCCAAGTTAGGGCGTGGGAGATCTGAACTGACGAACTTCTCCATCTCCACTCCCAGTTCGTCGTGCTCTTCGTCAAGGGTAATTGAAATATAATTTTACTGCCCTACTTTGATTCTTATGATTTCCACAACATCATCAAAAGGTGTTTATTCTTCAACTTCCCACTCCTTAAACACCTGGATGATTCTGTTCCTTGATCTGTTTCTCTAGGCTATGTTTTTCTTCAATATTCCTCAATTGTGTGGATTTTCTAATCTATACAGCTCTGGAACCTAAGAAAAGAACGCTTTGTGAAATTCCTCAAGACACAAATGGTCATATTCCTCAAACTTGATACTTCTTGAAAAAATTCAGAGAACGCATATGACCTCTCCAATTTTTTCGCACCTATACTCTGTTCACAGGTACAAATGTTTGTTACTGAATCACTAGGTTCTCATCAACTTAACTCATTTGCAACGTTCCTCGAAGAAAATTTGCATACTTCCTCAGAAACATCAAGATTTCAAAGTCCTCAAGTGAGGAAAATGGCAGATGGGAAGAGACCTCAGAAGGGAGGCAAGAGGCCAGAAACAAACATTGCTTTTGAAATCCCTGAAGACATCTATGATGAATATTGTACACCTGATGAAGAAACTCATGGCAAAGAGAACAAGAATCGGCGGAAAGTGTGCATGCAAAGAATTGAGAGGAGATGGGCGAAGGAATGGAGGGAATACCTCTATGTTACTCCAAAGTACATGAAAAAATTTATTCGTAAACCCTCCATGTCCAAGACCTCCTTTGGCTACTGGCCAAGTAACTGATCCCACCAGCATCAGAAGTGGTGAGGAATTTCCAAAGGAATGGGCTAAGCGCCAAGCTAAGCTCTCAAAAGCTGCTAAAGAAGCAGTGAATAAATTCAATGAGGATTATCAAGCTGCTGTTGCTGAGGCCTCTGCTAGCACAACTGCGCCAAAGAAGGCTATGCTGAAGAAGTCAGCTACGAAGAAATCTTCAAGCTCAATGCCCTCACGACCCAGCTCTTCAACTGAAAAGCCCTCTGGGCAAATTCCTCAGGCAACTTCCTCAAGGGTAGCACCAACTCCTTCTGTTGCTGCAAAATCCTCAGTTGTTGCCACAATGTTCTCAACACCTATGCATCTTGCATTGTTTCAATGGGCGGCCATATTTTCAATTGCTTCAGGGGCTTCTACAACTTCCTTAGCTCCACCACAATCTTCAACTGGTCCAACACTGCTGAAAGTCAAGACCACCGCTGGACGTGAAAGAGGCCAAGTCCTCACAAGAAGAATGTGGCATTCCATGTTCTGTTTGATGACGACGAAGTTGATGATGAAGAACTTGGTGAAATCATCAGAGATAGACACCAAAGGGCCGCTAGAGCCAAGGGCAGCTATGTGCCTCTTATGCTGGATCCTAAGAAGATCTTTGACTTTATTGCTCTATGGCACAAGGATCCCAACACTCCCCTTCCTGACTTTGATCTGACACCTGGTCAAAGTCACATGCTAGCCGCCTTCATAGGTGAGGAAAAATGGAAATTTGAATAAGCCAGGAAAGCCAAGAAGGATCAGTACAGGAAAGAGCGTTTCTTGAAGAAAATGTTGTGAATATGTCACCTGCGGAACTTGTGAAACTACACACTGAAATCAAAGGCCCTAGTGATGAATTTGACCGATACCGTGCTGATTGGCTAGGAGCCAAAGTCAGATCGTCAACCTCTCCAAGAACGTCAAGCTAAATGTTGAAGCATCATCACAACAAACTCCTCAGGCTAAAGCATCTGCTCAGCCTGCTACAGAAACTGCTAGCGCAACTAATGAAAATCAGGCTACTGAAGAAGCTACTAGGGGAGATGAAGAAATTAATGCTCCTGAAGAACATGCCAGGGCAACCACCAATGTTGCGCCTAAAGAACAATCCAGGCCAGCTAAAATATCTGATGTGTCTAAAGAAACTGAAAATTCCAGGGCGACTGCATCAGTTGTGCCTGAAGAAACTGCACCAACTTCATCTGCTCCTACTTCAAAATCTTTGAAGGTGAAGAAAACCACTCTTCCTTCTGCATCAGAAGCAAAGAAAACAAAGGCTGCGAAGAAGGAAGCTGCAAGGAAGAGGAAAGCATCAAACTCTGTAGAGTCATCAGCTCCCAAGAAAGTGAGGACTTTGACGAGCTCTTACACAAAACCAATTGATGTTGTTCCAATATGAATCGTACCATCAAAGGAACTTGTCCCGTTTGGTGAAGAATATGTCATTCCAGAAGATTCCGCTGAAGAAAATCCTTTTGCTGCTTCCTCAGAGCAGTTGGATGAAGAAATTCATGTGGAAGATATTGTTTCCACTCCACTGGTATCATCACCTATGCCTCAATTCACTACTGAAGAGGCGGGCGTTGTGGAAATTGAAGAAGATGTGGATATTGGCTCAACTACCCCTGTGCTGAATGATGACTATTGGGAAAATACACACCCCAATTCACCATTGGTCACACCTCTGCGTCAAATTCCCCAGTCCCCTGAAGAAACTAAAGAAATACCCACAGGGTCTGAAGGATATCAAACTTCTCTCCAATCCATACCATAAGAAATTCTAGTTGCAACAGCTAAAGAAATGGAAACCCAGACTGTTGCTGAAGAAACTGAAACCTCAATTCCCCGGTCAGTTGCACAAGAGGCTATGATGCACACAACACTAAATCTTCAGCCCAAGCCTCAGAATCCTCAAGCAAAAAGTCCAAAATTAAAGGTTGATGATTTCTTCGATCAGCATCATTTCTTCACTGATTTCAATCCATATGACTCAGAAAGACTCAGGCACAATATATTCTGGACTGCAAGCCAGATAAATTTCTATGCATCGCTTCTGTTTGACAAGGACAAAGTATTTCAGCACCATCAAATTCCTCATGTGGATATGGATTCCATCCCATGCTTTCAACCAGTTCTCAATTTTCTTCATGAAACTGGGCTCCTAAGTTTCTGTGCTGATATCTATGTCTCGAATGAAGAGCTAATTCTTCAATTCTATGCTACTTTGCACCTCACTGGAAATGTGGTTGATGTGAACTCATGGGTGCTTGACTAGATGACTGAGAATACTCACTATAAAGATCCAGCCTCTGAATTACTTCATGCCATCCCAATCAGTCCTCCTGTTGAAGGCGCAAGGCTCATATATGAAGAACCTGAACTTCAAAGTCATCTCATGCAAGTGTTGATGAAGCCTTTGCAGCCTGGCCAAGCTCCAAGAACCACCTTCCTAGTGAATGCTTTGTTGTATGTGCCAAGGACAATCTACCGCATTCTAACCAAAACCCTCAGTCCAATCAAAGACCACAACTCAGAAGAAGAAGAAGTTGTTAGAATCATGAAGAATTTGTTGTTCAACATCATGCATGATATTCCCATTAACTTGTGATAGCCTGGCTCATTAGGGATGATAGACTACTCATATCAATAAGGAATTCCTTCTTTTCCGGAAGCCCATTCGGACAGAACTCCAAAGTTAAGCGTGCTCAGCTTGGAGTAATTTTAGGATGGGTGACCGACCGGGAAGTTGCTCCCGGGTGCGCACGAGTGAGGACAAAGTGCGCAGAAAGACTAGTATTGATATGTGAGGCCAGTCTAGATCCCGCCAGGAGTAACGACCACCGGCAGGTGTGTCCGGGACGTTACATAACTATCATGATTTCTTCATGAGGGCTTTGGCAAATGTTGCACTATCGCCATTTGAATTTAAGCCCTATGCACCTTGGTTAATGAAATTGATCATAAACCAGTCTTCAATTCACTACAAGGCAGATTTTCAGAATCACCTCAGCTATTAGCCTCCCATTGAAGTCTTCAAAGGGGCTATTTCTTCAGTTGATGAAAAAGGCAAAGTTGTTGTCATAGATGAAGCCAGTCGTCCATTGGATGGTCAGTTTCGCAAAGCAACATCTTACTCCACCAATGATGACTCTACAACTCAATACTATGTTGCTAAAGCCACAAAGCTAAATCCTCAAGCCATTGCCCCTCGTGTGATGACTTATTGTGAGCTTCTTCTAAGTCTTCACCAGAAAGTCGATCGTAATCACAAGTGGGTCAAGCATCAATTCTTCAGAACATGACTGTTACTCAGAACATGGTGAAGAAAAACCATCATTATCTGAATCAAGTCTTCGACCGCTGTGACAGCCTGGATTTGCCTTCTCTCTTTTTTTGGACTTCCTTTTGCATTTGCTTTGGATTTGGAGTTTTGAATCAATTCAAATGGACTTGATCACTCGGGCCTACCCTTGATTTTCACCCAAGTGACCCATCCACCCCTAGCTCATCTTTCCTTCTCTGAAAAACTCCAACAAAATCCCAAGGAATATTTTCATAAAAGACAAATATTCATTTTCTTCCCTGAAAATCACTTCAGAGAAGTATGCTCCAAAGCGACCACTAGTTTTATTGCTCCTAAAATCCTGAATAAATTTACAAATATTCTTTGAACCCTAGGGCACCGCCCTAAGGAAAAATATTGCATAACTTTTTGGAATATTTTTGCTACAGAAAATCATTTCTGTTCTGGATAGAATGGCCACATTGCACAGCAAGTATATTTTTCCTTGATCTTTTGGGGATGATCTTTTCTGAGCTTCATTACCCTCCTAAGAGATTTCTAAACCCCAAAGCATAGCCTTTAGTTGTCACTAGATTTTTCTAAGTGAAGCTCACAAGTTTCTGTAGAAACTAGCCAGGAAGAAACCCACTCACACAGTTCACCTGTGACCCAGCCAACCGTGCAAAACAAACAAAACCACTAAGGACTACATGCAGACATGGTGTTTGCGCTTAGCTGAGCCTGATTCCAAAGTTCACGCGGTGACCATGTTCGTCCAAGGGGGTTGGCATGCGGCTGACGCGCTCTGCGGTGCGCCAGCATATCTATTTCACTCGTGCTCGCTGCCCCGGCCGCCGCACCTTGCCAAACCGTGCCCCATCCTTGTCTGCACCTCCTTAACTCCGCCCTGGTTCTCGCAGACGTTGGAGCTCACTGCAGCGAGCATGGGCACGGCACGGCCAAGCCAACAGTGCGCTCGTGCCCCTGTGCTCGTCGCGTACCGCGCTCCTCTGCTCGGCGCTGCTCGCCTACAGTTCCCGCGTGATCCCCGGAGCCTTATCCCTCTCTGACTGACGCCATTCTTCATCGAGTGCCACTCTAGAGAGCTCCGGTGAGCTCTCGATCCTCGCCTCGGCCTCGCCTATAAATATAGCCCCCCCCCCCGAGCTCGTTTCTCTCCACAACGCCGTAGGAAGCCGCAACCCGGCCGGGCAGGCCTCTCGCCGCCCTCCCAACCCCAAGCTCACAGGCGGTCCCCATTCACTACTCCCTCCCTCTCCAGAGACACTCGAGCTCTAATGAGTGGTCCGGCGTGTCCGTGGTGGTCCACTGGTGCATGCTGGTGCCGTTGGAGCTGCTGGACTAACCCTGCCTCGCCGGAATCACCATCTCGGACAAGCTCCGCCCGCTGCAGCCACTGGAGAGCTTTGTCCCGACCCCGTCCGGCCACCCCTAGCCACGCTACGGGTACGGGCAGGTGCGCCTCAATCTCCTCTCCATTCCTATCCTCTCAGATCTTGTAGCCAGGCACTCCTTCCCGGAGGAAGCGTCGCCGCCACGCTGCCTGACTCTGCTTCTCTCCCCATTCCTCTCCGACGTGACCGCTGGGGCCCGCTGTCAGCCACTCAGGCCGCACACGAAGCGGTATGAGTGGTGACACCCTGCTGGTTTACGCCTTCGACGTCACCCCCTCTCTGGTTTTCCTTTAATTCAAATTTGACCAGAACTTTGACTAGCTGTAACTTTTATTCTACAAGTCCAAATGAGTTGATTCTTTTTGCATTGTGTTCTTGCTGGAAAATCCTAGCAGCGCACCCTAGATGAGATTTTTCTCTGTTGTCTAGAATTTCTAGTAATTTTCAGAAGTGTTTTTGATATTTTCTTTTTGCCATTTGGTTTATTTTCAGAAGGTGAAACTTGTCGTGAAGGCATCCAGGAGGAGTGTGAAGCTCCTCTGCACTAAGGCAAGCCGCAACAACATTTTCATGGTGTCTTTGCAATATCCATGATTTTCCACTTAAATATATATGATATTCATTGCATATAGCATTAAAATAAATAATGCATGTGTCATTTAGTTTGTCATGATCAAGATGCTTAGTTAACAGAAATGAATGCTTGAACTAGTGAGATATAGCTTGAGTAGTTGAACTAAGTGAGTTTGTAATGACTATGGTAATATGAGCATCGGTATTATTTTCCTTATATGCATGATGAGTTTCGTATGATAAATGACAACTACAAAGTGATTAAGCTAGATGACCAGTAAGTAAGGACCAGAAATGTTGAAAGATGAGTTTGTTTAAGTAGAACTTTGAATGAGGTTGATCTGTTGTTTCTAAGGTATATGTGATGCATGATATATGGTTGCATAAGAATGGCATATAGTGACTCGAGCATTTTATTTCAAGTTAAACATGATGATAATGGAACTTGAACATAAGTTGGTCGGGTCGTGGTGCCACTGAATCGGGCTGACAAGTGCAACCACATTTGCCTTAGTATGGGGAGGCCGTTAGTCGTCCTGTTGTCATGCCTTTTGTCGGTGCCTCCAACGAGGGAAGGTTATGTGCATGCCTTACCCTGGCCCGGTAAGCAGACATAACCTTGTGAGCTTGTTGTTGTTATGGTACCTTGTCCCCGTTTGGGACCGTTTATTTGCCACGATGGTAGCCGTTTTGCCTTTGGTAGGTTGGGGCCACCCAGGAGTAAGCCCAGTGGCGAGTTTGTCGGAGTGGCCGAAAGAGTATCATGGCAATTGGAGAGTTCTATCGGAATGCCGTTGGTCCACCCGAATGGGAGTGGGAGGCCATGGGTTCCATGGTGTGGGTAAAGTGCGCTACCTCTACAGAGTGTATTAATCTATCGATAGCCGCGCCCGCGGATAAGGGCCCAGTTCGTAAGTAATTCACACCATGGATCAACTTTGATAAAGAAATCTTGCACACAAAGTTATTTGCATTGCACTGGTTCAATCATGATGATGTCAGTGAGGCTAACTGTTGTGGTATCATTTGAGATCCGTGAATGATCACCATTTGGTTACAAGGTAACCCGTTGAACCGAGTATGGTTCCGTTTGTGATCCGTCATGATCACCGTTCGGTTGCGAGGCAACCTGTTGGTAAGGGAGAGTCCGAGTGACTCAGTACACAAGTTTGGTTTCACTGCATGAGTAGCATGTTGATGTTTGCATTTAACTTGATTAAATGTCATGATATTGTTTGTCATTATGGTTATGCTTGCCGTGAGCTTGCAAGTTCATTCAATGTATTGACCTGGTGTGTTATGCCAAATTTAAGGAAAGACTAACTAGATCGGAGTGCTACCGTGTCTAGACCGTGTCCACATCAGTGTCCCTGTGCCATGGAGTCCCGCTACATCGTTGTTCCGCTGCCGTGTAGATGTCGTGCTCGCTGTCGTGTAAATGTACATATTGTTCAGCCGCACCAAGTGTGCCGCTGGGCCTCGCTACTTGATGTAATATCACACTATGCTTTCGCTAGTTTCAATAAAGCGGTGTTTTTCTGTACGAAGATGTTGTGTATTGCCAGAAGACATGATCTCTGGGTTGGCAATGCAAGGTAAACCGGTTGCTTTTAGCCGGGGTGCCACAACCGCACTTGGGCCATCCTGTCTCATCTATATAGTGATCAAGACCACAAGAAGATGGATTTTCAACAGGACTTTGACTGGTCTCAACCTCCATCGAAGAAATTCAAGAGGGTCAAAGTTCCTCAGCTGGTCACATGTTCATATTCTTCATCAAATGAGACGGATGAAACGACGACACTGCAACAGGCCCACCATCGACAAACGACCCCGACAACACTGGCGCTCCTCCATCAACCTCATGATGATAATCTTTAGGGGCGTTAGTCCTCAATTTTCGTCCCTTTTTGTCATTCGATGACAAAGGGGGATGAATTTGAGTTAGTCTTCAAGTGGGTCTTCTATATGGGCTGTTTTTTCGTGAAGTTACAACTCTCGTTCTTCTGAAGTGTTTGTTTAACGAGTTGTAAACTTAAGTCCGATGGTGGTCTGATAATTTCAAACTACCTTCTGCATGCTTATTTCCTCAAGTACCTTAATGCACGCATGTTGAATTACATCAGACACCATTTTTCCATCATGCATTTCAAATTCTTCATACTATATGTCAAATGTGTGTATGGATTACAAGATATAGGGGGAGACTTCCATGATTTTACTCTACAATGTGCATTTGATGTTCAAAGAAAATTCCTCAAATATGCACATCTTCAGGAGGAGTCTTCTATATCTTGCTATCAAATTCCTCAATATATGTTGTTACACTTCATATGCTTATCCCCGTTGAAAACTTAACCTATTTGTCATCAATCACCAAAAAGGGGGAGATTGTAAGTGCATCTAGTGCCCCTTGGTGATTTTAGTGTATTGAAGACTTATAGGTTAAGGGACTAATGTGTTTGTGAGTGTACACGGGTTCTATAAGTCTCTAAGGAGTTTGATATTTCCGAAGAAAGTCGACCCCTAAAAATGAATGTCTTCATTTGATGACTTTGGTTTTCTTGAAGACATTGAAAATTGAGGGAATTGGTGTGACCTTGAAGACTTGGATATTAATGTGAGGATTATGAAGCGTGAAGACTTTTGTTTTCGTAGTTTCATTTTCTCTTTCTTGAGTCATAGGAAACACCGTACTGCTAAAGGGGGTCAATGTAAGACTAAGGAAACAATTTCCAATTGATGCTCATCTCGAAGCCTACACATACCCAACCTTTGAGTGAAGCCTTTGGAAATCTCATACAGTTCAGTCAATTTCTTCAGTGACAGAGACGACGATCTTATGGTCTCTAAGGAATTTTTTCTGACTTAGGAGTTAGGAATTCAGCAATGCGGATTGCCTACAAGTGAGCAACATGATAGCCCTAAGGAATTTGATAGCTCAAATTTCCGACCGTTGTTGTGCTACGCGCCAACTGTCCCAAAATATATTATTCACCTAACGGTCATATGATTGAAGGGCATTTATGTCTTATTATGCCGGGCTGCTCCCTGGCTATAAATAGCAGCCCCTACAACCACTAGCTGGTTGGTTGCTCCGAGAGAAACTAACACTTGTCATTTAGAGCAACCCATCCTCTGAGGACTTTGAGCGAAAATCATCAGTGAGGGAAAACCCAAAACCTCAACACCTAAAACCCAAAGTGATTGAGCATCACTGAAGAGATTGTTCCTGTGTGGAACCGAGGCTTGTTAACTTTGAAGACTGTGCATCTTCCAGACGGTTAGGCGTCAATGGTCTAGAGCATCCAAGAGGAATTATGGATTATCGGGTGACCAAGTCTGTGAAGGTTTGAAAGTCACTTGTGAAGACTTACCACGAGTGATTGGGCGAGGTCTGTGTGACCTTAGCTCAAGGGGAATACAGTAAGGAATGTGTGTCCTAGTACTATGTGTCCTTTGGTTTAAATACCAAGCCACCCTAACCAGACGTACAACTGTCACATCAGTTGGAACTGGTCTACCATATCATTTTCTTCACGGAGTTACTGGTTCTATTTCCTCAACCCTTTCATTTCAACGCTTACTTGTTGATGCAATTGATCATTACTGTTTGAAGACTTTGACTGAAGACTTTCTCAATTTCCTCAATCCTATTTCTTCAGTCACTCTGTCTTCCGCCTGCTTATCCTATTTACACGCTACATGTGCTCTGTGCTTGTTTCATTTCATCACGATGGCTATGTTACTGTCTTGTTATGTTTGCATCTAAGTACTTATTCCGCCGCTGGTAGTTCATCACTTAGCTATTTCCTCAAGAAGTATTTCCTCAACGACGAATTTGTAAAAATTTCCTATTCACCCCCTCTAATCGATATAACGCACTTTCAATGACTCCTCTGAAGAAGTCTAGTACTGAACAGGACCCTCTGTTGAAGTTTAAGTCTGCCGATGATACCAAGCAGGTGGATTTTGTCCCGGGCAACTCATCTCAGCAGTTCACGGTGGGGGGCTACAATGGATCCTAAATAGGAAAGTGCGCTTATCGAGTTCATCTATGAGAATCAGGACATCTTTGCATGAAAGCCTTCTGACATGTTGGGTGTATCGAGAGAAGTTGTTGAGCACAGTCTTAATATATATGCTAAGTTTAAGCCGGTTAAATAGTTCCTTCGTCGTTTCAATGAAGAGCGGCGTAAAGCTATTGGAGAAGAGGTAGCCCGGATCTTGGCAGTGGGGTTTATCGTGGAAGTATTTCACCCTGAGTGTTTGGCTAAACCTGTGCTTGAACTTCAGAAAAAATGGCACATGGAGTATGTATGTTGATTACACAGACCTCAACAAGGCATATCCAACTGACCCGTTCGCTCTCCCTCGCACTGATCAGATCATTGATGCGATGGAGGGTTGTGAGAATGTATGCTTCCTGCATGCTTATTCAGGTTATCATCAGATCAAAATGGCAATTCCAGACCAAGAGAAGATGCCTTTCATCACACCTTTGGAGTTTTTTGCTATGTTTCTATGCCTTTTGGGCTCAAGAGTGCCCGGACGACTTACCAACGTTGTGTTCAAAATTGTCTTCGCTGTCAGATTGGGCGTAACGTTCATGCTTATGTGGATGACATTGTGTTCAAGTCTAGTAAAAAGGAGACTCTCCTAGACGATTTGAAAGAAACTTTTGACAATCTCCGGGTCTACTAGATGATGCTTAGCCCGGCCAAGTGTATTTTTGGTGTGCTTGCATGTAAATTGCTAGGTTTCCTGGTCTCAGAACGGGGCATCAAAGCTAACCCGGAGAAAATTAAGGCCATCATTTCACTGTCGTCTAAAGTCGGTTTGTGTTAATGATGTCCAGCGTCTAGCGGGTCATATTGTGGCCTTATGCCGGTTCATAAGTCACCTTGGGGAGAAGGCCCTGCTTTATAGCATATGATGAAGAAGACATACCAGTTTGTCTGGAGTGATGCGGCGGATCTAATGTTTGAAGCCCTAAAAAAATTAGCTGAGCCACCCATCTTGGCTGCTCCTACCGATAAAGATCCTTTGCTCCTATATGTAGCTGCTAATAACAAAGTAGTTAGCTGTGACGCCCGAAGACTGACGTCCCAGAAGGTTCCAGAGATTCCAAATGTTCCGGGTTCTCCCGTGTGTTTCATTTGTGCTTGTGTTATTTATTTTTGCATTCCATCATGTCATCATGCCATCATGTCTTTAATCTTTCCAACTTAACTAAATAAATCGTGTGGATCTTCGATCCATTTAAATCGAGGGAAGTGTGACTTCTCATTATAACATATCCTCCTAATATTAGGGAGCTATTATAAATAAATATTCCATTAGTGTGGAATTAACCATAACACACTTACAATTTAAGTTCCATGCATTTTCTATCTCTATTCCTTGCCTCGAACTTTGCCAACAATTCTTTAATCATTTTCCCGAGCTCCACCAAAATTCTCATTATTTTTGGACTCTCCAAAGGCTCAATCTTGTTCAAATCATTTGAATTAAATTCAAATGAATTTGAATTTAAACTTTCATTATTGCCTCTCCTATTTTTTCGTGGACCGTGGACATTTTTGCGACTCCAGGAAAAATTAACACCATGCCTAAACACATCCCAAACACTTCCTTTCTTCTCCTTTTTCTTCTTTGTTTTTTTTGCTCAGTGTTAGAAATAGGAGGAGAGGCAGTCAGCTCAGCTGCCAGGCCCATCAGCAGAGGCCCACGGCCCAACCGATCCCCAACCCTAGCCCGACCGCTCCTCACCTCGCTCTTCTCCCGCACCCCGCCGCCAGTCTCCCTCGTCCCCTTCGCCCGCACCTCTCCATCCTCTCGCTCGAACCCCCCTCCTGCATCGATCTCCCCAGCCTCCTTCGATCCCCTCGCTCCCATCGATCTCCCCAGGACGCAGCCGAGCCACCCGAGTACCGCGTCCAGCGCCTCGTCTCCAGCGTGCCCCTCACCACCACGACAGTACCGCAGCAGCGCAGCGCCCCTCCATCTCCCGAGCGCCATGGATGCGCCGTCCTCCAGCTGCGCCTGGCTGCTCCGCCGCCAAGGCCGCCAGCGCAAGCAGCGCCCTGCGCCTCTGTCTCCATGGCCGGACCGCGCCAGAGGAGCCCCTCGAGCAGTTCCCTGCGCGCCAAGGCCCAGTGCCTCGCCTTCCCCTCCGGCCTCCTCTGCGTCTCGCCTCCAGCCGCAGCTGGCCGGCCAGGAGCCGCCGCAGTGCTCAGCTCCAGCGCCCCTGCGTCCGTCGCCAAGGCCACAGCCCCTGCCTCGTCCGTCCTCGCCGCCATCCCTCATGCCCCGCCGTCCGTGCCTCGTCGCCCCGCCCTCGTAGGCGCCACCCCGCGCGATCTCAACCAAGGGGAGGAGCCCCTCGGACAGCGTCGTTCCAGAGCCGCCGTCGCCGTCTACAACCATGCGACCTTCGGATGAGTTTGCGTTGCTTGGCCTTTGGGCCACCGTTGCGTTTTGATGCAAGTACTGCTACCCGTGTACAACTACAGTCGTCTCGGAATCGCCAAGTACCACTACGCTCGATGACCGCGAGTACCACTACATCAACGTGAACGACTACCCTCGCCGAAGAACCATGAACAAAACGTCAAGTTCCACCACCATCGCCGGAAACACCAAGTACCCCTTCGTTTAACAAGAACGACAAGTTCGGAGACCTCAAGTACTACGATGAACGCCTTGAAGGGCTAAGTACCGCGACGCCTGGAGCACTCGAAACCATCAAGTACATCTATGAAACGAGAACGTCTACTTCCACTAATTCCACTACGTCCCTCGACGACTCGAACCGCTCCGAAAACGCACGTTCCGAAGGTATAACCCGAGACGATGACCGTGGAATGCATGTGTTGTATGAGATGTTACCCTTGTGTGCATCGTGCCCGTTTCGTCTTTTGTCATGTTCCTCGGTTGCCTCGTCGTCGACTCGTGGGAACCCGGTGACGGGATCACCCCACCTTTTCATCTTGATCGACTCGCTCGCGCCACCTTTCTTTTGCACCGGTCTCTCAACGAGTTACCAGAACCGAGATGTTGCCGTTGCATCATTTTCGGATTCGTTGCCGTGGCACCCTTTCCTTTCACCACGGTGACAAATACTCCTTATCATCTTCATGTCAACTTTTAATAAAAATTGCATAAAACTTGATCATGTCATCCGCATCATGTTAACAACTTTAAAATGTGTGATTGTTGTTGCTTAAAATTGCTAAACATGCACATGGGGATTTTCCGGAATTGTTGGTTGTTGTTCCGGCCTCATTTAAACTTGCCTAGTTAGGTAGTTTACTTTTGTTTCACCTCTTGCTATGTTAAAAACATTTAATCTTGTCTTGTAAATAAACGAGAGTCAATTAAATAATTAAAATGTGGTGTTTCGTCAATATGCAACTCGTTGCATATTGAGCTCCACTTAACTTGTAGTACTTGTTTGTGCACTTTGCCATGCCATGCATAATTAAGCCGGACATGCATCATACTTGGATGTGCATCGTATGCCATGTTTATGCTTGTGTGTTTACCGTGTTGTTTGCTTCTTTCCGGTTGCTTCTCTTGTTAGCTTCGGTTTCATTCCGGGGTTGTGAGGATTTGTCTTCTTCATGGATCCGTTCTTCTTCCTTGCGGAATCCCAGGCAAGATGATCGTACCCTTGGATACCTTTACTACCATTGCCATGCTTAGTTGTCTCGATGCTATCGTTACATGTCGCGATACCCATCTTTTATGTCAGCCTCTCCTTGCTGCCATGAAACCTCTAACCTTTTGACACCTTCCTAGCAAAACCACTGTTTGGCTATGTTACCCGCTTGCTCAGCCCCTCTTATAGCGTTGTTAGTTGCAGGTGAAGATGAAGTTCGTTCCAGGAGGGAACTTGTTGTTGGAATATCACAATATCTATTATTATTATTAACACACCTAAATACTGGGCATGGGTGGAAGGCTTGGCCTTTTGCTCGGTGTTTTGTTCCACTATGCCACCTTAGGCGCCGATGAACCGGCATTATGTTCCTTGATTTTGCGTTCCTTACACGATGAGTGGATGGGGACCCCTTGACAGTTCGACTTTGAATAAAACTCCTCCAGCAAGACCCAACATTGGTTTTAATTTGCCTCATAATAACAACTTAATTAAATTAATGAAAATTGCATAGGGGGTCGCACCCTCGGGGATTCTTTTCTACATAGCAGGGGGGCCAGTGCTGATGGTGTTGGTCCCAAACGGGGAGTATGCGGGGCCACCACGGGGAAACTCGAGGTTTGGTTTTACTCGTATAATCGCCCATCCGGTCGTGGCCTGAGACGAGATACGCGCGGCTACTATCAGGGTGTCGGCACGCCGGGAGGTCTTGTTGGACTTGTTTTACCATTGTCGAAATGTCTTGTGCACCGGGATGCCGAGCCTGATCAGATTTCCCTAAGATAAGGGGTGATGATATTATATTTATCACTTCAGCTAATCTTGAGAGCTTGTGATGGGCTAAGTTGGGACACCCCTGCAGGGTTATGATCTTTCGAAAGCCGTGCCCGCTGTTATGTGGCAGATTGGAATTTGTTAATGTCCGGTTGTAGAAAACTTGTCAGAGGATTCGAAGTAAAACACACAACTGTGTGAGTAACCGTGACTGTCTCTTTTCGCTTTGAGAAGAGAACACGGTGGGGTTATGTTTGACTCGTATGTAGTTTAGGATCTTTAGCGATCACTACTAGTTTGCGACCGTTTGCGTAGATGCTCATCTTATTCTGGTACTCGTAAGTTAGCCACCATATTATGCTTAGCCGCTGCTGCAACCTCTCCACTTTACATCTTCCTACCCATAAAGCTTTGCTATTCTTGATACCCATGGTAATGGGATTGCTGAGTCCTCGTGGCTCACAGATACTACAACACCAGATGCAGGTTCAGCCGAGAATGATGCAGGAGCTGGTTCAAGTTCTTCACTGGGAGCTCGATGATGAGAGTGGCCGTATGCTTGTGACGCTTTCGACGATCAGTAGTGGTTTCTACTAGGGGCGATTCGGACATGTGGCTTTATGTTTTGGTATCTTTCTTTTGGATCTTCGCCCGTAGTCGGGTTGTGATGTTTTGAATGATGTCTTGCTTATGTAATGTATTGTATGAAGTGGCGAGTGTAAGCCAACTATCTCCTTTTGCAATTTCATCCCTATTTTTACATGAGTCGTGCAAAGATACCAAACTTGAGATCATTCCAGAATGGGCTTATACCTTTAAGTCGTGCCTCGACACATAGGAGGTATAGTCCCATCCTGGGCATTACAAGTTGGTATTCAGAGCCTTCTCCGACCTAGAAGCCCCCACTGATTGATCGAATCGTTGACGGTTGAGTCTAGGCACACACTTGAAAATGTTTTGAGTCCTATATGTATATCGGAGAGTAGGATTTCTTTTGCTCCTCATCTCTTTTCACTCTGGTGATGACTCCTGACGATTACTTTGTCTCTTCTACTCTCAAAAATGCACCAATTTTTTTTAGGATCACGCGAGTATTGTTTGGATTGTTCCGTTGTCTTTGTGACGAGAACATTGTTCTCGATGCCTCCTGTCATTAGGGGTTGTGGCAGTGTCCCGGGGAGTTGAGCTCCGAGGTGTTGTCGTCACAAATATATCGCATCAGTTCTAGAATACTTAAGACGGCCGACATCGAAAACTCTCCTATGCGGTTAGTGGCAAGATAACCCCGACATCACCCAGTACTAGGGAGGTAGTTCGGGAGTATTGCCATAGATTGTATAGTAGATGCGTTTCGAAGGTCCGAGGTAAACGGTTTCCGGAAATAACTGGTTATGTGTTGAAGGATGGATACAGCTGGATGTAGGATTAGAGTTGAGTGCGCGGTGCTTCCCCTGTATCCCCAACACCTGATTGCATAACTGGAAACTTTCGGAAATTAATAGGTGGGTTCATCTAGTAGTTCTAGGCATTCTTCCAACGAGTGCATGATATGAAGTTCGGGGTTCTACATTGAGTGAAGTGGTTTTATGGGCGTTGTTCCGATCGGGAGTTGCATCTTAAAGGGTCCTTGGCTATGCTGATCCGGGGATTGCAAAACCCTTTTGTAACATGTTCCATAAGCTTTCAGCACGAATTTGTCGAACGAAGCTTCTATCTTGTATTTGTTCTATCTGTTCCTTGTTGCTTTTATTTATCTTTTGTTCTTCCAAGTGGCTTCTCAACAAGTTGATGTACCTATGGAATTCATTCGTTCAATTCTCTGTTCGAATGATATTGTGAAGATTATGTTGTAACATATCTATCCTTTGTTTTTGTTTTGATTCTGGTATTCGAGTTGCTTCGATGTCAAATGTTGATTCCATACCTTTCCTAATCGGTGTTCTCATATTTCTGTGGGAGTGCTTATTCTTCTTGACCTTCGAGATTTTCATGTTAATCCTTTTTCAACCGGTGTGCCTTCTCTTCAAGTTATTCCATACGGACGCCGTTGAGAAATCTGGCAATTTGTCTGTTTCATTCATCCCAAATTGTCTTTGTTTTCCCCACCCTCCCACCCTTTTGTTATGGAGCCATAATGTTTAATGAAATATCCATTTTATTCATGCGATGTTTCTTCATTCATTTCCTTCCATGTTCTTATCCGGTGATTTATCGTGAAGATGCTCAAGAGTTTCGAGTTCATCATTCTTTATTCTAATATTCTTCTCCGGCGGACTAAATCCAAGCTTCCGTATTGATCATATCTGTGCCTCTTGTTTCACATGTTTTTCCATGTTGAAATTTATTATCCGAAGGCTATCTTATTCATTCAACTCTCCTATCCATATCCGGTGTACAAGGTATCACAGAAGATTCATGTTTACATTCTTAATCCGTTCAAGCTTTTTTGAGGTTTATCATCTTATTCAAGCCATTTAATTCAACCGGTGCAATATCTCTCAAGCAATCTTTTCCAACGGTGATTTCTTTAGTGGGCCCTAACCCACAGGTCTTTTCCAGGATCTTACCTGACTCTTCTAATTTCTTTTCCGGTGTATCTCGAAACCCTCATGGCATTTCTCGTCTTCATTCTCAACATTTGAAGACCGAAGAAGAGTTTCTCTTAAATCTTAGCCCGTTCTCTTGAAGATTCGTGGTTCTAGCTTCATTCCATCCTCATTATTGCTCAGATTGTGAGGAATTCTTTTATACCATCCGAAGCATTTCATAAATTCTTTCCATGGTGATCCTCCGAAGGCATCATTTCAGAATATTTCTTCGTTCTCTGTTTGCAACTTCGTCCTCCAAATAGTCTTCATTGATGTCTCTTCGTTCGTCCCCATTTCTTACGGTGGTTCTTTCAAGTTTACCCTTCCGTTGTTATCATTTTAATTCATTTGTTCTTTTCATAATCCTACCGGTGGTTCGTTGAAGATTTATCCAAGGTTGTACTAGATCTCTCTTTAATTCTTGCAACGAGAATAAGTAGTATGCCAAATCCTTTGGTTGCCATCAATTTAAATTGGTGAAGGAGATGCATGACACAATTCTTATTCTTATTCCTTCAAGGTGATTAATCCCTTCCTTCGGAGCTTGTTCATCATATCATATTCTCGGTTCTAAATTCTTCATCTTGTTTTCCGGAGCTCCAAGTTATTCCAATTATACCATTCCAAACCTCCATCTAATTCATCGCAGACCTTGAATCTTATTCTTTTCATCTTCCACTTCTCATGCTTTCATTACCGGAGTTCTTCGTGGTGGTTCATCATCATTTAATTCATCCTCGAAGTGTTCTTCATCAAGATTCTTGTTGGAGCTCAAGCATTCTTCATCATGCATTCCAATTGCAATCTTTTCTACCTTATCTTTTCGGATGGTGTTATGCCATTTTTGACAATTTTCCTTCATGTTTCATGATTCACAAGTTGTCAAGAATGAAATAATTAAACCCATCATCCTTATTTCTCAGGAGATCCTTTCAACCTCCCATTTTGTTTGTTGGAGTTATTTGGGTTATATCTCACCTAAAAGCTTTCCCTAAGAATTGTTGCTAATTATGGTGCTCATAAATGACCCAAGTTCTTCAGTTACCATTCCGGTGAATTAAGTTTATCGTCTCCTTGTTGATCTCAATCCATTCAAATGTTTTCGTCAGTGGCTGGTTGTCACTGTATAATTTTGATGTTTTCCATAAGCCCACAACGAGCTTATTCTTTTCGTTGTTGTTTCTTTCAACAATTCCGTTCAACCCTTCTTCGTAAGGATGATTTTCATATTAATTTGTCGGAGAAGTTATCTTTTTCTTCTCCGTTCTTTTCTTTCCAACGTTCTAGCATATATTCTTTCATTCCGGAGGCATTGTGATATTGCCCTCTTTATCCCATAATCTCGTTTTGTCAAGATCATGTTCTTTTCCTTGTTTATCTATTTAACTGGAATGTTGTGTCATCCATTCAAGTTCTCTCATCTTATCAAGTTTGCCTCTCTTTTTAACCGGAGTGCTGTCTGAATCGTTCTTACCCCTTGTTCCATTCTTTCAATTGTTTCGGAGGCAATATGATGTTGATTTCATCAAGTATCATTCCATCTCCTCAAGTTCTTGTTCATTTCCTTCCATTTTCAGACGGAGTGCTATCCAATTCTGTCATTCTTATTCCTTGGCTATACCATTGCGGTTCCGTATTCTTTTCGTTCGTAAGCTCTTGCTTCATGTATTCTAACCTACAAGGTTCTTGTAATGCTCCTTGTTCCTCTTTTCTAACGGAGTGTTTTCATCTTCGTTCATCTCCATTGTATTCTTATTCAACTTGTTCTACCTCCCAGGTTCGTGGTTTCACTCGTTTGTCGAAGAAGCAACTTTGCTTACCTCTTCCTCTTCCGTTTTTACCCGATGCCATCTCCAGGATCTCGGGTCGAGATCCTCTGTTAGTGTGGGAGAGTTGTGACGCCCGAAGACCGACGTCCCAGAAGATTCCAGAGATTCCAGATGTTCCGGGTTCTCCCGTGTGTTTCATTTGTGCTTGTGTTATTTATTTTTGCATTGCATCATGTCATCATGCCATCATGTCTTTAATCTTTCCAACTTAACTAAATAAATCGTGTGGATCTTCGATCCATTTAAATCGAGGGAAGTGTGACTTCTCTTTATAACATATCCTCCTAATATTAGGGAGCTATTATAAATAAATATTCCATTAGTGTGGAATTAACCATAACACACTTACAATTTAAGTTCCACGCATTTTCTATCTCTATTCCTTGCCTCGAACTTTGCCAACAATTCTTTAATCATTTTCCCGAGCTCCACCAAAATTCTCATTATTTTTGGACTCTCCAAAGCCTCAATCTTGTTCAAATCATTTGAATTAAATTCAATTGAATTTGAATTTAAACTTTCATTATTGCCTCTCCTATTTTTTCGTGGACCGTGGACATTTTTGCGAGTCCAGGAAAAATTAACCCCATGCCTAAACACATCCCAAACACTTCCTTTCTTCTCCTTTTTCTTCTTTGTTTTTTGCTTAGTGTTAGAAATAGGAGGAGAGGCAGTCAGCTCGGCTGCCAGGCCCATCAGCAGAGGCCCACGGCCCAACCGATCCCCAACCCTAGACCGACCGCTCCTCACCTCGCTCTTCTCCCGCACCCCGCCGCCAGTCTCCCTCGTCCCTTTCGCCCGCACCTCTCCATCCTCTCGCTCGAACCCCCCTCCTGCATCGATCTCCCCAGCCTCCTTCGATCCCCTCGCTCCCATCGATCTCCCCAGGACGCAGCCGAGCCGCCCGAGTCCCGCGTCCAGCGCCTCGTCTCCTGCGCGCCCCTCACCACCACGACAGTACCGCAGCAGGCATGCGCCCCTCCATCTCCCGAGCGCCATGGACGCGCCGTCCTCCAGCTGCGCCTGGCTGCTCCACGGCCAAGGCCGCCAGCGCAAGTAGCACCCTGCGCCTCTGTCTCCAGCGCCGGACCGCGCCAGAGGAGCCCCTCGAGCAGTTCCCTGCGCGCCAAGGCCCAGCGCCTCGCCTTCCCCTCCGGCCTCCTCTGCGTCTCGCCTCCAGCCGCAGTCGGCCGGCCAGGAGCCGCCGCAGCACTGAGCTCCAGCGCCCCTGCGTCCGTCGCCAAGGCCGTAACCCCTGCCTCGTCCGTCCTCGCCGCCATCCCTCCTGCACCGCCGTCCGTGCCTCGTCGCCCCGCCCTCGTAGGCGCCACCCCGCGCGATCTCAACTGAGGGGAGGAGCCCCTCGGACAGCCTCGTTCCAGAGCTGCCGTCGCCGTCTACAACCATGCGACCTTCGGATGAGTTTGCGTTGCTTGGCCTTTGGGCCACCGTTGTGTTTTGATGCAAGTACTGCTACACGTGTACAACTACAGTCGTCTCGGAATTGCCAAGTACCACTACGCTCGACGACCGCGAGTACCACTACATCAACGTGAACGACTACCCTCGCCGAAGACCCATGAACGAAACGTCAAGTTCCACTACCGTCGCCGGAAACACCAAGTACCCCTTCGTTTAACGAGAACGACAAGTTCGGAGACCTCAAGTACCACGACAAACGTTTTGAAGGGCCAAGTACCACGACGCCCGGAGCACTCGAAACCGTCAAGTACATCTACGAAACGATAACGTCTACTTCCACTACCTCCACTACGTCCCTCGACGACTCGAACCGCTACGAAAACGCATGTTCCGAAGGTATAACCCTGAGACGATGACTGTGGAATGCATGTGTTGTATGAGATGTTACCCTTGTGTGCATCATGCCCGTTTCGTCTTTTGTCATGTTCCTCGGTTGCCTCGTCGCCGACTCGTGGGAACCCGGTGACGGGATCACCCCACCTTTTCATCTTGATCGACTCACTCACGCCACCTTTCTTTTGCACCGGTCTCTCAACGAGTTACCGGAACCAAGATGTTGCCGTTGCATCATTTTCGGATTCGTTGCCGTGGCACCCTTTCCTTTCACCACGGTGACAAATACTCCTTATCATCTTCATGTCAACTTTTAATAAAAATTGCATAAAACTTGATCATGTCATCCGCATCATGTTAACAACTTTAAAATGTGTGATTGTTGTTGCTTAAAATTGCTAAACATGCACATGGGGATTTTCTGGAATTGTTGGTTGTTGTTCCGGCCTCGTTTAAACTTTCCTAGTTAGGTAGTTTACTTTTGTTTCACCTCTTGCTATGTTAAAAACATTTAATCTTGTCTTGTAAATAAATGAGAGTCAATTAAATAATTAAAATGTGGTGTTTCGTCAATATGCAACTCGTTGCATATTGAGCTCCACTTAACTTGTAGTACTTGTTTGTGCACTTTGCCATGCCATGCATAATTAAGCCGGACATGCATCATACTTGGATGTGCATCGTATACCATGTTTATGCTTGTGTGTTTACCGTGTTGTTTGCTTCTTTCCGGTTGCTTCTCTTGTTAGCTTCGGTTTCATTCCGGAGTTGTGAGGCTTCTTCTTCGTCTACTTATTGGATCCGTTCTTCTTCCTTGTGGAATCCCAGGCAAGATGAACATACCCTTGGATACCTTTACTACCATTGCCATGCTTAGTTGTCTCTATGCTATCGTTACATGTCGCGCTACCCATCTTTTATGTCAGCCTCTCCTTGTTGCCATGAAACCTCTAACCTTTGAAACCTTCCTAGCAAAACCACTGTTTGGCTATGTTACCCGCTTGCTCAGCCCCTCTTATAGCGTTGTTAGTTGCAGGTGAAGATGAAGTTTGTTCCAGGAGGGAACTTGTTGTTGGAATATCACAATATGTTATATTAATATTAACACACCTATATACTGGGCATGGGTGGAAGGCCTGGCCTTTTGCTCAGTGTTTTGTTCCACTCATGCCACCTTAGGCGCCGATAAACCGGCATTATGTTCCTTGATTTTTCGTTCCTTACACGATGGGTGGATGGGGACCCCTTGACAGTTCGACTTTGAATAAAACTCCTCCAGCAAGGCCCAACATTGGTTTTAATTTTCTCATAATAACAACTTAATTAATTAATTAATTGCATAGGGGGTCATGTCCCTGGGTTCTTAATTTTACATAACAGGGGGGGCCAGTGCTGATGGTGTTGGTCCCAAACTAGAGCCACTTGCGGTGCCACCTAGTTATCTGGGGTCTTCGGTTGCTGTACGTATTGCTCATCCGGATGTGGCCTGAGACGAGATACGCGCGGCTACTATCAGGGTGTCGGCACGCTGGGAGGTCTTGCTGGACTTGTTTTACCATTGTCGAAATGTCTTGTTCACCGGGATGCCGAGCCTGATCGGATTTCCCTAAGATAAGGGGTGGTGATATTATATTTATCACTTCAGCTAATCGTGAGATCTTGTGATGGGCTAAGTTGGGACACCCCTGCAGGGTTATAATCTTTCGAAAGCCGTGCCCGCGGTTATGTGGAAGATTGGAATTTGTTAATGTCCGGTTGTAGAAAACTTGACAGAGGATCCGAGGTAAAACACACAACTGTGTGAGTAACCGTGACTGTCTCTTTTCATCTTGAGTAGAGAACACGGTGGGGTTATGTGTGATTCGTATGTAGTTCAGGATCTTTAGCGATCACTACCAGTTGCGACCGTTTGCGTAGAAGCTCATCTTATTCTTGTACTCGTAAGTTAGCCACCATATTATGCTTAGCCGCTGCTGCAACCTCACCACTTTACCTCTTCCTACCCTTAAAGCTTTGCTAGTCTTGATACCCATGGTTATGGGATTGTTGAGTCCTCGTGGCTCACAGATACTACAACACCAGATGCAGGTGCAGCCGAGAATGATGCAGGAGCTGGTTCAAGTACTTCAGGGTGTCCCATGAAGAGAGTGGTCGTATGTGTGTGACGTTTTCGGCGATCAGTAGTGGTTTCTACTAGGGGTGATTCTGACCTGTGGCTTTATGTTTTGGTATCTTTCTTTTGTATCTTCGCCCGTAGTTGGGTTGTGATGTTTTGGATGATGTTTTGTTTATGTAATGTATTGTGTGAAGTCGCGAGTGTAAGCCAACTATCTCCTTTTGCAATTTCATCCCTATTTTTACATGAGTCGTGCAAAGATACCAAACTTGAGATCATTCCAGAATGGGCTTATACCTTTAAGTCGTGCCACGACACGTAGGAGGTATAGTCCCATCCTAGGCATTACAAGTTGGTATCAGAGCCTTCTCCGACCTAGAAGCCCCCACTGATTGATCGAATCGTTGACGGTTGAGTCTATGCACACACTTAAAATGTTTTGAGTCCTATATATATATAACGGAGAGTAGGATTTATTTTGCTCCTCATCCCTTTATCACTCTGGTGAGGACTCCTGACGATTACTCTTATCTCTTCTACTCTCAAAAATGCACCAAATTTTTTTTAGGATCACGCGGGTATTGTTTGGATTGTTCCGATGTCTTTGTGACGAGAACATTGTTCTCGATGCCTCCTGTCATTTAGGGGTTGTGGCAGTGTCCCGGGGAGTTGAGCTCCGAGGTGTTGTCGTCACAAATATATCGCATCAGTTCTGTAATACTTAAGACGGCCGACATCGAGAACTCTCCTATGCGGTTAGTGGCAAGATAACCCCGACATCACCCAGTACTGGGGAGGTAGTTCGGGAGTATTGCCATAGCTTGTATAGTAGATGCGTTTCGAAGGTCCGAGGTAAACGGTTTCCGGAAATAACTGGTTATGTGTTGAAGGATGGATACAGCTGGATGTAGGATTAGAGTTGAGTGCGCGATGCTTCCCCTATACCCCCAACACCTGATTGCATAACTGGAAACTTTCGGAAATTAATAGGTGGGTTCATCTAGTAGTTCTAGGCATTCTTCCAACGAGTGCATGATATGGAGTTCGGGGTTCTACATTGAGTGAAGTGGTTTTATGGGCTTGTTCCGATCGGGAGTTGCATCTTAAAGGGTCCTTGGCTATGCTGATCCGGGGATTGCAAAACCCTTTTGTAACACGTTCCATGAGCTTTCAGCACGAATATGTCGGAATGAAGCTTCTATCTTGTATTTGTTCTATCTGCTCCTTGTTGATTTTATTTACTTTTGTTCTCCCAAGTGGCTTCTTGTCAAGCTGCGGTATCTACGGAATTCATTCGTTCAATTCTTTGCTCGGATGATTTTGTGAAGATTATGTTGCAACATATCTATCCTTTGTTCCTGTTTTGATTCTGGTATTCGAGTTGCTTCGATGTCAAGTGTTGATTCCATACTTTCCTAATCGGTGTTCTCATATTTCTATGGGAGTGCTAATCCTTCTTGATCATCGAGATTTTCATGTTAATCCTTTTCAACCGGTGTGCCTTCTCTTCAAGTTATTCCATACGGACGCCGTTGAGAAATCTGACGATTCGTCTGTTTCATTCATCCCAAGTTGTCTTTGTTTCCCCACCCTCCCACCCTTCTTCTTCTCGGAGCAAGAAATTCTAAAATGAAATATCCATTTTATTCATGTGATATTTCTTCATTATTTTCCTTCAATGTTCTTATCCGGTGATTCTCGGGAAGATGCTCAAGAGCTTCAAGTTCATCATTCTTCGTTCTCGTTTCTTCTCTGGTGGATGTAATTCAAGCTTCGGTGTTGATCATATCTCTTCCTTTTGTTTCACATGTTTTCACATGTTGAAATTTCTTATCTGAAGGCTTTCTTATTCATTCAACTCTCCTATCCATATCCGGTGTGTTACAAGGTATCTCAGAAGATTCATAATTCCATTCTTAATCCATTCAAGCTATTTTGAGAT
Organism: Secale cereale; assembly: GCA_902687465.1. Classification (NCBI taxonomy): domain Eukaryota; kingdom Viridiplantae; phylum Streptophyta; class Magnoliopsida; order Poales; family Poaceae; genus Secale; species Secale cereale. The sequence goes on along the minus strand of LR738711.1, from coordinate 750,106,913 downwards.
TGTCATCTTATTCAAGCCATTTAATTCAACCGGTGCAATATCTGTTAAGCAATCTTTTTCAACGGTGATCTCTTTAGTGGGCCCTAACCCATAGGTCTTTTTCCAGGATCTTACCTGACTCTTCTTTTCCGGAGAATTCTTTTCAAAGTGTGACGTAAGTATGATTCCCATCAGTCACATGCCTTCTCCGAGATCGCTTTCAAATTCTTTTCATCGTTGTTTCAACCTTTTTAATTCTTCATTCCGGAGTGCTCAACAATTCATGGTGGTGTATCTCATCGTCTTCTCAGATTTGAGGACCGAAGACGAGTTCCTCTTGAATCCTTATCCATTCTTCCAAGATTCGTGGTTCTAGCTTCTTGCCATCCTCATTATTGTTCCGATTGTGAGGAATTATTTTCATAACCATCCGAAGCATTTCATGAATTCTTTTCTTTGTGATCCTCTGAAGGCCATCATTTCAGAAGATTCTTTGTTCTCAGTTTTCAACTTCGTCCTACAAATATTCTTCATTGATGTCTCTTCGTTCGTCTCCATATTTTTATGGTGGTTATTTCAAGATTACCCTTCCATTGTTATCGTTTTAATTCATTTGTTCTTTTCATAATCCTATCGGTGCTTTGTTTAAGATTTACCCAAGTTTGTGCGAGATCTCTCTTTAATTCTTTGCAACGAGAATAAGTAGGATGCCAAATCCTTAGGTTGTCATCAATTTAAATTGGTGAAGGATATGCATGACATAATTCTTATTCTTATTCCTTCAAGGTGATTAATCCCTTCGAAGCTTGTTCAGCATACCATATCCTTGGTTCTAAGTTGTTCATCTTGTTTTCCGGAGCTCCAAGTTATTTCAATTATATCATTTCAAAGCTCAATCTAATTCATCGCATGCCTTGAATCTTATTCTTTTCATCTTTCACTTCTCATGCTTTCTTTACCAGAGTTCTCATGGTGGTTCATCAAGATTTAATTCATCCTCGAAGTCTTCATCCAGATTCTTGTTGGAGCTCAAGCATTCTTCATCATGCTTCCAATTGCAATTCTTTCTACCTTATCTTTTCAGATGGTGTTATGTCATTCTCGACAAGTCCTTCATGAATTATGATTCACGAGTTATCAAGAATGAGATATTTAAACCATCATTTTCTTTGTCCAGGAGAACTTTCCAACCATTCAATTTATTCGTTGGAGTTATCTTGGGTTATAATTCACCAAAAAGCTTTCCCTGAGAATTGTTGCTATTATGGTGCTTATAAATGACCCAAGTTCTTCATTTATCCTCCCGGTGAAATAAGTTTTTCATCTCCTTGTTGATCTCAATCCAATCAAATGTTTCGTAAGTGGCTGGTTGTCACCTCTTAATTTTGAGATGTTTTACATAAGCCCACAACAAGAGCTTATTCGTTTCGTTGTTGATTTTTCCATCAACCCCATTCAACCCTTCTTTGTAAGGAGGATTTCCAAATTCATTCGTGGGAGAAGTTGTCATTTTTCTTCTCCATTCATTTCTTTCATTGATTATATGCTATTCTTTCATTCCGGAGGCATTGTGATGTTGCTCTCTCCAAACCATAATCTCGTTTTGCCGAGATCATGCTCTTTCCCTTGCTTATCATTTAACTGGAGTGTTGTGTTCTCCATTCAAGTTCCGTCATCTTATCTAGTTTTGCCTCACTTTTCAACCGGAGTGCTGTCTGAATCCTTCTTACCCCTTGTGCCATTCTTTCAATTGTTTCAGAGGCTGTGTGTTGTTGTTTTCATCAAGTATCACTCCATCTCCTCAAGTTCTTGTTAATTCCTTCCATTTTCAGACGGAGTGTTGTCCAAATTATTTCGTTCTTATTCCTTCTCAATCTTGGTTAACCGGAGTGGTTTTGGAATTCTTTTGTCATCCGTGAGCTCTAGTTTCATGTCTTTCAACCTACAAGGTTCTCATAATGCTCCTTGTTCCTCTTTTCTAACGGAGTGTTTCATCTTCGTTCATCTCCATTCTATTCTTTCTTTCAAGATTGTTTAACCTCCCAAGGTTCTTTGGTTTCACTCGTTTGTCAAAGAAGCAACTTTGTTTTACCTCTTCCTCTTCCGTTATTATCCGGTGCCATCTCTAGGATCTCGGGTCGAGATCCTCTGTTAGTGTGGGAGAGTTGTGACGCCCGAAGACCGACGACCCAGAAGATTCCAGAGATTCCAGATGTTCCGGGTTCTCCCGTGTGTTTCTTTTGTGCTTGTGTTATTTTTTTGCTTTGCATCATGTCATCATGCCATCATGTCTTTAATCTTTTGCATCTCAACCAAATAAATCGTGTGGATCTTCGATCCATTTAAATCGAGGGAAGAGTGACTTCTCTTTAAAACATATCCGCCCAATATTTAGGGAGCTATATTATAAATATTCCATTTGTTTGGAATTAACCCAACACACTTGCATATATTCCCCATGCCTCTTTAATTCAAGTTTCACCGTCAAAACCTCCCTATATTTCTTTTTCCGTTTATCGAGGTTCCTCCAAAAACCTCAACACTTTTGGACACTTTTAAGTCATGCCCTAATTCAAATCATTTGAATTTAATTCAAATGAGTTCGATTTTATCTCTTGTGTTCTTGCCTCTCCTATTTTCCGTGGACCGTGAACATTTTTGCGAGTCCGGGAAAATTAACCCTGTACCCAAACATTATCCCAAACACTTCCTCTTTTCTCCTTTTCTTCTTTGCTTTTTCTTTTCTTTTCTGTTTTAGAAGGAAGGAGAAGAGAAGAGCAGAGGCCCAGGCCGCCAGCCTCATTAGGTCTGCTGCTCCCTAGGCCGGCCCATCCCTCAAGTCCCAGTCCCGCTCCCCTAAACCCTAGCCCGACCGCACCCTCGCTCCCTTCGCTCCCTCTTTCAGCGCCGCCAGGCGTTTCCCTCGAACCCCCTCGCTCTCCAATCGCACGCACACGAGCCCTCTCGCGCGACCCCAACCCGTCGCTCCAGTCTCTCCCCGCCTCCTTCCTCCTGCCGCCGTCGCACCCTCGCAGCGTCGGACCACCGCCGCCAAGCTCATGTGCGCCGCGCCGCCGCTTGTGTCCATCTCCTCCTCTGTGCCGCCCCGTGCCAGGGGCCATCAAGCTCGCCGCCTCCCCACCGGCGTGCACCTACAGCCAGCTTCGTGCCGGCGACCGCCGCCCAGCGCCGCCGTCCTTCTCCCACCTCGCCTTCGGCCTCCTCCATGCCGCACATACGGCTGCTGCTGCTCTGCTCCGCACCAGGTCAGCCTCGCGTCGGCCACTTCGGCCTCGCGCCCGCGAACTCCGGCTACTGCTTCATCGAGCCGCACCGCACCGTGCCTCCTTCCTAATCTTCGTGTTCGGGCGCGCCCCTGCGGCTTCGTCCGCGTCGCAACCAATCACCTCGACCTCCATACCTCGCCGGTCTTCCTCTGTAAGCCGCCGCGCCTCCTATGGCCTCGCTGCCAAGTGCCAAGCTCCAGCGCCCCGCCTTTGCACTGCCTTGATGCTGCCGCTGCTCTGCTTGAGCCCTTCTCTGGCAACCACTTGCTGCACAACCTCACCTCCACCTTTGGCTATTCCTTCACGGTCACCCACTTGTTCATCGGAGATTACAGCTAATATGAGGCATGTTGTACTACTACGATTTGGATTACGCCAAGTTCCACGAAGCATCAAGTTCAACTACATGGATTCGCCAAGTACCCCTACGGCAAGTACCACGACGACCCGCCAAGTACCTCGACGCCCGATGTCAAGTTCGACTACAAGGAGAAACGTCAAGTACCACTACCGTCGCGAGTCCCGAGACCGGCAAGTCCGAAGACCCCAAGTACCTCTACCGACGACTTGAACATCTACGAACGAGAACGTCTACATCCCCGACGTCCGAGAACGACTACTTCCCTCTCCGAAACGAAATGTGTACCACTACTTCCTCTACGATCTCGAACCGCCCCGAAACGAACGTTCCGAAGGTATACCCCGAGACGATGACCCGAAAACGTTTGCATGTGGTTGTATGAGATGCATCCCTTGTTTGCACCATGTCCGTTGTACCCTCTTTTGTCGCCGACCCGTGGGAACCCGGAAGCCGGGAGCACCCCATCATCTTGCATGTCATGCTCACGTCGATTCTTCTTTTGCACCGGTCTCTCATCGAGTTACCGGAACCGAGATGTTGCCGTTGCATCATTTTCGGATCGTTGCCGTGGCACCTTTTTCCTTCCACCACGGTGACAAATACTTCATATCTCTTCTTGTTAACTTTTAATAAAAATTGCATAAAAACTTGATCATGTCATCCGCATCATGTTAACAACATTAAAATGTGTGAATTGTTGTTGCTTAAATTGCTAAACATGTATATGGGGATTTTCCCGGAATTGTTGTTGTTATTTTCCGGCCTCATTTAAAATGTCTAGATGTGTAGTTTTATTATGCTTCACCTCTTGCCATGTTAACAAACATTTAATCTTGTCTTGTAAATAAACGAGAGTCAACTAAATAAATAACATGTGGTGTTTCGTCAATATGCAACTCGATGAAGAGAGTGGCCGTATGCTTGTGACGCTTTCGACGATCAGTAGTGGTTTCTACTAGGGGCGATTCGGACATGTGGCTCTATGTTTTGGTATCTTTCTTTTGGATCTACGCCCGTAGTCGGGTTGTGATGTTTTGAATGATGTCTTGCTTATGTAATGTATTGTATGAAGTGGCGAGTGTAAGCCAACTATCTCCTTTTGCAATTTCATCCCTATTTTTACATGAGTCGTGCAAAGATACCAAACTTGAGATCATTCCAGAATGGGCTTATACCTTTAAGTCGTGCCTCGACACGTAGGAGGTATAGTCCCATCCTGGGCATTACATTAGCATGGCAGTCGTGGTAGAGCGTAAGGAGACAGGGAAAGAGTACCCAGTCCAACGGCCGTCTTACTACATAAGTGAGGTTTTAACTGAGTCCAAGCAAAGATACCCGCATTGGCAGAAGCTAGTGTTTGGGGTGTTCAAGGCGAGTCACAAGCTGAAACATTATTTCCTTGGGCATCCTATTACTATGGTTAGCTCTTCCCCTTTGGGAGATGTTATTCAAATCAGAGAAGCCACCGACCGGGTTGGTAAATGGGCAATTGAACTTGGGCCTCACCGTTTGAAGTATGTGCCCAGGACATCTATCAAGTCTCAAGCTCTGGTGGATTTCATCAATGACTGGAAAGAGTTGCAAACACCTGAGGAGAAGCCTGATAACACCTATTGGATAATCCACTTTGATGGTTTGAGGCAATTGGAAGGCTCGGGGGCTGGAGTATATTTGGACTTCCCCACGAGGTGATAAATTTTGTTATATTTTAAGGTTGATGTTTCCTTGTACTAACAATGCAACTGAGTATGAATCTGTGCTCCATGGGCTTCATATCGCCAAGGAGATGAATTTAAGTTGGTTCAGGTGCCTGGGCGACTCAGACCTTGTGGCTCAGCAAGTCTCGTGCAAGTGGGATTCCAAACACCCACTCATGGCGGCTTATCGTCAAGCAGTTGAAAATATTGTTGGCCATTTTAAGGGTTACCAGGTGGATCACATTGATCGACGGAAGAACGACGCGCCTAATGCGCTATCACGTCTTGGGTCTTAGCGTAAGCCCGTACCTCCTAATTTTTTCCTTGATGTTTTACATACTCCTTCGGTCAAGTTACCATCTGAGGAGGATCTTGTTGTACCTGACCCGGAGGGTCAACTGGTGGCGCCTCTTCATGCTATTCCTGATTGGGTGTTGCCCTATCTAGCTTATATGACCTGGGCGAGTTACTTGAGGATGAAGCTTTAGCATGGCAGATCACCATGAGATCTAAGTCTATGACTCTTACCAACGGCAAGTTGCATCGATGGAGTGTGACTGGTGTGTTCCAGCGCTGTATTTCTCCTAAGGAGGGCTGTGAAATTTTACGAGATATTCATGAAGGCGATTGTGGTCATCATGCTGGCTAAGGCTTTTATTCATGGGTTTTACTGGTTGACAGCTCATGCTGATGTAGAGGATATCGTCAGTAAGTGTGATGGATGTCAAAAAAATTCTAGACAAGCTCATGTGGCAGATCAGGAATTGTGGATGATCCCAATAACTTGGCCGTTTGCAGTTTGGGGGCTCGATATGGTTGGGTCGTTCAAGAGGTCTAAGGATAAGAAGACCCACCTTTTGGTGGCGGTTGACAAGTTTACCAAGTGGGTTGAGGCGGAGCAAGTCAGCAAGTGTGATGCAGAGATTGTAGTGCTATGAAGGAGTTTTGTCAAAGGGAGCACATCGGGCTCGATGTTTCACGAGTTGCGCATCCCCAGACCAATGGTCAAGCATAACGTGCTAACCAGGAAATATTGAGAGGTATCAAACCCCGGGTCATGGTGCCCTTGCAGAGGACTCCGGGTTGTCGGGTGGAAGATCTTCCTTAAGTTCTTTGGAGTATTAGAATCACCCCCAACAGATCAACATGCTCTACGCCTTTCTTCATGGTTTATGGTGCAAAGGCAGTTTCCCGTGTGACATACGTCATGACTTGCCGAGGGTGGTGTCTTACATTGAAGCTGATAATGAGATGGTGTGTCAGAAAGCACTCGATGTTCTGGATGAAGAGTGAGACCTTGCAGCAGCTCGATCGGTGATTTATCAATAAGACCTACGTCACTATCACATCCGTAGAGTTTGAAGCCGGACCTTTCAGGAGGGCGACTTAGTGCTCCTTTTGATTCAAGACCAGACAGGGATGCATAATCTTTCCCCTCCTTGGGAAGGGCCTTATGGTCAGCAAAAATCTCAACAACGGGTCTTACTACATCATTGATATACGAGAGCATAAGGATTCCCGCAAGTCGAAAGAGGAGACCCGCAGGCCGTGGAACATTGCTCACCTTCGGCCTTACTACAGTTGAGTCATAGGCTCTCATCATTGTATATACCTTCCTTGATGTACATATCTTTTTATGATCAATGTAATAAAGCCGGCATCCCCGCAACTCGGGGCCTCTATCGTTTCGTCTCAAAATTTCTGAGAAAGAGTCATTTTTGATTCGTCATAAGGTCATTTGGGGGCTTCCTGCTCTATGAGCATAGCGTATAACCCTCTTGATCAGCTTCTATGCCATGTTAGGTCACTTGGGGGCTTCCTGCTCTATGATCATAGCGTTTAACCCTCTTGATCGGCTTCTATGCCATGTTAGGTCCCTTGGGGGCTTCCTGCTCTATGATCATAGCATATAACCCTCTTGATCGGCTTCTATGCCATGTTAAGCCCCTTGTGAGCTTCCTGCTCTATGAGCATACCATATAACCCTCTTGATCGGCTTCTATGCCATGTTAGGTCATTTGGGGGCTTCCTGCTCTATGAGCATAGCGTATAACCCTCTTGATCAGATTTTATGCCATGTTACGGGTCGTCTGGGGGCTTCCTACCCAATGAGTATAGTGTATAACCCATTTTGACCAGCTTTCATGCCATGATTGGGTTAAACCTGCCTGTTTGCAACTTGCTACTCCATGAGGTGACCTGCCGTATTCTTGATAGTTAATCTTATAAAGACCCTGAACTTGTCAAAGTTAAAGCAGCGGCTTATGTCACGTGAGAGTCGGCTTACAGTAAGCTAGGATAAACCCACCTGTTTGATGCAGTGTCTCCGCTATGTGGCCCGTTCGTAGTCTTAATAGTTAATCTTTTCAATAAGACCCTGAACTAGTTAAGGTTTAAACAACGGATTTATGTCACGTGAGAGCTGGCTTATGAGATGACAGGCTTTCATGCCAAGCTTATTTGAATCACAACATTGAATTTCTTCATAAATTAATCTATTCTGGTCGTGCTTTATAAGCCGGCTTAACAAATATTTGCATTATGCATATTCTCTCTTTGTATTTTGCAGCAGCCTTCTTACAGCTGAGAAGTATCGAGTCATGTTGATCCAGATCATATTGCTCTATATTGAGTTTATTGCGGTTCTAAGCCGCTGAGGTGCTTTTCTCCAAATTTGGATATGACTATAAGTCGCCCTGGATTGTTGGGTTATTTAACTTGCCCTGGTTTATGACTTTAAGTCGCCAAAACAAGACACGATTGGATCTATTACAGATTACATGTCAGGCCTTCAAAGAAATATTGGCATAGTTGAAATACTCAAGTTAAAAAGATTGCATTGTTCAAGCATGACTGAAAAAACATGCACGAAGGCATGGCATAGCATATAATTGTTTTTCGGCTACCTATTACGAGGCTACATATGAACCCAAAAGTTTTTGCCAAGTGTTTATGGAGGTATACTACTCCGTTAAGACGGTGTCAGCGACGTCTGGATTCTGACCTGGCGGGTTACTGTCATCCTGGCGCCTTGAGGTAGAAGCCTTCAGGTCATCCCGTGTCGGCTCTTCTTTGTCTAGCATCTGGAGATCATCCGACGTCGTCGATGCCAGTTAACGCTTCAAAGGTTGCTTCATCGTTAAGAATAACAGAAGGGTCAATGTCAGGAGCAAAAGTACGCTTACACCTTTGAGGGGTTATGTCCACAATAGCGTGAGTGGGCGGCTTGATACGAGTATTGTCTGTATCATAAGCCAGTTGATACTTCGACAGATCTGCTTCTTAGGCAAGTTTACAGGCCAGAGGCCTCATTTCTCTCACGCATCTGGTGAAATCAGATTCCTCGAAGGCAGACCCGTCGTCCTTTAGCTCTGGACACTCGCCAACCATCTCTTTTGGATCCAGTTCTGACTGCCACACCTTGGCCCGGCTCAGAGCTGAGATAGCCCCTGAGCGGGTGGCTGACAACTTCAGCTCTTCAATTTGCCCTGGCACTGTTGATATTTTCTCCAACACCGACTTAATGAGGGTTGGATGCTTTTTGCCATTTGATATGGCCACAAGAGCTCGCTGAGTGCTAGAGTATAGATGTCCAGTTAAAGCGTACACGGCTTCAGCTTTAATAGCATATCTTGGCCGCGGTTAGCGCTTCTTGGGCCTGTTCAACATTGTGCACATAAGTCGCCAGGCGGGTTAGAAGATGTGATTCACCAGATGGGTTAAGTATCATATTCAAAAAGATGCCAGGCAAGATAAGATAGAAGTTTTATATACCAAAGATGACGGTGTCATTCGAGAAATGCGCTGCTTTAAGCCGGACAACTCTTTAGTTGTGGTCTTCAATTCGGCTTCAACGTCTTCTGCTCTCTTTAGTGGAGTGGCCTTTTCAGTTGCCCAGACGGCTCTTTCATCAAATTTGTCCTCGGTCTTTTCGCCATCCTCAAGAGATGATTTCAGGCTTATTTCAGCCTTAGCGTGCTCACTATATTGAGTCATCGGGTTCTTCTTCAGTTCGGCGATGTTTGACTCGCCCAAAGTTAAAGCTTCCTATCAGGGGTTACAAGTAAAGGACAAAAATTTAAGTAAAGTTTAAAGTGGTCAAGTTTGCATTCAACAATGATATTCAAGTCCCAAGCACATTGCAAGCAATATACTTGGTACTTGGGGGCTAATGTACGACAAAGTTTTCTAAATACCAAATGTACAGAAGACCCGGATCATCCTTATAGGATGACCCGGCCCTTGGGGGCTACATTTTGGCAGAAGACCCGACTCATCCTTATAGGATAAGTCGGCCCTTGGGGGCTATATTGTGGAAATTTTCTAATTCAAAGTGGCAGAAGACCCGGCTCATCTTTATAGGATAAGTCGGCCCTTGGGTGCTACATATTGGAAGTTTTTCATGAAAGTCTCAAGCATTCTCAACATTTCTTCCTATCCTTCAGACTTGAGGGATAGATGAATATATACATATGCAGAAGTTAAAAAGGGAAGAAAAGGTATTCATACCTCATAGTTCTGGCGCATCATATTGACTAGACCAGCCTCCATGTCGCGGATCGTATGAAGGCTTCAGAGAGCCAGAGTATAATTCACTTGCATTCAAGTTACAATAGCTCTCAAGCTCCAGTTTGGTCTTGCCCTTCTCCAATGAGGGTGTTTCCTCTTTAGCGGAGTGCTTGGCTAGCACTCTGGAGGCCTCGGGCACCTTAAAAACTGACTCGATAACTGTAACTTCACCTACATTGTCTTCATCTGGGCTCTTGTCAGTTGACTTGCAGGAGAAGGTGGCTTAGGACTTGGTAGGTCACGGTTGGTGACCGGATTAGCCTCAATGTCCATGGGTTAAAAGGCAGCAGCGTCAGTTTGCGGAGGCGGGTCATTTTGATGATTAACAGGCTCTTTGTGGTCTTGGATGGGGGCCTCAGAGGTTTCCAGTGCTTGCTTCTCTGGTTCAGAAACTTCAATAGCTTTGGACGAGCCGCCCACTTTCTGTTTCTTGCCCGCTTTGGCTTTGGCTCTATGACAAATAAATGAAAGCTCATTAGTACATGACAATACAAATTTTATTAACAAATGAAAGTAATTACCCTTGGGCGACAACAAAGATAGGTAGTTGTGTTTGAGATGAGTTGCCAGATGAATGTGGCGACTCCTGGTAATCAGAGTCAGAAGAGTCAAGAGGATGTCTTAAAAGACCAACTTTGTGTAAGGAAAAAGTTGGGCTGTGTAGCACCTCAGCTGGCCACTTACGGAAGGAAGGCTCATGATCTAACCCAGCTGATAAATTACAAGAGTCTCCACTCCATGTTTGGCGTCTTGCGTTATATTGAGCCTTCTTCAAAACATAGTTTGGGTCTAAATAAGCATTTGGGTGAAAAATGGTACTTTTCGGACAACCCGCCTTATTTTCTTTGGAGGTGGCGAGTCAGAGCCAGAAGAGATATAAATTACCTCTTGGTTATCAGCCCAACTCTCAACGCCATCATCATGTGAGTAAGAAGCATCAGCTAAATCGTTAAAGAGACGGCCAAGAGAGTCAAGTTCTACCTCATGTTGGTCATCAACTTCCAGGCACTCGCTCGCAGCGGGCGACTTAGGCATAGCAGCCGGCGTAGTTTTCTTTGGCTTTATCACTGGCTTCTTCTTTGATGCGGTGGATTTTATCTTCCTCTTCCAGAAGGGTGAATTGGGTTGTGAAGGAGAAAGGATTTTAACAGTTGAAATATGCAGGAAAATTAAAGATATTTAATATCCAATATGATCTTACAACTGGAGCTGGGTTGAGCTTGTAGAATGGTGGCAACCTGACTTTGTTGCAATTCTCTCATGACTCCCCGAGCAAGGAGTTCACAGCTTGTAATATTTCTTCGTCAGTAAAATTGTCAGGCCCATATCATTGAGGGTCATTTGACTCACCAGAATACTCATGTATTAAAGCGGGACGACGACTCAGAGGGAGAATCCTCCATGAAACCCAGCAACGAGCTAAATCGACCCCTGTCAATCCATTGGCTACCAAGGATGTTACCTCGGAGTAATATTGAAGAGCTTCAGTATGCTCAGCCGGAATGAGTTTGCTCGGCGAGTCAAAATCGATGGGAAGATGATCATCCGATAACCCTACAGAGTATGGCTGGAGCAGTATTTTTACAATAGAACCAGGTTTTAACCTATCCTTTGGGGTGGCTCAACAAACAACATCCGGAAAAAAACCATCTCGACGTCTTTGAATTGAGATTCCACCTAATTCTTGAAATGGGCCGCTGGCACATTCAGCCTGGCGGTTTAAATAGAAAAACTCCTTAAAGAGTTTGATGGTGGGCTCTACTTGTAAGTAGACTTCGCAAAATATTGGAAGTTACAGAGGTTTGTGATTGAGCTTGGGCCTATGTCTTGAGGATGGAGGTTAAAATAATGCAGAACATCTCGAAAGAACTTTGACCCGGGCGGAGTAAATCCCCTAAGAATATGATCATTGGAAACTATTACTTCTCCTTCGTTGGGGTTAGGGACTGCTTCCCCTGAGCTAAGTCGCCAGCCAATTTCTTCCTGAGCTGCCAGAAGACCCTGGTCTACATAATCTTGGAGTATCTGTCCTATGACCATAGAAGGACCCTAGTTGCAAATAGTTGTTTTGGCTATGTTAACTCACCTACAAATATAAAGGGAAGTTAAGGGTGAAACACCCAGATAAGCTGTTCTAAGTCGATGATGGATTAAAATTACAAGTGTGCTTATCAATCTATGACAATATGGTGGGATGAATTACAAAAATACAAGCCGCCAACATGTTGGCGGGTTAACTGTAAGAAGTAGTACCTAAAGTTATTTTGTGAGCTACAGGTTTATTACTAAGCCGCCCGGAAGGTGAATGGTGGGTCAATTGTTTATGGATCCAAAGTTGTTGAAATTTTGTTAAGTGTGGGACAAACAAGTTTTACAGATTGCAGATATAATTATTGATCTACAACAGTTCGGAAAAAAGGAATAAATTGTTAAACATAAAGGTGTGGCAGTGAAAGAACTAATAGCTATGTGTTGATTCTAGAAAAGAAGGGATATGTTTAAAATGCAAGGTAAGGGCTAAGAAAAGTTTATGCCCTAGTCCTACCCCGTCCTTAGATTGAAATAGGGCTTCTAGACAAAGGATGGATAAACTTGGATGAACAACGAAGAACTACATGAACTCAAGTGCCCTAATGTGGATCTGTGAAGGGAGAAAAAGGGGTACCTGATGGTGCTGATGAAGGGCGGATGAGCCCCGCGGATTTCTGGTTCCAATAGTTTGATACAGCGGCCTCGATGGATTTGCATGTGAAGCTCGGCTGGGGCGGCAGAGCTTCGGTCGCGACGAACATCACTAGGAGGAGTAAGAAGAGGATGATACGCGGGTAAAAAGTGAAAAGACAGCCCCCACTTCTCTATTTATAAGGAAAAAGTGAACATTATAATGACAGGCCCGAAGATCGAGGAGGCGTCACAATTATCATAACAGAGGAGGTGCCTCGATTTTCGGAGTGGCTGGTTAATACAAAGATCTGTTGTGATGTCATGAGATTTTTTCTGAATTTAATGGCGTGATGTCATCTTTCATAATGGCGGGTTATCAAGATCTGTTCAAGATTTAAGTTTTAGAAGAATTGAAAAAGACTTGCCAACCTGAGGATGAAGATTGACATGAACAAGTTTGAATCAATCTGGGACCTAATGTTGGGGATATAACCCCACGATGTGACCCTCCTAAGAGGGGCCGAGTTACATTGTTGGCGACTCATAAGTGAAATCCTAAGTGGGCCCAAGAAGATAAGATATGAAGAATGGAGGCAGCTTACAAAGAGGGTATGTTGAAGGCCCAAGACCCGAAGGCGACTCGAAACCCGAAGGTGTCAGCCGCCCAATGGCGACTTACCTAGCAAGGCAAGTCAACTTAGAATCAGGGTCGGTCATGTTGCATGACCCGGCCCGAACTCTTGTAAGCCCAGGGCCTCGACCTGTGTATATATAAAGGCGAGACCCTGCGGCGGGTAAAGGACAAGAAACAATCAATCGACAGCCAAGTTAAGCGACTCCCCTCCCTTGTAATCGATACTCAAGCAATACAACTCAAAGCAGGACATAGGATTTTACCTCGACTGTGAGGGGCCGAACCTGGGTAAATTTGTGTCTCTCGTCCTGCTCAACCCCTTTAAGATAATCACCGTAGCCATGGCCTCATACCTAAGTCCTTTTACAAGGGCATCTGCCATGATAAAACCATGACAGGAGGGGATCCGTCGGTGTCATGCTTCGAGAGGCAGCGGTGGGAGTCCATCGATGCAAGGAGCGGCGAAGGTGGGCGTCCAGTGAGATCCCCTATCGATAATGGATGTTGGTGGGTTGAGGTGGGGTTCCACTTGGCTAATAGGGCTAGCCCACGTAATATTTTTTTTCCCTATCTAGTGGGAGCCCACTAATACAATTTAAGTGGGATGGGATGGTTAGTCCCATTTGATCCCATCTCCACTTGCAGCGTGAGCGATGGATCTAGGGCGGGGGGGTGTGCACCAATGGGACAGGAGAGAGGAAGATGGTAGGCAAATGCGTAGGGCACATTCAGATGATCCAAAATTCACCCCACACATCGGCTGTGTTTGAGAGGTTTTGGATTGCGCGGACATATGGGTTGAGTTTAGGGTTGGTCCATTAGGTGGCGTTTATTGGTCCGAGCGGTGTTGGCTATCGGCCCGGTATATCAAGGCAGAGTAGGGAGTGGTTGGAAATGCTCTGAACACACTCACAACAACAACAAGAAACATCATTGTGCCAAAATATGGTGAATTGTGCTACCAATGCACAATCTTCCGCAGTGTTTCTATTTTTGGAGAGTGACTTCTACCATATATCTGATGAAGGGTTGCAAAGTGACACGCAATCCACTCGGCTTCATATTCAAAATTAAAGAAATTTGATTCTAACTAGATGGTAGCGGGTTATTATAATCTGCATTATCTTATAAATTTCGCAAACCTTCGCATGACGCCGCGCTGCTTCCCTGTTATGGAATTGATTTATGTGAATTTATGAATGTTTGGATCTACGCTAATTCGGTTGGTCGGACAAATCAATCGTTCGCCTTAGTATCCCCATATCTCCATGACATAATGTTATATACGATACCTTGCGCGTTGCTGTGGGCTTCTCGTTAAAAGTGCATAAATAAGTGTTAATAAAAATAAAAATAAAAATGTAAGAGAATTTTGCATGACAAAGGTACTATGTACGCATGAGTTGATGAGATGGCATTCATTGCATGAATAAAGTAACATTAAAACATAAATTATGATTAGATGCATGACTTGGTGATGTGGCATTGTTGAATACATAGGAGAATAAGATTGTGGATTGAACCTATTTATGAATAGAAGAAAATGGTTGCATCTAAGAAGATTCGATTGGCCAAACAGATCAATTGTGCGCCTCACCGTCCCTTTATCTCCATGAGTTAAGACAAGTTAGATTTGCACAACATAAGGTACTAGACGATACATTGCGTGTTGCTGCATGATTCTTGTTTAATATAAGAGTATTTTGCATTACAAAGTTACTACAAAGGACACACATGCATGAGTTGATGAGATAACATTCTTTGCACGAGCACATTAATGCTAAAGCATAACTTTTGACTACATGCATGACTACGAACCAAAATATGGTTGGATGGTTAGAGGGACAATGGTATCCCCATCCCACCAGGGTTCATGTCTTGGTGCTCTCATTATTCCTGGATTTACTTCAGGATTTCTGGTGATTCGCTTACAGCGGGAGGAGATGTTCCCGACGAGGATCCTATGATTGCTTCGTAAATCTTCAGATGATATACCAGCCTAGTCTCTCGAAGGTGCTCATAGGGGTAGGGTGTGCGTGTGTGCGTTGGTAGGGGTGAGTGTGTAAATGTATGTATGAGTGCTTGCGTTTGTGCTATGTTAAGAAAAGACTACATGCATGACTTGGTGATATGTCATTGTTGCATGTAGAAGAAAATTAGATAGTTTGTTGCAAACAATTTAGGAATAGAGGATGAGGTTTATCTTTAAAAAAGAGTGGTGATGTTTCCATAAATTTTAGTCATTGTTGTTATTTGGCTTGTGTTGAATTGTTGAATCACGTTTATTTTGGTTTATGTTGAATTAATTGTGCGCTATGATCTATATGCATGTGTTTGCATGGAAATAAGGGTATGAATATAAGGGGTGCGGTTGCTGAAGGATCAAAAGTATGTCTAGAGGGGGGTGATTAGACTACTTGACCAAATAAAAATCTATCATTTTTTCAATTTTAGTTGTGGGCAGATTTTAGCAAGTTGAACAAGTCAATAAATCTTCCTACACATGCAATTCTAAGAGTATAACAACAGAAAGTAGAACATTGCACATGAAGGTAAAAGGTAGGGTTTGGAGAGTGCAAACACAATTGATACACGGAGATTTTTGGCGTGGTTCCGATAGGTGGCGCCATCATATGTCCACGTTGATGGAGACTTCAACCCACGAAGGGTAATGGATGTGCGAGTCCACGAGGGCGCCA
The DNA here is from genome assembly GCA_902687465.1 of Secale cereale. Taxonomy (NCBI): domain Eukaryota; kingdom Viridiplantae; phylum Streptophyta; class Magnoliopsida; order Poales; family Poaceae; genus Secale; species Secale cereale. The sequence goes on along the minus strand of LR738711.1, from coordinate 750,091,023 downwards.
CCCACGGAGGGTCCACAAAGAAGCAACCTTGTCTATCCCACCATGGCCCTCGTCTATGAAGGACTTGCCTCACTCGGGTTGATCTTCACGAAGTAGGCTATCTCCTTGCCCTTACAAACTTATTGGTTCAACTCCACATCTCTTGACAGAAGCTCACAAGCGACACCTAACCAATCTAGGAGACACCACTCTCCAAAAGGTAATAGACAGTGTGTTGATGATGAACTCCTTGTTCTTGTGCTTCAAATGATAGTCTCCCCAATAATCAACTCTCTCTCTCTCTCTCACGGATTTGGATATGGTGGAAAGAAGATTTGAGTGGAAAGCAACTTGGGGAAGGCTAGAGACCAATATTCTTGTAGTGGGATTGGAATGTCTTGAGCTCAACACATGAGTAGGTGGTTCTCTCTCGGAAAATGAATAGTGAAAGTGTAGGCACGTTTTGATGCCTCTCTTGCAAATGGAGAGGGGGTGGAGGGGTATATATAGTCTCCACACAAAAATACAGCCGTTAAACACATTGGACCCAACTCGGTGAGACCGAATAGAAGAACTCGATGGCACAGATTAGTTCGAACAGGTGAACGTTAACAATCTTGGCGGGACCGACTGGACCAACTCGGTGAGACCGATGTGCTAGGGCTAGGGGCAAAACATCATCTCGGTGGCACCGATCGCATAAACTCGATGAGACCGAATTTAGGAAAGAGCAAATAGAGAGTCAATCAAGCAAACTCGATGAGATAGATTGCTCATTTCGGTAAGACCGAAATGTTACAAAGGGAAACAGAGAGATTGCATGGACATCTTGGTGAGACCGAGACCTGTATCGGTCTCACCGAACTGTTAGGATTTCTGGTAGTGGCTATGTCAAGTGAACTGGTGGGTCCGGGTAGGAACGATCTGTGTGATTGTGTTGGAGTTTAGGGTTCTGACATATTTGGATGGAGAGAGTGGCTGAGGGTTCAGGGGCAATATCACTAAGCACTTGAGAAAGTAATCCATTAAGCAACACCTCATCCCTTTTCAATAGTATTGGCTTTCCAATGGACACAATGTGATCTTGGATCACTAAAATAAAGATGAAGACTCTTGAGCTTTTGCCAATCTTTGTCCTTAGTATTTTGAGGGTTCCACAACTCTAATTCATGCCATGCCACTCATTGAACATCCTGAAATATATATCTTGAATGGATATTAGTTCAATGAGCTATATGTTGATATGAATTACCAAAACCACGAGGGGATTAGTTGTAGTTTCAATCTCCCCTTTTTTTGTAATTGATGACAACATATAGATCAAAGCTTCGACAAATGATTAAATGAATGAATCACATCGTCGCTTTGAGAATTATGTGATAAACAAGAGCTCCCCCTAAATTTGTGCATTATTAAAAATTTGTGTTTGAATGCAAACGCACAATCGATTAGGATCATGGGTCACTCTTCTATGTCACATACATCTTGGTGGACCGCACAAATTGATAAGAGTGGAATAACATGCAGGCATCACCAAAACAGAAAGAATGATCATACACAAATAAGCATAGAGATAAGCAATAATCACACATTAAGCATAGTATGATCATCCACACAACCGAACGAAGTATCTCACGAGCATAATCGAACAAGTAGCACAAAACAGGCAACAAACGAACCAATCCAAGTAGCAGGGCAATAAAAACCAACAAAGAATAAGACTCCCGCTCTCAAAGCCTATGATATATACATTTATCCCCCTTTTGAAACAAGTTACCAAAAAGTTTGAAAATGTATAGTGCTCCATGCTACTCTAGGCACGATCTCCAGGAGCTCCTAAAGGGGTCTTCTCGCTGGCTGCTCCGGTGTGCGTAGACGGTGTTGAGAGTACTCCTTCTATAAATGCTTCAGCTGATGTATGTGGATCTGGTGGTGTCGACACTGAGGTGGCACAGGTGCAGTGGTGGCAGTAGAAGAATGAGTAGATCTCGTATCTACAACTGGCACGGCTGAAGATCTGGGTCCTCGTGGCATGGTCTGAAACCTGTTAGTAGTGATGTGCTCTTCTCCATCCTCAGCACCATCTTTCAGCTTCTCCACAATGGATTGTATCTCAGTGACCTTAACATCAAGGTTGTACATCGTATCCTCAACAATCCGCTCTAGGCTCTCTTGATTCTTGGCTAAGTTGGCCAGGCTTTGCTCAATCCTCAGAGTTGCTTCTAGCAGATATGCAGTTGATCTTGCTTGGTCTTGATATTTTCTACTGGGACATTGGAAGCACTTGCTGCCTTTGCCTCTTTGCCTGCCTTTCCCTTTTCTGTCTTCTCGTGGGCCTCAACAGATGTTGGATGAGAAGCATCCATCACCACTTCATTATTCTCACATTCATGCTGAAGAGGAAGGTGCTTTTTGTCAAGTAGATATGTTCCAGTTCCAACCTTGGAGTTGATCAACATCTGAATGTGTGGAGCATATCCACATGACCTCTTTTGATCGGCAACAGTTCTCTTGATTGTCTCTACAATCAGGCTCATGACTTTGAACTTTTGTGGGTTATCAAACAGGTGCATGATACGTCTCCAATGTATCTATAATTTTTTATTGTTCCATGCTATTATATTATCAACTTTGAATGTTTTATATGCATTTATATGCTATTTTATATTATTTTTGGGACTAACTTATTAGCCTAGAGCCTAATGCCAGTTTCTGTTGTTTTCCTTGTTTTTGAGTTTCGCAGAAGGAATATCAAATGGAGTCCAAATAGAATAAATCTTTTGTGATGATTTTTCTAGGACCAGAAGACACACATAAGACTTGGAGTCCAAGTCGGAGAGTCCTCGAGGCGACCACAAGCCGAGGAGGCGCGCCCCCAGTGCTTGTGGCCCCCTCGGAGACCCCCCCTGACCCCCTTCTTTGGCCTATAAATTCAGAAGTATTCCGAAAACCCTAGAGGCATCCACGAAAATACTTTTCCACCGCCGCAGGTGTCTGTTCCCATGAGATCCCATCTGGGGACCTTTTCCAGTACTCTATCTGTCAGGGATATTACTAGCAGGTATAAACCGGCCAGGAGGGTCCGGATTATTCTAGTAAGGTTATATTATCAGAAGCCCAGTAGAATGTGTAAAAAGGGATCATAGCCCGTAGAGGTTTAGGGGCCAGGTATAAGGCCCGTGATCTGTAAACCGTCATACCGTGTAACTTGGGATGTAAGATAGAAAGAGTAGAGACCGAGGCGGACACGTTTATGAGCCGGCCTCGGGACTCTGTAAACCGTATCGGGCGTCACCTCCTATATAAAGGGACAACCCGGCGACGGTTCAGGACAAGAAACAACAGCTCGAGACACAGGCAACGCGGATTTGCTCCCTGGTCATCGAAGCACAAGCAATACCACACCAAACTAGACGTAGGCTTTTACCTTCATCGAAGGGGCCGAACTAGTATAAAAATCCCTATGTCCTTCATCCGCTTTAACCCCTTCAAGCTAACCCGAGTGATGGCCTCACACCTAAGTCCGTTAACCCGAACATCTGCCGTGCTAAATCTACGACAGTTGGCGCCCACCGTGGGGCTATCGCACGATGGTTTCAAGTTCTTGAAGGGAAGCTTTGAAGGGCTCAAGGGTTACGTAGTGGGCCGGATGACCAAGAGTCGTCGCGGCCGGATCTACATCGACGACGCCGGCTGGGGCCCCGAGGCCGATTCAATCGAATACGGGTACCGGGTCCCCTTCGGCGGCATCCACGTCTTCATCGGCAAGATCGGCGAACCGGGACCTGAGTCAGACATCTTCCCCAACATCGTCGAGCCGGCTCAGCGTGCGAGATCGGCCCGGATTCAGCCCGCCATGAAGCAAGTTTTCGTTGGGGCAGTGCATGGAGTACAAGCCGAGGACGGATCGGATTCTAGTGGCAAGATAGTTGCCTATTCCGATGATGAATTTTCATCCGGAGAGACCGAATATTTGTATCTGTTGCAGGACGACCGGTCCGAGGGTGTGTCCGATGGCGGTAGTATTCCGGACCCCTTTGATCCACCGAACAGGGTTGCTATTTTGATGGCCGGATCACAATCTATGCAGCAGCCCTCGACGACCGGGGCGATAACCTCAGAGGCAGCGGGAGCCAGAGTTGGAGACCTTTCCCCGTCGCCCTCTGACGTCCTAACCACCTTATTCGACAACTTGACGGCGCTCGCAACAGCGGAAGTAGCCCAGGCCGACAAGGCGCAGCATGATGCGGAGATCACTCAGTTGAAGAGCAGGATTGAGCAAGCTAAGTTGGATCTGGATGCGGAGAAGGCCAAGATGGCTACAAGATAGGCAAAGCTAGATTCACAGGAGGTAATGTACAGAAGGCAACAATCTCATTTACCGCCGGTTTATGAGGCAAGGAATCTCTTCAGCACACCAGGAGCGGGATCCGATAACCGCCCAGAGGTAAACCGGGGAGGAGCTCCGAGGACGGGCGCGTCGGTTCAGCCACCAGCCACAGAGAGAAACCGCCGAGTTGTGCCGATGCCGCACGTACCCACTCCTCCCGGCCATTATTCTAATCCGTTGGACAACATTGTCGCCACCGCTTCACGGCTGGCCGCTCTTCCAATTGAGGGGATGTCCCCCATAGCAATGGAGGCACGACGGGCTAAGGAGTTGCTGGACACAGCGTTAACACAGCAGCAGGCGTATTCTTATAGCCGGGAGAGGATTCATTCAACCCCCCGCCCGAGCCGGAGTTACACGAGGCACCTGGATGAACCGGCTGTATCTAGTAGCGCGCGGAGATGGCAACAACAGAGGCAGGATAATCCGGCAGGAGCAGGAGCACATGCCCAAGAGGCAGTGGACCAAGCTAGACACACTGCCCGCGACGACACCCGTCAAGCTACGCCGGTTCACCCCACCACCACAGAAACAGGAATCATGTCCAGTTCCTTAGGGGTGCAGTGTCTCATCCCCGCTTTACGGAATGTGAAATTACCCAAAGACTTCAAAGGCCCGCGCAAAGTACCCAACTACACGGCGGATCTGGCCCCGGAGGCGTGGGTTGAGAGTTATGAGATGGCTATGGAGATGCTTGATGTGGACGAGGCTGCGTGTGCCAAATACTTCACAATGATGCTTGAGGGCATGGCTTGGACATGGCTAAAGGGTTTACCACCTAACTCCATCGGATCATGGGGCGAGTTGCGTCGCCGGTTTATCAATAATTTCAAAGACACATGCAAGCAGCCGATGTCTGTGGTTGACTTGGCAGCCTGTGTTCAAGGAGAACAGGAGACCACCAGTAGTTGGGTGCGGTGAGTATCAGAAATTTTGCACTCCTCCAATAGCATCAATCCAAGCACGGCTATAGTAACCTTGGAAGGCAATTGCCGGTTTGAGCCTTTGAGGCAGAAGCTGGGACGACTCAAGCGTGATTGCAATGACATGGGAACGCTCATGGGCGCTTTAGTAAAATATGGAGACTCTGATAACACCAAGTATCCAGACGCAGACGGAGACAAGTCCGGGAAAGCGAGCAAAAACGGAAAACTGGCGCAGTCTAATCCGGCAGGTACAGGTTACAATGGCAAGCGTAAAGCGGAAGGCAGCTCGGACTTTGTGCCCAATACCAACGTTCAGGACAACGGGCAGCGCCGCAAGGGTAGACCACCCCCACGCAATGGGAGGCCGCCTATTAACCTAGATCGCCAGTTGAGTGTGCCTTGCCCAAAGCACGGTACAGAGGAAAACCCGGCTACGCATCTCTGGAAGGATTGTTTTATTAGGCAGGAGTTTATGAAACAGGCCAAGTATAACCACGGGACCCCCGGTGGATCAGGTCCCGGTTTTCAGGGCCCGGGTTACCAGGGAGGTGGATCCGAATGAGGATACCACGGCGGTAACAATAACCACAATGGCAACAATCAGCATCAGCAGAACCAGCAACATGGTCAGAGTGGATACAACAACCAGGGCAATCAACAGCGTCAGCAGCAATAGCAATCCGGATATCAGAATAATCTGAAGGAGCTAAGCAGTGGGCAATATCATATTTTCACCACAAGTTTGTGCAAACGGGATCAAAAGGTTCTGAAGAGAGCAGTGCATGCTGTTGAACCGGCAATACCGCGTTTTTTACGTTGGTCTGAGCAGCCCATTGTATGGAGCAGAGAGGATCACCCGCCACGGATCGATAATCCGGGTCAGTTGGCCTTAGTGGTGGCACCTCAGGTGAGTGGTTACAAGTTCACAAAGGTGCTTATGGATGGAGGCAGCAGCATCAATATCCTATACTATGATACTTTCCGACGTATGGGGTTGACAGATAAGAAGCTCTGGTAGTCCAACACAGTGTTCCATGGAGTGGTGTGTGGTAAATCGGCTTACCCAGTGGGAAAAATCGATCTGGAAGTTACCTTTGGGGATGAGCAGGACTCTCGATCGGAGACGGTGACCTTTGAGGTTGTAAAGATCAGGAGCCCATATCATGCTCTGTTTGGGAGGCCGGTTTATGCCAAGTTCATGACTAGACCGTGTTATGTTTATCTGCAGCTCAAGATGCCGGGTCACAAGGGAACCATCACGGTTCACGGGAGCCGCAAGATTGCATTGGAATGCGAGGAGGGAGACACATCATATGCTGAGGCAGTTTGTGCTACGGAGGAGCTGAAGTTCTACAAGGACAATGTTGATCCGGCAGATATGTCCCCATTGAATAAGCCAACTACAGAGCATGATCCGGCATTGAAATTCAAATCAGCAGAGGAGACCAAGCAAGTTGACTTTGTTCCGGGCGATTCGTCTAAGCAGTTCACTATCAGCGCTAACCTAGACCCCAAATAGGAAAGCGTGCTCATCGAGTTCATCCGTGAGAACCGGGATATCTTTGCATGGAAACCTTCTGACATGCCAGGTATACCGAGGGAACTCGTTGAGCACAGTCTTAATATTGGTCCGAAGTTTAAACTGGTCAAGCAGTATTTGCGTCGCTTCAATGAGGAGAGGTGCAAGGCTATAGGTGAAGAAGTGGCTAGGCTCTTGGCCGCAGGTTTTATAGTTGAGGTATTTCATCCAGAGTGGTTGGCTAATCTGGTGCTGGTACTAAAGAAAAACGGAACTTGGAGGATGTGTGTTGATTAAACAGACTTGAACAAGGCTTGGCCAACTGATCCTTTTGTTCTCCCCCGTATTGATCAGATTATCGATGCTATGGCGGGATGTGAGCGGTTAAGTTTTTTGGATGCGTATTCAGGTTATCATCAGATCAAGATGGCAGTTAAGGACCAGGAGAACACAGCTTTCATAACTCCCTTTGGAGCCTTCTGCTATGTATCCATGCCTTTTGGGCTCAAGAGTGCCCAAGCAACTTATCAGCGTTGTGTGCAGAACTGCCTACAAGGGCAGATTGGAAGAAATGTCCATGCATATGTGGATGACATTGTGGTAAAATCCAGGAAGGAGGAGACGCTGATAGAGGACTTGAAAGAAACCTTCGACAACCTCCGGGTTTACAAGATGATGCCTAATCCGGAGAAGTGTGTTTTTGGTGTTCCAGCAGGCAAGCTCCTTGGGTTCTTAGTGTCAAACAGAGGGATTGAAGCTAATCCGGAGAAGATCAAGGAGATCACATCCTTGGCTAAACCGGCTTGTATCAATGATGTCCAGCGCGTGGCAGGCCGTATTGCAGCATTGAGCCAGTTCATCAGCCATTTGGGAGAGAAGGTGATCCCTCTTTATCAGATGATGAAAAAGACGGATCGGTTTGTATGGAGCGATGATGCAAACGCTGCATTCGAGGATTTGAAGCGGCAATTAGCAGAACCACCAGTTCTTGCTACCCCCGTTGACAAGGAGCCGCTGTTGTTATACGTGGCCGCCAATGCCCGTGCAGTTAGCGTGGCCATTGTGGTGGAGCGCAAGGAAGCAGACAAGGAATATCCGGTTCAACATCCGGTTTACTACATCAGTGAGGTCCTCATTGAGTCAAAGCAAAGATATCCGCACTGGCAGAAGTTGGTATACGGCGTGTTCATGGCAAACCGGAAGTTGAAGCACTACTTCCAGGGCCACCCAATCACTGTCGTCAGCTCAGCTCCATTGGGGTATATAATCCAGAACAGAGAAGCCACTGGCAGAGTGGCGAAGTGGGCCATTGAGCTTAGCCCGCACGGATTAAAGTATGTGCCCCGTACTGCTATAAAATCCCAAGCGTTGGTGGATTTCATCAATGATTGGATAGAGTTGCAAGCACCTGAGGAGAAGCCGGATCATACATACTGGACTATTCACTTTGATGGTTCAAGGCAATTGGAGGGCTCAGGGGCTGGAGTCGTGTTAACTTCCCCACGAGGTGATAAGTTTTGTTATGTCCTCCGTTTAATGTTCCCTTGTACCAACAATGCTGCTGAGTATGAAGCTCTCCTCCACGGTTTACGGGTGGCCAAGGAGATGAACTTGAGCCGGGTCAAGTGCTTTGGTGACTCAGATCTGGTGGCACAACAAGTATCTGGTAAGTGAGACTCTAAGGATCCACTCATGGCGGCATACCAGCGAGAAGTGGATGCAGTCGCAGGATACTTCAAGGGATATCAGGTGGACCACATAGACGGGCGAAAAAATGAAGCAGCCGATGCATTGAGCCGGCAGGGCTCTCAGCGTAAACCGGTTCCACCTAATACCTTCTTGGATGAATTGCATAGTCCGTCGGTACAGATACCTTCAGAGGAGGATTTGGTTGTTCCTGATCTGGAAGCACAGTTGGTCGCAGCACTTCATGTTATTCCGGATTGGACGCTCCCTTATCTGGCGTATATGAGCCGAGGTGAGTTGCCAGAGGACGAAGTTGAGGCCCGGTAGATAATCCGGCGGTCTAAGTCTATGACTATCGTCACTGGAGAACTTCATCACCGCAGCGTTTCTGGGGCATTTCAGCGGTGCGTATCATCAGAAGAAGGCGGTGATATTCTTCGAAAGATTCACGAAGGGGATTGCGGTCATCACGCCGGTTCAAAGTCCTTGGTAGCTAAAGCTTTTCGTCATGGGTTCTACTGGCTCACGGCTCACACCGATGCAGAGGATTTGGTCAGAAAATGTGACGCTTGCCAGAAATTTTCGCGGCGTGCTCATGTACCGGCGCAGGAGTTGCGGATTGTCACATCCCTAGCTAGCACTTGCATTAGGACCTGACTAGAGTGTGCATCATGTTTACTTTCAAAGAAACTTGAAATGGGATTAACAGAAACCCCAGCACCCCTCCCCTAACAACTAGGGTTTGCTAAAATATTTTCCAATGTACCCAAAATGCCCTTCAAAATGTTCATCATTTCTGCCTTGGTCTTAAACCTCTGCCAAAAATGGTGCACAATTTTCTAGGACAATCTAGGGCTTTGGATTAAATCATATGGTATTTGAATTTGGGCATTTAAATGCTACCAAATATTTTAAATGCTCAAATAATCATAAACTATAATGTTTCCTACTGTTCATATTATATACAGCAGGTATGACAAGTGTTATGAGTTATAAAAATGTTTAGGCATTTTTATTAAATGAACAAAGCTGCAAAAGAAATGAAACAAAAAAGAAAATAGAAAAAAAGGAGAGAGAAAGCTTACCTGGCGCCCACCCGGCCCACCTGCCGGCCCAGCCCAGCTGCCGCTCCAGCGAGCTGCTTGGCTCGGCCAGGCAGGCAGGCAGGTGCTCGACGGCGACCGCGCCGCGCGCCACGCAGCTGCCCGCCGCCTTGCTTCACCCCCTCGCCGTCCTGGAGGGATGGATCGATCGTCCACGTCCTCCTCGATCCCGCAGACACCTCCGCCTCCCCCCAGTTCCTCTCCTCCGCTCTCCCCGCGCCATGGCCGACGCCGCCGTGATCGCACCGTCGTAGAAGCCGCGTCCACCGTCGTCCCTGAGCTCCGCCTTGGTGTCCTTCGTCTCCGCCGTCCTCGACTGCTTCGAACAGGCCGAGCCCCGAGCGCTCGCCCGCCCTGGAGATGCCCCCGACCTCTTCTTCCCCAACTCCGGCCGCGGAGATCCCCCTCGCCGTTCTGCTCAGCTCCGACCACCCTCGAGCTCGCTCCGGTGCTTGCCGCAACCCCTGTGAGCCTAGCTACCTCCTCCCCCTCTCCGTTGGCTCCCTTTTGCCCTGTAACACACTGCACGAAGCTCAACCGCACGCACCGCCGCCGTGCTAGCCGCCGGTGATGCTCCGGTGACCATTTGGTCACTGGCCCCAGTCCAACGTACTCACCACAGCACGTAGATGCGAACGGTGCTACGCACGCATCGCCTAGGCCCCTGCAGCCGTTTCTCCACACACGCCCGACGCCGGTCGTCGCCGTCGAGCTCGTTGCCGTCGTCTCCGGCCACCCCAGGTCCGCGACCACCTCCATCCGACGCGCAACAGCAAGGGCTATCCAACGCACCCAGCCGCAGCTCGAGCCGTGCACCGTAGGCGTTTTCCGAAGCACGCCACCGCGTTTGGCCTCGCCGGCGGCTAAACGCCGGCGAGTTGGACCTGTTTTGACCACGGGTTTGACCCCCTGGGTCAATGACATGTGGGCCCTGCCCGCAAGTCAAACCTAGTTTAGGTGTTAATTTAATTTAATTAGTTAATTAGTTTAGTCACTGACACGTGGACCCTGGCCCCACTGACAGCTAATTAGTTTTAGTTTAACTCTAATTAACTCAGTTAATTAGCTGTGACACTGACATGAGGGACCCACTAGTCAGGTTTGACCTGGACTGGCCCTGTTGACTGGCTGACGTCAGCATGATGTCATGCTGACGCAGTAAAGGTTTTTCTGGGATTTTTAGATTTAATAATAATTTAGGAAATTCCAGAAAATACCCAAAACTTCTAAAAATCATATAAAATCAACCATAGCTCAGATGGAAAAGATTTATATATGAAAAATGATTAGAAAAATCCAATCTTTCTAATGGCACTGGTTTCATGCATGTTTGAACAAGTTAACTTGTTGTATATATCAAAAACATGATAATGCACTTATTTAAATAATAGTTTGAACTTCAATTTGAATCCTTGATTCAAATAGGTTCAAACCCTTCTGGTTTTAGTTGCATTAGCCAACACACATGCATCTTGCCATGTCATAAACATGCATCATATTGTTGCATTTGTTTGTTAATGATTGTATCGTCGGTATTCCCTGTGTTAGGTCCTGCTCCCGAGGATACTACTGCGTATCCAGTTGAAGAGCAGTACCCGACAACTACCTTGTCAGGCAAGCAATCATTGATCATTCCGGTACAAACCCAATCTTCTCGCTCCTGCTCTCTTTTACTGCATTAAGGCAACAGCGCGTGAATTGCTACTTGTTGCGGTAGTTGAACCCTATTCCCTTGCATGACCTGTCATTGCCACAGTAAATAGTTGAAACCCACTAGCATGTGTAGGAGTTGATTGAGCCATGTGATGTGTGATCCACCATGCTATTTACTTATGTTGCCTGCTATGCTTAGAGTTGTGTCTGGTCTGGTTCATTCGGGTGATGGATCAGAGTGAAATGATCTTACCGATAAAGAGAGGGAAGTGTAGAATACGCTTGGTAAAGGTATCGATGAAAGGCCATGTAGGAGTACATGGTGGGTTGTTTCATTGGAATCGTCCATAGGACCCGAGATCTGTGTGTGTGATTCAAGTTACAGTTACTACCACACATTGGGCCCTGAAATATGACCCCGCTCGACTTATTGACTGCCCTTGTACTCTGTCTAGGAGTTGCAACTAGTTTCTGGTGTTTATAGTTTACTGGAGGTCGTGCGCAGCGCTGACCCTCGGGGTGGGCTGTGATGCGACAGGTACGTGGCACGGTGTACCGGTTGCCCGTTTGGTGACTCGGGAACCCTGTACACATCGTTTGGGGCCGTGAGCGACACCCCGGCCGGATCTCCCCATGGATGGAACCCAAATAGGCGATAAACCTGGACGAGAGACTTGAGTGGTTGGTTAGGTCGTGGTCTACACCCACGTCGGCTTTCGCTTGAAGTCTGCCGAGCACATGTCGTGTGCAGACGCTAAGTGGTGAAAACATGTGTGAAGAAGTACACCCCTGCAGGGTTATCAAACTATTCGAATAGCCGTTGTTCACGGTACGAACTACTTGGTTACTCTTACAGTTCATAGACAAGTTATGGATACTACTAAAAGCCTCAAGATAAGCGTGAGTGTCGTGGATGGCCCTTCCGTAGGATGACGGAAGAGGATCCTCGGTAGTGTATTGATGTGGTGAGTAGTGGACTCGTGTTCGTAATAAAATCTTGCAATCCGTTGAGAGTTGTAGTATAGGTTAGCCAAGGTCAAAGCTGGCGTTCTGCTATAAACTCCACTATCCCCCTTTGATAATGTTGCATGTATGATAGGTTCTGTGGTAAGACTTGCTGAGTACCTTTGTACTCATGTTTGCTTAATAACTTTTGCAGAGGAGAACCATGCCCCTGCTGATGGGTTCTACATAGACGTTGACGTCGACGAGTAGCTTGACACCCAGACGGTGATCTGGAGCTTGTGGAGGGCCTTGTAGATAGTCAGGCTACACCAAGCCTGTTTTATTTTCTAAGTTGTCTCTACTCAGACATGTAGCTTCCGCTTGTGCTTGTATGACTGTATGACTTGAGTGTTGGGTCATGTGACCCCTACCTGTATGAATATGTTATGTATGGCTCTTGGAGCCTTTTAAATAAAGTACTTTGAGTCATAGAGTTCTGTTGTGATGCAATGTTGTATTTGCACATATTGAGCATATTGCGTGTATGATTGAAATGCTTGGTATGTGTGGGATCCGACACCTAGTTGTTTTCCTTTGGTAGCCTACCTTACAGGGAAATGCCTCCTAGTGATTCCAATGAGCCTTGGTAGCTTGCTACTGCTCGGAACACGTAGGCTGGCTGGCATGTGTCCTTCTTCTTTCCTGTGTCTGTCCCTTAGGGGAAATGTCACGTGTTGTTCCTTTAAGTCCATGTAGCTTGCTACGACTTGGGTTCATACGTTGATGACCGACACGTTCGTTGCTGGGTCATGGATGCCTGTCTCTGTAATTTAGTGCCAGTTTTGGTTTATAACTACCCATGTCGGCCCGGGTTCTCTGTCATATGGATGCTAGCGACACTGTCATATACGTGTGCCAAAATGCGCAAACGGTCCCGGGCCAGGTAAGGTGGCACCCGTGGGGTTACCGTGCGTGAGGCCGCAAAGTAATATGACGTGTTACAGCTAGATCGGTGTGACTTAGGATCGGGGTCCTGACAGCGTTGGCATCAGAGCTGGACTGCCTGTAGGTTTCTCAAGCCAAACTGGTCGATGTTGAGTCTAGAAAAATTCTTAGTTATATGTAGGGGAATTGATTGTGGAAGGGAACATAAGGCTCTTTTTACTCCTTTACCTTATGCCCTTCTGATCTGAGTCTGTCTATTCTTTCTACGGGGATTTAGGACTAGGCCTCTTATCCTTACTAGGTTCACGTGTTACTAATCCGTAGACTCTTAGGATTGTTGGTTTCAAGCCTCAGTTCAGTTTCTATCCTTTTGAGTATGATGATTGTTGAACTCGGAACCTTGATAGGGAATTGTTGAGTGGCTATGCTATCATTTGTATGATGTCTCAAATCTTTGTTTGAGCATTTACAGTTGTTATGCTGCCCGATTTCTTCCAGAAACACTAATGCCTTTGCATTATTTCGTGTTTCAGATGTCTGGTCGCATCCCTCACCAAGTGGTTCGTTTGACTCGGTGCATTAATGTGCCCGGTCACACGGCCATGCTAGTCCGTGTGATGACTGAGACCGGTTATCGCTGGTATCCTGAATACACCGTGGAGGAACAGTATCGGGATTTCAATCAAAGTCAGTATTTCTGCACAGTCCGGATATACCCCTCATATCCCGGAGCTAATGATCCCATCCATTGGTCTTATGGACTCGGGATTACCATCGAGATGGCAGTACAGGATGCCGCTTATTCGATGATGACCATTCTATGTGCTAGGCATGCCCTGTTGCTGAACACTGAGTTCTGTTACATGCCAGCTTCACTCCCCGGAGAAGAAGGCTATTACACTGGTCTGTATACTGATGCTGCTCATGAAGAGCCACTGCTTCAGACTACTGTTCAGATGTTGGAGGATAGGGACCGTGAGGTCCGTGCCCTCTGAATGGAGCTGTATAACACCCGAGCCGCTCACTGGACTACTTTGACACGGCTTGCACCTGCTGTGCACGCCGGATATCTGGACATGCGGGATTTGTATCCTGTGTGGACTCGTCTGCCTGATCGCATGGATTGGCGTGACGTTGGGGGTATTACACCTCCACGTGGGCGTCGGTTACCACCAGCATCGGGACCGGGACCACACCCATGCCCCTATGGTCCTCAGCCTTCGAGTGCTCGCGAGTTCCAAGATCCGTCTGTACCACTTCCAGGCTACGGTGGTAATCTCTACGAGGATTACTACACGAATGTCTGAGCTAGTCCGTGGTAGTAGTAGTATTGTAGTGGTTGTATTTCCACAGTCCCGCGCGTCTTGTGGAATATGACTTAGTGTGTACTGAGTTCCGGAGGTGTAGTTAAATAATGTATAGGAGCTTGGAATGCCTCTGATGGGATGTATCATCTTTCACCGCAGTTGTACTTTAGCCTTGGCTTGTACTAAACTTTGTATGGTGTGTATGACCACTGGTGTATATACAGCAGTTCCTATATTACCATGTCGTACGGATGAACATCTCTGCATTTTGTGTCGTCCATTACATTCTGCACTTCTATGTCAAATTTTTTCCATCCTTGTCTAAACCGTTGTTTTGTTTTCCTAGGATGGTCAACACTCGCAACACTCCTGCTGCTCAGGAGCAGGGTGAGGCTAGTGGGGCTAGAGATGGAAATCTGCCCCAGCCACCCTCTTTGGCGGAAGTTATGCTTGAAGCAGAACGGAACAAGAGAGAGACCAACCGTCTGCTGGAACGCATAGAGCAAAACACTGGGTTCCGTCAGAGGAATGACGTGGTGTCAATCCACGATTTTATCAAGATGTGTCCACCGAAGTTCCATCACTCCACTGAACCTCTGGATGCTGATGACTGGCTACGTAGTATCACCCACAAGCTACACTCTGCCCGTGTGGCCGAAGCTGACAAGGTTATCTACGCCGCCTACCATCTTGAGGGCCCTGCCAGTCTTTGGTGGGAAAACTTTGAAGCTATGCGTCCTGCTGGCCAAGTCACTACCTGGGTTGAGTTCAGTGAGGCATTCCGTGAACATCACATTCCGGAAGGTCTCATGGATCGCAAGC
This sequence comes from Secale cereale, assembly GCA_902687465.1. Lineage (NCBI taxonomy): Eukaryota > Viridiplantae > Streptophyta > Magnoliopsida > Poales > Poaceae > Secale > Secale cereale. The sequence goes on along the minus strand of LR738711.1, from coordinate 750,075,748 downwards.
GGGAGGAATTCTGCAATTTCACCCAGGGCCGTTTAACTGTGGATGGCTATAGTCGTGAGTTTGGTAATCTGGCACGCTATGCACCTGAGGAAGTATCCACCGATGCCAAGAAACAGGCGAGGTTCCGCAAGGGACTCAGCCCTGAACTTCATCGAGATCTACGTCTGCACGAGTGCACTTCCTTCCAGAAGTTGGTAAACAAGGCTATCAGTGCTGAGACAGGCCAGACCGACTTCGAGGCCACCCGCAAGCATACTCGAGACCTTGGTTCCTCATCCGGCTCTGGCTCTCACAAGCGCCGTGTGTGGGTTCCTAACACTGCTCTGCCACCCAAGTATACACCAAGGCCATCCTATGAGGTGCCTCGCCCAACTCAACAGTTTGCACCTGCTAAGACCTATGGAGGTCCACCCTCCAACTTTGCCCCACGCACCACCACTGTGACATGTTTCAAGTGTGGAGAACCGGGACACTACATGCGTGATTGTCCCCAGAATCAGCCAAGAAAAACCGTTGGCCGTGGTAAGCCAACCGGCAAGGTGAACTATGTCAAGCCAATCCCCACAGCACGTGGTCATGTCAACTATGTTTCTGTCGAAGAAGCTTATGAGGATCCTAACGTCGTCCTTGGTACGCTTCTCGTAAACTGCCATCCGGCATCTGTTCTTTTCGATACTGGAGCATCCCATTCGTTCATATCTGAGAGCTATGCTCGATTGCACAACATGACTTTTTGTGACATGCCTACTTCCATGGTTATTCAAACTCCTGGTTCAAAGTGGCAAACCTCTAGGGTAAGCCATGGAAATGAAATCCTTGTCGATAGACTTGTTTTCCTTGCATCTTTAATCGCTCTCAAGTCCTCGGACATAAATATCATTTTGGGTATGGATTGGATGACAACCCATTACGCCAAAATTGATTGCTTTACTAGGACCGTTCAACTTACACATCCTTCCGGCAAGATAGTCAAAGTCTTGACTCGAATGGCTGAACGTCAGCTCTACTCTCTTAATGCCAGCCCTCTACCAGAACTCGAAGATATCCCGGTAGTCCGTGACTTCCCGGATGTTTTTCCTGAAGAACTGCCAGGAGTTCCACCTGACAGAGATGTCGAGTTTGTGATAGATCTTATCCCTGGAACCGTCCCAATCTCTAGGAGACCTTATAAGATGGCACCACTAGAGTTAGCTGAGCTAAAGAAACAACTCGATGAGTCCTTGCAAAAGGGTTTCATCCGTCCTAGTTCTTCCCCTTGGGCTTGCCCCGTCCTCTTCGTTAAGAAGAAGGATGGAACGGAGCGGATGGTTGTAGATTACCGACCTGTCAATCTGGTCACCATAAAGAATAAGTATCCGCTTCCCAGGATCAACGACCTGTATGATCAGCTCGCAGGATCCTCAGTCTTCTCTAAGATGGATTTGAGGTTGGGCTACCATCAAATCAAAATCAAGAACGGGGACATTCCTAAAACGGCTTTCGTTACTCGTTATGGCCAATATGAGTACACCGTCATGTCCTTCGGATTAACCAATGCCCCAGCTACTTTTTCTCGGTTAATGAATTCTATATTCATGGAGTATTTGGATAAATTCGTCGTGGTATACCTCGATGATATACTCATTTTCTCCAAGAACAAGGAAGATCATGCCGAGCATTTAAGGCTGGTATTGACGAAACTTCGAGAGCACCGCCTTTATGCCAAATTCTCTAAATGTGAATTTTGGTTGCCAGAAGTAACCTATCTAGGTCATGTGGTCTCTGGCAAGGGTATTGCTGTCAATCCCGAGCGAGTTCAAGCCGTCCTTGATTGGACTCCCCCTGAATCGGTCAAGCAAGTTAGGAGTTTTCTTGGCTTAGCGAGCTATTGCCGACGTTTCGTCGAGAACTTCTCCAAGGTTGCTAAACCTCTAACCGAACTCCTCAAGAAAGATAAAAAGTTTGAGTGGACCCCACAGTGCGAGTCCAGTTTTCAGGAACTGAAAAGACGCCTGACATCTGCACCTGTACTGGTACCACCAGACTTTTCCAAGGATTTTATAATCTATTGCGATGCCTCGCGACAAGGACTAGGTTGCATTCTCATGCAAGATCGTCAAGTGATTGCATACGCATCTCGACAGTTGCGTCCACATGAGGATAACTATCCTACTCATGATCTAGAGCTTGCAGCTGTAGTCCATGCACTCAAAACATGGCGACATTACCTTCTTGGTAATCGCTGTGAAATTTTCACTGATCACCAAAGTTTGAAGTATATCTTCACCCAACCGGATCTAAATCTCAGGCAAAGACGTTGGGTTGAGTTGCTCACTGACTACGATTTAGGAATCACTTACACTCCTGGAAAGGCCAATGTCATGGCTGATGCACTAAGTCGTAAGTCATATTGTAACAATTTAATGCTACAACAAAGTCAACCACTTCTCCACGAGGAATTTCACAAGCTTAACCTTCACATTGTTCCTCGAGGATTCCTTTCCACCTTGGTGGCGAAACCTACCCTTATGGATCAAATCATAGCTGCCCAGAAGCGTGATAAAGGTGTATCACGACTCCAAGAGAACATTGCTAGCGGACTCGCTAAAAGTTTCTCCATGGATGATCGAGGTGTTGTTTTCTTTGAGAACCGTGTAGTGGTTCCCAAGAACCACCATCTACGGCAATTAATCCTTAAGGAGGCTCATGAATCTCCTCTCACGATTCATCCCGGTAGTACCAAAATGTATCAAGACCTACGTCAAAGATTCTGGTGGACTAGGATGAAGAGAGAAATCGCTCAGTTCATTGCTAACTGCGACGTTTGTCGTCGAGTCAAAGCAGAGCATCAATGGCCTGCTGGCACCCTTCAACCTTTAGCTATTCCTGAATGGAAATGGGACAAAGTCGGTATGGACTTCATCACCGGGTTTCCCAGGTCCAGGAAAGGGAATAATGCTATCTTCGTCATTATCGACCGCCTCTCTAAAGTAGCTCATTTCCTGCCTGTTCGGGAGAGTATTACCGCTAGCCAGCTAGCAGACCTATATATCTCTCGAATAGTATCACTTCATGGTGTACCGTTGGAGATTAACTCAGACCGTGGAAGTCTTTTCACTTCACGATTTTGGGAAAGTTTCTAGAATGCTATGGGAACTCATCTCTCTTTCAGTACTGCCTTCCATCCGCAATCAAGTGGTCAAGTGGAACGAGTCAATCAAATTCTGGAAGACATGCTTCGAGCCTCTGTCATTTCTTTCGGTATAGAATGGGAAAAGTGTCTTCCATTTGCCGAATTCGCTTATAACAATAGTTATCAAGCCAGCCTGGGTAAAGCTCCCTTCAAAGTTCTATATGGACGAAGGTGTCGAACACCTCTTAACTGGTCAGAGACCGGGGAAAGACAATTCTTTGGCCCGGATATGATCCAGGAAGCAGAGGAACAAGTTCGCATCGTTCGTGAGAGATTGAAAACAGCCCAGTCTCGCCAAAAGAGCCAATATGATAGTCATCATAAGGCTGTGACTTTTGAAGTCGGCGATAAGGCTTACCTTCGGGTTACTCCTCTTAAGGGAACCCATCCATTCGGTATCAAAGGCATATTGGCCCCTCGTTACATCGGTCCTTTTCGCATTCTTGCCAAACGAGGAGAAGTTGCCTACCAATTGGAACTGCCTCCGCACCTCTCCAGAGTTCATGATGTTTTCCACGTTTCTCAACTCAGGCGTTGCTTCTCGGATCCTATCCGCGGAGTGGACCACGAAACGCTTGATCTCCAAGACAATCTCACATATCGAGAATACCTCGTTCGTATTCTTGATCAAACCGAGCGCACCACTCGACGCCACAATATCAAGTTTCTCAAGGTTCAATGGTCACATCATTCCGAGAGTGAAGCTACTTGGGAAAGGGAGGATCGTCTTCGACTTGAGTATCTCACCCTCTTTCCGGAGGAACCCGAATCTCGGGACGCGATTCTTTTAAGTGGGGGTGAGTTGTCACATCCCTAGCTAGCACTTGCATTAGGACCTGACTAGAGTGTGCATCATGTTTACTTTCAAAGAAACTTGAAATGGGATTAACAGAAACCCCAGCACCCCTCCCCTAACAACTAGGGTTTGCTAAAATATTTTCCAATGTACCCAAAATGCCCTTCAAAATGTTCATCATTTCTGCCTTGGTCTTAAACCTCTGCCAAAAATGGTGCACAATTTTCTAGGACAATCTAGGGCTTTGGATTAAATCATATGGTATTTGAATTTGGGCATTTAAATGCTACCAAATATTTTAAATGCTCAAATAATCATAAACTATAATGTTTCCTACTGTTCATATTATATACAGCAGGTATGACAAGTGTTATGAGTTATAAAAATGTTTAGGCATTTTTATTAAATGAACAAAGCTGCAAAAGAAATGAAACAGAAAAGAAAATAGAATAAAAGGAGAGAGAAAGCTTACTTGGCGCCCACCCGGCCCACCTGCCGGCCCAGCCCAGCTGCCGCTCCAGCGAGCTGCTTGGCTCGGCCAGGCAGGCAGGCAGGTGCTCGACGGCGACCGCGCCGCGCGCCACGCAGCTGCCCGCCGCCTTGCTTCACCCCCTCGCCGTCCTGGAGGGATGGATCGATCGTCCACGTCCTCCTCGACCCCGCAGACACCTCCGCCTCCCCCTAGTTCCTCTCCTCCGCTCTCCCCGTGCCATGGCCGACGCCGCCGTGATCGCACCGTCGTAGAAGCCGCGTCCACCGTCGTCCCTGAGCTCCGCCTTGGTGTCCTTCGTCTCCGCCGTCCTCGACTGCTTCGAACAGGCCGAGCCCCGAGCGCTCGCCCGCCCTGGAGACGCCCCCGACCTCTTCTTCCCCAACTCCGGCCGCGGAGATCCCCCTCGCCGTTCTGCTCAGCTCCGACCACCCCCGAGCTCGCTCCGGTGCTTGCCGCAACCCCTGTGAGCCTAGCTACCTCCTCCCCCTCTCCGTTGGCTCCCTTTTGCCCTGTAACACACTGCACGAAGCTCAACCGCACGCACCGCCGCCGTGCTCGCCGCCGGTGATGCTCCGGTGACCATTTGGTCACTGGCCCCAGTCCAACGTACTCACCACAGCACGTAGATGCGAACGGTGCTACGCACGCATCGCCTAGGCCCCTGCAGCCGTTTCTCCACACACGCCCGACGCCGGTCGCCGCCGTCGAGCTCGTTGCCGTCGTCTCCGGCCACCCCAGGTCCGGCGACCACCTCCATCCGACGCGCAACAGCAAGGGCTATCCAACGCACCCAGCCGCTGCTCGAGCCGTGCACCGTAGGCGTTTTTCGAAGCACGCCGCCGCGTTTGGCCTCGCCGGCGGCTAAACGCCGGCGAGTTGGACCTGTTTTGACCACGGGTTTGACCCCCTGGGTCAATGACATGTGGGCCCTGCCCGCAAGTCAAACCTAGTTTAGGTGTTAATTTAATTTAATTAGTTAATTAGTTTAGTCACTGACACGTGGGCCCTAGCCCCACTGACAGCTAATTAGTTTTAGTTTAACTCTAATTAACTCAGTTAATTAGCTGTGACACTGACATGAGGGACCCACTGGTCAGGTTTGACCTGGACTGGCCCTGTTGACTGGCTGACGTCAGCATGATGTCATGCTGACGCAGTAAAGGTTTTTCTGGGATTTTTAGATTTAATAATAATTCAGGAAATTCCAGAAAATACCCAAAACTTCTAAAAATCATATAAAATCAACCATAGCTCAGATGGAAAAGATTTATATATGAAAAATGATCAGAAAAATCCAATCTTTCTAATGGCACTGGTTTCATGCATGTTTGAACAAGTTAACTTGCTGTATATATCAAAAACATGATAACGCACTTATTTAAATAATAGTTTGAACTTCAATTTGAATCCTTGATTCAAATAGGTTCAAACCCTTCTGGTTTTAGTTGCATTAGCCAACACACATGCATCTTGCCATGTCATAAACATGCATCATATTGTTGCATTTGTTTGTTAATGATTGTATCGTCGGTATTCCCTGTGTTAGGTCCTGCTCCCGAGGATACTGCTGCGTATCCAGTTGAAGAGCAGTACCCGACAACTACCTTGTCAGGCAAGCAATCATTGATCATTCCGATACAAACCCAATCTTCTCGCTCCTGCTCTCTTTTACTGCATTAAGGCAACAGCGCGTGAATTGCTACTTGCTGCGGTAGTTGAACCCTATTCCCTTGCATGACCTGTCATTGCCACAGTAAATAGTTGAAACCCACTAGCATGTGTAGGAGTTGATTGAGCCATGTGATGTGTGATCCACCATGCTATTTACTTATGTTGCCTGCTATGCTTAGAGTTGTGTCTGGTCTGGTTCATCCGGGTGATGGATCAGAGTGAAATGATCTTACCGATAAAGAGAGGGAAGTGTAGAATACGCTTGGTAAAGGTATCGATGAAAGACCATGTAGGAGTACATGGTGGGTTGTTTCATTGGAATCGTCCATAGGACCCGAGATCTGTGTGTGTGATTCAAGTTACAGTTACTACCACACATTGGGCCCTGAAATATGACCCCGCTCGACTTATTGACTGCCCTTGTACTCTGTCCAGGAGTTGCAACTAGTTTCTGGTGTTTATAGTTTACTGGAGGTCGTGCGCAGCGCTGACCCTCGGGGTGGGCTGTGATGCGACAGGTACGTGGCACGGTGTACCGGTTGCCCGTTTGGTGACTCGGGAACCCTGTACACATCGTTTGGGGCCGTGAGCGACACCCCGGCCGGATCTCCCCACGGATGGAACCCAAATAGGCGATAAACCTGGACGAGAGACTTGAGTGGTTGGTTAGGTCGTGGTCTACACCCACGTCGGCTTTCGCTTGAAGTCTGTCGAGCACATGTCGTGTGCAGACGCTAAGTGGTGAAAACATGTGTGAAGAAGTACACCCCTGCAGGGTTATCAAACTATTCGAATAGCCGTTGTTCGCGGTACGAACTACTTGGTTACTCTAACAGTTCATAGACAAGTTATGGATACTACTAAAAGCCTCAAGATAAGCGTGAGTGCCGTGGATGGCCCTTCCGTAGGATGACGGAAGAGGATCCTCGGTAGTGTATTGATGTGGTGAGTAGTGGACTCGTGTTCGTAATAACATCTTGCAATCCGTTGAGAGTTGTAGTATAGGTTAGCCAAGGTCAAAGCTGGCGTTCTGCTATAAACTCCACTATCCCCCTTTGATAATGTTGCATGTATGATAGGTTCTGTGGTAAGACTTGCTGAGTACCTTTGTACTCATGTTTGCTTAATAACGGTTGCAGAGGAGAACCCTGCCCCTGCTGATGGGTTCTACATAGACGTTGACGTCGACGAGTAGCTTGACACCCAGACGGTGATCTGGAGCTTGTGGAGGGCCTTGTAGATAGTCAGGCTACACCAAGCCTGTTTTATTTTCTAAGTTGTCTGTACTCAGACATGTAGCTTCCGCTTGTGCTTGTATGACTGTATGACTTGAGTGTTGGGTCATGTGACCCCTACCTGTATGAATATGTTATGTATGGCTCTTGGAGCCTTTTAAATAAAGTACTTTGAGTCATAGAGTTCTGTTGTGATGCAATGTTGTATTTGCACATATTGAGCATATTGCGTGTATGATTGAAATGCTTGGTATGTGTGGGATCCGACACCTAGTTGTTTTCCTTTGGTAGCCTACCTTACAGGGAAATGCCTCCTAGTGATTCCAATGAGCCTTGGTAGCTTGCTACTGCTCGGAACACGTAGGCTGGCTGGCATGTGTCCTTCTTCGTTCCTGTGTCTGTCCCTTAGGGGAAATGTCACGTGTTGTTCCTTTAAGTCCATGTAGCTTGCTACGACTTGGGTTCATACATTGATGACCGACACGTTCGTTGCTGGGTCATGGATGCCTGTCTCTGTAATTTAGTGCCAGTTTTGGTTTATAACTAGCCATGTCGGCCCGGGTTCTCTGTCATATGGATGCTAGCGACACTGTCATATACGTGTGCCAAAATGCGCAAACGGTCCCGGGCCAGGTAAGGTGGCACCCGTGGGGTTACCGTGCGTGAGGCCGCAAAGTGATATGACGTGTTACAGCTAGATCGGTGTGACTTAGGATCGGGGTCCTGACAGCGTTGGCATTAGAGCTGGACTGCCTGTAGGTTTCTCAAGCCAAACTGGTCGATGTTGAGTCTAGAAAAATTCTTAGTTATATGTAGGGGAATTGATTGTGGAAGGGAACGTAAGGCTCTTTTTACTCCTTTACCTTATGCCCTTCTGATCTGAGTCTGTCTATTCTTTCTACGGGGATTTAGGACTAGGCCTCTTATCCTTACTAGGTTCACGTGTTACTAATCCGTAGACTCTTAGGATTGTTGGTTTCAAGCCTCAGTTCAGTTTCTATCCTTTTGAGTATGATGATTGTTGAACTCGGAACCTTGATAGGGAATTGTTGAGTGGCTATGCTATCATTTGTATGATGTCTCAAATCTTTGTTTGAGCATTTACAGTTGTTATGCTGCCCGATTTCTTCCAGAAACACTAATGCCTTTGCATTATTTCGTGTTTCAGATGTCTGGTCGCATCCCTCACCAAGTGGTTCGTTTGACTCGGTGCATTAATGTGCCCGGTCACACGGCCATGCTAGTCCGTGTGATGACTGAGACCGGTTATCGCTGGTATCCTGAATACACCGTGGAGGAACAGTATCGGGATTTCAATCAAAGTCAGTATTTCTGCACAGTCCGGATATACCCCTCATATCCCGGAGCTAATGATCCCATCCATTGGTCTTATGGACTCGGGATTACCATCGAGATGGCAGTACAGGATGCCGCTTATTCGATGATGACCATTCTCTGTGCTAGGCATGCCCTGTTGCTGAACACTGAGTTCTGTTACATGCCAGCTTCACTCCCCGGAGAAGAAGGCTATTACACTGGTCTGTATACTGATGCTGCTCATGAAGAGCCACTGCTTCAGACTACTGTTCAGATGTTGGAGGATAGGGACCGTGAGGTCCGTGCCCTCCGAATGGAGCTGTATAACACCCGAGCCGCTCACTGGACTACTTTGACACGGCTTGCACCTGCTGTGCACGCCGGATATCTGGACATGCGGGATTTGTATCCTGTGCGGACTCGTCTGCCTGATCGCATGGATTGGCGTGACGTTGGGGGTATTACACCTCCACGTGGGCGTCGGTTACCACCAGCATCGGGACCGGGACCACACCCATGCCCCTATGGTCCTCAGCCTTCGAGTGCTCGCGAGTTCCAAGATCCGTCTGTACCACTTCCAGGCTACGGTGGTAATCTCTACGAGGATTACTACACGAATGTCTGAGCTAGTCCGTGGTAGTAGTAGTATTGTAGTGGTTGTATTTCCACAGTCCCGCGCGTCTTGTGGAATATGACTTAGTGTGTACTGAGTTCCGGAGGTGTAGTTAAATAATGTATAGGAGCTTGGAATGCCTCTGATGGGATGTATCATCTTTCACCGCAGTTGTACTTTAGCCTTGGCTTGTACTAAACTTTGTATGGTGTGTATGACCACTGGTGTATATACAGCAGTTCCTATATTACCATGTCGTACGGATGAACATCTCTGCATTCTGTGTCGTCCATTACATTCTGCACTTCTATGTCAAATTTTTGCCATCCTTGTCTAAACCGTTGTTTTGTTTTCCTAGGATGGTCAACACTCGCAACACTCCTGCTGCTCAGGAGCAGGGTGAGGCTAGTGGGGCTAGAGATGGAAATCTGCCCCAGCCACCCTCTTTGGCGGAAGTTATGCTTGAAGCAGAACGGAACAAGAGAGAGACCAACCGTCTGCTGGAACGCATAGAGCAAAACACTGGGTTCCGTCAGAGGAATGACGTGGTGTCAATCCACGATTTTATCAAGATGTGTCCACCGAAGTTCCATCACTCCACTGAACCTCTGGATGCTGATGACTGGCTACGTAGTATCACCCACAAGCTACACTCTGCCCGTGTGGCCGAAGCTGACAAGGTTATCTACGCCGCCTACCATCTTGAGGGCCCTGCCAGTCTTTGGTGGGAAAACTTTGAAGCTATGCGTCCTGCTGGCCAAGTCACTACCTGGGTTGAGTTCAGTGAGGCATTCCGTGAACATCACATTCCGGAAGGTCTCATGGATCGCAAGCGGGAGGAATTCTGCAATTTCACCCAGGGTCGTTTAACTGTGGATGGCTATAGTCGTGAGTTTGGTAATCTAGCACGCTATGCACCTGAGGAAGTATCCACCGATGCCAAGAAACAGGCGAGGTTCCGCAAGGGACTCAGCCCTGAACTTCGTCGAGATCTACGTCTGCACGAGTGCACTTCCTTCCAGAAGTTGGTAAACAAGGCTATCAGTGCTGAGACAGGCCAGACCGACTTCGAGGCCACCCGCAAGCATACTCGAGACCTTGGTTCCTCATCCGGCTCTGGCTCTCACAAGCGCCGTGTGTGGGTTCCTAACACTACTCTGCCACCCAAGTATACACCGAGGCCATCCTATGAGGCGCCTCGCCCAACTCAACAGTTTGCACCTGCTAAGACCTATGGAGGTCCACCCTCCAACTTTGCCCCACGCACCACCACTGTGACATGTTTCAAGTGTGGAGAACCGGGACACTACATGCGTGATTGTCCCCAGAATCAGCCAGGAAAAACCGTTGGCCGTGGTAAGCCAACCGGCAAGGTGAACTATGTCAAGCCAATCCCCACAGCACGTGGTCATGTCAACTATGTTTCTGCCGAAGAAGCTTATGAGGATCCTAACGTCGTCCTTGGTACGCTTCTCGTAAACTGCCATCCGGCATCTGTTCTTTTCGATACTGGAGCATCCCATTCGTTCATATCTGAGAGCTATGCTCGATTGCACAACATGACTTTTTGTGACATGCCTACTTCCATGGTTATTCAAACTCCTGGTTCAAAGTGGCAAACCTCTAGGGTAAGCCATGGAAATGAAATCCTTGTCGATAGACTTGTTTTCCTTGCATCTTTAATCGCTCTCAAGTCCTCGGACATAAATATCATTTTGGGTATGGATTGGATGACAACCCATTACGCCAAAATTGATTGCTTTACTAGGACCATTCAACTTACACATCCTTCCGGCAAGATAGTCAATGTCTTGACTCGAATGGCTGAACGTCAGCTCTACTCTCTTAATGCCAGCCCTCTACCAGAACTCAAAGATATCCCGGTAGTCCGTGACTTCCCGGATGTTTTTCCTGAAGAACTGCCAGGAGTTCCACCTGACAGAGATGTCGAGTTTGTGATAGATCTTATCCCTGGAACCGTCCCAATCTTTAGGAGACCTTATAAGATGGCACCACTAGAGTTAGCTGAGCTAAAGAAACAACTCGATGAGTCCTTGCAAAAGGGTTTCATCCATCCTAGTTCTTCCCCTTGGGCTTGCCCCGTCCTCTTCGTTAAGAAGAAGGATGGAACGGAGCGGATGGTTGTAGATTACCGACCTGTCAATCTGGTCACCATAAAGAATAAGTATCCGCTTCCCAGGATCAACGACCTGTATGATCAGCTCGCAGGATCCTCAGTCTTCTCTAAGATGGATTTGAGGTTGGGCTACCATCAAATCAAAATCAAGAACGGGGACATTCCTAAAACGGCTTTCGTTACTCGTTATGGCCAATATGAGTACACCGTCATGTCCTTCGGATTAACCAATGCCCCAACTACTTTTTCTCGGTTAATGAATTCTATATTCATGGAGTATTTGGATAAATTCGTCGTGGTATACCTCGATGATATACTCATTTTCTCCAAGAACAAGGAAGATCATGCCGAGCATTTAAGGCTGGTATTGACGAAACTTCGAGAGCACCGCCTTTATGCCAAATTCTCTAAATGTGAATTTTGGTTGCCAGAAGTAACCTATCTAGGTCATGTGGTCTCTGGCAAGGGTATTGCTGTCAATCCCGAGCGAGTTCAAGCCGTCCTTGATTGGACTCCCCCTGAATCGGTCAAGCAAGTTAGGAGTTTTCTTGGCTTAGCGAGCTATTGCCGACGTTTCGTCGAGAACTTCTCCAAGGTTGCTAAACCTCTAACCGAACTCCTCAAGAAAGATAAAAAGTTTGAGTGGACCCCACAGTGCGAGTCCAGTTTTCAGGAACTGAAAAGACGCCTGACATCTGCACCTGTACTGGTACCACCAGACTTTTCCAAGGATTTTATAATCTATTGCGATGCCTCGCGACAAGGACTAGGTTGCATTCTCATGCAAGATCGTCAAGTGATTGCATACGCATCTCGACAGTTGCGTCCACATGAGGATAACTATCCTACTCATGATCTAGAGCTTGCAGCTGTTGTCCATGCACTCAAAACATGGCGACATTACCTTCTTGGTAATCGCTGTGAAATTTTCACTGATCACCAAAGTTTGAAGTATATCTTCACCCAACCGGATCTAAATCTCAGGCAAAGACGTTGGGTTGAGTTGCTCACTGACTACGATTTAGGAATCACTTACACTCCTGGAAAGGCCAATGTCATGGCTGATGCACTAAGTCATAAGTCATATTGTAACAATTTAATACTACAACAAAGTCAACCACTTCTCCACGAGGAATTTCACAAGCTTAACCTTCACATTGTTCCTCAAGGATTCCTTTCCACCTTGGTGGCGAAACCTACCCTTATGGATCAAATCATAGCTGCCCAGAAGCGTGATAAAGGTGTATCACGACTCCAAGAGAACATTGCTAGCGGACTCGCTAAAAGTTTCTCCATGGATGATCGAGGTGTTGTTTTCTTTGAGAACCGTGTAGTGGTTCCCAAGAACCACCATCTACGGCAATTAATCCTTAAGGAGGCTCATGAATCTCCTCTCACGATTCATCCCGGTAGTACCAAAATGTATCAAGACCTACGTCAAAGATTCTGGTGGACTAGGATGAAGAGAGAAATCGCTCAGTTCATTGCTAACTGCGACGTTTGTCGTCGAGTCAAAGCAGAGCATCAACGGCCTGCTGGCACCCTTCAACCTTTAGCTATTCCTGAATGGAAATGGGACAAAGTCGGTATGGACTTCATCACCGGGTTTCCCAGGTCCAGGAAAGGGAATAATGCTATCTTCGTCGTTATCGACCGCCTCTCTAAAGTAGCTCATTTCCTGCCTGTTCGGGAGAGTATTACCGCTAGCCAGCTAGCAGACCTATATATCTCTCGAATAGTATCACTTCATGGTGTACCGTTGGAGATTAACTCAGACCGTGGAAGTCTTTTCACTTCACGATTTTGGGAAAGTTTCTAGAATGCTATGGGAACTCATCTCTCTTTCAGTACTGCCTTCCATCCGCAATCAAGTGGTCAAGTGGAACGAGTCAATCAAATTCTGGAAGACATGCTTCGAGCCTCTGTCATTTCTTTCGGTATAGAATGGGAAAAGTGTCTTCCATTTGCCGAATTCGCTTATAACAATAGTTATCAAGCCAGCCTGGGTAAAGATCCCTTCAAAGTTCTATATCGACGAAGGTGTCGAACACCTCTTAACTGGTCAGAGACCGGGGAAAGACAATTCTTTGGCCCGGATATGATCCAGGAAGCAGAGGAACAAGTTCGCATCGTTCGTGAGAGATTGAAAACAGCCCAGTCTCGCCAAAAGAGCCAATATGATAGTCATCATAAGGCTGTGACTTTTGAAGTCGGCGATAAGGCTTACCTTCGGGTTACTCCTCTTAAGGGAACCCATCGATTCGGTATCAAAGGCATATTGGCCCCTCGTTACATCGGTCCTTTTCGCATTCTTGCCAAACGAGGAGAAGTTGCCTACCAATTGGAACTGCCTCCGCACCTCTCCAGAGTTCATGATGTTTTCCACGTTTCTCAACTCAGGCGTTGCTTCTCGGATCCTATCCGCGGAGTGGACCACGAAACGCTTGATCTCCAAGACAATCTCACATATCGAGAATACCTCGTTCGTATTCTTGATCAAACCGAGCGCACCACTCGACGCCACAATATCAAGTTTCTCAAGGTTCAATGGTCACATCATTCCGAGAGTGAAGCTACTTGGGAAAGGGAGGATCGTCTTCGACTTGAGTATCTCACCCTCTTTCCGGAGGAACCCGAATCTCGGGACGCGATTCTTTTAAGTGGGGGTGAGTTGTCACATCCCTAGCTAGCACTTGCATTAGGACCTGACTAGAGTGTGCATCATGTTTACTTTCAAAGAAACTTGAAATGGGATTAACAGAAACCCCAGCACCCCTCCCCTAACAACTAGGGTTTGCTAAAATATTTTCCAATGTACCCAAAATGCCCTTCAAAATGTTCATCATTTCTGCCTTGGTCTTAAACCTCTGCCAAAAATGGTGCACAATTTTCTAGGACAATCTAGGGCTTTGGATTAAATCATATGGTATTTGAATTTGGGCATTTAAATGCTACCAAATATTTTAAATGCTCAAATAATCATAAACTATAATGTTTCCTACTGTTCATATTATATACAGCAGGTATGACAAGTGTTATGAGTTATAAAAATGTTTAGGCATTTTTATTAAATGAACAAAGCTGCAAAAGAAATGAAACAGAAAAGAAAATAGAATAAAAGGAGAGAGAAAGCTTACTTGGCGCCCACCCGGCCCACCTGCCGGCCCAGCCCAGCTGCCGCTCCAGCGAGCTGCTTGGCTCGGCCAGG
>LR738711.1:749904007-750059602 GCA_902687465.1 Secale cereale | reverse complement strand
GTTTGAACTTCAATTTGAATCCTTGATTCAAATAGGTTCAAACCCTTCTGGTTTTAGTTGCATTAGCCAACACACATGCATCTTGCCATGTCATAAACATGCATCATATTGTTGCATTTGTTTGTTAATGATTGTATCGTCGGTATTCCCTGTGTTAGGTCCTGCTCCCGAGGATACTGCTGCGTATCCAGTTGAAGAGCAGTACCCGACAACTACCTTGTCAGGCAAGCAATCATTGATCATTCCGATACAAACCCAATCTTCTCGCTCCTGCTCTCTTTTACTGCATTAAGGCAACAGCGCGTGAATTGCTACTTGCTGCGGTAGTTGAACCCTATTCCCTTGCATGACCTGTCATTGCCACAGTAAATAGTTGAAACCCACTAGCATGTGTAGGAGTTGATTGAGCCATGTGATGTGTGATCCACCATGCTATTTACTTATGTTACCTGCTATGCTTAGAGTTGTGTCTGGTCTGGTTCATCCGGGTGATGGATCAGAGTGAAATGATCTTACCGATAAAGAGAGGGAAGTGTAGAATACGCTTGGTAAAGGTATCGATGAAAGGCCATGTAGGAGTACATGGTGGGTTGTTTCATTGGAATCGTCCATAGGACCCGAGATCTGTGTGTGTGATTCAAGTTACAGTTACTACCACACATTGGGCCCTGAAATATGACCCCGCTCGACTTATTGACTGCCCTTGTACTCTGTCCAGGAGTTGCAACTAGTTTCTGGTGTTTATAGTTTACTGGAGGTCGTGCGCAGCGCTGACCCTCGGGGTGGGCTGTGATGCGACAGGTACGTGGCACGGTGTACCGGTTGCCCGTTTGGTGACTCGGGAACCCTGTACACATCGTTTGGGGCCGTGAGCGACACCCCGGCCGGATCTCCCCACGGATGGAACCCAAATAGGCGATAAACCTGTACGAGAGACTTGAGTGGTTGGTTAGGTCGTGGTCTACACCCACGTCGGCTTTCGCTTGAAGTCTGTCGAGCACATGTCGTGTGCAGACGCTAAGTGGTGAAAACATGTGTGAAGAAGTACACCCCTGCAGGGTTATCAAACTATTCGAATAGCCGTTGTTCGCGGTACGAACTACTTGGTTACTCTAACAGTTCATAGACAAGTTATGGATACTACTAAAAGCCTCAAGATAAGCGTGAGTGCCGTGGATGGCCCTTCCGTAGGATGACGGAAGAGGATCCTCGGTAGTGTATTGATGTGGTGAGTAGTGGACTCGTGTTCGTAATAACATCTTGCAATCCGTTGAGAGTTGTAGTATAGGTTAGCCAAGGTCAAAGCTGGCGTTCTGCTATAAACTCCACTATCCCCCTTTGATAATGTTGCATGTATGATAGGTTCTGTGGTAAGACTTGTTGAGTACCTTTGTACTCATGTTTGCTTAATAACTGTTGCAGAGGAGAACCCTGCCCCTGCTGATGGGTTCTACATAGACGTTGACGTCGACGAGTAGCTTGACACCCAGACGGTGATCTGGAGCTTGTGGAGGGCCTTGTAGATAGTCAGGCTACACCAAGCCTGCTTTATTTTCTAAGTTGTCTGTACTCAGACATGTAGCTTCCGCTTGTGCTTGTATGACTGTATGACTTGAGTGTTGGGTCATGTGACCCCTACCTGTATGAATATGTTATGTATGGCTCTTGGAGCCTTTTAAATAAAGTACTTTGAGTCATAGAGTTCTGTTGTGATGCAATGTTGTATTTGCACATATTGAGCATATTGCGTGTATGATTGAAATGCTTGGTATGTGTGGGATCCGACACCTAGTTGTTTTCCTTTGGTAGCCTACCTTATAGGGAAATGCCTCCTAGTGATTCCAATGAGCCTTGGTAGCTTGCTACTGCTCGGAACATGTAGGCTGGCCGGCATGTGTCCTTCTTCGTTCCTGTGTCTGTCCCTTAGGGGAAATGTCACGCGTTGTTCCTTTAAGTCCATGTAGCTTGCTACGACTTGGGTTCATACGTTGATGACCGACACGTTCGTTGCTGGGTCATGGATGCCTGTCTCTGTAATTTAGTGCCACTTTTGGTTTATAACTAGCCATGTCGGCCTGGGTTCTCTATCATATGGATGCTAGCGACACTGTCATATACATGTGCCAAAATGCGCAAACGGTCCCGGGCCAGGTAAGGTGGCACCCGTGGGGTTACCGTGCGTGAGGCCGCAAAGTGATATGACGTGTTACAGCTAGATCGGTGTGACTTAGGATCGGGGTCCTGACACGGATGATTCCAATCACTTGGCCATTTGCGACTTGGGGGCTTGATATGGTTGGACCCTTTAAAAGATCCCAAGATCAGAAGACCCACCTGTTGGTGGCAGTGGACCAATTTACAAAGTGGGTCGAAGCAGAGCCTGTCAGTAAGTGTGATGCGGCAACGGCGGTCAAGTTCATCAAAAAGGTAATTTTCCGGTTTGGCTTTCCACACACCATTATAACTAATAATGGCACCAACCTATTTAAAGGAGAGATGGAAGAGTTCTGTCAAAGAGAACATATCCGCCTTGATGTGTCATCAGTAGCTCACCCTCTGTCCAATGGGAAAGCTGAGAGAGCCAACCAAGAGATCTTGAGAGGCATCAAGCCCCGACTCATGGTTCCTTTGCAAAGAACCCCGGGTTGCTGGGTAGAGGAATTGCCTTCTATCCTCTGGAGCATCAACACTACACCTAACAGGTCTACATGGTACACGCCTTTTTTCATGGTTTATGGCGCTGAAGTGGTCCTTCCTAGTGATATCCAGCATGATTCACCACGCGTGGCGGCCTATGTTGAAGCGGATAATGAACAAGCATGGCAAGATAGCTTGGACCGGCTAGACGAGGAACGAGACACGGCAGCAGCATGATCAGCGATTTATCAACAAGATCTGCGCCGGTACCACAGCCACCGGGTCAAGACCAAGACGTTTCAGGAAGGAGATCTAGTGCTCCGGCTCATCCAAGACCAGACAGATATGCACAAGCTATCCCCACCTTGGGAAGGACCCTTTGTGGTCAGCAAAAATCTGCACAACGGATCATACTACCTTGTCGATGTTCGAGAACATAAGGACTCACGTACGGCGGAGGAGGAGACGAAGCGGCCGTGGAACATCGCTCTTCTTCGACCTTACTACACTTAAGCCATTGGCTCCGCTTTATGTACAATGTATATATTATAATTAATACAATAAACTGGCGCCCCCGGAACACCGGGGAATCAGCCATCTTCTTCGCAAAAAGAGTATCACATGGGGGCTTCGAAAGAAGCTTTCCATGGCCTCTTAAACCGGCGCCCCTGATAGCATCAGGGAATCAGCCATGTTTTTTATACACAAGAGTATCACATGGGGGCTTTGAAAGAAACCTTCCATGGCCTCTTAAACCGGCACCCTTGACAGAGTCAAGGAATCAGCCGTGTTCTTCCACGGAGTATCACATGGGAGTTTTCTACGGAAGCTCACCATGGCCTCCTAAACCCGTGCCCTTGATACATCAAGGAATCAGCGATCTTATCAAACAAGAATCACATGGGGGCTTCCGCGGGCAAGGGAGTTTCCCATGGCCTCTTGAGCCGGCGACGGTATGAAGCCCATCATAAGAGCACTGCTCTGGTTGCTTCGGCAATTTCCACATGATGATGAGGGGTAGAAGAGAGTGTTGGTGCCCAACCTAGCTCAAACATATGCCCCGGCGAGCAAAAACGGCTCACACACTACCGGGGGGCTCGCAGAGAGTTGAATACCCTTGTAGTGAACATGGCTTGGAAGCCCAGTGCATGCACCTAAAACCTCGGATTAACCTGCCTGCATCAAGTAAATCACGCCTTCCAGGTAAACCTGGTATGACCCGTCGAACCTGCCACAAGTTACTCCCTCGGGACCCTGAACTTGGCCATGTTAAATTGACGATCATCGAGTTGACCACCTAAAGACAAAATCTTTACTAGATTTTGAAACATTGGGTGGCTTGTCATCAATGATTTCGTTAAGGATTGCGGAGCATCTTGACAGGCTTTGGTAAAATGGTTAATGACAGTAGCCTGGCAGCTCATAAAAATCCTCGAATTTGGAGCCTCGCAGCTCGTAAAAAGCCTCGACTACATGGTCTTATTTGCCCAAAAAACCTTATTTCTATTTTTTTATGATTTCATAAATCTTGGTCGTCATGATCATTGGTTTTTAACCAAGTCCATTGATGCGAGACCGGACAACTACAAAGTTGACCATATATCTGCAAAGTTAAAGTCTGGGTCATGAACACCAGCGAGAGTTAAACCGGTGTTCATTGTAACCCGGATCGGCCATCAGGCTAAGCCAAACAAGAGAGCCAAGAGCCTCATCAGCACCTGCGCCTTCAATTATTCCTACCGGGTTAAGGTCGACAAGCACACTTAATTAGAGGTATGGTGTATATTTGTGATCAACAGCTATTCCTTTGATATATATATCAGAGTGTTAAACCGCCAGGACATCTTTTAGCTTAGTTCATGCAGGCATAGATAATATAAGCGGATCACGCATTGCAAACAGAAGATTAAATTGAAAGATGCCAATTCAAAGAGTGCCATAAATAGTGGGACGAAGGCAGTATTTCAATTATCCTATTACAAGGCACTTGCAGGCCCGAATGGATCGGCAAAGTATTCAGCAAACTACAAGTTAAACCGGACGGTTTATGACTCCTCTTCATGCTGCGAAGGCTGAGGGTCAACTTGTTCCGGGTCTTCATCGACTTTAGGTAATGGCTGGAAACCAGGAGCGCTCCAGTCAATCTTGGAGAGAGCACGTAAATACACTTCTTCATTGATAAAATATGTAGGGTCAATATCTGGAGCGAAAGTGTGGTTACGAACTAGTGGGATCAGATTTTCAGTGTCGTAAACCGGCCGCTCCACCCGCGAATTTTCTAGATCATAACCCGGATGATACCTTGTCAAATCTGCTTCATCGGCAAGCTTACTCGCGAGAGGGCGCATATCCTTGGTCAAAGAGCGGAGATCTTCAGCAGAGAAGGCTGACCCGTCCTCTTTCATGCTGGGGTAGCCGTTCATAGCTTCAGCCGGATCAAAATCAGGGACACATGCTTTGGCCCGGGTCAGCGCCATGAGAGAGCCAGCTCGCGCAGCAGACTTCTTCACCTCAACAAGACGTATAGGTAGGACATAAAGCTTTTCCAAGGTGGCTTGGATGGTGGTCGGCGCCGGTTTGTTATGTGACATGGCACTGATAGCCCTTTGAGCGCCGGAGTAAAGCTGCTCCACCAGGGTATACGCAGCCTTGAGCTTCTTCCGGACATCATCTCCAAGATGAGTTATGCGCCTCCCTGTGTGCAATTGGCGAGTTAAACCGGAGCAGAACAAAGATTGCAAGGATACAAATATATGAAGACAGATACTCACCGAAAACAGCAGAAGTCATGTTCTCTATTTGCTGTTTCAACCCGGATAGCTCCTGTGTAACCGGATTGAGAGCGGCTTCGGCATCTTTTGCTCTTTTTTCCAGAGCGTCCCTTTGCACCTCCCATGTGGACCACTCCGCTTCAAAATCTTTCTTCAATTTTTTCATGTTAGTCAAAGCAAGGACAAGTTCTTCCTTAGCTTTGGTTGAAGCAGCCTCATGGAAGGCCAAGCTATTCCGGAGCTCAGTTGCCTCCGAACCTCTCCGGTTCAAGTCAGCCTGCAAGAAAAGCAAATGTGTGAGAAGGACAGATTATTCAAAGTCTCAAGCACATAACAGGTTATCCACTTGACACTTGGGGGCTAATGTACAACTGAAGTAAGGAAAGCAAATTTTTTCAGACAAGTCCCAAGCACATAACATGTTATCCACTTGACACTTGGGGGCTAATGTACAATTGAAGTAAGGAAAGCAAAAAAATTCACACAAGTCCCAAGCACATAACAGGTTATCCACTTGACAGTTGGGGGCTAATGTACAATTGAAGTAAGGAAAGCAATTTTTTCAGACAAGTCCCAAGCACATAAACAGGTTATGCCCTTGGCACTTGGGGGCTAATGTAAGTTCATTCTCAGACATAATTGAAGTCCCGGTTCACCTACAGTAAAGCTAAACCGGCACTTGGGGGCTACTATGATCTAAAGGTATGATTGCAAAGTACAAAGCAGAAACAGAAGCAAATGGAAAGAAAGTCACCTCATATTTGTCCTTCATCATGTTAACTAAGCCGGCTTCATAATCACGGCTGTTGAAGAACCGGTTCAGATACCCAGAATGAAGTTGTAATGCCTAGGATGGGACTATACCTCCTACGTGTCGAGGCACGACTTAAAGGTATAAGCCCATTCTGGAATGATCGCAAGTTCGGTATCTTTGCACGACTCATGTAAAAATAGGGATGAAATTGCAAAAGGATAGTTGGCTTACACTCGCCACGTCACACAATTCATTACATAAGCAAATCATCATCCAAATAACATAACAACCCGACTACGGGTGAAGATCCAAATGAAAGATACCAAATACATAAAGCCACAGGTTCGAATCGCCCCTAGTAGAAACCACTACTGATCATCGGGATAGTGCACATAGTAACGGCTACGTTCTTCATCGTACTGCCAGTACAGCTCGGTGCTGTCACCTGAGTAGTTCACCATGGTACCTGCATCTGGTGTGGTGTAGAATCTGTGAGCCACGGAGGACTCAGCAATCCCGTTCCCGGGTAGCAAAACTATCTAAGCCTTGGGTGTGGAACAAGGCTAAAGAAAGATAAAAGGTTGCAGCTGCACTAGCACTAGCTTACGTGTTAAGAGCGAGAAGAGAAGTGCCACGAGCGTCAAAGTGATCACTAGGTGATCCTATCTAAGCATGTCAAACATAACCCCACCGTGTTCACTTCCCGAACCCCTTTCGGAAAATGACCGTCACGGTTACTCACGCTGGTAGTGTGTTCTGAACATGGTGTCAAGTTTTCTACAACCGGATATTAACAAATTCCCATCTACCACATAACCGCGGGCACGGCTTTGTAATGCCCAGGATGGAATTATACCTCCTACGTGTCGAGGCACGACTTAAAGGCATAAGTCCATCCTAGAATGATCTCAAGTTTGGTAATCTTTGCACATCTCATGTAAAAGAGGGGAATTGTAAACATAAATAGTTGGCTTACACTCGCCACGTCACACAAATACAATACATGTCTCAAACATCATACATTAAGAATATCACAACCCTCTAAGGGCAAAATCCAAATGTCAAGATACCAAACTTAAATAAATAAACCACAGGTCGGATCGAATCCTAGTAGAAGTCTCCACTACTGATCATCAGGATAACGAACATAGTATCGACTACGCTCCTCGTCGTACTCCCAGTCTAGCTCGGTGCCATCACCTGGATAGCTCACAACTGGACCTGCATCTGGTGTGGTGAAGTAACTGTGAGCCACAGAGGACTCAGCAATCCCGTTCCCGGGTAACAAGACTATTTAAGCCTTGGGAGAGGATAAGGCTGAAGAAAAGAATAAGTGTCTGCAGCAGCAACTAGCAACTAGCTTACGTGAGAGAGAGCGAGAAGAGAAGCCTCGGTCGAGAAGTGATCACGAAGTGATCCTAGCTACAAGCTCAACAAAACATAACCCCACCGTGTTCAACTCCCGAATCCCTATTCGGAAATTGACAGTCACGGTACACACGCTGGTAGTGTATTGAAACATTGTGACAAGTTATCTACAACCGGATATTAACAAGCTCCCATCTGCCACATAACCGCGGGCACGGCTTTCGAAAGTTCATAACCCTGCAGGGGTGTTCCAACTTGACCCATTACAAGCCCACGATCCGCGGAGTCGCAACTCCAAAGTGGGAAGACCCGAGTATTCTCGGAATCCCGTGCTCAAGATAATCCGAACTAAGGTAAGACTAATCCAGCAAATCCTCCCGGCGTGTCGACACCCTGATAGTAGCCGCGCGTATCTAAGTCTCAGGACACGATCGGATGGGCGATTCTATAGGTGTATACCAGATACCTCGGGTTGCCCCAAGGCGGCCCTGCAGAACCCCCAGTTCGGACCAACACTCATGTGGAGCACTGGCCTGGGGTTGTTGATTAAGAAAGAGGGTTAATTACTCCCTATGGAAGTTTAATTTGTTATTAGGCAAATAGTACCAATGTTGGGACTTGCTGGAAAAGACTTAGCACTTAGCGGTTTATCGAGGGGGTCCCATACACCCCAACCGTGTTAGGAACGCATAATCAAGGAACATAACACCGGTTTGAACGGTTCCTAACGGCATGAGTGGAACAAAACACCAAGCAAAAGGCTTAGCCTTCCACCCTTGCCAATATATAGATGATTTCATTTAGCAATTATATAGTGTGATATAACCCAACCAAACTTCAACATGAAGCAAGCATCTTCGATCTTCACCTGCAACTAGCAATGCTATCAGAAGGGCTGAGTGAAGCGTACTTAGCCAAGCAACGGTTTGCATAGGTAGGGTGGTTAAACAAGGCAATGGTTACAAGTAGGAGGCCGACAGGAAGAACATGGGCATCGAGGCAAAACTATAGAGCGGAACTACTAGCAATAGGCAAAGATAGTAATGTTATCGGGGTTCGGTCATCTTGCCTGAAGAGAAGTCGTTCGGATCGTAAGAAGGGTCCTCGTGCTCAACCTCGTTGGTAACCTCGTGCTCGAACTCGTACTCAGTCTCGGCTTCCGGCTCTAAACAATACAATCACACCAAGCACAAATCAACAAGATGCAATGCGCACTCGAAAATGATGGATGCATGATGGATGCACTAAGGATGCACACGGAGCACGGAAAATAGCACTCAAGCAAAACACCTCAAAACATGATAAAAATATGATACTATGAATCTACATAGAAAATCAATCAATTTTCATATAAGATTCGCTGAAATCGGAGTTACGGGCTAAAAGTTATGCCCGAAACAAGAGATGAGCGAAAGCTGAAAATTACAGCAACATAGCAACTTCGGGGCACAAAATAATTAAGCTACAGCACTCAAACAACATGGCAAAGAGCATGAACATAAACTAGACATATACTACAGCAAATAAGTCCAAAGGTGCACCCCCAAAGGAGCCACGGATCAATAGCAACAAGCTTGGACATATTGAACTTGACAATAAAATTCTGGCAGCAGAATTTTATTGAAACTTTGGAGCAAAAGTTAAACATGCTACAGCCACTTATAAGCATGTGAGAACATGAATGGAAAGCCAACAATATATACTACAAGGAACAATCAAGATCCACTCCAAAACTATCATGATTTGTCCTAGAGCAGCAAGCAAACATGGCATCGGAACGTTACAGATTTCAGACTTAGTGAAAATCCACTAAGTCCTAAAACAGCAGTTTCATCATGGCATCTAAAAGAGCAAGTTTAAGTCACCTCGAAAATAAACATGGCAAGTGGTAAGCACCTCATCAAAGTACACATGATGGTGATTCCGAAACATACAAGCATGCATCATGGAGATAAACACAACGATTGCAACGAGCACAACAAGATGGCATTTCATAACGAGTGAAACAACAGCACAGCCACATGGCACTTTGCAACGATGATAAACATGGCAAGATTAAATCTATCATGCAACCTAATACAAGCAACATGTAGAGCATGGCAAGACGAACACGTGGACATGTCATTTGCATCATTCGGACAAACGAGCTAAAAGATATCACATAGCAAAGATGGCATAAAAACATCACATAGCAGCAGTTTTATCACGATGCACTCTTGCAAAAGCAAAATAAGCACCTAGATGATCTCTAACATGCATGGTACAAAACGATGAAACGTAGTGCTAATCACCACGAACGTCTGGACTTGCTAATTGCGTGAATCGGACAAACACACACAAAGATAGAGCAGTTTGAACATTGCATCAGACAAAAAATTACTAGGACTTAGAGAAAAAGAGGGGGGGGGTCAACCTCAGGATTTACTGAAAAAAACACAAAGGCCCAGAGGAATCGGCGGATCCGGCCCGATCTGGAGAGAGGCGCGGCCTGGGTGGTGCGGATGGGCCCGCGGCGGCGCGCGGCCCAGCTGCGGTGAAGGAGGCGGCGGATCCAGGCGGCGGCTTGGGCCTCACGGGGGCGAGGCGGCGAGGCCCGCTCGGGCGCGGCTGAGCCGGGGGCAGCCCGGTCGGTGGCGCTGCGGTCCTGGGCCGGGAAGCACGCGACGGGAGGCGGCCCAGGCGACGTCGGCAGGCGGCGGGAGGAGGAGTGCGGCGCGGCGCGGCTGGGCCCTGGAGCGGGGGAGGCCCAGCGCGGCCTGGCGAGGAGGCGACGCGGGAGACGGCGGGCTGGGCCCGATCTGGCGCCGGGGAAGCCTGGCGAGTGGCCTCGGGCCGGCGATGTGGTCCCTTGGGGGGATCCAGGCGCGGAGGAGCGATCGGTCGAGGGGCTGGCTGCGGGAGCCCAGCCGGCGCGGTGAGAGCGCTCGATCGACCCGGCGCTGTGGGAGCGTTGACCTCGGAGAGATCGATCGGGAGCTGGTCGCTGCGGCTGGTTCCCTCGGGATCCTGGCTCGAGGGGAGAACCGAAGGATCTGCCAAGAGGCAGTTGGTGGCTAGATCTGAAAAAAATGAGGTGGAGAAGTGGGGAAGAAGGAGCTAGGGTTAGAGATGCCAAAAATAGACTAGGGGGTCTATTATATAGCAGATTTTTTAGGGTTAGGGGGATTTAGGGGTGTTAGGAGCCTTCCGATCGCGATCCGACGGATCCGATCGCGAGGGAAGTCAGGATGGGCCTAGAAGAGGGTAGTGGGCTGCTGTAGGGGTGTTTCTGGGACACAAAGTGAAGGCACTTTGGACCCGCATGAATAACTGATGGGATAGCAAACGGAGTCCAAACGCGACGAGATTTGGGAGGCGGGTTACACACAACAAAACAACAACACACGACAAGTCTCGCGGCACACCGGTAACGTTACACGCCCAAACACCAAAGTAGGTCTATGGGACGCCACGGACACGTGAGGGAGCTCCGGAACGCGAAACGAACAACGGGAAGGAACGCGTGGAACCGGATGCAACCGACAACACAAATGCAATGCGATGCACATGTCTACATGATATGAATGAATGCCACACACGCACACAACAACACGACGAAAACCCAAAAGACAAAGAACCCGGAATGGAAATAGATGAAGCCGGAGATATATTATATACCCAAAAGGGAAAGTATTACATCCGGGGCATTACAAATTCTCCTCTACTACAAAAAGATCTCGTCCCGAGATCTAGGACTGGAAAAAGGAAGGGTACTCGGAACGAAGATGATCTTCTCGTTCCCAGGTAGCCTCTCGGTCGGTGTGATGTGACCACTTGACTTTTAAGAATTTGATGGACTTGTTGCGGGTCTTGCGTTCGGTTTCTTCGAGAATAGCAACTGGATGCTCTCGGTAGGACAAGTCTTGTTGACGATCAATCTCTTCAAACGGAATCATGCGCTCAGGTGCCTTGAAGCATTTGCGAAGTTGAGACACATGGAACACATCATGAACATTGGCGAAGTTGGAAGGGAGCTCAAGTTGATAGGCTAGATCGCCTCTTTTGCCAAGAATCTTGAAAGGCCCGACGTATCTAGGAGCAAGCTTTCCTTTGATACCGAATCTTTGGGTGCCTTTCATCGGAGAAACACGGAGATAGACATGATCACCCATGTTGAATGCCAAATCACGATGCTTGCCGTCATAGTAGCTCTTCTGACGCGACTGAGCGGCCTTGAGATTCTCACGTATGACTTTGCACATTTCTTCGGCTTCTGAGATCAAGTCATTGCCAAGAAGTTGACGTTCGCCTGTTTCAGACCAGTTGAGAGGTGTACGGCACTTTCTGCCATAGAGGATTTCAAACGGTGCTTTGCCTGCACTTGCTTGAAAGCTGTTGTTGTAAGAGAACTCGGCAAATGGAAGGCAGTCTTCCCATTTCATGCCAAAGGAGATGACACAGGCTCTGAGCATATCTTCTAGAATCTGATTCACTCGCTCGACTTGACCACTGGTCTGAGGGTGAAAAGCAGTGTTGAACCTGATCTTAGTGCCCATGGCGGACTGAAAGGAGTCCCAGAACCTTGAAGTGAACAAACTTCCACGGTCTGAGGGTATAACTTGAGGAATGCCATGTAAGGACACAATTCTGGAAGTGTACAGCTCTGCCAATTGAGCTGCATTGATGGATTCTTTGACTGGCAGGAAGTGAGCGACTTTGGTAAGCTTGTCAATCACCACGAAGATAGAATCATTTCCTCGCTTGGATTTAGGAAAACCAGTGACGAAGTCCATTTCAATGTGGTCGAACTTCCACTCGGGAATAGGAAGAGGTTGGAGAAGACCGGCTGGATGTTGATGTTCTGCTTTCACTCTTCTGCATACATCACATTCGTTCACGAATTGGGCAATTTCCCTTTTCATACGTGTCCACCAGTAAGAATGCTTGAGATCTTGGTACATCTTGGAACTTCCAGGATGAATGGAAAGGAGAGAATCATGTGCTTCTTCCATTATGAGCTTCCTGAGATCACCTTTGGGAACAACGAGTCTGTCCTCGAAGAACAAGGTATCTCTCTCATCAACACGGAAGCACTTGTATTTCGGAATGCCCTTTGCAATAGCATGTTTCACTTTCTTCACCATGGTATCACTGAGTTGGGCCTCACGGACTTGATCTTCCAAGGTAGGAGCAACTTGAAGATTTGCAAGAAAACCCTGCGGAACAACTTGGAGGTTGAGTTTCCTGAATGCTTCACAAAGCTCAGGCTGGTACGGCTTGATAAGAAGGCTGTTGCAATATGCCTTTCTGCTCAAAGCATCTGCAATCACATTCGCCTTGCCAGGAGTGTATTCAATGCTGGGATCATACTCTTGGATCATTTCAACCCAACGAGTCTGGCGGAGGTTCAGATGCGGCTGTGTGAAGATGTACTTCAAGCTCTTGTGATCGGTGAACATGTCGACTTTTCTGCCCAACAACAGATGTGTCCACATAATCAAAGCATGTACCACAGCTGCTAGCTCGAGATCATGTGTGTGATAGTTCTTCTCACTTGGCTTGAGCTGACGAGAAGTGTATGCCACAATTCTCTTATCTTGCATAAGCACACCACCAAGTCCTTGAAGAGAAGCATCACAGAATACTTCATAGGGCTTGGATTCATCTGGAGGAGTCAGAACTGGAGCAGAGACGAGCTTTTCTTTGAGAGTTTTGAATGCCACTTCACACTCTGGAGACCAAAAGTATTTGACATTCTTCTGAAGCAAGTTGGAAAGAGGCTTGGCAATCTTGGAGAAGTTCTCAACGAACCTGCTGCAATAGCTGGCAAGACCCAGAAAACTGCGGAGTTGCTTGACGTTCTGAGGAGCTTCCCAGTTGACAATTGCTTCAACTTTCTCGGGATTAACCGCAATACCGTCAGCTGAGATGATATGGCCCAGGTACAAAACCTTATCGAGCCAAAACTCGCACTTGGAGAACTTGGCATAGAACTTTTCTCTCGGAGTCGATCAAGAACCAGACGTAAGTGCTTTTCGTGATCTTCTTCATTCTTGGAAAACACCAGAATATCATCCAGATACACAAGCACAAACTCGCCAGTATAGGGGTTGAAGATGTAATGCATCAACCTCGAAAAGGTAGGAGGAGCATTGGCGAGACCAAAGGACATGACAGTATACTCGTATGAACCGTAGCTCGTTTTGAAGGCCGTCTTGGGAATGTCTTCCTCGCGAATGTGAATTTGATGATAGCCCATTCGGAGGTCGAGCTTAGAGAACACTTTAGCTCCTTTGAGCTGCTCGAAGAGTTCGTTGATGTTGGGGAGTGGATACTTGTTCTTTATTGTCTTCTTGTTCAATGGCC
Organism: Secale cereale; assembly: GCA_902687465.1. NCBI lineage: Eukaryota > Viridiplantae > Streptophyta > Magnoliopsida > Poales > Poaceae > Secale > Secale cereale. Next base: position 750,045,727 of record LR738711.1, on the reverse strand, counting down.
GGTAATCAACACAGAGACGCTCCGTGCCATCTTTCTTCTTGACAAATAAGACACCACAGCCCCAAGGAGACGTACTAGGCCTGATGAGACCCATACTCTCCTGTTTATCAAGCTGCTTCTTCAATTCCTTCAATTCATCCGGAGAGAGCTTGTACGGACGCCGGCATGCTGGCTCAGTACCCGGCTCGAGTTCAATAACGAATTCCACCTGACGGTGTGGAGGCATGCCTGGAAGTTCTTCAGGAAAGACGTCTTGATATTCGTTCACCACTGGAATTTGAGATATGGCATTAATTTCGCCCTTATCATTGAGAGAGAAAAGCCTGATAGTGTTATCCCTGGAGGCAAAGATAATCACATCTTCATCAAGATGAGTCATCTTGACTTCCTTTTGAGCACAATCAATGTGAGCATCATGCTGAGAAAGCCAATCCATTCCGAGGATGAGGTCGATGTCAGAATTGCCGAGAATCACCGGTTTAGCCAGAAATCGATAATCACCCATGCGAATAGAAACATTCGGAGCATATATACTGGAATGTATCTGCTTTCCCGAAGAAGAAATAGCCAACTGCCTTGGTAAAGCTGCTGTGGTCACACTATGCTTGGATGCAAATGGGTATGACATGAAAGAATGTGAAGCACCCGAATCAAATAACACTTTAGCTGGAAAAGAGTTAACTGGAAGGTTACCCAAAATGACATCAGAAGAATTCTCCGCTTGTGCTGCATTCATCAGATTGACCCTTGCTGCCTTTGGATCATGCTTGACCATAGCTGAACTCACAGGCGGAGGAGGTGGAAGACGCTTTGGGTTCGGACATCTGTTGGCATAGTGACCTTTCTGGCCACACTTGTTGCACACCACTTCTGAGAGAGGACGGAAATGAGAGCCACTTGACTTGGAGCCTTGAGACTGAAACTGCTTCTTCGACTGGTTGCTCGGGTTGGGTGGGTGGGAGAAACCACGTCCACCAGAGTTCTTGTTGCTGTTGGAGTTGTTGGAGTTGTTGTATGGAGCTCGAATCACTTGAGGAGGAGGAAGCCAGAATTTCTGATGCTTCGAGACCATCTGAGACGATGAGGAAGAGTGAACGGCATCTCGAATTCTCTTTTTAGAAGCCTCCATCTTAAGCTGAGTTGCCTCTTGTTTCAAAGCCATGTCATAGAATTTGTCGAATTCATCGGGCTCGAACAGAGTGAGAGCAAGTTGAAGTTCATCTTTCAGACCTCCACAGAACTGGTAGATTTTTCTCTTAGCATCAGGAATGTCTTGCTTAGCATAGCGAGCGAGGTTTTGGAACTTGACATTATACTGATAGACTGTCATGGAGCCCTGCTTCAGGTTGCGGAATTGCTCACGCATGCCATCGATGACACTTGTAGGAATGTGGTGAGAGCGAAAGTCCTTGCAGAAATTCTCTCAAGAGATCACTTGACCTGGCCTGGAGTCTTTGTACTGCTGCCACCAGTCAGCTACTTGATCTTTGAGTTGGAAGGCTGCAAATTTCACATAGTCATCTTCCTTCACCTTACTGCACTCAAAATGCTTCTTTATGTCGGTTAACCAATCTTCAGCATCAAGAGGGTCGACACAGTAACTGAAAGCTTTTGGATTATTGGCCAAGAACTGGTTGAGAGTAGCATGGTGCTGCTGGTTGAAGAAGTTGCCTTGATTCCCTGGAACACCCTGATTAGCTTGATTAGCTTGCATCTGTTGCATCATCTGCATCAACATCTGGGTGTTCTGAGCTGTAGTCTGCATAATCGCTCTCCAAGCCTCAGACGGAGGAGGAGGGGAAGGAGGACGATCTGGGACCTCTTCACCCTCTGGGTTAGCGTTGGGAACTCGTTTCGGAGCCATCCTGAAAGAGATGACCACGAATCAGCAATTGATTGACAGAAGGTATAAGCTGAATCAATGGAATGAATTGCAACAAGTCTTCACAATAATCATTCGAACAATAAGAACGAATGAAATCATTCGAACAAGAGGAACGAATGAAATTCTCAGTTAAATGATAACATCAATCTTCACGAGAAGCCACATAGGGGACAAAAGGTAAAATAAGAAAAACAACAAGGTACAGACGGGAACAAACACAAGATAGGAGCTTCGTTCTAACATCTTTGTGCTGAAAGCATATGAATGCGTTACGAAAAGGTTTTGCAATCCCCGGATCAGCATAGCCAAGGACCCTTTAAGATGCAACTCCTGATAGTAACATCGGTCATAAACCACTTCACTCAATGTAGAACCCCGAACTCACTAACCTGCATCCGTTGGAAGAATGCCTACGATCTACTGGATAAGCCCACCTATAAATTTCCGAAAGATTCCAGTTATGCAATCAGGTGTTGGGGATACACGGGAAGCACCGCGCAATCAACTCTAAACCTACATCCAGGTGTATCCATCCTTCAGCACATAACCAGTCTTTCTCGGAAACTGTTTACCTCGGACCTTCGAAAAACATCCACTATAACAAGCTATGGCAATACTCCCGAACTACCTCCCCAGTACTGGGTGATGTCGGGGTTATCTTGCCACTGGCCGTATAGAAGAGATTTTCGATGTCGGCCGTCTTAAGTATTTAGTACTGCCGCGATATGCTTGTGACGACAATACCCCGAAGCTCAACTCCCCGGGACACTGCCACAACCCCTAATGTCAGGAGGCATCGAGAACAATATTCTCGTCACAAGAACATCGAAACAATCCCAGAATACTCGCGAGATTCCTAAAAAAAAAATTGGTGCAATTTTTTAAGATAGAAGAGACAAGAGTAGACGTCGGGAGTCCTCACCAGAGAGAAAGGGGATGAGAAGCAAAGAAAGCCTACTCTCCGATATAATATATAGGACTCAAAACATTTTTTTTAGTGTGTGCCTAGACTCGACCGTCAACGATTCGATCAATCAGTGGGGGCTCCTAGGTCGGAGAAGGCTCTGAATACCAACTTGTAATGCCCAGGATGGAATTATACCTCCTACGTGTCGAGGCACGACTTAAAGGCATAAGTCCATCCTAGAATGATCTCAAGTTTGGTAATCTTTGCACATCTCATGTAAAAGAGGGGAATTGTAAACATAAATAGTTGGCTTACACTCGCCACGTCACACTAATACAATACAAGTCTCAAACATCATACATTAAGAATATCACAACCCTCTAAGGGCAAAATCCAAATGTCAAGATACCAAACTTAAATAAATAAACCACAGGTCGGATCGAATCCTAGTAGAAGTCTCCACTACTGATCATCAGGAGAACAAACATAGTATCGACTACGCTCCTCGTCGTACTCCCAGTCTAGCTCGATGCCATCACCTGGATAGCTCACAACTGGACCTGCATCTGGTGTGGTGAAGTAACTGTGAGCCACAGAGGACTCAGCAATCCCGTTCCCGGGTAACAAGACTATTTAAGCCTTGGGAGAGGATAAGGCTGAAGAAAAGAATAAGTGTCTGCAGCAGCAACTAGCAACTAGCTTACGTGAGAGAGAGCGAGAAGAGAAGCCTCGGTCGAGAAGTGATCACGAAGTGATCCTAGCTACAAGCTCAACAAAACATAAGCCCACCGTGTTCAACTCCCGAATCCCTATTCGGAAATTGACAGTCACGGTACACACGCTGGTAGTGTATTGAAACATTGTGACAAGTTATCTACAACCGGATATTAACAAGCTCCCATCTGCCACATAACCGCGGGCACGGCTTTCGAAAGTTCATAACCCTGCAGGGGTGTTCCAACTTGACCCATTACAAGCCCACGATCCGCGGAGTCGCAACTCCAAAGTGGGAAGACCCGAGTATTCTCGGAATCCCGTGCTCAAGATAATCCGAACTAAGGTAAGACTAATCCAGCAAATCCTCCCGGCGTGTCGACACCCTGATAGTAGCCGCGCGTATCTAAGTCTCAAGACACGACCGGATGGGCGATTCTACAGGTGTATACCAGATACCTCGGGTTGCCCCAAGGCGGCCCCGCAGAACCCCCAGTTCGGACCAACACTCATGTGGAGCACTGGCCCGGGGTTGTTGATTAAGAAAGAGGGTTAATTACTCCCTATGCAAGTTTAATTTGTTATTAGGCAAATAGTACCAATGTTGGGACTTGCTGGAAAAGACTTAGCACTTAGCGGTTTATCGAGGGGGTCCCATACACCCCAACCGTGTTAGGAACGCATAATCAAGGAACATAACACCGGTTTAAACGGTTCCTAACGGCATGAGTGGAACAAAACACCAAGCAAAAGGCTTAGCCTTCCACCCTTGCCAATATATAGATGATTTAATTTAGCAATTATATAGTGTGATATAACCCAACCAAACTTCAACATGAAGCAAGCATCTTCGATCTTCACCTGCAATTAGCAATGCTATAAGAAGGGCTGAGCGAAGCGTACTTAGCCAAGCAACAGTTTGCATAGGTAGGGTGGTTAAACAAGGCAATGGTTACAAGTAGGAGGCCGACAGGAAGAACATGGGCATCGAGGCAAAACTATAGAGCGGAACTACTAGCAATAGGCAAAGATAGTAATGTTATCGGGGTTCGGTCATCTTGCTTGAAGAGAAGTCGTTCGGATCGTAAGAAGGGTCCTCGTGCTCAACCTTGTTGGTAACCTCGTGCTCGAACTCGTACTCGGTCTCGGCTTCCGGCTCTAATCAATACAATCACACCAAGCACAAATCAACAAGATGCAATGCGCACTCGAAAATGATGGATGCATGATGGATGCACTAAGGATGCACACGGAGCACGGAAAATAGCACTCAAGCAAAACACCTCAAAACATTATAAAAATATGATATTATGAATCTACACAGAAAATCAATCAAGTTTCATATAAGATTCGCTGAAATCGGAGTTACGGGCTAAAAGTTATGCCCGAAACAAGAAATGAGCGAAAGCTGAAAATTACAGCAACATAGCAACTTCGGGGCACAAAATAATTAAGCTACAGCACTCAAACAACATGGCAAAGAGCATGAACATAAACTAGACATATCCTACAGCAAATAAGTCCAAAGGTGCACCCCCAAAGGAGCCACGGATCAATAGCAACAAGCTTGGACATATTGAACTTGACAATAAAATTCTGGCAGCAGAATTTTATTGAAACTTTGGAGCAAAAGTTAAACATGCTACAGCCACTTAAATAAGCATGTGATAACATGAATGGAAAGCCAACAATATATACTACAATGAACAATCAAGATCCACTCCAAAACTATCATGGTTTGTCCTAGAGCAGCAAGCAAACATGGCATCGGAACGTTACAGATTTCAGACTTAGTGAAAATCCACTAAGTCCTAAAACAGCAGTTTCATCGTGGCATCAATAGCAAGTTTAAGTCACCTCGAAACTAAACATGGCAAATGGTAAGCACCTCATCAAAGTACACATGATGGTGATTCCGAAACATACAAGCATGCATCATGGAGATAAACACAACGATTGCAACGAGCACAACAAGATGGCATTTCATAACGAGTGAAACAACATCACAGCCACATGGCACTTTGCAACGATGATAAACATGGCAAGATTAAATCTATCATGCAACCTAATACAAGCAACATGTAGAGCATGTCAAGACGAACACGTGGACATGTCATTTGCATCATTCGGACAAACGAGCTAAAAGATATCACATAGCAAAGATGGCATAAAAACATCACATAGCAGCAGTTTTATCACGATGCACTCTTGCAACAGCAAAATAAGCACCTAGATGATCTCTAACATGCATGTCACAAAAAGATGAAACGTAGTGCTAATCACCACGAACGTCTGGACATGCTAATTGCGCGAATCGGACAAACACACACAAAGATAGAGCAGTTTGAACATTGCATCAGACAAAAAATTACTGGGACTTAGAGAAAAAGAGGGGGGAATCAACCTCAGGATTTACTGAAAAAATCACAAAGGCCCGGAGGAATCGGCGGATCCGGCCCGATCTGGAGAGAGGCGCGGCCTGGGCGGTGCGGATGGGCCCGCGGCGGCGCGCGGCCCAGCTGCGGTGAAGGAGGCGGCGGATCCAGGCGGCGGCTTGGGCCTCACGGGCGCGAGGCGGCGAGGCCCGCTCGGGCGCGGCTGAGGCGGGGGCAGCCCGGTCGGTGGCGTTGCGGTCCTGGGCCGGGAAGCACGCGACGGGAGGCGGCCCAGGCGACGTCGGTAGGCGGCGGGAGGAGGAGTGCGGCGCGGCGCGGCTGGGCCCTGGAGCGGGGGAGGCCCAGCGCGGCCTGGCGAGGAGGCGACGCGGGAGACGGCGGGCTGGGCCCGATCTGGCACCGGGGAAGCCTGGCGAGTGGCCTCGGGCCGGCGATGTGGTCCCTTGGGGGGATCCAGGCGCGGAGGAGCGATCGGTCGAGGGGCTGGCTGCGGGAGCCCAGCCGGCGCGGTGAGAGCGCTCGATCGACCCGGCGTTGTGGGAGCGTTGACCTCGGAGAGATCGATCGGGAGCTGGTCGCTGCGGCTGGTTCCCTCGGGATCCTGGCTCGAGGGGAGAACCGAAGGATTTGCCAAGAGGCAGTTGGTGGCTAGATCTGAAAAAAATGAGGTGGAGAAGTGGGGAAGAAGGAGCTAGGGTTAGGGATGCCAAAAATAGACTAGGGGGTCTATTATATAGCAGATTTTTTAGGGTTAGGGGGGATTTAGGGGTGTTAGGAGCCTTCCGATCGCGATCTGACGGATCCGATCGCGAGGGATGTCAGGATGGGCCTAGAAGAGGGTAGTGGGCTGCTGTAGGGGTGTTTCTGGGACACAAAGTGAAGGCACTTTGGACCCACACGAATAACTGATGGGATAGCAAACGGAGTCCAAACACGACGAGATTTGGGAGGCGGGTTACACACAACAGAACAACAACACACGACAAGTCTCGCGGCACACCGGTAACGTTACACGCCCAAACACCAAAGTAGGTCTACGGGACGCCACGGACACGTGAGGGAGCTCCGGAACGCGAAACGGACAACGGGAAGGAACGCGTGGAACCGGATGCAACCGACAACACAAATGCAATGCGATGCACATGTCTACATGATATGAATGAATGCCACACACGCACACAACAACACGACGAAAACCCGAAAGACAAAGAACCCGGAATGGAAATAGATGAAGCCGGAGATATATTATATACCCAAAAGGGAAAGTATTACATCCGGGGCATTACAGGCTTTCAAAAGTTCAATACCCTACAGGGGTGTTCCAACTTGGCCCATTACAAGCCCACGATCCGCGGATTCGCAACTCCAAGGTGGGAAGGCCCGAGTATCCTCGGAACCCCGTGCTCAAGATATACCGACATAGGTAAAACTAATCCAGCAAGACCTCCCGGCGTGCCGACACCCTGACAATAGCCGCGCGTATCTAGTCTCAGGCCACGACCGGATGAGACATCCTACGGGTAATACCAGATACCTCGGGTTTCCCCGAGGCGGCCCCGCAGTCCGCTCAGTTCGGACCAACACTCATGTGGAGCACTGGCCCGGGGGTTGATTAATAAAAGGGGATAGCTAGTCCCTATGCAAGTTTTAGTTATTAGGCGAATGGAGTACCAATGTCGGGCCTTGCTGGAAAAGTTTTAGCGCTAAGCGGGTTATCGAGGGGGTCCCATAACCCCAACCGTGTGAGGAACGCAAAATCAAGGAACATAACACCGGTTTATACGGTTCCTAGGGCGGCATGAGTGGAACAAATCACCAAGCAAGAGGCTTAGCCTTCCACCCATTACCAATATATAGATGATTTAGTTTAAGAATTATATAGTGTGATATCCCAACAATATCTTCAACGTGAAGCAAGAATCTTCAAATCTTCTCCTGCAACTAGCAATGCTATAAGAGGGGCTGAGCGAAGCCTACGTAGCCAATCAAAGGTTTGCATAGGTTGGGTGGTTAAACAGATTCATGGTTACAATAGGAGGCTGAAAAACATGGGCATCGAGGCAATGAGCTAAAGAGCGAGACATCTAGCAATAGGCAAAGATAGTAATGATATCTGGGTTAGGTCATCTTGCCTGTCGAGTCGTCGATGGGATCGTAAGACGGCTCCTCGTTCTCAACCTCGGTAGTAACCTCGTTCTCGTACTCGGTCTCTGCTTCCGGCTCTACTCAACACAAGAACACAACGAGGCACGAAATCAAACAAGGTGCAATGCACAATCAACAGGATGCACGTATGATGCACTTAGGATGCACTGCAAATGCACTTTGGATGCATAACATGTCAAAGTAGGAAGCACCAGCACAACACAAGAATAAGACTATATGCTCAAGCTAGTAGGATGCAAGACAAGTCTATTTAGGATGCAAAACATGGCAAGGTAGGAAGCACAGGGAAACAACATAAGAACAACAAGTTTAAATGAGGCCGGAAACTACTTAAGACAAATCCGGTAAGTCCTCATATGCATAGTTTGAAATTATTTCAGATCTGATAAAACCTTAAGTTAAAGTTGATAAACAGCAAGTTAATATGCATCATGATGATCTACACGAAAATCTAGTAAATTTCATATAAATCTTGTTTAAAACGGAGCTACGGTCTAGAAGATATGATCAAAACAAGATAAGCATGGCAACGGTGCAAGATGCACCCAAACATCAAGCACTCATACTCCAAACATGTAAAAAAGATGATATTATGAATCTACATGCAAAAACACACAAGTTTCATGTAGGGCACGCTCAAAACGGAGCAACGGACTAAAAGATACACCCGAAACAAGAAACAATGCAAGGCTGAAATTAACAGCCACATAGCAACTTTGGAGCAAGAAATATATGCTCTACAGCACTCAAACATGGTGACAGGAAGCATGGACATGAAGTATACATATACTACAGGAAACAACTCCATTGGAGCATCTCCATAGGAGGCATGGATCAATAGCAACAAGCTACAACATTTTGATCATGACACTAAAAACCTGACAGTAATATTTTATAGCAACTTGGGAGCAAGAATTAAATAAGCTACAGCAACCCATAGGAGCAAGTGAGGGCATGGATGGATAGACAACAACATATACAACAAGGAATGATCAAAGGCCACCCCAAAACTAACATGGATTTGCCTAGGACAACAAGCAAACATAGCATCAGGATATGACAGATTCCAGACTTAGTGAAATTTCACTAAGTGTTAAAACAGTAACATTATCATGGCATGTTTGCGAGCATGTTTAAGTCACCTCAAAGCATATCATGGCAAGTGGTTTGCACCACCGCAAAGATCACATGATGGAGAAACTAAAACATATGGGCATGTGACATGGGGACAAACACAGCAATAGCAACGAGCTCCTCAACTAGGCATCTCGTAACAAGTTACAAAACCTAACAGCCACATGCACTTTTGCAACAGAGATAAACATGGCAATATGAACTCTAACATGCATGCTATAGCAACCAACATGTAGAGCACCTCATGATGAACATTTTGACATATCATTTGCTTCATTTGGATAAACATGCACCAAGTTATCACATCTCAAACATGGCATGAAAATAACAAGTAGCAGTAGTTTATATCTAGTAGCACTCTTTTTATGATGATTAGGACATCTAGATGGATCAAACAAGCATGACACAATGGAACAAAAAGTAGTACACATCACCACGGTCATTTTGACATATCATATGCACAAATCGGAAATACACACAAAAAGTTATTGCCATCACAAGAAGCCATCAGACAACAAAATACAAAAAAAAGGACTTGGAGGAAAATCGACCTCAGATCTCGTCAACGGCGGATCGGGCCGGGTCAATGGGTCGCGGGCGGAGCGGGTTGCGGGCGCGGGCACGGACCCGGGAACCCGCTAGGGTTTGCAGCCCTCGGCTGGATCGGGCGAAGCGGCCGATCGAAGCTCTCCCGACGAGGCGGCGGCGGCGCCCTCGCTCCGGCGATGGAGGTGGCCGGCGGGGGCGCGGGATCGGCGGAGGAGGTGGCCGGCGGGGGCCCTGCGGCGAGGGTCCGGCGGGGCACCGGAGCGGCGGCGGCTGCGGAGGAAGGAGGCGGGGCGGCGAGCTGCTGGCGATGCGGAGGCGGCCGGCGGGCACCGGCGCCGGCGGCGTGGAGGTGCGGCGGCCCTCACGGCGGCCGGCGGCGCGGAGCCGCGACGGGGAACGGCGGCGGTTGCGGAGGAATACGGCCCGGGCGGCGGAGGAAAGAGGACCCGCGGGGGCCGGGTGCGGGCCTGGCGGGCCGAGCGGCGGCGCGGTGGCGGGTTTGCCATGTGTCGCCCGCGGACTGGAGCGGAGGTCGCTGGACACCTCCGGCGGGGTACGGACGTGTCCGGCGCGGCGAAGGAGGAGTGGAGCTAGGGTTTTTTGGACGAAAATGGCATGGGGGACGTTTTTATAGACACAAGGAGCTAGGAGACTCCAAATGGGGAGCGGTTTTCGGCCACGCAATCACAATTCGACGACCGAGATGATGGGAAGGGTTGTGCTGGCTTAGTGGGATGTTGAGGAGGGGGTCTTGGGCCTCAAAGAAGAGGTTATTTTAGCCCACTAGGTTAACCGTTGGAGTACCAAACGAACTCCAAACTCGACGAAACTTGGCACGCGGCCTACACGTACCAAAACTACATCGCACGACAAGTCTCACGTCATTCCGGAAACGTTACACGGCCACACACACGAAAGAAGGACTCGGGGATGCCACGTGCACGTGCGAGAGCGTCGGAACTCGAAACGGACAACGGGAAGAGACGAGTGGGACCGGATGCAAGCGACAACACAAATGCAATGCAATGCACATGACAACATGACATGGATGAAAAGCACACACGCACATGACAAAACGAAGAACCCGAAAAGAAAGAAGAGCCCGGAAAGGAAATGATGAAGCCAAAGTTTATATATTGCCATATTGGGAAAGTGTTACATCTGGGGCATTACAGAAGTTCCTGGGCACTCAGCTGAGCATAGCTTGCTAGGTCTGTGCTCCACTTGCCTTTATCTTGTTGAAGTTTCTCTTCCTTGGCAGTATGCCTAGCCAAGGTGACAGGCTCCGTGGGAGCAGTGAAGCCTAACCCGGTTATCTCAACATCTGCTGTCGAGGCAGCAGTTGGCTAGAGAGGATCAGCAGTGTGCACCGGACTAACAGGAGCCGGGCTAGCCCGAGGAGGACTAACCCGGACAGGGCTTGCCGGTTCAGCCGTGTTCTCCATGTCATCACCTCCCGGAGCAGCAATATCTTCATGATCCATAGGAGCGGGATCATCGAGCTGAACTTCAAAGTTGTCCTCGGGAGGGATGGCCGCTTCAGGGTCCCTGGCCGGTTCAGCAGTAGTGGTCTCCGCAGCTGGCTTATTTGCTTTCGCCCTTTTGCTAGGCTTTGGCATTCTGATAAAGGTCAAAAGAACAATGAGAATCACAAAGTTAAAAACAGGAAGATAAACCAGATGTTTGAAAGAAGGACTTACCCAGGGACGGTCTTGAGCACTGGGACTTGCGTGGCAGTCGACTCACCGAAAGAAGACAGAGGAGCCTCATGATAGTGGGGATCAGACGGTTTAAGTGGTTTACGTATAAGGCCTGCTTTTGGATGAAGAAGGGTTGGAGTGAGCAAAACCTCTGAGCGGCGTCTGCGAGCCGGCGTAAGGGGTATGCCGGACGACTCAACCACATGGCCGCTATGGCGCGTGATCCGGCGAGATTCATGCTGCTATTTCTTCAAAAGAAAGTTGGGATCCAATTTAGCATAAGGGTGAGAAAATGGATATTTCCGGGATACCCGGCGGATCTTGGGTGGCAATGGTTCTGAATCAGATGAGAGAGAAAATATCTCAACTCCCCCCGCTTTACTTCCTTCCGCCAGATCATGTGAAAAGGCATTGTCAACATAAAGTCACACAAAGGGAGATCAAAAGACATAAGGGTTAATTAGTACCTCAGAATCCGGATCATCCTCTTTAGGGTTTGAACCGGAAGCAGCAACAGCTTTCTTCTTCTTCACAGCAAAGGTTTTCTTGCGTGATTGCTTCGCCGGTTTATCCTGAGATTTCCTCTTCCAGAAAGGATCGTTGGCCTATGTAAAGGAATAATAACAAGTTGAAGACAACTGGTATGAACGGTTTAAGATGAAAAGAAAGGGTCGGAAGAGCTTTACCGATGGCGGTTTGTTGGTTACACAGAACAGAGCTAAACCGGTCCGGCTGCAATCCTCCAGAGGGATGTTCAGCATCTTCTTAGCAGACTCAGTCACTTCATTATCAGGAAGCACTATTTTTGTGTGGCGTTGAGGGTCTTCTGGCTTGCCGGTATATTTACACATCAGGCTTGAGCGCCGGCTTAGTGGAAGAATGCTCCAAGAGAGCCAGCAGCGGAAGAAATCAACGCCAGTTAAACCGTTCGCCACGAAGGCCCTGATCTTAGAAAGTTGAGGGGCATATCGAGCCCGGTCTTGGGCACTTAGACGATGTGGCAAAGGATGGGTCATTGCCAGACGATAAGCGCGGTAACCCGGCAACGGATTCTCTCCTTAAGGTGAAGTATCCTTACAATAGAACCAAGTCTGGTTCCATTCTTTGGGGTGGCTGTGAAGAGCGGCGTGAGGAAAACTTACATCCTTTCTTTTCTAGATGCTGACACCACCCAGCTCCTAATGAGGCCCATCAGTAAACTTAGTCCGCCGGTTCAGATGGAAAAAATCCCGGAACATATCTACTGACGGTTCTTCTTGAAGGTATGCCTCCGAGAAAACTTGGAAGTTACAGATGTTCGGTACAAAATTCGGGCCTACATCTTGTGGGTGGATTTGAAAAGCGGCTAACACATCCCGGAAGAATTTTGAACCGGGAGGACTGAAACCCCGGGCCAGATGATCATAAAAAACTATGATTTCTCCCTCCTTAGGCTCAGGAGGGCACTCCTTTCCAGGGGCCCGCCAGTGCAGAACTTCCTTAGGGCCCAGAACACCAATTGAGACCGCTTCAAATAAATCATCTTCCGTGATCCGGGAAGGAACCCAATTGCAAGCAACAAATTGTTTGGCCATCGTTTCTGATGAGGGAGTGCTGAAAAATACAGTGCAAGACCCGGTTTACCAACTGCTAGATATAAACCGGTGCATTCTATGAAGTTATGGACTTAATTGGCGGTTTAAACAAGGGGCTAATGGTATCTACTAATCCGGAAGTAGGTATGAGTGAGACAGCTACCGGTTCACGACGATAGATGGAGAAAGTTAAACCGTCAATTGTGGAATACGGGTTTAAATCTAAAACCGTCAAGACAAGCATATGACGCGCAGGGTATGGCTAAACCGGCAATATAAGCGAGTTGCAAATCTAGAAGTGTGAGAAACAATTTTCACACGAAGCTGAGGTAAATATGGATCTAAGATGCAAGGATCTAATATTCAAAAAAGATGCAAGGAAAAGACAGAATAATACAAGTTATATTCAGCGAAGGCTGCGGGAGTTCTCTACAGGTTCAATCTAAATTAACAGTGCTGGAGAAGCTAAAGTATAATGGTGGAGCGGAAGCGCACGGAGGAGGACGAACCCGACAAGTTTATATCTACGGCTGAAGCTAATCTACAACGATGAGCTATAAGAACGAGGGTTCATGGCGAGCTACAGAAGAAAACCTAAAAGTGCGATATATGGGGAGAAGATAGCGTACCCGAGGAAACAGAGGACGGCGGCGAGTTCTCTGGTCGCGTTCAGGTTGATGCAGCGGCCGGACTTGCTGGCGACGGCGAGCTCGACGGACGGCGGCGGAAGCTCGGGCGCTGGAGACGGAGGAAGAAGAAGCAGAAGGAGAAAAGATATGGGCCTCAGCGGTATTTATAGGCCGAAGAGATAAAAACGGTAAGCGCGGGAATCGAGGAGGCCAGAAATCGGATAAAGATTGAGCTGTCACCTCGATCTTCGGTGCGGCAATAAAGCAAGGTAACAAATAGATGCGGGCATTAAATGCGGAGATGACGTCACGACGGATTGACACGATTCCAGGAGATGACGTCATGGCCGATTTATGAAGCAAACAAGTTGCAGAAAGGAAATTCGTGCAAGACTTCGAAGACTGACATGAACAAGTTCAAATCAATCTGGGGCCTAATGTCAGGGATATTACTAGCAGGTATAAACCGGCCAGGAGGGTCCGGATTATTCTAGTAAGGTTATATTATCAGAAGCCCAGTAGAATGTGTAAAAAGGGATCATAGCCCGTAGAGGTTTAGGGCCCATGTATAAGGCCCGTGATCTGTAAACCGTCATACCGTGTAACTTGGGATGTAAGATAGAAAGAGTAGAGACCGAGGCGGACACGTTTATGAGCCGGCCTCGAGACTCTGTAAACCGGACCGGGCGTCACCTCCTATATAAAGGGACGACCCGGCGACGGTTCAGGACAAGAAACAACAACTCGAGACACAGGCAAAGCAGATTTGCTCCCTGGTCATCGAAGCACAAGCAATACCACACCAAACTAGACGTAGGCTTTTACCTTCATTGAAGGGGCCGAACTAGTATAAAAATCCTTGTGTCCTTCGTCCACTTTAACCCCTTCAAGCTAACCCGAGCGATGGCCTCACACCTAAGTCAGTTAACCCGGACATCTGCCGTGCTAAATCCACGACACTATCGGAGGGGGATTCGATCACGGAGGGCTTCTACATCAACCTTGTTGCCCTTCCAATGATGCGTGTGTAGTTTACCACAGACCTACGGGTCCATAGCTAGTAGCTAGATGGCTTATTCTCTCTCTTTGATCTTCAATACAATGTTCTCCTCGATGTTCTTGGAGATCTATTCGATGTAATCTTCTTTTGTGGTGTGTTTGTCGAGATCCAATGAATCGTGGATTTATGATCATATTATCTATGAATATTATTTGAATCTTCTCCAAATTCTTATATGCATGATTTGATATCTTTGTATTTCTCTTCAAATTATTGGTTTGGTTTGGCCAACTAGATTTGTAGTTCTTGCAATGGCAGAGGTGCTTAGTTTTGGGTTCAATCTTGCGGTTTGCTCACCCAGTGATAGAAGGGGTAGAGAGGCACATATTGCATTGTTTCCATCAAGGATAAAAAGATGGGGTTTATATCATATTGCTTGAGTTTATCCCTCTACATCATGTCATCTTGCTTAAGGCGTTACTCTGTTCTTATGAACTTAATACTATCAGGACTAAGTTCATGATAAATTAAAGTTCAATTAATCATATTACTAAAGAACTCCCACTTAGATAGACATCCCTCAATTCATCTAAATGATCACGTGATCCAAATCAACTAAACCATGTCCGATCATCACGTGAGATGGAGTAGTTTTCAATGGTGAACATCTTATGCTGATCATATCTACTATATGATTCACGCTCGACATTTTGGTCTGCAGTGTTTCGAGGCAATGTCTGTACATGCTAGGCTCGACTAGTTTAACCCGAGTTTCTGCATGTGCAAAACTTTCTTAGACCCGTTGTATGTGAATGTAGAGCTTCTCACACCCGATCATCACGTGGTGTCTGAGCACGACGAACTGTCGCAACGGTGCATACTCAGGGAGAACACTTGTACATTGAAATTTTGTAAGGGGTCATCCTATAATGCTACCGCCGTACTAAGCAAAATGAGATGCATAATGAGATAAAGATCACATGCAATCAAAATATGTGACATGATATGGCCATCACCATCTTGTTCTTTTGATCTCCATCTCCAAAGCATCGTCATGATCTCCATTGTCACCGGCTTGACACCATGATCTTCATCATAGCGTCGTGGTCGTCTCGCCAACTATTGCTTCTACTACTATTGCTAACTCATAGTGATAAAGTAAAGCAATTACATGGCGTTCCCAATTCATACAATAAAGAGACAACCATAAGGCTCATGTCGGTTTCCGATAATTTACAAAACATGATCATCTCATACAATTACGTATAACTCATCACGTCTTGACCATATCACATCAGAACATGCCCTGCAAAACAAGTTAGACGTCCTCTACTTTTTTGTTGCAAGTTTTACGTTGCTGCTACGGGCTTCTAGTAAGAACCGTTCTTACCTACGTATCAAAACCACAACGATTTTTTGTCAAGTGTGTTGTTTTAACCTTCAACAAGGACTGGCCGTAGTCACACTCAATTCAGCGAAAGTTGGAGAAACCAACACCCGCCAGCCACCTGTGTGCAAAGCACGTCGGTAGAACCAGTCTCATGAACGTGGTCAAGTAATGTCGGTCTGGGCCGCTTCATCTAACAATACCGTTGAATCAAAGTATGACGTTGGTGGTAAGTAGTATGACTATTATCGCCCACAACTCTTTGTGTTCTACTCATGCATATGATCTACGCATAGACCTGGCTCATGATGCCACTGTTGGGGAACGTAGTAATTCAAAAAAAAATCCTACGATCATGCAAGATCTGTCTAGGAGAAGCATAGCAACAAGCGGGGAAATGTGTCCTTGTACCCTCGTAGACCGAAAGCGGAAGCGTTTTAGTAACGCGGTTGATGTAGTCGAACATCTTCATGATCCAACCAATCCAAGTACCGAACATACGGCACCTCATCTTTAGCACACGTTCAGTATGATGACGTCCCTCGAGCTCTTGATCCAGTTGAGGACGAGAGAGAGTTCCGTCAGCACAATGGCATGGTGACAGTGATGATGAAGTCACCGGCGCAGGGCTTCGCCTAAGCACTAAAATGATATGACCGAGATGTGTAACCGTGGAGGGGGGCACCACACACGGCTAAGAGATTGTCTATTGTGCCTTGGGGGTGCCCCCTGCCCATGTATATAAAGGAGGGAGAGAGAGAGGCCGGCCCTCCTAGGGGCGCGCCAAGTGTAGGGAGTCCTACTAGGACTCCCAAGTCCTAGTAGGATTCACTTTCCTTTTCATAGTAGGAAAGAAGGAAAGGAGGGAGAGGGAGAAGGAAAAGGGGGGCGCGCCGCCACCCCTTGTCCAATCCGGTTTGGGAAAGGGGGAGGCGCGCGCCACCTCGTGGCCCTTCTTCCCTCTCTCCACTAATGCCCAATAAGGCCCACTAACTTCCCCCGGCGAATTCCTATAACTGTTCGGTACTCCAAAAAATACCCGAATCACTCGGAACCATTCCGATGTCCAAATATAGCCTTCCAATATATCGATCTTTACCTCTCGACCATTTAGAGACTCCTCGTCATGTCCGTGATCTCATCCGGGACTCCGAACAAACTTTGGTCATCAAATCACATAACTCGTAATACAAATCGTCATCGAACGTTAAGCTTGCGGACCCTACGGGTTCGAGAACTATGTAGACATGATCGAGACACATCTTCGGTCAATAACCAACAGCGCAACTTGGATGCTCATATTGGCTCCTACATATTCTACGAAGATCTTTATCGGTCAAACCGCATAACAATATACGTTGTTCCCTTTGTCATCGGTATGTTACTTGCCCGAGATTCGATCGTCGGTATCTTCATATCTAGTTGAATCTCATTACCGGCAAGTCTATTTACTCGTTCCGTAATACCTCATCTTGTGACTAACTCATTAGTCATTTGCTTGCAAAGCTTATTATGATGTGTATTACCGAGAGGGCCCAGAGATACTTCTCCGACACTCGGAGTGACAAATCCTATTCTTGATCTATGCCAACTCAACATACACTTTCGGAGACACCTGTAGAGCATCTTTATAATCACCCAGTTACGTTATGACGTTTGATAGCACACAAAGTGTTCCTCCGATATTCGGGAGTTGCATAATCTCATAGTTAGAGGAACATGTATAAGTCATGAAGAAAGCAATAGCAATAAAACTAAATGATCATTATGCTAAGCTAACGGATGGATCTTGTCCATCACATAATTCTCCTAATGATGTGATCCCATTCATCAAGTGAAAACACATGTCTATGGTTAGGAAAATTAACCATCTTTGGTTAACGAGCTAGTCTAGTAGAGGCATACTAGGGACACTCTTTTTTGCCTATGTATTCACGCATGTATCAAGTTTCCGGTTAATACAATTCTAGCATGAATAAAAGACATTTATCATGATATATAAGGAAATATAAATAACAACTTTATTATTGCCTCTAGGGCATATTTCCTTCACTTCTGAAATTGGAGCTCTCTTAGCAGGAGCTTTCTTTGGCAGACCTGGCTTGGTGGCAGCATCTATACCATATTCCTTTCTCGGTACTCTTTTCTGTGAGGTGGCCTCATCAGCAACAAAGTCTTCATCCTCGCCGTCTAAGGTTTTCTTATTCTTCATCCCTTTAGCATCTTTGGGTAGATTGCTAGGAGTGCTTCTAATACTCTCATAATATCTACCACTAGGACTAGAACCCTCACTGAGATCAACCTGATGTCCAGGCCTGTTCTGACTGTCACTTGCATCTAACATCTTGCAAACAGACCCTGTGAATAGATAGGTAGGCAGAGTGGATAAGCATCACAAAATTCAGATGGTTTTTGAGAAACCTAATTCAATACTTTAGTTTCAGCTTTTCACAGAATTCATTTCGGAGCTATCGAGTGGATCATCTCGGTGACACCTAAGCACATACAGAGCCTAAACGCATAGCCTCGGTCCGACCGAGTTGCAGTTCGGTGACTGATAAGTCTCCAACGTATCTATAATTTTTTATTGTTCCATGCTATAATATTATCCTTCGAGGATGTTTTATGGGCTTTTATATACACTTTTATATGATTTTAGGGTCTAACCTATTAACCCGGAGCCTAGTGCCAGTTTCTGTTTTTTCCTTATTTTTCAGTTTTACAGAAAAGGAATACCAAATGGAGTCCAATTGACGTGCCAATTTTTGATGATTTTTTCTGGACCAAAAGAAGCCCCTGAAGTAAAAGAGTTTGGCCAGGAGAGTCAGGGGCTGCCCACGAGGGTGGGGGCGCGCCCACTCCAAGTGGTGGTGCCCCCTATCTCGTGGGCAGCCCGAAGACCCCCTTGATGTGAGACCTACGCCAAAAATTCCTATAAATACTGAAACCTTTGGAAAGTAACCAAGATCGGGAGTTCTGCCGTCGAAAGCCTCTGTTGCCACCAAAAACCAATCTAGACCCTGTTCCGGCACCCTGTCGGAGGGGGGATCCCTCTCCGGTGGCCATCTTCATCATCCCGGTGCTCTCCATGACGAGGAGGGAGTAGTCCACCCTCGGGGCTGAGGGTATGTACAAGTAGCTATGTGTTTGATCTCTCTCTCTCTCTCTCTCTCTCTCTCTCTCTCTCGTGTTCTTGAGATGGCACGATCTTGATGTATCGCGAGCTTTGCTATTATAGTTGGATCTTATGATGTTTCTCCCCCTCTACTTTCTTGTAATGGATTGAGTTTTCCCTTTGAAGTTATCTTATCGGATTGAATCTTTAAGGATTTGAGAACACTTGATGTATGTCTTGCATGTGCTTATCTGTGGTGACAATGGGATATCACGTGATCCACTTGATGTATGTTTTGGTGATCAACTTGTGGGTTCCGTGACCTTGGGAATCTATGCATAGGGGTTGGCACACGTTTTCGTCTTGACTCTCCGATAGAAACTTTGGGGCACTCTTTGAAGTACTTTGTGTTGGTTGAATAGATGAATCTGAGATTGTGTGATGCATATCGTATAATCATGCCCACTGATACTTGAGGTGACAATGGAGTATCTAGCTGACATTAGGGTTTTGGTTGATTTGTGATTTAAGGTCTTATTCTAGTACGAACTCTATGATAGATCGAAAGGAAAGAATAGCCTCGTGCTATTTTACTATGGACTCTTGAATAGATCGATCAGAAAGAATAACTTTGAGGTGGTTTCGTACCCTACAATAATCTCTTCGTTTGTTCTCTGCTATTAGTTACTTTGGTGTGACTCTTTGTTGCATGTTGAGGGCTAGTAATATGATCCAATTATGTTATCCTTGTTGAGAGAACTTGCACTAGTGAAAGTATGAACCCTAGGCCTTGTTTCCTAGCATTGCAACATCGTTTATGCTCACATTTACCACTTGCTACCTTACTGTTTTTATATTTTCTTATTACAAAAACCTATATCTACCATCCATATTGCAATAGTATCACCATCTCTTCGCCAAACTAATGCACCTATACAATTTACCATTGTATTGGGCGTGTTGGGGACGCAAGAGACTCTTTGTTATTTGGTTGCAGGGTTGTTTGAGAGAGACCATCTTCATCCTACGCCTCCCATGGATTGATAAGCCTTAGGTCATCCACTTGAGGGAAATTTGCTATTGTCCTACAAACCTCTGCACTTGGAGGCCCAGCAACGTCTACAAGAAGAAGGTTGTGTAGTAGACATCAAGCTCTTTTCTGGCGCCGTTGCCGGGGAGGTGAGTGCTTGAAGTTATATCTTTAGATCGTGCAATCGAATCTTTTAGTTTCTTGTTTTATCACTAGTTTAGTTTATAAAAGAAAATTTCAAAAAAAATGGAATTAAGGTTACCTCATATGCTTCATCTTTTTAATATCTTTCATGAAAATGATGGGAAGGAAAATTGTGCTCAAGTACTAGAAGAAGAATTACATAGAATGATTGGCAGTAAAAACTTGAATGATGAGCATGATTGCAATATTGTTAGTGTGAATTCTTCGAATATCCATAGTACTAATGATGATTGCACTAGTCATGATGAAAATATCTCATATAAACATGTTGATTTCTGTGGAGTGCATAGAGTTTGCAAGTACATACCAAATAGGGAAGATAGATTTTGCAAGAGGCATAAGTATTTATAAACTAAATGGTTGCTAGATAGGCTAGATGATTGTGCTGAAAATTTAAAATTTCTTTGCCATCCTTGTGAACTTTGCAATGAACATGATCATTTAAATCCCCAATGTGAATTGTTTCATGATCGAATCGTGTCCAAAAATTGTGATGACTTGATTTCCCTTGCACATCATAATGAACTTAGTTTTCTTGTGGGTTATGAAGAAATAAAATGTTTAACTAAGGATCTTCCAGAATTTTTCCTTGATAAAGTTCTTGATTTTGATCTGGAGGAAATTTATATGTATTGTGCTATGAATTGCATTGAAAATCCTTATATTGCCAATTACATAAAGTCAAGAAAACAAATAGGAGATTAAGAGAATACTAATGAAAGGGAAGAGATTTCCCAATATCTTCCTATTCTTTCTTATGATGAATCAGGTAACGAGGAGGAGCCTTCTATTCAACCAATCTCATTAATAAGGAGCTCCAAAAAGAAGATTAAACCCATACCTAATGTGAAGAAGAAAAAGAAAATACGGAGAAGCAAAGAAAAAAAGGTATCCCTCCCAAATGATTTTTCTCCTATTACTCATTGTGATGATGATAATTGTTATACTATCGGTGCTATCCATACTATTAATGATGAGAGTGATTTTCTTATGATATGAAAAGGCCCAAGCTTGGGGATGCTATGTTTTATGAGGATGACATGTTTGAGAATATATTTGCTGCAATTAATGTTTGTCCCAAGCTTGGGGATGCTACGTTTAATGAAGATGATATTTTTAGTCCACCAAGTTTTGGTATGCAAATCTGTTATGATGATAGCA
The DNA here is from genome assembly GCA_902687465.1 of Secale cereale. Lineage (NCBI taxonomy): Eukaryota > Viridiplantae > Streptophyta > Magnoliopsida > Poales > Poaceae > Secale > Secale cereale. The sequence continues at coordinate 750,024,176 of LR738711.1, read as the reverse complement.
TGCCTCCTATTTATGATGATTATTGTGATGACACTTATGCTATAAAAAGTAGTGAAGATTATATTTATAAAACTTGTCATGATTATGAATACCCTTTTTCTGAACATTACTCCTTTAATGTGGAAACAATCTATACTATTCAAGTCTCTTATGATACTCTCACTATTCCGAATGAGAAGAAATTCGCTTATGTGGAGAGTAATAAAATTTATATGCTTGGGGATCATGAAAAGAATGCTTTATGTGATAGTTATATTGTTGAATTCATTCATGATGCCTCTGAAAATTATTATGAGAGAGGATCATATGCTTGTAGGAATTGCAATGATATCAAGTTTCCTCTCTATGTGCTTAAAGTTTTGAAGCTATGCTCGTTTTCCTTTCCTATGCTAGTTGATTATAGTTCCCATAAGTTGCTTGCTCACAAAATCCCTATGCATAGGAAGTTGGTTAGGCTTAAATGTGCTAGTCATATTCTTCATGATGCTCCCGTTATGTTTCAATTCTTATCTTTTATGCGAGCATCATTGAAATCATCATGCCTAGCTAGGGGCGTTAAACGATAGCGCTTGTTGGGAGGCAACCCAATTTTTATTTTTTTTATTTTGCTTCTGCTTAGGAATAAATATTGCATCTAGCTTCTGTTCAGATGTGGTTTTGTGTTTAATTAGTGTTTGTGCCAAGTAGAACCTTTGGGAAGACTTGTGTGAAGTTTATGTGATCATGCTGTAAAAAACAGAAACTTTAGCGCTCACGAGATTAGCTACCAATTTTTTTACTGGAGAGTGCTTTTTAGTTGATTCTTTTTGCAGATGATTAATAGGCAAATTCCACACGTCCACCAATTTATTTCAGAATTTGTAGAGTTACAGAAGTATTCGAAAGTTACAGATTGCTACAAATTGTTCTGTTTTTGACAGATTATGTTTTCTATGTGTTGTTTGCTTATTTTGATGAATCTATGAGTAGTATCGGAGGGTATGAATCATAGAGAAGTTGGAATACAGTAGGTTTAACACCAATATAAACAAAGAATGAGTTCATTACAGTACCTTTGAGTGGTGGTTTGTTTTCTTATACTAGCGGAGCTCATAAGATTTTTGGCTAAGTTTTGTGTTGTGAAGTTTTCAAGTTTTGAGAATGGCTTTGATGGACTATGGAACAAAGAGTGGCAAGAGACTAAGCTTGGGGATGCCCAAGGCACCCCAAGGTAAAATTAAAGGACAACCAAAAGCCTAAGCTTGGGGATGCCCCGGGAAGGCATCCCCTCTTTCGTCTTCGTCTATCGGTAACTTTACTCGATGTTATATTTTTATTCACCACATGATATGTGTTTTGCTTGGAGCATCATTTAGTTTTATTTTTGTTTTGCTTGCTTTTTGAATGATATCCCAAGATCTGAAATTCTTAAATGTTAGAGGGTCTTCACATAGTTACATAATTATTCAACTACTAATTATCTTCACTTATATCTTTTGGAGTAGTTAGTCATTTGCTCTAGTGCTTCACGTATATCTTTTAGAGCACGGCGGTGGTTTTATTTTGAAGAAATATATGAACTCTCATGCTTCACTTATATATTTTTGAGAGTCTATTAGAACAGCATGGTAATGTGCTTTGGTTATAAAACTAGTCCTAATATGATAGGCATCCAAGTTGGGTATAGTAAAAACTTTCACATAAAGTGCATTGAATGATAGGAGAAGTTTGATACTTGATGATTGTTGTGAGATATGGGGATGGTGATATTAGAGTTATGCTAGTGGGGAAATTATGAATTCAAGAAATACTTGTGTTAAAGTTTGTGATTCCCGTAGCATGCATGTATGGTGAACCGCTATGTGATGAAGTTAGAGCATGAGGTATTTATTGAGTGCCATCCTTTGTGTGGAGGTCGGGGCGCACGATGGTTAACTCCTACCAACCTCCCCCCTAGGAGCATGCATTGATTGCTTTGTTTTGATGACTCGTAAATTTTTGCAATAAGTATATGAGTTCTTTATGACTAATGTTGAGTCCATGGATTATATGCACTCTCACCCTTCCACCTTTGCTAGCCTCTCTTGTACCGTGCAACTTTCACCTGTACCATACACCCACCATATTCCTTCCTCAAAACAGCCACCATACCTACCTATCATGGCATTTCCATAGCCATTCCGAGATATATTGCCATGCAACTTTCCACCGTTCCGTTCATATGATACGCTTCATATTGTCATATTGCCATGCATGATCATGTAGTTGACATCGTATTTGTGGCAAAGCCACCATTCACAATTCATTCATACATGTCACTCTTGATTCATTGCACATTCCGGTACACCGCCGGAGGCATTCATATAGAGTCATACTTTGTTCTAGTATTGAGTTGTAATATCGAGTTGTAAATCAATAGTAGTGTGATGACCAACATTATTAGAGCATTGTCCCAAAAAAAAGAAAACAAGAAGAAGGAAAGGCCAAAGAAAAAAGAAAGTCCCAAAAAAAGAAAAAAAGGAAAAAAAGAAAAGAAAAAAGGGACAATGCTACTATCTTTTTCCACACTTGTGCTTCAAAGAAGCACCATGATCTTCATGATAGAGAGTCTCTTGTTTAGTCACTTTCATATACTAGTGGGAATTTTCATTATAGAACTTGGCTTGCATATTCCAACGATGGGCTTCCTCAAATGCCCTAGGTCTTCATGAGCAAGCAAGTGTGATGCACACCCACTTAGTTTCTTTTGTTGAGCTTTCATTCATTTATAGCTCTAGTGCATCCGTTGCATGGCAATCCCTACTCACTCACATTGATATCTATTAATGGGCATCTCCATAGCCCATTGATTCGTCTAGTTGATGTGAGACTCTATTCCACCTATAGTGCTATATCCATGGCTCACGCTCATGTATTGCGTGAAAGTTGAAAGGTTTGAAAGAATTTGAGTATGAAAACAATAGCTTGGCTAAAACCAGTGTTGTGCATGATATGAATATTTTGTGTGATGAAGAGGGAGCATAGCCAGACTATATGATTTTGTAGGGATAACTTTCTTTGGCCATGTTATTTTAAGAAGACATGATTGCTTTGTTAGTATGCTTTAAGTATTATTATTATTATGTCAATATAGACTTTTGTCTTGAATCTTTCGGATCTGAACACTCATGCCACAATAAAGAGAATTACATTGAGAATTATGTTAGGTAGCATTCCACATCAAAAATTCTGTTTTTATCATTTACCTACTCGAGGACGAGCAGCAATTAAGCTTGGGGATGCTTGATACGTCTCCAACGTATCTATAATTTTTTATTGTTCCATGCTATTATATTATCCTTCTAGGATGTTTTATGGGCTTTTATATACACTTTTGTATGATTTTGGGGTCTAACCTATTAACCCAGAGCCCAGTGCCAGTTTCTATTTTTTTCCTTGTTTTTGAGTTTTACAGAAAAGGAATACCAAATAGAGTCCAATTGACGTGCCAATTTTTGATGATTTTTTCTGGACCAAAATAAGCCCCCGAAGTAAAAGAGTTGGGCCAGGAGAGTCACGGGCTGCCCACGAGGGTGGGAGGCGCGCCCACTCCAAGTGGTGGTACCCCCCTATCTCGTGGACAGCCCGGAGACCCCCCTGTGTTGGGGAACGTAGTATTTTAAAATTTTCCTACGATCACGCAAGATCTATCTACCAGATGCATAGCAACGAGAGGGAAGAGTGTGTCTACGTACCCTCGTAGACCGGAAGCGGAAGCGTTATAACAACGCGGTTGATGTAGTCGTACGTCTTCACGGCCCGACCGATCAAGCACCGAAACTACGGCACCTCCGAGTTCTAGCACACGTTCAGCTCGATGACGTCCCTCGAACTCCGATCCAGCCGAGTGTCGAGGAAGAGTTCCGTCAGCACGACGGCGTGGTGACGATTTTGATGTTCTACCGTCGCAGGGCTTCGCCTAAGCACCGCTACAATATTATCGAGGAGAACTGTGGTGGAGGGGGGCACCGCACACGGCTAACAGATCATGAGATCAACTGTTGTGTCTAGAGGTGCCCCCCTGCCCCCGTATATAAAGGAGGGAGGGAGAGGCCGGCCCTAGAAGGGGCGCGCCAAGTGTGGGGAGTCCTACTAGGACTCCCAAGTCCTAGTAGGATTCCCCTTTCCTTTCCGGAGTAGGAGAGAAGGAAAGAGGGGGAGAGGGAGAAGGAAAAGGGGGCTGCACCCCTTGTCCAATTCGGACCAGAAGGGGGCCACGCGCCTCCTTCCTTTTGGCCTCTCTCCTCTATTCCCGTAACTCCCCGGTACTCCGAAAATACCTGAATCACTCGGAACCTTTCCGATGTCCGAATATAGTTGTCCAATATATCGATTTTTTACGTCTCGACCATTTCGAGACTCCTCGTCATGTCCCCGATCTCATCCGGGACTCCGAACTCCTTCAGTACATCAAAACTCATAAACTCATAATAAAACTGTCATCGAAACCTTAAGCGTGCGGACCCTACGGGTTCGAGAACTATGTAGACATGACCGAGACACGTCTCCGGTCAATAACCAATAGCGGAACCTGGATGCTCATATTGGCTCCCACATATTCTACGAAGATCTTTATCGGTCAAACCGCATAACAACATACGTTGTTCCCTTTGTCATCGGTATGTTACTAGCCCGAGATTCGATCGTCGGTATCTCAATACCTAGTTCAATCTCGTTACCGGCAAGTCTCTTTACTCGTTCCGTAATACATCATCCCGCAACTAACTCATTAGCTGCAATGCTTGCAAGGCTTATAGTGATGTGCATTACCGAGTGGGCCCAGAGATACCTCTCCGACAATCGGAGTGACAAATCCTAATCTCGAAATACGCCAACCCAACAAGTACCTTTGGAGACACCTGTAGAGTACCTTTATAATCACCCAGTTACGTTGTGACGTTTGGTAGCACACAAAGTGTTCCTCCGGTATTCGGGAGTTGCATAATCTCATAGTCATAGGAACATGTATAAGTCATGAAGAAAGCAATAGCAATAAAACTAAACGATCAAGTTGCTAAGCTAACGGATGGGTCTTGTCCATCACATCATTATCCTAATGATGTGACCCCGTTGATCAAATGACAACTCATGCCTATGGCTAGGAAACATAACCATCTTTGATCAATGAGCTAGTCTAGTAGAGGCATACTAGGGACACTCTGTTTTGTCTATGTATTCACACATGTACTAAGTTTCCAGTTAATACAATTCTAGCATGAATAATAAACATTTATCATGATATAAGGAAATAAATAATAACTTTATTATTGCCTCTAGGGCATATTTCCTTCAGTCTCCCACTTGCACTAGAGTCAATAATCTAGATCACATCACCATGTGATTAACACCAATAGTTCACATCACCATGTGACTAACACCCATAGTTCTCATCGCCATGCGACCAATACCCAAAAGGGTTTACTAGAGTCAACAATCTAGTTCACATCGCCATGTGATTAACACCCAAAGAGTACTAAGGTGTGATCATGTTTTGCTTCGTGAGAGAAGTTTAGTCAGCGGGTCTGTTATATTCAGATATGTATGTATTTTGCAGATTTCTATGTCTACAATGCTCTGCATGGAGCTACTCTAGCTAATTGCTCCCACTTTCAATATGCATCCAGATTGATACTTAGAGTCATCTGGATTTAGTGTCAAAGCTTGCATCAGCGTAACCCTTTACGACGAACTCTTTATCACCTCCATAATTGAGAAACATTTCCTTAGTCATCCAGTTACTAAGGATAATTTTGACCGCTGTACAGTGATCTACTCCTGGATCACTATTGTACCTCCTTGTCAAACTTATGGCAAGGTACACAAAATGTTTGGTACACAGCATGGCATACTTTATAGAACCTATGGCTGAGGCATAAGGAATGACTTTCATTCTCTCTATATTTTTCTGCCGTGGTCTGGCTTTGAGTCTTACTCAACTTCACACCTTACAAGTCAGGCAAGAACTCCTTCTTTGACTGATACATTTTGAACTACTTCAAAATCTTATCAAGGTATGTACTTATCGAAAGTCTTATCAAGCGTCTTGATCTATCTCTATAGATCTTGATGCTCAATTTGTAAGCAGCTTCACCAAGGTCTTTCTTTGAAAAACTCCTTTCAAACACTCCTTTATGCTTTCCAGAAAATTCTATATCATTTCCGATCGACAATATGTCATTCACATATACTTATCAGAAAGGTTGTAGTGCTCCCACTCACTTCTTGTAAATACAGGCTTCACCGCAAGTCTGTATAAATCTATATGCTTTGATCAACTTATCAAAGCGTATATTCCAACTCCGAGATGCTTGCACCAGTCCATAGATGGATCGCTGGAGCTTGCACAATTTGCTAGCACCTTTAGGATTGACAAAACATTCTGGTTGCATCATATACAACTCTTCTTTAATAAATCCATTAAAGAACGCAATTTCATTATCCATTTGCCAGATTTCATAAAATGTGGCAATTGCTAACATGATTCGGACAGACTTAAGCATCGCTACGGGTGAGAAAATCTCATCGTAGTCAACACCTTGAACTTGTCGAAAACCTTTTGCAACAAGTCGAGCTTTGTAGACAGTAACATTACCATCGGCGTCAGTCTTCCTCTTAAAGATCCATTTATTTTCAATGGCTTGCCGACCATCGGGCAAGTCAACCAAAGTCCATACTTTGTTCTCATACATGGATCCCATCTCAGATTTCATGGCCTCAAGCCATTTCGCGGAATCTGGGCTCATCATCGCTTCCTCATAGTTCGTAGGTTCATCATGGTCCAGTAACATGACTTCCAGAACCGGGTTGCCGTACCACTCTGGTGCTGAACGAACTCTGGTTGATCTACGAAGTTCAGCAGAAACTTGATCTGAAGTTTCATGATCATCATCATTAGCTTCCTCACTGATTGGTGTAGGAATCACTGGAACTAGTTTCTGTGATGTTCCACTTTCCAATTCGGGAGAAGGTACGATTACCGCATCAAGTTCTACTTTCCTCCCACTCACTTCTTTCGAGAGAAACTCCTTCTCTAGAAAGGATCCACTCTTAGCAACAAAGACCTTGCCTTCGGATCTGTGATAGAAGGTGTACCCAACAGTTTCTTTTGGGTATCCTATGAAGATTTACTTCTCCGATTTGGGTTCGAGCTTATCATGTTGAAACTTTTTCACATAAGCATCGCAGTCCCAAACTTAGAGAAATGACAGCTTAGGTTTCTCGTCAAACCACAGTTCATACGATGTCATCTTCACGGATTTAGATGGTGCCCTATTTAACTTGAATGTAGCTGTCTCTAATGCATAACCCCAAAAGCGATAGTTGTAGATCGGTAAGAGACATCATCGATCGCACCATATCTAATAAAGTACGGTTATGACGTTCGGACACACCATTACGCTGTGGTGTTCCGGGTGGCGTGAGTTGTGAAACTATTCCACATTGTTTCAAATGAAGACCAAACTCGTAACTCAAATATTCTCCTCCATGATTAGATCGTAGAAACTTTATTTTCTTGCTACGATGATTCTCTACTTCACTCTGAAATTCTTTGAACTTTTCAAATGTTTCAGACTTGTGCTTCATTAAGTAGATATACCCATATCTGCTCAAATCATCAGTGAAGGTCAGAAAATAACGATACCCGCCGCGAGCTTCAACACTCATTGGTCCGCATACATCAGTATGTATGATTTCCAACAACTCTGTTGCTCGCTCCACAGTTCCGGAGAACGAAGTTTTAGTCATCTTGTCCATGAGGCATGGTTCGCAAGCACCAAGTGATTCATAATCAAGTCATTCCAAAAGTCCATCCCTATGGAGTTTCTTCATGCGCTTTACACCAATATGACCTAAACGGCAGTGCCACAAATAAGTTGCACTATCATTATTAACCTTGCATCTTTTGGCTTCAATATTATGAATATGTGTATCACACGATCGAGATCCAACAAACCATTTTCATTGGGTGTATGACCATAGAAGGTTTTATTCATGTAAACAGAACAACAATTATTCTCTAACTTACATGAATAACCGTATTGCAATAAACATGATCAAATCATATTCATGCTCAACACAAACACCAAATAACACTTATTTAGGTTCAACACTAATCCCGAAAGTATAGGGAGTGTGCGATGATGATCATATCAATCTTGGAACTACTTCCAATACACATCATCACTTTATCCTTTAACTAGTTTATGTTCATTATGCAACTCCCATTTTGAGTTACTACTCTTTAGCAACTGAACCAGTATCAAATACCGAGGGGTTGCTATGAACACTAGTAAAATACACATCAATAATCTGTATATTAAATATACCTTTGTTCACTTTGCCATCCTTCTTATCCGCCAAGTATCTAGGGCAGTTCCACTTCCAGTGACCATTTCCTTTGCAGTAGACGCACTTAGTTTCAAGCTTGAGTTTAGCTTTTGGGTTTCTTCATGGGAGTGACAACTTGCTTGTCATTCTTCTTGAAGTTCCCCTTCTATCCCTTTGCCCTTTACTTGAAACAAGTGGTCTTATTAACCATCAACACTTGATGCTCTTTCTTGATTTCTACCTCCGCCGATTTCAGCATCGCGAAGAGATCGGGAATTAACTTCGTCATCCCTTGCATATTATAGTTCATCACGAAGTTCTACTAACTCGGTGATAGTGACTAGAGAACTTTGTCAATTACTATCTTATCTGGAAGATTAACTCCCACTTGATTCAAGTAATTGTAGTACCCAGACAATCTGAGCACATGCTCACTGGTTGAGCTATTCTCCTCCATCTTGTAGGCAAAGTACTGTCAGAGGTCTTATACCTCTCGACACGGGCATGAGTATGAAATACTAATTTCAACTCTTGGAACATCTTATATGCTCCGTGGCGTTCAAAACGTTTTTGAAGTCCCGGTTCTAAGCCGTAAAGCATGGTGCACTTAAACTATCAAGTAGTCATCATACCGAGCTTTTGTCAAAACGTTCATAATGTCTACATCTGCTCCTGCAATAGGTCTGTCACCTAGCGGTGCATCAAGGACATAATTCTTCTGTGCAGCAATGAGGATAATCCTCATATCACGGACCTAGTCCGCATCATTGCTACTAACATCTTTCAACTTAGTTTTCTCTAGGAACATATAAAAAATTAACGGGGAGCAACATCGTGAGCTATTGATCTACAACATAGATATGCTAATACTACCAGGACTAAGTTCATGATAAATTAAAGTTCAATTTAATCATATTACTTAAGAACTCCCACTTAGATAGACATCCCTCTAGTCATCTAAATGATCACGTGATCCAAATCAACTAAACCATGTCCGATCATCACGTGAGATGGAGTAGTTTTCAATGGTGAACATCTTATGTTGATCATATCTACTATATGATTCACGCTCGACCTTTCGGTCTCCAGTGTTCCGAGGCCATATCTGCATATGCTAGGCTCGTCAAGTTTAACCCGAGTATTCTGCGTGTGCAAAACTGGCTTACACCCGTTGTATTTGAACGTAGAGCTTATCACACCCGATCATCACGTGGTGTCTCGGCACGACGAACTTTCGCAACGGTGCATACTCAGGGAGAACACTTATACCTTGAAATTTAGTAAGGGATCATCTTATAATGCTATCGTCGTTCTAAGAAAAAATAAGAAGCATAATAAGATAAACATCACATGCAATCAAAATATGTGACATGATATGGCAATCAGCATCTTGTGCTTTTGATCTCCATCTCCAAAGCACCGTCATGATCACCTTCGTCACCGGCGCGACACCTTGATCTCCATCGTAGCATCGTTGTCGTCTCGCCAACTATTGCTTCTACGACTATCGCTACCGCTTAGTGATAAAGTAAAGCAATTACATGGCGATTGCATTTCATACAATAAAGCGACAACCATATGGCTCCTGCCAGTTGCCGATAACATTACAAAACATGATCATCTCATACAAAACCGTATAACTCATCATGTCTTGACCATATCACATCACAACATGCCCTGCAAAAACAAGTTAGACGTCCTCTACTTTGTTGTTGCAAGTTTTACGTGGCTGCTACGGGCTTAGCAAGAACCGTTCTTACCTACGCATACAAAAACCACAACGATGTTTCGTCAAGTATGTGCTGTTTTAACCTTCACAAGGACCGGGCGTAGCCACACTTGTTTCAGCTAAAGTGAGAGAGACAGACACCCGCGAGTCACCTTTAAGCAACGAGTGCTCGTAACGGTGAAACCAGTCTCGCGTAAGCGTACGCGTAATGTCGGTCCGGGCCGCTTCATCTCACAATACCGCCGAAGCAAAGTATGACATGCTGGTAAGCAGTATGACTAGTATCGCCCACAACTCATTGTGTTCTACTCGTGCATATCATCTACGCATAGACCTGGCTCATGATGCCACTGTTGGGGAACGTAGTATTTTAAAATTTTCCTACGATCACGCAAGATCTATCTACCAGATGCATAGCAACGAGAGGGAAGAGTGTGTCTACGTACCCTCGTAGACCGGAAGCGGAAGCGTTATAACAACGCGGTTGATGTAGTCGTACGTCTTCACGGCCCGACCGATCAAGCACCGAAACTACGGCACCTCCGAGTTCTAGCACACGTTCAGCTCGATGACGTCCCTCGAACTCCGATCCAGCCGAGTGTCGAGGAAGAGTTCCGTCAGCACGACGGCGTGGTGACGATTTTGATGTTCTACCGTCGCAGGGCTTCGCCTAAGCACCGCTACAATATTATCGAGGAGAACTGTGGTGGAGGGGGGCACCGCACACGGCTAACAGATCATGAGATCAACTGTTGTGTCTAGAGGTGCCCCCCTGCCCCCGTATATAAAGGAGGGAGGGAGAGGCCGGCCCTAGAAGGGGCGCGCCAAGTGTGGGGAGTCCTACTAGGACTCCCAAGTCCTAGTAGGATTCCCCTTTCCTTTCCGGAGTAGGAGAGAAGGAAAGAGGGGGAGAGGGAGAAGGAAAAGGGGGCTGCACCCCTTGTCCAATTCGGACCAGAAGGGGGCCACGCGCCTCCTTCCTTTTGGCCTCTCTCCTCTATTCCCGTAACTCCCCGGTACTCCGAAAATACCCGAATCACTCGGAACCTTTCCGATGTCCGAATATAGTTGTCCAATATATCGATTTTTTACGTCTCGACCATTTCGAGACTCCTCGTCATGTCCCCGATCTCATCCGGGACTCCGAACTCCTTCAGTACATCAAAACTCATAAACTCATAATAAAACTGTCATCGAAACCTTAAGCGTGCGGACCCTACGGGTTCGAGAACTATGTAGACATGACCGAGACACGTCTCCGGTCAATAACCAATAGCGGAACCTGGATGCTCATATTGGCTCCCACATATTCTACGAAGATCTTTATCGGTCAAACCGCATAACAACATACGTTGTTCCCTTTGTCATCGGTATGTTACTAGCCCGAGATTCGATCGTCGGTATCTCAATACCTAGTTCAATCTCGTTACCGACAAGTCTCTTTACTCGTTCCGTAATACATCATCCCACAACTAACTCATTAGCTGCAATGCTTGCAAGGCTTATAGTGATGTGCATTACCGAGTGGGCCCAGAGATACCTCTCCGACAATCGGAGTGACAAATCCTAATCTCGAAATACGCCAACCCAACAAGTACCTTTGGAGACACCTGTAGAGTACCTTTATAATCACCCAGTTACGTTGTGACGTTTGGTAGCACACAAAGTGTTCCTCCGGTATTCGGGAGTTGCATAATCTCATAGTCATAGGAACATGTATAAGTCATGAAGAAAGCAATAGCAATAAAACTAAACGATCAAGTTGCTAAGCTAACGGATGGGTCTTGTCCATCACATCATTCTCCTAATGATGTGACCCCGTTGATCAAATGACAACTCATGTCTATGGCTAGGAAACATAACCATCTTTGATCAATGAGCTAGTCTAGTAGAGGCATACTAGGGACACTCTGTTTTGTCTATGTATTCACACATGTACTAAGTTTCCAGTTAATACAATTCTAGCATGAATAATAAACATTTATCATGATATAAGGAAATAAATAATAACTTTATTATTGCCTCTAGGGCATATTTCCTTCACCCTGATGTGAGACATACACCAAAAATTCCTATAAATAGTGAAACCTCCGGAAAGTAACCTAGATCGGGAGTTCCGCCACGGAAAGCCTCTGTTGCCACCAAAAACCAATCTAGACCCTGTTCCGGCACCCTGCCGGAGGGGGAATCCCTCTCCGGTGGCCATCTTGATCATCCTGGCGCTCTCCCTGACAAGGAGGGAGTAGTCCACCCTCGGGGCTGAGGGTATGTACCAGTAGCTATGTGTTTGATCTCTCTCTCTCTCTCTCTCTCTCTCTCTCTCTCTCTCTCTCTCTCTCTCTCGTGTTCTTGAGATGGCACGATCTTGATGTATCGCGAGCGTTGCTATTATAGTTGGATCTTATGATGTTTCTCCCCCTCTACTCTCTTGTAATGGATTGAGTTTTCCCTTTGAAGTTATCTTATCAGATTGAGTCTTTAAGGATTTGAGAACACTTGATATATGTCTTGCATGTGCTTATCTGTGCTGACAATGGGATATCACGTGATCCACTTGATGTATGTTTTGGTGATCAACTTGCGGGTTCCGTGACCTTGGGAATCTATGCATAGGGGTTGGCACATGTTTTCGTCTTGACTCTCTGTGGCACCCCGATCTGCATGGAACAGGGGGCCCTCGCACGTCAGCCCAGGATAACACCTGACGTACAACAGGTCCAAGATACAGCATTCCAGGTAAAATAATATTCATCAACTAACAATGTGAATGATTACATCATTGATGAATACGATTATCTGGCATAGCCCTAAGGCTATTTACATGGCAGCGGAAGTCTATTTACTTGGCGGCGGAAATCTTGGTTTGGCGGCATAATAACTCTGGCTGGGCTCCACAACTCACAGGACTGGCAAGATTACGTCCTAGCACCATAGAGCAATCGAATCATCTGAGAGCAACCTACAAAACTGGCATGACATGCCAGGTCAGTACATTGAATGTACTTGCAAGACAACCAAATACATAGCATCCAAATAGGCAGAAGACAAAGCAAGAACCGAGCACATTCAAGAATCTATCTTATATCAAAACATGGCATGCGTTAGATTAACTGAGCATGAACCATTTCATAACATCTACCAATATGGTAATACCAGGGCATATCCAAGAGGATTACAACATGGTGATAGCAACATAGTATATTATTTTAATCATGGCATAAATAAATAACTCAAAGCATGGCATGGCATCATGAGACTATGCTGAAAATAAACTATTGTCTATACATAAATGCAGGCATAACATATTACTTTATGCAACAAATTCTTGTACTACCATGGCTTCATTAAAATTCAACTTATTACTCATGCAATGCAACCGAACTTGTACATCGAGTCCTTCGGACTCTCTTACCAATGGGTTACCTCGCCACAGAACAGTGATCTTTTCGGCGCCCACAACCAACACTTGGTCTCCAAAACTCACCGAGAACTCGTCTCATGATCACAACATCATCGTGACTTCGCACGACTATTACATGCTTGTTACCAAATTAATAAATTTTATTATCTCTGGTTTATCCTCCATTTCGATCAAGACCCGATAGTGTGACCTACTACGAACTATGTGATATCGATAGACTTTATAAACACTCTGCAGAGGTAGCGCACTGTACCCACACCACGAAACCCATGGCCTCGTCATCCCATTCGGGTGGACTAACGGCGTTCCGACGAAACCGACCTACTGTCATGACACTCTCCCGGCCACTCTGACTATTTCCCCACTGGGCTAGTCCTGGGTGGCCCCGAGTCTACCAAAGACACACCGACCACCGTCGTGGCCAAACTGTCCAAAACGGGGACCCGGTACCATAACAACAACAACCACGGGCACACAAGGCTTATGTCCGCCTACCTGATCAGGGTAGCGCGCGCCCATAACCTTCCCTTGTTGGAGGCACCGGCGAGAGACACAACAATAGTTCGTATTAAGGCCTTCCCACAAAGGCAAATGTGGCTGCACTGAAAAAGTTCAATTTAGTGGCACCATGAACCGATCCCATCGATGACGGAGGAGTTTGTTATGATTAATTCATTTTTGTTAACTCTCCATCATCCTGAGCATAATTAACAAGAATGCAACAAGGAGCATGCAGCATACAAAAGTAGGTACAAAAGTATCAAACTTCTTAGGTGCACAACCACAACATAAGAAACAGGGTAAAACCAGATACTAGCATATTAGCGGTGCCTAAAAATCATCTTAGCATTTTATAATGATGTCAAGAAAATCAAATTATAGTGGTGACATGGCATAACTGGTGATAACATTCTAACTAGCATGGCAAAGATTTCATGCAACACAAGCATGCAGGGAAGACATAAAGAAATGACTGCAATTGAAAACAATATGAAAACAACTTCAACTACACATACACAAGGTGCGAGCAAAGTCATCATGCGAGTTCAGGGCTCATGATAAGAGGTTGGCTTGCCTGGGGCTGATAAATACTCCGGGAAGAAGCGGGAAACGATCGCGGAAAGAGTTGCCGGGAACAGTTCTCTCTCGAAAGAGGCTGGTTAACGGCAAGGGCAAAATGGTTATTTTCAGAATGTTGAAACATAAAGAAAATGATGTCAACAGAACGGTCTTGACGAAACGAAGAAGTGGGCCTTGGATTCACCTCACTCGGAGTTACGGATAAAAAGATACGGACGTTTAAAGTTCAGGGACTAGTCTGTAAAAATATTTCTACAAACAGGTCCCTGGCAGTTTAAACAGAACGTGTCTTTTTCTGAGAATACGCTTTCCAGAGAGGAAAGCGCATTTCTGGCCGAAGAAGAGGAAGAAGGCGCTTCTGTTAAGCGAAGATGTATTCTTAGGAATACGCTTCCACTTAACCACGTCAGCGGGCCAGTCCGGTCAGCTCTAAGTGGCTGACAGGTGGGGCCCGTCACTTATCCACCTCAGCACCCGACGGGGTCAAAGCTGAGTGGCTGACGCGTGGGACCCGCGGGGCAGGGGCCTGCCTGGCCTGTCTTCTTCTTCCTCCCGCTCGAGGTCGAGCGAGGCTGAGGGAGGGGATCGCCCCGATGGCGATCACCAGCGATTCCGGCCACCACTTGTGGCATGCGACCTACCCAGATGCTCAGGGAGAAGAGGCGTGTCTCGGGGTGGTAGCCGTTGTCGCCGACGGGCACCAGGGAGGGAGCTGCACGGCCCACAGCGGAGAGGGGATTCGGTCGCCGGCGAATTCCGGGCTACGGTGGGGGGGAGACGGGGCCGAGGGTATGGGGAGGCCCGCCGGAGCATGGGGAACGCAGTGGTGGTGGAGGAGGCGCGAGGGGAGCGCTGCATCGCTGGGCTCACAGAAGAACAGAGGCGGCGGCCATGGCGACAGAGAGGAGTGGGGATGGGTTCTGGAGCTCAAGGGAGAGTTGGGGAGGAGCTGTGAGCTGAGAGGGAGCTCAGGACGAGCGAAATAGGCGCGAGGACGAGTTCGAGAGGGAGGGCGAGGCGACACGCGGCGGGCGACGTGTCCGCGCACCGGCGACGGCGTAGTGTCGGCAGACGCGGCCAACTCGCTCGGGAAGCGGCGGGAAGGCGACGAGGGGAGATCGGTCGAGTGCTAGGGCCTCACGGAGTCGAGCAAGAGCTCTGAGACGAGCAGAGGAAGAAGACAGCAGAGAGAAATGCGACAACGGCACAGTGGCGCACTGTTCGTCCAGTGGCACTGCTCGTCGGAGAGGAGAACGAGAGAAACAGGAGGTCTAGAGGGAAGGGGACGGCGAGGGAGCACTATTTGGCAACAGCGGCGAGGCCAGAGCCGGTCGGAGCAGCGATGCCGCCGACAACAGTGGCTAGACAACCGTTTTGGCTGGCTCTCCGCGTGATCACTACGGACAAGGCGCGCTCCAGAGTTCTTACTGAAGTAAAACCTTGTCTACTGCGCAGTCCCTCGAAGGTAAAGAGTTCCATGGTAAAGAAGCAGGCAGAGACAAAATGGAATGAGTAGAATAAGCTTCACAAGTTTGCTGTTGCAAACTTGACAGCATTCTAGAGGTAAAACCAGAGAAGTAGAAAGGTAACAAGGATGTGTGGGAGGCTTAGGGTAACAAGAACTATGATCCTGGGAGTTTTGAGGTCATTGGGACAAATTTTTAGCATAGTTGCTTTACAACTGCTAAAATCTATCCAGAAACCAAATGAGGATGATGCACCCATTAGGAGTGATGGATTGTGCTAACATTTGGCAAGGCTTGATGATTTGGTCATATAGTGATGCTGTAAAAAGCTCATGCCAAATGGACTTGCCAAATTGGTACTTGCTTCACAAACATCATTTCTGACCAAAAGCTTAGGGAAAATCTAGGAAAATATTGGCTACATAGAATGATCCAATATCTTGGGAAGATGAGTTATATGGCTAGGAGAAAGCTTGGGAATATTTTCAGCTATAATGGAGCAGGGTACAATGCACTTGCTTCACAAACTGAAAAATGTGACAACAAGCAAGATTTGCTTCTGTGCTCACATAGCTCAATAAAATGAGCTAGATTTAGGTAGAGGCTAATGATTTGAAATACTTGAGAGGGTGGAAGAGTTGCATCCCATTTGACAAATTTATGAGGTTACTTCCTTCACAAACTTGTATTCTGGTCAGAAACTTTGAAAAATAGTACAAGGTGCTAGGATGAAAGGTTTGAGCTCATATTTGGTATCCATGGGTGATTTATCAATGTTAATCACCCTGCCAAATTACAGCTCAATAGGAATTAAGAATAGGGCACTTCTTTTGCAAAATATTATAGAAGGCAGAAACTTGCATTGGATCATGTGCCAAAAATTTGAACTGTGGGACATGAAATAATGATGGAAATAATGATTATATAGCAAGGACAAGCTCCACAATTTATGGGAGAATTTTCTTTGCTATAAAAATAATAGTTCCTTTGGAAAATGGCAAAAATGCAATATTGGCTAAAAAGAGGAAAAGGCAATTTTCCTTATTTTAATGTGGCCAATATTTTTGCCACAGCTTGGATTAGGCATAAGTATCAACTCCACAAATTCTCATGAATTTAGGAGATGAGTAGCTATGCATTTGGATTTTATTCCTCAGACAGACAGGAAAAAGGAATAAATCACAATTCAAAAATATTGCATAGGATTTAGCAATATTTTTCCATATCCAAGGATTAGGAGGACAAGATGGTTTCTTGGAAAGGATGGAATGATCAATAGATCAATGAAAATGATGGCTCCTTTGTAATCACAAAAGGCCACCTATAAATTCCAAAGGTTTGGAATTAGGGTTTGGGAGAATCTGAGATTTTGCAAATGAGGTCTTGCCCACTGACAAAGACATGAGCAAGGTTTTGAAGAGTTAATAGTGACCAAAAATCTCAGGGTCATCTAGAACTCCTCATGAGAAAATTTGAAAAAGGGTTGCCAGGAAGAAATAACAGCACAAAATTGATAACCCAATTTTGAGGCTGTTACACTCTCCGATAGAAACTTTGGGGCACTCTTTGAAGTACTTTGTGTTGGTTGAATAGATGAATCTGAGATTGTGTGATGCATATAGTATAATCATGCCCACAGATACTTGAGGTGACAATGGAGTATCTAGGTGACATTAGGGTTTTGGTTGGTTTTTGTCTTAAGGTGTTATTCTAGTACAAACTCTATGATAGATCGAACGGAAGGAATAGCTTCGTGCTATTTTACTACGGACTCTTGAATAGATCGATCAAAAAGAATAACTTTGAGGTGGTTTCGTACCCTACAATAATCTCTTCAATTGTTCTCTGCTATTAGTTACTTTGGTGTGACTCTTTGTTGCATGTTGAGGGCTAGTAATATGATCCAATTATGTTATCCTTGTTGAGAGAACTTTCACTAGTGAAAGTATGAACCCCTAGGCCTTGTTTCCTAGCATTGCAACACCGTTTATGCTCACATTTACCACTTGCTACCTTGCTGTTTTTATATTTTCTTATTACAAAAACCTATATCTACCATCCATATTGCACTTGTATCACCATCTCTTCGCCGAACTAGTGCACCTATACAATTTACCATTGTATTTGGTGTGTTGGGGACACAAGAGACTCTTTGTTATTTGGTTGCAGGGTTGTTTGAGAGAGACCATCTTCATCCTACGCCTCCCACGGATTTATAAACCTTAGGTCATCCACTTGAGGGAAATTTGCTACTGTCCTACAAACCTCTGCACTTGGAGGCCCAACAACGTCTACAAGAAGAAGGTTGTGTAGTAGACATCAGTGATTCCGAGATGATAGGGTTTCACTGAGACTTTGCATTCGATCTCACCGATCAGTACGCTTCGGTCAGACCGAGTTGTACTTAGTGCAATGGCCAGGGCCATTCGGTGTGATCGAAAACTTCCTTTCAGTCGGTCCGAGACGAGCTCGGCGGAAACCTAACCCTAAAAAATTTCATCGAATCTATTCTAAGGAATCTTTCTTGTGGATAGAAATATTTCAATCGTGGCAAGAAACATGGCATTGACTTTGTGCATTGAATCAGATATGGAGGATAGCACAAAGGGGTCGAATCGTACCCTAACTTGGTGACGATTCGCTACGGCGGCAACAACGGTGAAGAATCCCATTGACAGCGGTGGAGACCTACGGCAGAGGCACACATGCGAAGACGAAGACGATCCGGAGACCAAGGGGGCGGCAGCACTGGGGCGCGAACTCGAGGGTTTGCAGGATTTTTCAATTGTACGGGTACGCGGGATATATATACCCAGTCGTTGTCGGTGGCACCGAGTGGAATGTTTTGGTGGCACCAAGATGCAAAACTACGTGCAATTAGTGCAACTCGGTTGAACCGAGTCATTCTAATCGATATCACCGAGATAAAAACTCAGATCAGTCTAGTGATTTTGGTGGACCGAATAGGAGTGTGTTGGTCAAGCCGAAACACACAAGAAGGTTTTGGAAATCATCCCTTGTCAGATCGGTGACTCCGAGTGCTCCTCACCCGGACGGTCCAAAAAGAACTTGTTCAAATTTTGTGATGTAGCAAGAATAGAATTTGAGACAAGAAGAGCATAAATAGCTAGAGAAAGTTCTTAGGCATTCTTGTACATCCATTTGGCCAATAAAAACCAAACAATCAAAACAACAAATGGATGTCCTCGAATGAAGAAAATATGCAACCAACATGCTCACACAATAAGCTAGCAAATAAATCATGTGTTAAAGCATGCCCAAACAATTTTAGCATATATCAAGCAATTAGCGATGACTATGTCATCTATATATGAGTATGTTAACTTAGGAGTCAAATGAGAACATTTGATCATAGGTCATACTCATCGGTTAAGCACAAGTGCGGTTACCACTTTTACATAAAGCATTAATGTGTTCACATCATTAGAGTTGCTTTAGCTCATTTTCTTAAAGTAAAGCTCCCCTAGATGTGATATCCCCCTTAGAGGAATGAACTAGGCTTGGGTTTTTTTATGATGACTTCATGTAGATAGTGAAGATGTGGATGCTCAATGTTGATGTAGATCTTTTCGAGCAATCCTTTAGAGTGTTGCACTTTCAATACCTACATGGTATAGTCCCACAAGGAACATACAAGGATATCCATAGACATAGAATGAATTGCACATATGATGATCTCCATGAAAGCACTAGGTTACCTTGTCCATTGTCTTACCAACAATAGGGTCTGTGACTCCATGAACTTGATGCAAGATATGAAAGTAGATTGCATAAGTCCTTGCCAATATGAATATGAGTGAAGTATGTTGGCGGAGTCACCCTCAAGAACTCTCTAGTCCTTCTTCTCTGGGATCCACATCAACTTGATGGAAATCCTTGGAATCATAGTTGGACTTGAAGATGTAGAGCTTTGCGTAGTATTGGGAACCCACTTGGCCATGGCCATAGGAACTTTTTCAAATGAGTCATCTCTTCTTGAAGCTTGTCCTTGCCCTTTAGCTTGTGGTCTTGTGGAGGAAGATCATCTTGATCTTGTGTTCCCCCAAAATAAGTGGGGTCATACTTCTATTGTTGAGGAACAAACTTTGTCTTGGGGTATTGATCTTCTTCCCATTCAACTCCATTGGCATTGAACTTTCATTCAAACCAATACCTTGATTCTTCCGGTGCCTTCCTTGCTTGCGTACAATTTCCTCAAATTGCTTACTCCCAGCAAGGCTTTTGTAAACATATTTCTCTATAATTCCCTTCAATAAGCTATTTTCTTGCTCAAGTGTAAATTGGCTAAGCGAACCGTTAGTGGAATCAAGAGAATTACTAGAAGCAACAATATTAGATTTACCATGGTTATTGTTACTACTAGAAGAAGAATCTTTCTTGCTCTTGTTGCTAGATTTTACTTGTGGCATATAAGTAGACAAGAGGAGACGTTTGGCAATTTAAGAAGAACTCTTGTTTCGAATATCATCATTGATAGCTTTTAGGAATGCATGCTTCAGCTCTAAATTTAGCTTCTCGAAGCGTAGATTCTCGTGAGTCCTTAGGAGCTCTCTATGATCCTCTAGAGTTATTTCGTGAGCTAACTTAAGAGTGTTTTTTTCTTTAGTTAGGTGCTCAATATCCTTCTTATCATTGTCATTAGTTTCATCTTGACTATCAAGATTTCTAGCAAGTTCATCATAGTTTTCATCATTAGCTTTGTCAACAAGTAACTCATCGTCACCTAGCAAATCATCTTCATCACTACGGCTGCGCGAGTCCACAAAGGGCTTCACCCACGGAGGGTCCACAAATAAGCAACCTTGTCTATCTCACCATGACCATCGTCCACAAAGTACTTGCCTCACTCGGGTAGATCTTCACGAAGTAGGCGATCACATTTCCCTTACAAACTTCTTGGTTCAACTCCACATCTCTTGACGGAGGCTCCTAAGCGACACCTAACCAATCTAGGAGACACCACTCTCCAAAAGGTAATAGGTGTGTTGATGATGAACTCCTTGATCTTGTGCTTCAAATGATAGTCTCCCCAACATTCAACTCTCTCTCACACAGATTTGGATATGGTGGAAAGAAGATTTGAGTGGAAAGCAGCTTGGGGAAGGCTAGAGACCAAGATTCTTGTGGTAGAATTCGAATGTCCTGATCTCAACACATGAGTAGGTGGTTCTCCCTAAAAAATGAATGGTGGAAGTGTAGGCATGTTCAGATGGCTCTCTTGCAAATGAAGAGGGTGGAGGGGTATATATAGCCTCCACACAAAAATCTAACTGTTACACATATTTGACCCAACTCGGTGAGACCGAATAGGAGAACTCGGTGGCACTAATTAGTTCAAACAGGTGAACGTTAGGAATCTCGGTGGGACCGACTGGAACAACTCGGTGAGATCGATGTGCTAGGGCTAGGGGAAAAACATTATCTCGGTGGCGCCAATCGCATAAACTCGGTGAGACCGAAATTAGCAAAGAGCAAACAGAGAGTCAGTCAAGCAAACTCGGGTAGACCGATTGCTCATTTCGGTGAGACCGAAATGTTAGAAAGGGAAAAAGAGAGATTGCAGGGCCATCTCGGTGAGACCAAGATCTGTATTGGTCGGACCGAACTGTTAGGGTTTCTGGCATTGGCTATGTCAAGTGAAATCGGTGGGTCCAGGTAGGAATGATCGATGTGGTCGAGTTGGAGTTTAGGGTTTTGACATATTTGGATGGAGAGAGTGCCTGAGGGTTGAGGAGCAATATCACTAAGCACTTGAGCAAGTAATTCATTAAGCAACACCTCACCCCCTTTTAATAGTATTGATTTTCCTATGGATTCATTGTGATCTTGGATAACTAAAATAAAAAACAAGAGTCTTAAGATTTTGCCAATCTTTGTCCTTAGCATTTTGAGGGGTCCACAACTCTAATCCATGCCATGCCATGCCATTTATTGAACATCCTGGAATATATATCTTGAATGGATATTAGTTCAATGAGCTATATGTTGTTATGAATTACCAAAACTACCAGGTGATTAGTTGCACTTTCAGTTGCCAGGCGGACAAATGAGGGTCGGGCCAGCGTTGTTGGGGAGCTGAGTCCAAAATTGACATCAAGTAATTAGTTAAAAAGAATATGCATGTAACATTTAGAATTTGCCTCTTAACTTCACCACTGACATCATTGGATCACAAGGGTTAGCTAGGACACAACATTTTCCTATTAGTATGTGTTAGGGTAAACATTAGGGCACCCACATTGTACGAATTTCCTGTCTCTATCACCGCCTCTAGAGCTTCAAGGGTTGCCTCTATATATTCGTCGAGGATGGCAAGTTTAGTTGGCGAGCATGAAAAAATTCGCCTCGTTTCACTTTTTGCTAGGAAATTGTTGTGTTTGCAAATGAAATTTATCATTCTCATGTCAATATAAATTGCCATGAAAAACATTCGATTTCTCATGTCGTATTTTTAGAAGACTCCAGTACCTTTCAAGGTGGACCCAACTACAATAGAAAATTATTATTTCCAACCAATAGTTCAGCAAAATAAGGCACATGAGGGAGGCGAGGGGGTAGGGTAGTAGGATGAACTATTGATAGAAATAATACTTATCTACTATAGTTTGGTCCACCTTGAAGGTTACCAAAAGTTTTCACACATTGCATAAATTTTGATGAGATTAGAGGGAATGCATAGGAAGTTTTCACACATTTAGGAAATTTTGACGGAATATCTAACTGGAGAAAATCATATATTTAGTGATCTCCAGCAAACCCACCAGATTTTTAGAAGATTCTAGTAGCTTTCAAGGTGGACCCAACCACAATAGAAAATTATTATTTCCAACCAATAGTTCGGCAAAATAAGGCACATGAGGGAGGCGAGGGGGTAGAGCAGTAAGATGAACTATTGGCTGGAAATAATACTTATCTACTATAGTTGGGTCCACCTTGAAGGTTACCGGAAGTTTTCACACATTGCGGAAATTTTGACGGAATATCTAACTGGAGAACATCAGATATTTAGTGATCTCCAGCTAACCCACCAGCAACCCTTAGATATTGCTCCTGGATCTTCAAGCAGGGAGAGGTCACACATCAGCTACAGAAAAAACGTTCACTATATTCATGTTCCTGGCGAACGTCCCATCTTTTTTTCTTCCCAAAAAATTTGGTAGATGAGTGGCTCAAACTTGCAACCTCATAAAGGAATCAGGGCATGCTCACCACTTGGACCATCAGCGGATTGTGAGCATATTTTATCAAACCGCCCTATGTTTTGTAGCTAAAATGAATTCATTTTTTTATCTGAAATCCTTGGCTGAAAAAATCCACAATTTTTTCCATCTTTTGAAAATAACAAAAATCCCTACAAATTCAAAAGGCTGCCATATTTTTTACTGAACACATTTTTTAAAACTTACCATGTGCAAATTATATTTGTCTTTTATCATGTACCCATTTTTTCAATTCGCAAAAGTTGCCATGTTTGTTTAGAGAAGAAATTTTCTAAACTTGCCACGTGCAATTTTATTATAGGTAGCATGACCTTTTTGTGTAGGAACCATGACATTTTTATAGAAACCATGGCATTTACAATGTATATACCTTGGAATTTTTATTTGTAAGAGCACGGCATTTACAATGTATGTACCATGGCATTTTTGTTATTCAGAGCATGCCATTTTTATTTTTAATGAGCATGGCATTTTTGTTATTAAGAGCATGGTATTTTTTAATAGCATGGAATTTTTTTGTAGAGCATGGCAATTTTGTTATAAATAACATGGCATTTTTGCTATAGAGCATGACATTTTTATTTTATAGAGCATGGCATTTTTTAAATTTAAAGAGCATGGCATATTTTATTTTTGTAGAGCATGGCAATTTGTTAGTAAGAGCATGCCATTTTTTATGATTAAGAGTGTGCCTATTTCTTTTATGAAGAGCATGACATTTTTTTAATCTATAGCATGGTAAATTTCTTTCTTGTTTTCGACAAAGAAAACATAGGCATTTTTTTATTTTTTTAGAGCATGGCAGTTTGTAAATGTACTCTGCCTTTTATGTATCCACATTTTCTTTTCTGATGGTATTTTGACAAAAAGTAGTTAATTGGGCCTACCCCGCATGCTATTCCTATCTTCTCTAGCCTTGTATAGTTGACTCCTTGGGCAGCGGTGGGGATGAGGCAGAGGATGTCGATATACGCGGATGATGTGGTCCTTTTCATGAAGCCAAAGCGAGTAGACTTGGCAGCCTGCAAAGCAATCTTGGCCATATTTGGGGAAGCTCTAGGCCTACGTATCAACATGGCCAAGTCAGCGGCTTTGCCCATTAGATGTGACGAGGGCATCATGGATTGGGTGAGCCAGGAGTTGGGATGTCCGGTGGCATCATTCCCTATTAAATACATTAGCTTGCCCCTTTCCCTAAGAAAACAGGCGGCAGGACAGTTACAATACCTGGTGGACAGCTTGGCAAATCGGCTGCCAAAATAGAAGTCCACGCTAATGCCAAAGAGCGGAAGGTTGACCCTGGTGCAGTCTGTCTTGTGTGCAATGCCGATTCATGCGATGATGGCACTGGATCTGCCAATAAAGACTATTGCGGCCATGAACAAAATTTGTAGAGGGTTTCTATGGTGCAAGAGGGCCGAGGCAAATGGTGGCAATTGCGTAGTAGCCTGGGAGACGGTGTGTGCCCCGAAATGGGCTGGAGGCCTGGGGATCCCCAACCTTCGTTGGTTGAATGTCGCAATGCAAGCAAGATGGCCGTGGCTGAAACGGGCAGATGGCAAGAGACCATGGAATGAATTCACTATTAAGGTGCCCAAGGAGTCCTTGCAACTTTTCCAGGCAGCAACTAAAGTCAAGGCTCGAGATGGAAGAAGCACCTTATTCTGGGAGGATAGATGGATGGATGGCTTTAGGGTGCAAGACTTGGCACCGGAAGTATACAATAGGATCCCACCAAGATTCAGGCGCGGAACATTGCTAGGCCAGGTCGCTGGTAGTGGAGTATGGGCGCAGCATGTCGGGCCAGACATGGATGAGGTCACCTTGCGGCAGTTCCTAGATCTATGGTCGAGAGTTCAAGAGTGGGAGCCGCGTGTGGATGAGCAGGATGGAGTAGTTTGGTCCTGGGAGGCGCATGGCCAGTTCACCGTGAGATCGGCATACGCGAGTAAATTTTGGGGACGTGAGGTGGTGCCCACTTTGAAGCTGACCTGGAAATCCCGAGCATCGTTGGAATGTCGCTTTTTCGCGTGGTTGGCCCTCAAAAATCGGTGTTGGACCTCGGACCGGCTAGCAAGGAGGGGTCTGCCACACCAGGACACATGTCCATTTTGCGATCAAGACCGAGAAACGATCACCCACATTTTGCTCAACTGCGTAATCGCCAGATTGACTTGGACGCTGGTAGGAGAGGCTCTTGGCAGACCAGACTGGAAACCAACCTAGGACAGCGCCCTTGCGGAATGGCTTAGCACCAGAAGTGCGGATGGTGGAACAAGCAGAAAGGAGCTACATACAGTGATGTTGCTTGTGATGTGGTAGCTTTGGAAGCATCGAAATGCCATTGTATTTGACAACGAGTCCCCATCGATTGTGAGACTCATCCACAAGGTGAAGTCTGAGGCCATAGTATGGGCAGCGGCAGGGCTTATAAAGAGGGATATGGCAAGCTTCCAAGGTAGATTGTATAGGTGGGCTACTAGGGATGAGTGAGGTTAGATATGTACTGGAGTGGATGCGTGCTAATAGCTGCATGATCTTGCACATGTAACTTGTGGTGGAGGCTTTCTTTGCCTTTCTTCTTTAATATATAATATGCACGCTCGTGCATATTTGAGAAAAAAAAGATATGGTAGGATTAGTTTCCTTGTCACGCAAGACATCCTGTGTATATATTGTAACCTACTACATGGAATACAATGAGTTGCATCCTACATCTTTCTACATGGTATCAGTTTACCTCTCGATATCCATCGCTTTCGCCCTGCGCCGCCGCCGCTGCACCTCCATATAGCCGCTGCCGCGCCCCCTCAACCCTAGGTCGCCGCCGCATCCTCTCTACTGCCGCCACCGCCTCCGCAACTCACCAAACCCCACACCGCCGCCGCCGCTACCCTCACATAGTCGTCGTCACATCTTCCCTAACCCTAATCGCCGCTGCCATCTCCTCGCAGCCGCCACACTTCCCGTCCCCTCCAACGCAGCCGCTGACTTACGCCGTTGTCATCCTCTCCCTACACCACCTCCCGAACCCTAACCGCGCCACGTTCCCCTCCCGCCATGTCCCGCTCCAAAGTCGACCCCTCCGACACCGGATCCTTTGTTGGTGCCATGTTCACCTCGAATCGCCTCAATGAGCTCCACATTAAGGATCATGTGCCCATCATCCTCGACCTCGACTCGCCGTCCTACAATGCATGGCGCACCTACTTCCCACTTTTGTTCCGCTCCTACCGTCTCATTGAGCACGTTGATGGGAGCGTCGACTCCCGTGACATGAAGGACGACGACGAGTGGCTCGCCGTGGATGCCTACATCGTCAAGTGGCTCTTCCTCACCATCTCTACAGGCTCTTCAACATGGTGAACTCCTGTGACCCCTCGGTGTACGCCATGTGGACATGGCTGTGCGATCTCTTCCTCGATAATCAACTCCGACGCCGTGTCTTCCTCCAAGGGGAATTATTCACTATGCAGCAAAATGATCTTTCGATCGATGAGTACTGCACGCGGATGAAGGTTATCGCGGATGAGCTGTGCGACATCGGCATAACCATCGATGACTCCGTCCTCCTCACCAACCTCCTACGGGGCCTCCACCCCAACCTTAGTCGGTCTGCCACCAACCTCTCCCTCATCATGCCTACGTACGCGAAGGCCGTCACGTACCTCCGCATGGAGGAGAAGCGCCTCCGCCACTCTGCCCAGCAGGCGACCCATGCCGCCCTCCACGTTGGCCTCACCACTGGCCACGGTGCTCCTCCCACTCCGCCAGGGCCGCGCGCACCTGCTCCCGCCCTGCCACCCGTGCCCGCGCCCTCGGGTGGCCGCAAGCAGAAGGGTCGTGGGGGCCGGGGCCGTAACAACAACACAGCGCCACACCCTCCTGCGCCCGCGGCGACTACCCCTCCTCCGCCTTGGCTCTCGGGATACAATCTCTGGACGGGTGTCGTGCATGCCTACTCTATGCTTGTCCCCCGCCCACCGGCTCCGGGTATTCTCGGGCCACGGCCGACTCTTCCCCAGGCGCTGTTGACCATGCCGGTTCCCGCAGCACACGGCAATCCTGCGGCCTACGGCGGCCCTTCGGCGTACGGCAGCCCTCCGGGCTCTGGCGCATATGGCGGAGCCCCTCCGGTCTACGTCCCGACGCTCCTCTCCGCTCTCCATACTGCACCATCGTCGAGCACCTACAACGGAGGCGGTGATTGGTACATGGACACAGGCGCCGCTGCTCACATGGCCACTACCCCGGGTATCCTCTCCCCTGCCTCCATCTATCATTTCTCCTCTCATGTCCCGGTCGGTGATGGGAGCTCTCTCCCCATTACTCATCATGATTCATCCTCCCTCCCGTTATCTTCTTCTTCTTTAACACTCAATAATGTGCTCGTTTCACCATCCTTAATCAAAAACCTATGTTTTGTACGTACTCTTACTCATGAAAATCATGTCACTGTTGAGTTTGACGCTCTCGGTTTTTCTGTCGAGGATGCTCGCTCCCGGAGGGTTCTGCACCGATGTGAATCTCCCAATGATCTCTACCCATGCGGTGCCTCTACGCGTGGCGGACCGGTTGCACTTCATGCCGACGTTTCACTTTGGCATGCTCGTCCTGGTCATCCCGACGCCAACGCTCTTCATAAAATTTCGAGCACTTTTCCCTTTTCATGTAATAAATTAGCGGCTCATACTTGTCATGCTTGCCGCATAGGAAAACACGTTCGCCTACCGTTTTCTTCATCTTCATCAATTGCTACTTTTCCCTTTGATGTTATTCATTGTGATGTTTGGACATCTCCAGTGCCTAGCAATTCGGGCTTATCCTATTACCTTGTGATTTTAAATGATTTTTCTCACTTCACTTGGACTTTTCCGTTGCGCCGCAAATCCGATGTCGCTTCCACTCTTCATTCTTTTTATGCTTACGTCCACACCCACTTTCATCGCACCATTGCTCACCTTCAAATAGACAACGGAAAAGAATTTGATAACCACACCATTCGACATCTTCTCCCCGCTCATGGCACCATATTTCGCCTTACCTGTCCATACACATCCCAACAAAACGGTCGTGTCGAACGTGTTCTGCGCACCATCAATGAGAGTGTTCGTGCTTTGCTCTTTCATGCACACATGCCCGCACGTTTTTGGCCAGATGCTCTCGCCACCGCCACTCTCCTTCTCAACATCCGGCCTTGCAAACCACGGTGGAGCTATACACCTCATCATCTTTTGTTTGGGTCTCCTCCATCCTATGACGATCTTCACGTCTTTGGTTGCTTGTGTTACCCCAACATCACCGCCACCGCATCACATAAACTTGCACCGCGGTCTCTCGCTTGTGTCTTCCTTGGCTATCAACCCAACACCAAAGGATTTCGCTGCTTCGAGCCGGTCTTTCGTCGTGTGTTTGTCTCGCGGCATGTTTACTTTGATGAGGCTGTTTTCCCCTTTCAGCAGGTTTCACCGAAGGCAGCCCCGTCCTCGGACGCTTCCACCCGGCGGCCTCGGGGAGCCCTTGCGCTTCCCTTGCCGTGCCGGCATGCCCCTCCAACGAGACCTCCCTCGCCGGCTCAGGGGGGGCCGGCCTCGCCTCGGCAGGCTTCAGCGCCAGCATCTGCTGGCCCACTGGCACCTCCCTCGCCAGCCTCAGGAGGCTTCTCCGCTGGGTCCTCGGGCGCCACTCCCGTCACGACTCGCGACCCCGTCCACGTTGGCTACGGCCCTGCCCGCCCCAACGCTTGTTGCAGCCTCGCCCGCCGACTCGTCGTCTCCGTCACCTGCGGCCTCCCCCGCGCACCCGTCCGCGGCCTTCTCGCCGTCCTCGCCACCCGCGGCCTCGCCCGCGGTCACGACACCGTCATCGGCGGTCTAGTCGCCGGCCTCGACTGCCGCCTCGTCGCCCGCAGTTGCTTCCGCGGCCCTGTCATCGCCAGAGGTTGTGGCTCCTCCTCGACGTCAGGCTCAGCCTCTGCCTCCGTCGCCTCATCACTCTATGGCGACGCGCGCTAAAGACGGAATCCGTCAACCAAACCCTCGCTATCATAATCTCAGCATCACGGTCATCTCTCATGTACCGCGCTTTGTGTGCTCTGCATTGAGTGATCCGCATTGGCTCGCAGCTATGTGTTCTGAGTATGATGCTCTCGTCGTCAACCGGACTTGGACGTTGGTTCCTCGTCCCCCTGGAGCTAACATCATCACTGGCAAGTGGGTATTTCAGCATAAGTTTCTTCCGGATGGCTATTTGGACATGTACAAGGCTCGTTCGGTTGTTCGCGATTTTGCACAACGTGCCGGTGTTAACTTCTCGGAGACCTTCTCCCAGGTCGTCAAACCCGCCACGATTCGTGTTGTTCTTCAGCTCGCTGCCTCTCGTCACTGGCCTGTTCATCAGGTCGACATCAACAACGCCTTTCTTTATGGTCATCTCCAGGAGCGTGTTCTCTGTCAGCAGCCTACTGGTTTTGTTGATCCCACTCTGCCTGGTGATGTCTGCTTGCTATCATGGTCTCTATATGGCCTAAAACAGGCACCTCGTGCTTGGTATCAACGCATTGCAGTATTCCTCACAGCTCTTGGGTTTCGCAGCACCACCTTGACACGTCGCTATTCGTGCTTCATCAAGCTGATCATGTCGCCATGCTTCTTTTGTATGTTGATGATATTGTCATCACCGCCTCTCGCACGGATCTACTTCGCGACATCATTGGCCGTCTTGGTTCTGAGTTTCGGCTGAAGGACTTGGGCGCACTACACTTCTTCCTCGGCATTAATGTGCGACGTGATGCCTCCGGATTGTTTCTACATCAAGGACAGTATGCTCTTGATCTCTTGGATCGTGCTGGTATGACCGACTGCAAGCCTGCTGCTACTCCCGCCGAGGCCAAGCCAAAGCTCTCTGCTACTGTCGGGCAGCCTGCCACTAGTGCCGCTCTCTACTGTAGTATTGTTGGTGCTCTTCAGTATCTCACGCTCACCAGACCCGACGTTCAGTTTGCGATATAGCAAGTTTGCTTGCATATGCACTCGCCCCGTGATGTTCACTAGTCTCTGGTCAAGCGCATTCTTCGGTATATTCGCGGCACACCGACCTTTGGACTTCGTCTTCGCGCCTCCGCCTCCACCGAGCTGCTTGCTTATACTGATGCGGATTGGGCCGGTTGTCCTGACACTCGACGATCCACGTCGAGATATTGTGTCTTCTTCGATGACTCTCTCATCTCATGGTCCTCGAAGCGGCAGCCCATCGTCTCCCGCTCGAGTGCTGAGGCCGAGTACCGTGTCGTTGCCAACGTTGTTGCCGAGACATGTTGGTTCCGTCAACAACTTGGCGAACTTCGGGTTTCAATCCAGAAAGCTACAATGGTTTTTTGTGATAATGTTTCGGTCACCTATCTCACGACCAATCCAGTACTCCCTCCATCCGGAAAAGCTTGTCTCTCAAATTGATGTATCTAGCACCAAGTTAGTGCTAGATACATTCATTTCAGAAACAAGCTTGGGACAAGTTTTTTCGGACGGAGGGAGTACAACACAAGCGCACCAAGCACATTGAACTTGATGTTCACTTCGTCCGCGAGAACGTTCAGTTGGGTCAGCTTCGTGTTCTTCATGTACCGACCACCCAGCAGTTCGCCGACATTATGACCAAGGGGCTTCCAACCGTTGCATTCCAGGAGTTTCGTTCCAGTCTTTGCATCGCTGACGCCTACGCTTCGACTGCCGGGGGGGGGGGGTGTTGAACATGATATATCTTGTATTGCTATTCCTATCTTCTCTAGCCTTGTATAGTTGACTCCTAGAGATATGGTAGGATTAGTTTCCTTGTCACGCAAGACATCCTGTGTATATGTTGTAACCTACTGCATGGAATACAATGAGTTGCATCCTACATCTTTCTACAGACCCTTTTATGGAGGATGATGGCACGGCGGCGGTTGGGATGATCCTATGATGACATGATGGTTCAGTCATTTTCACAGTGCATTGCTACTTATTTAACTGCAGTGACAC
This sequence comes from Secale cereale, assembly GCA_902687465.1. Taxonomy (NCBI): domain Eukaryota; kingdom Viridiplantae; phylum Streptophyta; class Magnoliopsida; order Poales; family Poaceae; genus Secale; species Secale cereale. The sequence continues at coordinate 749,992,875 of LR738711.1, read as the reverse complement.
TCTTGAGACAGAGATTCATGCATTGATGATTGGCATGGCGCTTCCTCTTCAACATACGGAGCTCCTAGTTATGGTTCAGTCTGAGTTTTCAACTGCTTTATCTTGTCTTTCTAGTTCTAGTTTAGATAGGGTTTATGGTCATTTAGAGCCAAAGTCAAATTCCTTATGATCCATGAAAATTTTATTACTAGAAACTTCATAAACATCATAATAGTATTGCACATTGCGTGGCAGTGTATAGTCGCTCTAAGCTCTGAGGGAGCTATTATTGTGTGGCTCGGTAGACGACACCCATGTACCAAAGATCTCTTGCCTAAGGATTGTAACACTATCTTAGTGGGATAAACTACTATTAATCTCGCGAAAAAAAACAAATAGATCCGGCAAAAAGACTACTTAATCATCACCACATAATCCTTAATCGAAGCACTTCACAAAACGACATTGCAAAAACACTATGCATTTACACGTGTTTTCATAGTTGCCGTTGTCCTGCATTATTATCTGAGAAAGGGCTCACGCCCTGGCTCTCGTCTTCGTCCCGGTGCGGCGGCTGCGAGAGCTGGAGAGACTCGAGCCCCCTCATCTGGGGCTCCACGTCCATGAAGTCCACGGCCTGCGGAAGATCGTCGTAGTTCACCATCTGGCTCGGCGCCGACGACGCGGAGTAGGCCGGCTGCAGCACCGCCAGTTGCTCCGCGCTGTCCGGGTGCGTGCTCGCGAGGGCCAGCCTGCAGTTGAAGAGCTGGGTTTGCAGGACGGAGAGCTGGCCCTGGAGGAGCGCTACCTGCCGTCGACACCGACCAGAAGAATGAGAGCCGTGGTTGCGAGCACAGTACGTAAGTTTTCTCAGACGTGGTCAGTGCAATAACCTGGTGCTGGAGGGCGAGGATGGTGCCGACGCAGCCGTAGACGGGGTCGGCAACGCGTGCCTGCGCCTCGTAGCAGACGGTGCGCGCCGTGTCCCGGCGCAGCGCCACCGGCACGCGCGACAGCAGCTTGGCCACGTTGCTGGCCCCGAACACCCGGTGCACCGCCGCGAACTGCGCCGCGCCGCGCTCCCGCCCGCTGCCGCTGAAGTGCGGCGCGAACACGCACCCCGGGACGCACCGCCGCCGCAGGAACTTGCACGCGCCGCACGGCGCCCCCGGCCCCGCCGACGACGACGTCTCGTCCGCCTGCTGCTGCTGCTGCTGCTCTCTCGCCACGGCGTCCCCGCGCTTCCTGGGCGGCACTGGCTCCTGCATCGCGCACGCACGCACGTACTGCGTACATGCGCGTGCGCCACGGCCGCGCGCGTGGCGTGAGCCGGGCGACGAGTTTTAAAAGGGGTGGCAGCTGGTGGGTGGGTCCTCGCTCGCCGGAGCCCCGGTGGTGTCCACGCAAGATTTATGAGGTCCGTGCCGCGCGGGGCCGCGGATCTCACGCTCACGGAAGACAACGGTAGTGTTAGCTCGGGAGCTGGTTGCCTTGTTGCCGTGAAGCTGGAAACCACACCAAGCTCAACTTCTCCCGGGTCAACCAATTTTCTCATGAAAGATTCACGGAATCGCGCATTTGACACAAATGGCATCGTCATGGTTTTCATTTTCAGTGAGATTTCAATGAAATTCAATGGTTTTGGTAGACACTGAAATGTTTGCCATTCAGTCAAAACACTTTAGCACTTTTAGTAATACTTTCTCGGTTCCTAAATATAAGTCTTTCTAGAGATTTCAAATGAACTACAACATATGGATATATATATAGACATATTTTACAGTGTACATTCAATCAAAACACTTTAGCACTTTCAGTAATACTGTGCAAGAAATTTAAATATTTTCAAAAAATCATATATTTGGTTGAATTCTAGTGAATGTTCCGGCCCTTTAGCCGAAATGCAAACCGAAAACACTGGATTTTGGTGATTTCGGTTCTTGCTAGAATATTTCTAAAACTGAAAGTAGAAACATAAACCAGAGAAGAGACAACACAACAGAAGAAGGGAATGCGTGCCCAACTGCCAACACAAACTGCATCGTCAACATCTTTTAAGAGAACGCAAGTTTTAGTAAGAAACAAGCCCCATTCTCGTGGCGAATCGGTCTGTTGTGCAAGTTTGCTTCTCTTGCAGCAAATCTCTTGTTAAGAAAGAGTGCATTATCAAATTTGTTACAAAGTCGGCAGTTACAATTGATGTCATATTGAAAGGAATACATGAAATTTGTTAGGAACGAATTACAACCGATGAATGAAGGAATAATAACTCATCCTGAAGCTAGCCAACGTAAAGTACAAACAGCGCATAACCAAATTTGCTCGGAAAGAATTACAACCGATGACACGAACTTAGGTTTCTTCTGCAGGTAATACACCAGGGCAACACGAGCTTTCACAGAAGCACGGTAAGCCCTTAGGATTGGGTTTAGCATCCCCGTAACTGAAGGCGAGCTCTTCCCCGTCCACTATATCTCTGGCAGCAAAAAGGCAGAGCCTTGGGAGCAACGAGCCGGAGCTCCTCACTAAGATAGGGCGCAGGTTGCCTCCGTCACATGAATGGTTGATGAAACGAGCCACGTTTCCCACTTTTGTTGCATCGATGTTAACTCGCATGCATACTCTCCCAGAAGGAAGGTGCTCTCGTATGACGAGGAGTGCAGGAGAGAGCTTACCAACCGAGGCAAGCTCGTCATACAGCCTATGCCTCCTCCTGGCTTCTTCTGTCGTCAAGAACTCACCTATAATCCAAACATAAATAACATAGTCAGAGTCAATGTCAGCATGGACATAGCCCACAAATAATAAACCGATGTAAACTAAAGCTGACCTAAAGAAGGTTATGTGAAGATGACAAAAGAAAAATTCCAATCAGCCCTCTAGTTCCTACAGCCCTTACATTTATCTTTCAGATTAACAAATGGAAAATGGTAAGCTCAGTCTGTCATTCAGAATATGAACTGATCTAGTCAGTAGTCACCATGCTCCTGCTACGACCACCAAACATAAGTACACCTGACGACCGAGCCAAAAATAACTTTATATGCAAGTTCAAAAGGGATTCAAAAATAGTTGCAACCTAACAAACCAATGGAGTAGGACAACAACAACAACCGCTATTTGGGAAGTACCCAAAACTTGAGTAGCTCAGAGATGATGCAAGGTAAAGATGATGAGGGCTCACATGAATTGTCGGTGATACCAATCGTCGGTATATTAAGTTCTAATGCAGTACAAGAATTTTCTAGCCGCCCACAAAGTAGCATTTGCATTGCTGGTGTGCACTACTCTATGATTATGTTCTGGTGATTGGGCTTCGATAGTCAGACCTCCTTCAAATATTTATCAATGTTGGCACATTATTACTGCCTACAGATACCTATCCTGAACCACACCTTACACCCGAAGTGCATGATTCTTTCAGTTATTTTCATGGGATCCTCTATCCTATCTGACTGAAAATGCTTTTGACATGAACCACGATACAGTAGCAAGTTCTTGCCCTCTAAGCAACTACTCCCTCCGTAATTTAATATAAGAGCGTTTAGAATACTAAAATAGTGATCTAAACACTCTTATATTAGTTTACAGAGGGAGTAATTATCAAGTCCGTTGATTTTCTTTGAAGCTTTGACGTAATTCAATGTAAACCGAAACAAACACGAGAGTCACAACTAATACACCATATTGAGACCAAAACTGACCACGGGGATCAGTTATGAGGCACATCTGAAGGTGAACTTATCTGCATCCAAGCATCATCGTTTGACAAAAAAAATGTAAGGGAAATCATGACATTGCATACTCTAGTGTGAATTCATAAATCATCAATCTAGCATCCATTGATCGACAATTTTGACAAGGATTCAGCAACGTCATCGGAACTAGGGAGGGGTGTATTCTAGAATTGTACCGGCGTACTCGCAGACGAACTGGCCGCGGTGAATGACCTCGGCGGCGTGCAGAGCCCACCCTTTCTTCAGTTGGCGCACGACGCGCAGCCGCACCGTGACGCCGCGCTGCGTCCGCCGGTTCTCGCACGAGGGCCCGCACGCGCACCCGTCGCCGCACTCGCTGAGGCTCGCCATACCCGCCCCCGACGCATCCGCCGTCTCGGCCTCCGCGTCGGCGCACGCGCACCCCGCGCCGCCGCACTCCCCCCGGGCGCACGAGCACCCGGCCAGGGGGAGGCCTAGGTCGGGGCGGGGCCAGGTGGGGCCCGGCGTCCGGGACCATGCGCAGCCCCACGGCTGGGCGTTGAAGGAGGCCGCGGAAGGAATGAGGGAGAAGGGCGTGTAGATGAAGTAGGAGTAGGGCTGGGAGTCGATGGGGTTGACGAAGGGGGCAGGGAAGGCCTCCAGGCCGCGGGCCGAGTCGGCGGCGCGGCGGGCGGTGACGGCAGACGCGGCCGCGCGCATGGCGCTGCTGGCGGAAGCCGCGGCGGCCAGGTCCGGCGGCGGCAACCACGGGAGGACCAGCTCCGCCAACTCGCTGACGGCACCGGCCGCCGTTGGATTTCTCATCCCGGAGAGGGGCCGGTGGAGCGCGAGAAAGATTATTCCTACAGCGGGGGACGTCTGTTTATTTTTTTTATTTTTATTTTTACAGCTTGCACAAACTTGTATTACGGGACTAAGGCCCACTTCTACCCAACTTCTTCCAGAATCTTTAAGCCTCGTTTGTTTTACAATGCCATCTAATTAGACCCTAACTAGATAGGATTGTAAAACAAATGAGGCTCAAGGATTCTGGAAGAAGCTGGGTAGGGGTCGGATTCTGAGAGAATCCTCAGATTCTGACAAAAGAACTGGGCCTAAGAAAGTAGCATGCACATACCTCAACCGGGTTTTTTTTAAGAAAAACTTTTAATCTATTCATCTTCAATCATGGTAGTACAACGAACACTAGAAATAATAAAAAATTACATCCAGATTCGTAGACCATCTAGCGAACGCCTACCAGCACTGAAGCGAGCCGAAGGCGCGCCGCTGTCATCACCCCTCCCTCACCGGAAACGTTGTTGTAGTAGGCAGTCGGGAAGTCGTCGTGCTAAGACCCCATAGAACCAACGCACCAGAACAGCACCCGCCGCAGATGAAGAGTGTAGATCAAAAGGATCCAACCTGAAGACACACGAACGAAGACGAACGACGAACAAATCCGAGCAAATCCACCAAAGACAAATCCGCCGAAAACACACCTCCACACGCCCACCGATGATGCTAGACGCGTCACCGGAACGGGGCTAGGCGGGGAGATCTTTATTCCATCTTTAGGAAGCCGCCACCGTCTCGCCTTCCTGAGCAGAATACAAACCCTAACAAAGCTCGAAAAAAGATCTAAAAACGGAGCCCTTCCATCGATAAGGGCCGAGATCCACTCCGCCTCCTTGGCCCTAAGGCCACCAGAGACGGGATGGACCAGCGCCGGCGTCGGCGGGAGGCAGAGAACGCTTTTTGGAGGCGGCGGCTGGTTGTTCGTATGTCTGATCTGCATGAAAATCTTGATCCATATGAAATTTAAAGCATCTCTGGGCCTTGCTCTCGAGAAACGCTCGAATCGGCAGATTTTCCAGACCTAAGCGGCCCAACACAGCGCACGTGGGTGGAGATGCATGTACGCACGGGGACACGTAGGATACGTCACATTGTTTCCCAAAAAGGTGCAATAAAACCCTGCACCATTCGCTCACCACCCGCTCACTCTCTCCTCTCTCCACTCTCATCGACTACGGTGACCAGAAGATCTGGACGGGGAGCACCGGCGGCGAGCATCGGAAGCAAGATCTGGACCAGTGGCATCGACTGTTTCATCACCTCTCATTCACGCGTCCGGCAATGGCGGTAAGCCTTCTACCCATTTTACATGATTGCAATTGTACCCTTCGATTTGTATTAATTATAGTCATAGGCTTCGTTTTGGGCATCGATTGTAGTTATTATAGTCGTCGATCTAGGCATCAATTGTAAGCGTAGGCATCGATTGTAGTTGTATACTTCGATTTGGGCATGAATTGTAGTTGTAGTGGTCGATTGTAGTTGTAGCGATACGAACATGCGCACGGGAGGGGGGCACGGAGGAGAGCGGGGCGGTTGGCGAGGGACTCCTCCATGTCGGTCTGTGGGGTAGTACGGTGTGAAGGAGAGAAACCGACATGGCGAAGGTGAGGTGGGCATCATCCAATTTTAAAGGAGAGGGCTCCGGTGAAAATAACTCGCTGCAGCAGAAAACAGAGCGGGAAGAGGAGGGTCAGGCAGGAAAGGGAAGGGTGCGTCGTGAGATGTGGTTTTTGTGTCGGGATTGTGTGTTGAAAATAACATAGAAGATAGTCCGAACAACCATATTTCTCCCCCACATATGGGCTGGATTTGGGGATCACGGATTGTCCAGATGGATGGACGAACACCAGGTGCATTTGGAGGATCCAGATGGATGGACGTACACCAGGTGCATTTGGAGGATCCAGATGGATGGACTTACACCAGCTGCATTTGGAGGATCACTATCTGGACAATCAACAACAGGCTCACCCCTCGATAAAGGTTGGGCCCCGATCACCGCTTCTCACCATATCAAGATCGGGTACCTCGTCAATTTCAAGCTGCCGACTCCCGACACATTGAAGGTGATCGTTTTCAACGACAATAGGGTTGAGGTGGTGACCAAGTGCAAGGAGCGTGAAGAGGCATTTGCCATGGACCCTTCAGGTGTTATCTTTGCACCTGTTAGTTGAAGACTTTTGTGTTGGAAAATTATTTTAAGACACGGTTCTTTGTATGTATTTAGTCACGTTTTTTTGCAAGTATTCATTCACCAATGCTTGTATGTATTCACTCAGTCTGGTTGAGTCGGACCAGATGGAAAGTGCCCAAAATTCATCCAGGCTACCAAACGCCCCCTAGTTTTCTTTTCTACTACGTCATGCATATCTGGTACTAGTACACAGGAAGCAGGTAAGTTGTATAACTCCAGGCCTGCAGCAAGTTCATGGAATGCACAACTGCACAGACAATGACGATTGGCATCATCCAAACAAGGATTTTTGGTCATGACCAAAAAGCTGGTAGAGTAGGCTTTGATCACAATCCAAACAACCCATAAGGCAGAGAAGACCAAGACTTCATATACACAGAAACATCAAGAACTTTTCCTTCGGGGCACAAGGATGCTGAAAACTAAGGATCCTTGATACGGCAAAGCGTGGTATATATAACAAGATATCTCGAGGCTTATGCGGCATAAAAACTACTTTTGCGGAGAACAACCAGATGAAGCATACACGATTCATCAGCAACTAACAGGCTGGAGTCGAAATCTGTCGATGACCCACATTCAACTTATCAGAGCATATCAGAAGAGATGATATTGACTTCAGGTCGCGCTAGTGTCCTCAACAGACTTCTTGTATTCAGGCTTGAGCTCATGCGTCCCTTGATTCGGTCCTCTCTTGTTGTAGACGCAAAGATCGTTCATTATCTCCTTTAGGAATTGCTGCATGAATAAGGTGCCGTCAGGTCGTAAGTGAATGCATTAACTGTAGCAAGCAACGTGTCAACATCTTATCAGTATGTAAATGCTTCTAGGAATCAGGCAAAATACCTCTGGTTGATCAGTTTCCTGCATTAGATGCCTCAGTGACCAATTTGGCTGCCTCTCAAATAACTTGAATAGGATGTTTTCAATATCCCCACGATCCCTTCGTGTTCTTTTCACGTCAGGAGTTCTGGTTGGCGCCGGCTTCTTCTTGTCCTGATAAGCACGAAAATTACGAGTGATGATATTATTAAAAGAAGACCAATTCAAACAATCTGTTTTCTGGGAATGCTTTTGTTGCCAGAGAAGGTAATTCTTGAAAATATAACATGTAAGGTATAAGATGGAAATCCTGACTTCAGAACCATTTATTACTACTATCAAGACCCCTATCAATCTTGAGAGTTGTCTTAGCTATCTTGAGCAAGGACGACTACCTTTGGACCAGAATGAGGCCCGCCACCAATCATGCTAATCATTGTGCGCACGTTCACATGCTCCTTGTCAAGTACCTACAGATAAATGAAGGGGAAAGGTGAATTTACATGACAACACTTGGAAGATGTAAGAGACAGAAAAGGGCAAGATCAAACTAAAATTCTCACATGCACTTTTCTTGTTTTAATCATAGAATTTTTTGTCCTCTCACGGCATAATTTTGCATAGTCTGAAAGGTTTTCTTTGTGCGGTTCCATGTCAAATTTGTGCTCGACTTTTCCTTCGCATGCAAGCTTCCCTGCAATAAACAGAACGCCGTGATTATGTGACGCAGAAGAAAATTAGTGCTGTGTTGTTCCGAATAAACAGCTTGTGTAAATTGTATTGGTTCAGCACGGTGCATATAACATGTGGTAGAAGAGAATCTACCACAAAAACTTCCAAAGGAAACAGCATGAAACGTATCTGATGCCAGTACGAGGTGACAAGACACAACCAAAAAACTGTACAGAAAAAATGGACATCTAAAAGCAGTACAGCTAAACGTTGGTTATTGCCCTTAATTAACCTTGTTAAAGGGAAGGTAACATCCAACAAGCACGATAAACCAAAAGCCATATATATAATTAACTGGCCATTAACTAGAAGTAGGATTTCTGAGCTATAGCATGATACTGACTGAAGCTTTGTGTGATAGCTTTATGGAAACACATATTTGATGGGATACACATGACATGAGTCGGTAGGTATACTGAAATGATTAAGTATGAAGTTACTTGCAAAATCTAAACGTAGAGAGCCCACAACAAACCATATATTGAGTGGATTAATTAGAACTGAAACATCAACAAGGTGCTTAAAGAGCAAGTTCAAGCTAAACAGACTTATAGAAGGAAATAGTTCGACAAGAGGACCCAATTTGTGAGCAGGATGAGAGTATAATGATATCGACAAATTAGCACTATCTCCAGTATGTACAATCAGACCTGGACTATATATAAACTGGGTCAATTCTTTTCCTACTTAATGAATAGCTAGGGCTCCTGGTCGTTGCCCAAAACAAAACTCAATTATGCCAATAACCATAGATATTTGGGGCCTGAGGACTCGGGGCTCTAGAATCAGTTAAACAACTTAATTTCAGGACTATGGTGGGGACTCCTTACAGGCAATTGCAAGCAAGAGTAAATGCTGAAGGCTTTTTCTCTAAAAAAAGTAAGGCTGAAGGCAGTTTTGTGAAGTTCGTTGGCATGAGGTGTAGTGTAACTAGCTTCTGAACCCAGTCGCAATAAAAAAAAAAAAACTAGCTTCTGAACCAAATTAGACACTGCAATACATATTATTATTGCATTATAAGAAGCATATTGGTAAAATCAAGCATTATTTATTTCTCACTTACGGAAACAACTGATCTCAATGTTTTCCGAGAAAAATAAATTAAATGCATGTGGATATATCATAAAAAGGTTAAAGACAGCATATTACCTTGGTTAGACTCCGAGAAAACACACATTGGCACAAAATCCTTGAACATATTTAAAGAGTAATTCTTCGGTGTGTTGCCATTGTCAGTTTGAGCCATCTCCATCTTGAACTGTTATTTCACTAACACCATATAAGAAACATATGTGCCATAACAAAAACATCTCAAATGGATGTTATTATACAAATTTAGTGAACAGTGCTGTCTTATGGCCTCTTGAGGAAACTGGGCCACAAAGAGAGAGGAGATGGATGAACAACATTTATACGACTGTAGCCTGTAGGCATAAAACTGACAACTGAGTTCTGGAAAGGAAAAATGGAACTACTGTTTAACCACCAGAGATAGCGTTAGTTTTTAAGCCTCGTTGTAGAGCATACATGCTTATGCAGTCAGTTTAAACCCTTTCACGATTTGTTTCAGTCCAGAGTGTTGCTTAATGCCTCCAGACTGCAGAGGCTTTTCTCCCAAAAACTACCGACAAATGTTATGCTCATAATTCATCAGAGAGTGATAGCTGACAATTTCTGAATAACACACATACATTATTATATATCAAGATCCAAAGTGCAGTGCTATAATTGCTCAAATTGATCGAGTTAAGTCTCGAAAAATAAGTTACCCATGGCACTTAGAGGTGAAACATACGGACTAGAGACAGACCTTACATATCTGAAAAACCAACATCAATTAAAGCAAACAGTAACGCAACTGAAGGCAAACATAGTTCACCATTCTAGTAATGCGCCTGGACAGAAAAGTTCGTGCTTAAGACGGAAAGAAAATCCAATAGTTCATCATCATTTAGGCAATGTGATCCTAGTAGGGGTTAGCTGATCTTATAACAACACAAGTACATTGGAATAACTTAGCGGCTACGTTTCGATGGAGGCAAAGCCACGCAAATGGGAGCGAAGGGGGAGGCTCTTGCCTGGTTCGGGTCCTCGTCGGTGCTGAGCGGGTCGAAGGAGAGGATGACCTTGGCGACGACGGGGTTAGGGTTAGGGTTGGGGCCTCCGGCGTCGGAGGCGGCGGCGGCGGCCTCCTGCCAGGCGCGCGAGACGATGGTCGGGCACTTCATGAGCCAGACGGAGCGGTCGGCCCGGCCCGTCTCCAGGTGCTTCCCCTCCTCGGCCATGCCCGCGGGTCGGTGGTGCTCCGGTGAGCGGTTCCCCTTGGAGTCGAAGACTGCGCGGCTCGCCGGCTCGTGTGCCGGGAATCGAGGCGCTTCCTGCTTTAACTCGGGGGATCGGGACGGTTTGGCGACGGGAAGAGGCGGTGGGTATTGTACAGTAGGAAAAACAGGGCTCTTCCTATTTGCCGCTCTGTGCGGCAGATTGCCAGACAATCCCTTCTAAAAGTTTCTGGTCGACTTTATACATTTTTTTTTGTTTATCGGCTTTTTTGGCTTTTATTTTATTTCTAAAAAAATGAAGGTGTTAAAAATTGTTCATATTTTTAAATGATCTAAATTTTTAAAAAAGTTCATAGTTTTTAAGAAATTTTCAATTAAAAAGCACTTATAAAAAGGCTCAAAATTTCAAAAATTGTTTAGTTTTATAATTCAAAAATATTTTCAGTTTCAAAAATTGTTTGTGCCTAAAAATGTTCATTTTAAAATTTAAATATTTTCTATTTCCCTAAAAACTGAAGAAAAAAACATCTGAGCACTCGCTATACACTAGCTTCGCTACATGGGCAGGCCCAATCGGGAGGGGGTCGCCTGTGCGACAAACATGAGCTCCCGAAAAACATAGAAAAACCCATCAGATGCATGTGTGTCATTTGCATGGGCTGCGGTATATCTTGTTTAGATCGTTTATGGGTGAGCTCCTACTCTATTCCTTCAACGAAGAATTGCTTGTAAAACGTGTGGCCTAGAGTGACTCCTAGACGTCGCGCTAGATATTGTAATTACCTGGTACACTACCAGATGCGTCCATATAGAGTTTCTTTCATGTTCATAGTATGAGCTATGTTTATATTGAGTTAAATTTAAGAAAAATGCATTGATCATTGATGTAAAGTGTTGCTTCTACCATGAGAGAAAATAATTATGACATGTATCATGACTATATAAAATTAACACTTACATTAACCCTTATGAAAAATTCTACTTTATCCCGTTTGCGAGAGATGCACATGCAATTTCCATGTATGAAAGGGTTTTGTAATGATGATGCATATGTGTGTGTCCAAGCTACTATGGTTTTGTTTGTATGTCAGATGATGATGTTTCCTCTACTTGATCATGTTTGCAATAGATGCATATGCATCTTCTCCGAGTTGAACGGGTCTTGAAATAACTGTGTCGTCTGTGTCCTGAAAGGTCTTAATATGATGATGATGATGATGATGATGATGATGATGATGGTGGTGGTGGTGGTGGTGGTGGTGATGATGTGTGCATGCGTTCGTTCGTGTGTGTGTGCAAGCTACACTGCAACAATTCACTTCACACGACTAATAAAAATAGTCCTAATATGGCATGCTATTCGTTTAAGTTTTTCTAATTAGTTCACATGGTTTTAGGCTGTTATCCATTGTCACTAATACTATTGTATGCAACTTTAATTGGATTTTGAAACAGTGTAAAGTTTAAATAATGTTTTATTCGTAACAAAATGAATTTTGAGTTTGCTCCGGTTGTATCTTCACTTAATGATGTTTGAACGATACACAAGCCAACGATAAATCTATGTGCAGTTTAGGGCGGTTGCTCCCCCTCGCCCTTAAACATTCGTATATTTACCGGACTCTTTTTTGTCAGGGGGTCCAGTTGAAGAAATTGAAATCCTACCCCCACCCCAACATGCATATTTTTCTATTTTGCTCCCCCACCATATGGATCCTCCGATAGCGTATCGTTTTTTCTAGCAAAGGACCCTCTCATCGTCATGGCACAATAGAATCCACTACATGCATTTATGCAATTATGTTAATGTCTAAAATAGCTTGCATCAACAAATAAATAAAAAGCCATGGCCTCGTCAACTGACAGAGCCCGATGCACAAAACTGGCGGAACGATGGAACCTCAACACAAGAACACTACTAACTGAACACAAGAAACCATAAACCCGAATTAAGTGCATAGCACCAGACACAAATCCACCAACGATGTGTGGCGTGTTGTTTCCCACAAGCCTAGCTAGTGGTTATGAGAGGAAAATAAGTACTTCCACGTGTATATATTCCATATCATGAAAGTCAATGTAAAGACATAAATATAAGAAGTGTAATTCCCAGGAGCAAATACGATACTAATACCCTATGTATATGTGATTGTAGGATAAAAATGGTGATTACATGTACATGTATTCAAAATATAACAACTATTAAAGAAATACAATGTAATGTAGTGAGTTGGAGGGATCTCGCTCCCTAACCTAAGACTAGCCTAGTGAGAGTAATTTCAACAGTAACATAGAGTTTAGCTCGACAACTTTGCCTTTGTGACAATGATTTATTGAAGAGAGAAGTAATTTCAGTAACTTAGCTAGTTTTTTTTTTGAAACATGTGACAGTGGGAGAGGCTCCCATTGTGATATATGAAGGAAATATGCCCTAGAGGCAGTAATAAAGTTGTTATTTATATTTCCTTATATCATGATAAATGTTTATTATTCATGCTAGAATTGTATTAACCGGAAACTTAGTACATGTGTGAATACATAGACAAAACAGAGAGTCCCTAGTATGCCTCTACTAGACTAGCTCGTTAATCAAAGATGGTTATGTTTCCTAACCATAGACACGAATTGTCATTTGATCAACGGGGTCACAACATTGGAAGAATGATGTGATGGACAAGACCCATCCGTTATCTTAGCATTATGATCGTTCAGTTTTACTGCTATTGCTTTCTTCATGACTTATACATGTTCCTCTAACTATGAGATTATGCAACTCCCGAATACCAGAGGAACACCTTGTGTGCTACCAAACGCCACAACGTAACTGGGTGATTATAAAGATGCTCCACAGGTGTCTCCGAAGGTGTTTGTGGTGTTGGCATAGATCGAGAATAGGATTTGTCACTCCGAGTGTTGGAGATGTATCTCTGGTCCCTCTCGATAATACACATCGTAATAAGCCTTGCAAGCAAACGACTAATGAGATAGTCATGAGATGATGTATTACGGAACGAGTAAAGAGACTTGCCGGTAACGAGATTGAACTAGGTATGATGATACCGACGATCGAATCTTGGGCAAGTAACATACCTATGACAAAGGGAACAACGTATGTTGTTATGCGGTTTGACCGATAAAGATCTTCGTAGAATGTGTAGGAGCCAATATAAGCATCCAGGTTCCGCTATTGGTTATTGACCGGAGATGAGCCTCGGTCATGTCTACATAGTTCTCGAACCCGTAGGGTCCGCATGCTTAACGTTCGATGACGATCGGTATTATGAGTTTATGAGTTTTGATGTACCGAAGGTAGTTCGGAGTCCCGGATATGATCACGAACATGACGAGGAGTCTCGGAATGTCCGAGACATAAAGATTAATATATTGGATGACTATATTCGGACAGTGGATGAGTTCCGGGGGTCACCATATATTTATCGGAGTGCTGGGGGGTTATCGGAACCCCCGGGGGGACTATTGGGCCTACATGGGCCATAGGAAAGAGGGGAGGCAGCCGACAAGGGGCAGCCGCACCCCCTCCCTATAGGAAGTCCGAATTGGACAAGGAAGGGGGCGCCCCCCGCTTCCTTCTCCTCTTCCCTCTCCTTCCTCCCCCCTTCCTCCTCCTAGTTGGACTAGGAAAGGAGGAGTCCTACTCCTACTAGGAGGAGGACTCCTCCCTCTCCTTGGCGCGCCTAGGGCCGGCCGGCCTCCCCCCTTGCTCCTTTATATACAGGGGCAGGGGGCACCCTAGAACACACAAGAAACATTGTTTTAGCCGTGTGCGGTGCCCCTCTCCACAGAAACACACCTCGGTCATATCGTTGCAGTGCTTAGGCAAAAACCTGCGTCGGTAACTTCGTCATCTTCGTCACCACGCCGTCGTGCTGACGAAACTCTCCCGTGAAGCTCAACTAGATCAAGAGCTCGTGGGACGTCATCGAGCTGAACGTGTGCTGAACGCGGAGGTGCCGTACGTTCGGTCCTTGGATCGGTTGGGTCGCGAATGATGTGGAATGTAGTATTTCAAAATTTTCCTACGATCACGCAAGATCTATCTACTAAATGCATAGCAACGAGAGGGGAGAGTGTGTCTACGTATGTAATGCCCCGGACACACCCACCGGTGGTCGTTACTCCTAGCGGGATCTGGACTGGCCTCACAAATCAATACTAGTCTTTTCTGCGCACTTTGTCCTCACTCGTGCGCACCCAGGAGCAACTTCCTGGTCGGTCACCCATCCTGAAACTACTCCAAGCTGAGCATGCTTAACTTTGGAGTTCTATCCGAATGGGCTCCCGGAAAAGAAGGAATTCCTTATTGATATGAGTAGTCTATAATCCCTAATAAGCCAGGCTATCACATACACCCCCACTCAGAGGAACCGACGTCCTCGTTGGGCCACAGGAACGTTTCCTCTTGGCACAAACGTCTGTGCATCCAGTCCGATACATGTGCCATGCCGGGTGCCACGACGGGTCACAAACGTCATGAACAACATGACCGTGAAGCTGTCTGCAAACATCCGTGTAACCGCGAGGGTCGGCTCTGATACCAACTTGTAACGCCCCAGACACACCCGCCGGTGGTCGTTACTCCTGGCGGGATCTGGACTGGCCTCATAAATCAATACGGGTCTTTTCTGCGCACTTTGTCCTCACTCGTGCGCACCCGGGAGCAACTTCCCGGTCGGTCACCCATCCTGAAACTACTCCAAGCTGAGCACGCTTAACTTTGGAGTTCTATCCGAATGGCCTCCCGGAAAAGAAGGAATTCCTTATTGATATGAGTAGTCTATCATCCCTAATAAGCCAGGCTATCACAACGTACCCTCGTAGACCGAGAGCGGAAGCGTCTAGTGACGCGGTTGATGTAGTCAAACTTCTTCGCGATCCAACCGATCAAGCATCGAACGTACGGAGCCTCCGCGTTCAGCACACATTTAGCTTGATGACGTCCCACGAGCTCTTGATCCAGTAGAACCTCATGGGAGAGTTTTGTCAGCACGACGGCGTGGTGACGGAGATGATGTAGTTACCGTCGCAGGGCTTCGCCTAAGCGCTCCAACGATATGACCGATGTGTGTTTATGTGGAGGGGGGCACCGCACATGGTTGGGAGAGATCAACTGATCAACTTGTGTGTCCTTAGGATGCCCCCCTCCCCACGTATATAAAGGAGGGAGGGAAGGCCGGCCGACCTCTCTAGGCGCGCCAAAGGGAGGAGGAATCCTCCTCCTAGTAGGAGTAGGATTCCTCCTTTCCAAGTCCTACTAGGAGGGAAAGGAAGGAGAGGGGAAGGAGAAGGAAAGAGGGGGCGCAGCCCCTCCCCTAGTCCAATTCGGACTAGGCCCAGGGGCACGCGGCTAGCCCTCGTGGCTTCTCCTCTTTTTTCCCTAAAGCCCACTAAAGCCCATATGTACTCCCGTATTCCCGTAACTCCCCCGGTACTCCGAAAAATACCCGGATTACTCGGAACCTTTCCAATGTCCGAATATAGTCGTCCAATATATCGATCTTTACGGCTCGACCATTTCGAAAATATGTGATGTCCCCGGTCTCATACGGGACTTCGAACTACCTTCGGTACATCAAAACACATAAACTCATAATACCGATCGTCATCAAACGTTAAGCGTGCGGACCCTACGGGTTCGAGAACTATGTAGACATGACCGAGACTCATCTCCGATCAATAACCAATAGCGGAACCTAGATGCTCATATTGGCTCCTACATAATATACGAAGATCTTTATCGGTCAGACCGCATAACAACATACGTTGTTACTTTTGCCATCGGTATGTTACTTGTCCGAGATTCGGTCGTCGATATCACCATACCTAGTTAATCTCATTACCGGCAAGTCTCTTTACTCGTTCCGTAATACATCATCTCATGACTAACTCATTAGTCATTTGCTTGCAAGGCTTATTATGATGTGTAATATTGAGAGGGCCCAGAGATACCTCTCCGACACTCGGAGTGACAAATCCTATTCTTGATATATGCCAACACCACGAACACCTTCGAAGACAGCTGTAGAGCATCTTTATAATCACCCAGTTACGTTGTGACGTTTGATAGTACACAAGGTGTTCCCCCGGTATTCGGGAGTTGCATAATCTCATAGTCATAGGAACATGTATAAGTCATGAAGAAAGTAATAACAGTAAAACTAAATGATCATAGTGCTAAGCTAACGGATGGGTCTAGTCCATCACATCATTCTCATAATGATGTGATCCCGTTGATCAAATGACAACTCATGTCTATGGTTAGGAAACATAACCATATTTGATCAGTGAGCTAGTCTAGTAGAGGCATACTAGGGACACTCTGTATTGTCTATGTATTCACACATGTACTAAGTTTCCGGTTAATACAATTCTCGCATGAATAATAAACATTTATCATGATATAAGGAAATAAATAATAACTTTATTATTGCCTCTAGGGCATATTTCCTTCAGTCTCCCACTTGCACTAGAGTCAATAATCTAGTTCACATCTCCGATAGTTCACATCGTTATGTGAATAACACCCATTGTTCACATCGCCATGTGACCAACACCGAAAGGGTTTACTAGAGTCAATAATCTAGTTCACATAGCTATGTGATTAACACCCAAGAGTAATAAGGTGTGATCATGTTTTGGTTGTGAGAGCAGTTTAGTTAACGGGTCTGTTACATACAGACCTGTATGTATTTCACAAATTTCTATGTCTACAATGCTCTGCATGGAGCTACTCTAGCTAATTGCTCCCACTTCCAATATGCATCCAGATTGATACTTAGAGTCAACTGGATTAGTGAAAAGCTTGCATTGGTGTAACTCTTTACGAGAAACTCTTTATCACCTCCATAATCGAGAAAACATTTCCTTAGTCATCCAGTAACATGATCGCTGTCCAGTGATCTACTCCTGGATCACTTTTGTACCTCCTTGCCAAACTCATGGTAAGGTACACAACAGGTTTGGTACACAACATGGCATACTTTATAGAACTTATGGCTGAGGCATAGGGAATGACTTTCATTGTTTCTCTATCTTCCGCCGAGGTCGGGCTTTGAGTCTTACTCAACTTCATACCTTACAACTCAAGCAAGAACTCCTTCTCTAACTGATCCATTTTGAACTACTTCAAAAAACTTGTCAAGGTATGTACTCATTGAAAAAACTTATCAAGCGTCTTGATCTATCTCTATAGATTTTGATGCTCAATATGTAAGCAGCTTCACCGAGGTCTTTCTTTGAAAAAAAACTCCTTTTAAACACTCCTTTATGCTTTCTAGAAATTTCTACATTATTTCTGGTCGATAATATGTCATTCACATATACTTATCAGAAAAGGATGTAGTGCTCCCACTCACTTTCTTGTAAATACAGGCTTCTCCAAAAGTCTGTATAAAACCATATGCTTTGATCACCTCATCAAAGCGCATATTCCAACTCTGAGATGCTTGCACCAGTCCATAGATGGATTGCTGGAGCTTGCACACTTTGTTAGCACCTTTAGGAAAAACCTTCTGGTTGCATCATATACAACTCTTCTTTAAGATATCCATTCAGGAATGCAGTTTTGACATCCTTTTGCCAGATTTCATAATCATAAAATGCGGCAATTGCTAACATGATTCGGACAGACTTAAGCATCGCTACGGGTGAGAAAGTCTCATCGTAGTCAACTCTTTGAACTTGTCGAAAACCTTTCGCAACAAGTCGAGCTTTGTAAACAGTAACATTACCGTCAGCATCAGTCTTCCTCTTGAAGATCCATTTATTTTCGATGGCTTGCCGATCATCGGGCAAGTCAACCAAAGTCCACACTTTGTTCTCATACATGGATCCCATCTCAGATTTCATGGCCTCAAGACATTTTGCAGAATCTGGGCTCATCATCGCTTCCTCATAGTTCGTAGATTCATCATGGTCTAGTAACATGACTTCCAGAACCGGGTTGCCGTACCACTCTAGCGCGGAACCTACTCTGGTTGATCTACGAAGCTCAGTAGTAACTTGATCCGAAGTTTCATGATCATCATCATTAGCTTCCTCACTAATTGGTGTAGGAATCACTGGAACTAGTTTCTGTGATGTACTACTTTCCAATTTGGGAGAAGGTACAATTACCTCATCAAGTTCCACTTTCCTCCCACTCACTTCTTTCGAGAGAAACTCCTTCTCTAGAAAGGATCCATTCTTAGCAACGAATATCTTGCCTTCGGATCTGTGATAGAAGGTGTACCCAACAGTCTCCTTTGGGTATCCTATGAAGACATATTTCTCCGACTTGGGTTCGAGCTTATCTGGTTGAAGTTTTTTCACATAAGCATTGCAGCCCCAAAGTTTAAGAAACGACATCTTTGGTTTCTGGCCAAACCATGGTTCATAAGGTGTCGTATCAACGGATTTAGATGGTGCCCTTATTAAACGTGAATGCAACTGTCTCTAATGCATAACCCAAAACTATAGTGGTAAATCGGTAAGAGACATCATAGATCGCACCATATCTAATAAAGTACGGTTACGACATTCGGACACACCATTACAATGTGGTGTTCCGGGTGGCGTGAGCTGTGAAACTATTCCACATTGTTTTAAATGAAGACCAAACTCGTAACTCAAATATTCACCTCCACGACCAAATCGTAGAAACTTTATTTTCTTGTTACGATGATTCTCTACTTCACTCTGAAATTCTTTGAACTTCTCAAAAGTTTTAGACTTGTGCTTCATCAAGTAGATATACCCATATCTGCTCAAATCATCAGTGAAGGTCGGAAATTAACGATACCCGCCGTGAGCTTCAACACTCATCGGTCCACATACATCAGTATGTATGATTTCCAACAAATCTGTTGTTCGCTCCATTGTTCCGGAGAACGGAGTTTTAGTCATCTTGCCCATGAGGCATGGTTCGCAAGCACCAAGTGATTCATAATCAAGTGATTCCAAAAGTCCATCACTATGGAGTTTCTTCATGCGCTCTACACCAATATGACCTAAACGGCAGTGCCACAGATAAGTTGCACTATAATTATCAACCTTGCATCTTTTGTCTTCAATATTATGAATATGTGTATCACTACGATCGAGATCCAGCAAACTATTTTCATTGGGTGTATGACCATCGAAGGCTTTATTCATGTAAACAGAATAACAATTATTCTATGACTTTAAATGAATAATTGTATTCCAATAAATATGATCAAATCATATTCATGCTCAACACAAATGCCAAATAACATTTATTTAGGTTCTACACTAATCCTGAAAGTATAGGGAGTGTGTGATGATGATCATATCAATCTTGGAACCACTTCCAACACACATCGTCACTTCACCTTTAACTAGTGTATGTTCATTCTACAACTCTCGTTTCGAGTTACTAATTTTATCAAACTGAACCGGTATCAAATACCCAGGGTTTGCTATGAACACTAGTAAAATACACATCAATAATCTTTATATATCAAATATACCTTTGTTCACTTTGCCATCCTTCTTATCTGCCAAGTATCTAGGGCAGTTCCACTTCCAATGACAATTTCCTTTGAAGTAGAAGCACTTAGTTTCAGGATTAAGTTTAGCTTTTGGGCTTCTTCACGGGAGTGACAACTTGCTTGTCATTCTTCTTGAAGTTCCCCTTCTATCCCTTTGCCCTTTACTTGCAACAAGTGGTCTTGTTGACCATCAACACTTGATGCTCTTTCTTGATTTCTACCTTTGCCGATTTTAGCATCGCGAAGAGCTCGGGAATTACTTTCATCATCCCTTGCATATTATAGTTCATCACGAAGTTCTACTAACTTGGTGATAGTGACTAGAGAACTTAGTCAATTACTATCTTATCTGGAAGATTAACTCCCACTTGATTCCAGTAATTGTAGTACCCAGACAATCTGAGCACATGCTCACTGGTTGAGCTATTCTCCTCCATCTTGTTGGCAAAGTATTGTCAGAGGTCTTATACCTCTCGACACGTGCATGAGTATGAAATACTAATTTTAACTCTTGGAACATCTCATATGCTCCGTGGCGTTCAAAACATTTTTGAAGTCCCGGTTATAAGTCGTAAAGCATGGTGCACTAAATTATCAAGTAGTCATCATACCGAGCTTGTCAAACGTTCATAATGTCTACATCTGCTCCTGTAATAGATATGTCACCTAGCGATGCATCAAGGACATAATACTTCTGTGCAGCAATGAGGAAAATCCTCAGATCACGGAACAAGTCCGCATCATTGCTACTAACACCTTTCAACTTAGTTTTCTCTAGGGACATATCAAAAAACATAGGGGAGCTATAACGCGAGCTATTGATCTACAACATAATTTGCAAATACTATCAGGACTAAGTTCATGATAAATTAAAGTTCAATTTAATCATATTACTAAAGAACTCCCACTTAGATAGACATTCCTCTAGTCATCTAAATGATCACGTGATCCAAATCAACTAAACCATGTCCGATCATCACGTGAGATGGAGTAGTTTTCAATGGTGAACATATTATGTTGATCATATCTACTATATGATTCAAGCTCGGCCTTTCGGTCTCCAGTGTTCCGAGGCCATGTCTGTACATGCTAGGCTCGTCAAGTTTAACCCGAGTATTCTGCGGGTGCAAAACTGTCTTACACCCGTTGTATTTGAACGTAGAGCTTATCACATCCGATCATCACGTGGTGTCTCGGCACGACGAACTTTCGCAACGGTGCATACTCAGGGAGAACACTTGTACCTTGAAATTTAGTAAGGGATCATCTTATAATGCTACCGCCGTACTAAGCAAAATAAGAAGCATAATAAGATAAACATCACATGCAATCAAAATATGTGACATGATATGGCCATCATCATCTTGTGCTTTTGATCTCCATCTCCAAAGCATCGTCATGATCACCATTGTCACAGGTGCGACACCTTGATCTCCATCGTAGTATCGTTGTCGTCTCGCCAATTATTTCTTCCACGACTATCGCTACCGCTTAGTGATAAAGTAAAGCAATTACATGGCGATTGTATTTCATACAATAAAGCGACAATCATATGGCTCCTACCAGTTGCCGATAACTTTACAAAACATGATCATCTCATACAATAACGTATAACTCACCATGTCTTGACCATATCACATCACAACATGCCCTGCAAAAACAAGTTAGACGTGCTCTACTTTGTTGTTGCAAGTTTTACATGGCTGCTATGGGCTTAGCAAGAACCGTTCTTACCTATGCATACAAAAACCACAACGATTTTTCGTCAAGTATGTGTTGTTTTAACCTTCACAAGGACCGGGCGTAGCCACACCTGATTCTGCTAAAGTGAGAGAGACAGACACCCGCAAGTCACCTTTAAGCAACGAATGCTCATAACCGTGAAACAGTGTCGCGTAAGCGTACGCGTAATGTCGGTCCAGGCCGCTTCATCTCACAATACCGCCGAACCAAAGTATGACATGCTAGTAAGCAGTATGACTAGTATCATCCAGAACTCATTGTGTTCTACTCGTGCATATCATCTACACATAGACCTGGCTCTGATACCACTAATGTGGAACGTAGTATTTCAAAATTTTCATACGATCACGCAAGATCTATCATGCATAGCAACGAGAGGGGAGAGTGTGTCTACGTACCCTCGTAGACCGAGAGCGAAAGCGTCTAGTGACGCGGTTGATGTAGTCGAACTTCTTCGCGGTCCAACCGATCAAGCACCGAACGTACGGAGCCTCCGCGTTCAGCACACGTTCAGCTTGATGACGTCCCACGAGCTCTTGATTCATTAGAACCTCGCGGGAGAGTTTCGTCAGCACAACGGCGTGGTGACGGAGATGATGAAGTTACCGTCACAGGGCTTCGCCTAAGCGCTGCAACGATATGACCGAGATGTGTTTCGGTGGAGGGAGGGCACCGCACACGGTTGGGAGAGATCAACTGATCAACTTGTGTGTCCTTAGGGTGCCCCCCTCCCCACATATATAAAGGAGGGAGGGGAGGCCGGCCGGCCTCTCTAGGCGCGCCAAAGGGAGGAGGAATCCTCCTCCTAGTAGGAGTAGGACTCCTCCTTTCCTAGTCCTACTAGGACGGGAAGGAAGGAGAGGGGAAGGAGAAGGAAAGAGGGAGCGCAGCCCCTCCCCTAGTCCAATTCGGACTAGGCCCATGGGGCGCGCGGCTAGCCCTCGTGGCTTCTCCTCTTTTTCCCCTAAAGCCCACTAAGGCCCATATGTACTCATGTATTCCCGTAACTCCCCCGGTACTCCGAAAAATATTCGTATTACTCGGAACCTTTCCGATGTCTGAATATAGCCGTCCAATATACAATCTTTACGGCACGACCATTTCGAGACTCCTCGTCATGTCCCCGATCTCATCCGGAACTCCGAACTACCTTCGGTACATCAAAACACATAAACTCATAATACCGATCGTCATCAAACGTTAAGCGTGCGGACCCTACGGGTTCGAGAACTATGTAGACATAACCGAGACTCATCTCCAGTCAATAACCAATAGCGGAACCTGGATGCTCATATTGTCTCCTACATATTCTACGAAGATATTTATTGGTCAAACCGCATAACAACACACATTGTTCCTTTTTGTCATCGATATGTTACTTGTCCGAGATTCGATCGTCGGTATCACCATACCTAGTTATTCTCGTTACCAGCAAGTCTCTTTACTCGTTTCGTAATACATCATCTCATGACTAACTCATTAGTCATTTGCTTGCAAGGCTTATTATGATGTGTATTACCGAGAGGGCCCAGAGATACCTCTCCGACACTCGGAGTGACAAATCCTATTCTTGATCTATGCCAACACCACGAACACCTTCGGAGACACCTGTAGAGCAACTTTATAATAACCCAGTTACGTTGTGACGTTTGATAGCACACAAGGTGTTCCTTGTGGTATTCGGGAGTTGCATAATCTCATAGTCATAGGAACATGTATAAGTCATGAAGAAAGCAATCGCAGTAAAACTAAACGATCATAATGCTAAGCTAACGGATGGGTCTAGTCCATCACATCATTCTCCTAATGATGTGATCCCGTTGATCAAATTACAACTCATGTCTATGGTTAGGAAACATAACCATCTTTGATCAATGAGCTAGTCTAGTAGAGGCATACTAGGGACACACTGTATTGTCTATGTATTCACACATGTACTAAGTTTCCGGTTAATACAATTATAGCATGAATAATAAACATTTATCATGATATAAGGAAATAAATAATAACTTTATTATTGCCTCTAGGGCATATTTCCTTCAGCGAAGATGTTCGACTACATCAACCGCGTCACTAGACGCTTCCGCTTTCGGTCTACAAGGGTACGTAGACACACTCTCCACACTCGTTGCTATGCTTCTAGTAGATAGATCTTGCGTGATCGTAGGATTTTTTTTGAAATACTACGTTCCCCAACAGTGGCATCATGAGCCAGTTCTATGCGTAGATGATATGCCCGAGTAGAACACAATGAGTTGTGGGCGATAATCGTCATACTGCTTACCAGCATGTCTTACTTTGATTCGGCGGTATTGTGAGATGAGGCGGCCCGGACCGACATTAAGCGTACGCTTACGCGAGAGTGGTTTCACCATTACAAGCACTCGTTGCTTAAAGGTGACCGGCGTGTGTCTGTCTCTCTCACTTTAGTTGCATCGAGTGTGGCTATGCCCGGTCTTTATGAAGGTTAAAACAACATATACTTGACGAAAAATCGTTGTGGTTTTTGTATGCGTAGGTAAGAACGGTTCTTACTAAGCCCGTAGCAGCCACGTAAAACTTGCAACAATAAAGTAGATGACTTCTAACTTGTTTTTACAGGGCATGTTGTGATGTGATATGGTCAAGACGTGATGAGTTATACGTTATTGTATGAGATGATCATGTTTTGTAAAATTATCAACAACCGACAGGAGCCTTATGGTTGTCTCTTTATTGCATAAATTGTGAAGGACATGTAATTGCTTTACTTTATGACTATGAGTTAGCGATAGTAGTAGTAGCAATAGTTGGCGAGGCGACCACGACGCTACGATGAAGATCATGGTGTCTAGCCGGTGATGATGGAGATCATGACGATGCTTTGGAGATGGAGATCAAAAGCACAAGATGATGATGGCCATATCATGTCACATATTTTGATTGCATGTAATGTTTATCTTATTATGCTTCTTATTTTGCTTAGTACAGCGGTAGCGTTATAAGATGATCCCTTACAAAATTTCAAGGTATAAGTGTTCTCGCTGAGTATGCACCGTTGCGAAAGTTCGTCGTGCCGAGACACCACGTGATGATCGGGTGTGATAAGCTCTACGTTCAAATACATGGGGTGTAAGATAGTTTTGCACATGCAGAATTCTCGGGTTAAACTTGACGAGTCTAGTTTGTACAGACATGGCCTCGGAACACTGGAGACCGAAAGGTCGAGCGTGAATCATATAGTAGATATGATTAACATAAGATGTTCAGCATTGAAAACTACTCCATCTCATGTGATGATCGGACATGGTTTAGTTGATTTGGATCACGTGACCGTTTAGATGACTAGAGGGATGTCTATCTAAGTGGGAGTTCTTTAGTAATATGATTAATTGAACTTTAATTTATCATGAACTTAGTCCTGGTAGTATTCACATATCTATGTTGTAGATCAATAGCTAGCGATGTAGCTTCCCATTTATTTTTCATATGTTCCTAGAGAAATATAAGTTGAAAGATGATAGTAGCAATGATGCGGACTTGTTCCGTGATCTGAGGATTTTCCTCATTGTTGCACAGAAGAATTATGTTCTTGATGCACCGCTAGGTGACAGACCTATTGCACGAGCAGATGCAGACGTTATGAACGTTTTGACAAAAGCTCGGTATGATGACTACTTGATAGTTTAGTGCACCATGCTTTACGGCTTAGAACCATGACTTCATAAAATGTTTTGAATGGCACGGAGCATATAAGATGTTCCTAAGAGTTGAAATTGGTATTTCATACTCATGCCCTTCTGAAGAGGTATGAGACCTCTGTCAGTACTTTTCCTACAAGATGGATGAGAATAGCTCAACCAGTGAGCATGTGCTCAGATTGTGTGGGTACTACAATTGCTTGAATCAAGTGGGAGTTTATCTTCTAGATAAGATAGTAATTGAAAAAGTTCTCTAGTCACTATCTCCAAGTTACTAGAACTTCGTGATGAACTATAATATGCAAGGGATGATGAAAGTAATTCTCGAGCTCTTCGCGATGCTGAAATCGACGAAGGTAGAAATCAAGAAAAAGCATCAAGTGTTGATGGTTGACAAGACCACTAGTTTCAAGTAAAAGGGCAAAGGAAAAGAAAGGGAACTTCAAGAAGAATGGCAAGCAAGTTGCTACTCCCATGAAGAAACCCAAAGCTAGACCCAAGACTGAAACTGAGTGCTTCTATTGCAAAGGAAATGGTCACTGGAAGCGGAACTACCCTAGAAACTTGGTGGATAAGAAGGATTGCAAAGTGAACAAAGCTATATTTTATATACATGTTATTGATGTGTACTTTACTAGTGTTTATAGCAACCCCTCGGTATTTGATACTGGTTCAGTTGCTAAGAGTAGTAACTCAAAACGGGAGTTGCAGAATGAACAAAGACTAGTTAAGGGTGAAGTGACGATGTGTGCTGGAAGTGGTTCCAAGATTGATATGATCATCATCCCACACTCCCTATACTTTCGGGATTAGTGTTGAACCTAAATAAATGTTGTTTGGTGTTTGCGTTGAGCATGAATACGATTTGATCATGTTTATTGCAATATTTTTATTCATTTAAAGTCAGAGAATAATTGTTGTTCTGTGTACATGAATAAAACCTTCGATGGTCATACACCCAATAAAAATAGTTTGTTGGATATCGATCGTAGTGATACAATATTCATAATATTGAAGCCAAAAGATGCAAAGTTAATAATGATAGTGCAACTTATTTGTGGCACTGCCGTTTAGGTCATATTGGTGTAAAGCGCATGAAGAAACTCCATCCTGATGGGCTTTTGGAATCACTTGATTATGAATCATTTGATGATTGCGAACAATGCCTCATGGGCAAGATGACTAAGAATCCGTTCTTCGGAACAATGGAGCGAGCAACTGACTTAATGGAAATAATACATACTGACGTATGCGGTCCGATGAGTGTTGAGGCTCGCGACGGGTATCATTATTTTCTGACCTTCACAGATTATTTGAGCAGATATGGGTATATCTACTTGATAAAACATAAGTCTGAAACATTTGAAAAGTTCAAAGAATTTCAGAGTGAAGTGGAAAATCATCATAACAAGAAAACAAAAGTTTCTACGATCATATCGCGGAGGTGAATATTTGAAGTTACGAGTTTGGCCTTCATTTAAAACAATGTGAAATAGTTTCACAACTCACGCCACCTGGAACACCACAACATCATGGTGTGTCCGAACGTCGTAACCGCACTTTATTAGATATGGTGTTATCTATGATGTCTCTTACCGATTTACCACTATCGTTTTGGGGTTATGCATTAGAGACAGCTGCATTCACGTTAAATAGGGCACCATCTAAATCCATTGAGACGATATTGTATGAACCATGGTTTGGTAAGAAACCTAAGCTGTCGTTTCTTAAAGGTTGGGGCAGCGATGCATATGTGAAAAACTTTCAACCTGATAAGCTTGAACCCAAATCGTAGAAATGTGTCTTCATAGGATACCCAAAGGAAACTATTGGGTACACCTTCTATCACAGATCCAAAGGCAAGATATTCGTTGCTAAAATGGATACTTTCTAGAGAAGGAGTTTCTCTCTAAAGAAGTGAGTGGTAGGAAAGTGGAACTTAATGAGGTAATTGTACCTTCTCCCAAATTGGAAAGTAGTACATAACAGAAAATAGTTCTAGTGATTCCTGCACCAATCAGCGAGGAAGCTAATGATGATGATCATGAAACTTCAGATCAAGTTACTACTGAACCTCGTAGGTCAACCAGAGTGCGTTCCACGCCAGAGTGGTACGGTAACCCGGTTCTGGAAGTCATGTTACTAGACCATGATGAACCTACGAACTATGAGGAAGCGATGATAAGCCCAGATTCCGTAAAATGGCTTGAGGCCATGAAATCTGAGATGGGATCCATGTATGAGAACAAAGTGTGGACTTTGGTTGACTTGCCCAATGATCGGCAAGCCATTGAAAATAAACGGATCTTTAAGAGGAAGACTGACATCGATGGTAATGTTACTGTCTACAAAGCTCGACTTGTTGCGAAAGGTTTTTGACAAGTTCAGGGTGTTGACTACGATGAGATTTTCTCACTCGTAGCGATGCTTAAGTCTATCCGAATCATGTTAGCAATTGCCGCATTTTATGAAATCTGGCAAATGGATAACAAAACTGCGTTCTTTAATGGATTGATTAAAGAAGACTTGTATATGATGCAACCAGAAGGTTTTGTCAATCCTAAAGGTGCTAACAAAATGTGCAAGCTCCAGCGATCCATCTATGGACTGGTGCAGGCCTCTCATAGTTGGAATATATGCTTTGATGAGGTGATCAAAGCATATAGTTTTATACAGACTTACGGTGAAGCCTGTATTTACAAGAAAGTGAGTGGGAGCACTACAGCCTTTCTGATAAGTATATGTGAATGACATATTGTCGATCGGAAATGATGTAGAATTTTCTGGAAAGCATAAAGGAGTGTTTGAAAGGATTTTTTCAAAGAAAGACCTCTGTGAAGCTGCTTACATATTGAGCATCAAGATCTATAGAAATAGATCAAGATGCTTGATAAGTTTTTTCGATGAGTACATACCTTGACAAGTATTTGAAGTAGTCCAAAATGGAATAGTCAAAGAAAGAGTTCTTGCATGTGTTGCAAGGTGTGAAGTTGAGTAAGACTCAAAGCCTGACCACATCAAAAGATAGAGAGAGAATGAAAGTCATTCCCTATGCCTCAGCCATAGGTTCTATAAAGTATGACATGTTGTATATCAGGCCTATTGTATGCCCTGCCCTGAGTTTGGTAAGGGAGTACAATTTTGATATAGGAGTATATCACTGGACAACGGTCAAAATTATCCTTAGAGGACTAAGGAAATATTTCTCGGTTATGGAGGTGATAAAGAGTTCATCGTAAAGAGTTACGTTGATGCAAGCTTTGACACCGATCTAGATGACTCTGAGTCTTGATCTGGATACATATTGAAAGTGGGAGCAATTAGCCAGAGTAGCTCCGTGCATAGTATTGTAGACATAGAAATTTGCAAAATACATACGGA
Organism: Secale cereale; assembly: GCA_902687465.1. Classification (NCBI taxonomy): domain Eukaryota; kingdom Viridiplantae; phylum Streptophyta; class Magnoliopsida; order Poales; family Poaceae; genus Secale; species Secale cereale. The sequence continues at coordinate 749,963,997 of LR738711.1, read as the reverse complement.
TTTGAATGTAATAGACTCGCTGACTAAACTTATCTCACGAAGCAAAACATGATCACACCTTAGTACTCTCTGGGTGTTAATCACATGGCGATGTGAACTAGATCATTGACTCTAGTAAACCTTTTGGGTGTTAGTCACATGGCGATGTGAACTATGGGTGTTATTCACATAACGATGAGAACTATTGGTATTAAATCACATGGCGATGTGAACTGGATTATTGACTTTAGTGCAAGTGGGAGACTGGAGGGAATATGCCCTAGAGGCAATAATAAAGTTGTTATTTATATCTCCTTATATCATGATAAATGTTTATTATTCATGCTAGAATCGTATTAACCAGAAACTTAGTACATGTGTGAATACATAGACAAAACAGAGAGTCCCTAGTATGCCTCTACTAGACTAGCTCGTTAGTCAAAGATGGTTATGTTTCTTAACCAGACACGAGTTGTCATTTGACCAACGGGATCACATCATTAGAAGAATGATGTGATGGACAAGACCCATCTGTCAGCTTAGCATTATGAGCGTTTAGTTTTACTGCTATTGCTTTCTTCGTGACTTATACATGTTCCTCTGACTATGAGATTATGCAACTCCCGAATACCGGAGGAACACCTTGTGTGCTATCAACGTCACAACATAACTGGGTGATTATAAAGATGCTCTATAGGTGTCTCCAAAGGTGTTTGTTGTGTTGGCATAGATCGAGAATATGATTTGTCACTCCGAGTGTCGGAGAGGTATCTTTGGGCCCTCTCGGTAATACACATCGTAATAAGCCTTGCGAGCAAACGACTAATGAGATAGTCACGAGATGATGTATTACGAAACGAGTAAAGAGACTTACCGGTAACGAGATTGAACTAGGTATGATGATACCGACGATCGAATCTCGGGCAAGTAACATACCTATGACAAAGGGAACAACGTATGTTGTTATGCGGTTTGACCGATAAAGATCTTCATAGAATGTGTAGGAGCCAGTATGAGCATCCAGGTTCCACTATTGGTTATTGACCGGAGATGAGCCTCGGTCATGTCTACATAGTTCTCGAACCCGTAGGGTCCGCACGCTTAACGTTCGACGATGATCGGTATTATGAGTTTTGATGTACCGAAGGTAGTTCGGAGTCCCGAATATGATCATGAACATGACGAGGAGTCTCAGAATGTCCGAGACATAAAGATTAATATATTGGATGACTATATTCGGATACTGGATGAGTTCCGGGGGTCACCAGATATTTATGGGAGTGCTGGGGGGTTATCGGAACCCCCGGGGGGACTATTGGGCCTACATGGGCCATAGGGAAGAGGGGATGCAGCCGACAAGGGGCAGCCGCACCCCTCCCTATAGGGAGTCCCAATTGGACAAGGGAGGGGGTCGCCCCCCCCCTTTCCTTCTCCTCTTCCCTCTCCTTCCTTCCCCCTTCCTCCTCCTAGTTGGACTAGGAAAGGAGGAGTCCTACTCCTACTAGGAGGAGGACTCCTCCCTCTCCTTGGCGCGCCTAGGGCCGGCCAGCCTCCCCCCTTGCTCCTTTATATACAGGGGCAGGGGGCACCCTAGAACACACAAGAAACATTGTTTTAGCCGTGTGCGGTGCCCCCCTCCACAGAAACACACCTCGGTCATATCGTTGCAGTGCTTAGGCGAAGCCCTGCGCCGGTAACTTCATCATCTCCGTCACCACGCCATCGTGCTGATGAAACTCTCCCGTGAAGCTCAACTGGATCAAGAGCTCGTGGGACGTCATCAAGCTGAACGTGTGCTGAACGCGGAGGTGCCGTACGTTCGGTGCTTGGATCGGTTGGATCGTGAAGACGTCCGACTACATCAACCGCGTCACTAGACGCTTCCGCTTTCGATCTACGAGGGTACGTAGACACACTCTCCCCACTCGTTGCTATGCTTCTAGTAAGATAGATCTTGCGTGATCGTAGGATTTTTTTTGAAATACTACGTTCCCCAACATTACTTCTCAAAACTGTACAATGTACATGTTACAATTACATTTGACATTCCCTTACACACTTTGGGGCAAGGGGTTATGATGACTATGGCTACAATTCTAATCGGTAGGGAGGGAGTCTAAATGTAGGCAGATGAACTCGTTCTTATTCTCTTTGACTCTTTGTTGGAGCAGACCAAAATCTTCTTTGAATCTGAGTAACCAGGAGTGATGAGTGGGTTGAATGTTCCTGAAGATTTTATTGTTCCTTTCTTTCCAGATGCTCCATGATGATTGCAAGAATACTTCCATGTTGGCTTGTTCCAGTTATTGTTAGCATGATCCAGTCAAGTAAGGCGTGTGTAGTTGTCTCCGAGGTACATCCCAAGACGCAACCAACATTGTTTACTGAATGGGCATTTGAGTATCATGTGGTCTATGTCTTCCTCAGTTTGTCCACATAGGAGGCAGTTCAAGTCACTTCATATATTGTAGTGTATTCTCTTTACCATATTGCGTGTATTAAGGCGATCTGATAATAGCAGCCAACCAAATACTTTAATCTTGATCGTCACTTTAGATTTCCATAGCCAATGATATGATTTGTGCACAGTGACATCTCTGAAAGTGAATTTGTAGAATCATCTGGCCGTGTATTCATTGGTGCCCCACATGTAGGACCAAGTATCCTTAGTTGCATTGTTCATTAAAACATGCGCCACCATTTGTTGTGTGTCTCGGGCCTCGTCATGGGCCTGTGCAGATAGTGGTAGGTGGGACGTGATGACCCACAAGTGTAGGGGATCTATCGTAGTCCTTTCAATAATTAAGAGTGTCGAACCCAGCGAGGAGCAGAAGAAAACGACAAGCGGTTTTCACCAAGGTATTTTCTGCAAGCACTGAAATTATTGATAATGGATAGTCTTGTGATAAGATATTTTGTAATGGGTAACAAGTAACAAACGTAACAAAGGTGCAACAAGTGTCATGGGAACGATTCCGACAATAATAAGGTATATGGTAAAGGAGCATGATCTATCGAGATGCACATGGGATACAAGGTGATTTTAGCGAGTTCGGGCCTCTCGCGGTGGGGATAACAGCCCTACATCTCGTGCTCCGGAGAGGCTTTGTTTTATCTGAGTATGTATCCAGAGATTACAATGCGAGAGAGAGAGAGAGAGAGGAACGGATCCTCATGCCCGAGCCAAGTCCCGAGACTCATGGAGAGAGAGAGAGAGAAGAAGATGATGATGAAGAAGAAGCCCCCCAAGTCTAGTGGTGGGGGTGGCTTATATAGAGTGCGCCACCCCCTCACCTCCTATGTTACAAAGTGGGGCATTGTTGCCATAATGTCAGATGATGCTCCGACTGCATTGTCTACTATTGGTCTTCGCATATCCGAGTGAGACAGTCGATCGAGTGGTCGACTGTCATCTGAGTGGACGGTATGTTGCTTGTGCGAGTGGATAGTATGTCTGTGTGAAACTTATCTGGACTCACCTGACGTGTGGACCCCATGCTTGAATATATTTTTACCCTTTGCGGTCCTACCTATTATGTGTATCCCCAACATTATCCCCCGAATCAATTGCGATTTTGCAGAACAAGTTTGTGAAAGACACAATTTGGCCCGAGTGATTACGGGAATACTCGAAACATGTCGTCGTGCTTTCAGTCAACCAAGGTTCGAAAAAAATCTCAATGGATTCCGTGTTGGAAATATGCCCTAGAGGAAATAATGAAATGGTTATTATTATATTTCCTTGTTCATGATAATTGTCTATTGTTCATGCTTTAAATGTATTATCTGGAAATCGTAATGCATGTGTGAATACATAGACCACAACATGTCCCTAGTGAGCCTCTAGTTGACTAGCTTGTTGATCAATAGATGGTTACGGTTTCCTGACCATGGACATTGGATGTCATTGATAACTGGATCACATCATTAGGAGAATGATGTGATGGACAAGACACAATCCTAAGCCTAGCACAAGATCGTGTAGTTCGTATGCTAAAGCTTTTCCAATGTCAAGTATCCTTTCCTTAGACCATGAGATTGTGCAACTCCCGGATACCGTAGGAGTACTTTGGGTGTGCCAAACGTCACAACGTAACTGGGTGGCTATAAAGGTACACTACGGGTATCCCCGAAAGTATCTCTTGGGTTGGCACGAACCGAGACTGGGGTTTGTCACTCCGAATGATGGAGAGGTATCTCTGGGCCCACTTGGTAAGACATCATCGTAATGAGCTCAACGTGACTAAGGGGTTGGTCACGGGATGATGTCTTATGGAACGAGTAAAGAGACTTGTGATGGCTTCTCGCCCCTCGTTGGTTACCCCAAGTGGAAGGTTTGAGATGTAGCGTAACGGCAAGTTTCCCTTGGCAAAGATACCAAGGATCGAATCCCGTGAGACTCCGAGGGTCGACAAGAAGGTGTCAAGGGCGCCAGAAACTTTCGCTTGACAGGACCTGCACACAGATACAAATAACTTTGCTCCCAACGAGTACAGAGAGGTTGTCAATCCCTCCGGCCTTGTCGTTTACAAAGGATCAAACGCAAGAGATAATGGTGATAGGTATTACTGCAACTAGGAAACAAGAACAGGAAGTAAATAGCGGGTGTGATCAGTGATGGTAATATGGACCGGGGTCCCATGATGTTCACTAGTGATGTCTCTCTCCCAAAAGACGATAAAACAGCTAAGCGAGGTAAACAAATTACAGCTGGGCAATTGACAAGATTATGTGCGCAAACCAATGCTAACTATGCTGCAAAGAAAGGTAGAGGCTCAAAAGCATGGGCGGTACGCCAAGGCAAGTAGACCGAAATCCATATGCATCTACTACTAATCATCCACCTTGAGATATATATCCAGAACATCTCGCTGGTATTAAGTTGCGAGTCCCACCCAAAGTGTAAACTCAAAGCAACAGACAACTGCATTAAAAGAACTTTGCGTAAAGTAAACAATCCTTGCACCCGCAAGTACAAGCACCGTTGTTTTCCCCCTTATGGCAACAGCACATCCCCTAGACTCATGTTTCTGTCACTCAAGCTAGTCATCGAGGGGCATGAACCCACAATCAAGCATAACGTTCCCTCTTGGAGTTACTACCTACTACTCGGCCAAAGCAATAAATAGCAACGGAGAACATGCAATAATTACTCAAGAACATAAATATAAAAGAGGTGAATCAAATATATTACTCACACACAATCTGAACATAATCTCATAATCCATCGGATCCCAGCAAACTCAGCATAGCAACAGCATAAAGATTACATATGTGCCTCGATCATGTAGGGCAGCTCACGAGGTCTAATCCATGAAGAACAAGAAGGGGAGGAGAACATCACATAGCTACTGGTCATGGACCCATGGTCCAAGGGATACTACTCACGGATCATCCGGGAAGCGTCCATGGTGGTGGAGAAGCTCCCGGTGGTGGTTCTCCCCTCCGGCAGGGTGCCGGGAAGAGTTCTCCTGGTGCTCCCGATCTTGGAAGCGCGGCGGCGGCAGAATAGAGATGAGATCGTGAAAAAGGGTTCCGTCCTCGAGGGTTTCGGGACGCGTGTTAAATATATGCCAAAGGGGGGCACCAGAGGCGGAGAGGGGGGCCCAGGCACCCCCCCCCCCCCGGCGCGGCCAGGGGTGGGGCCGCCCCCCAGGGCGCCTGGAGCCCCTCTGGGCCCCCTCTGGCCTTACTTTTGCCGCATGGAAGCTTCTGGAGCGCTGATTTTGTATATATTTTTCCCGGAATTTTTCTGGCAATTTAAGTAATGGGAAAACCTGAAATACAAAAACAGCAGAAAACAGAAGCTGGCACTGGGGTGCACTGAGTTAATAGGTTAGTCCAAATACGATCAAAAGTGTATGGAAGTGCATAAATATCATAGCAATATCACACAAAAGAGGCATGGAGCAAGCAGAAATTATAGATATGTTTTGGACGTATCAACATCCCCAAGCTTAATTCCTGCTCGTCCTCGAGTAGGTAAATGATAACAAGCATAATTTCTGTGGTGACATGCTATTAACCATATAAGAACTTTTAAGTAAAGCAATCAAGGCATGTAATCCAATTCAAGTCATAACAAACAAGAGTCTATATTAGCATTGTAACAAGTAACATAAGAACATAAAGGTGCAAGAGCTCTCGCTGTCCGTGACTCGAATGTCTCCAAATGGTGTTTGCGTGCAAGAAAGGGGATAGGGATATATGAGAGTAAAACATAGTTTTTATATTGTTGAGAACTTAATCTACTAAAGTTTTACACTTGGTCTTCTTTGGAATCTTATCTTGACTCATCCCCAGACCGTCAGCCAGGTACAAGTCAAAATGATCCACTCCCTTTCGATATTTTGAGCACTCATGCAATGGATGAGCGTAAGCAAGAAAGTCGACACTTAGGATGGCAAAGAGAGAAAAAAATGATAGAGGGGGAAGACAAAAAGGTGTGAAAGGCTCACATCAATGAGGACAATCATCGGCGAGAGAAAGCCAAATGATAGATATGATGCGAGGAGTAGGGATTGCCATGCAACGGATGCACATATGAGCTAAGGTAAGCTCTCCAATGGAACTAGTGGGGGTGCATCCAACTTGCTTGCTCAAGAAGACCTAGAGCTCTTTTGAGGAGGCTCATCATCGGAATATACAAGCCAAGTTCTATAGTGTAAAGGTCCCCACATAGCTATATGCATGAATGATAATCTCTATGGAGTACAAGGTATAAGATGGAGTACGAGTGTGGATCTCTCAAAAGAAAATAGTAGTGTGCCCCCTTCTCTCTTTTTATTTCTTTTTCTCTTTTTCCTATTTTTTTATATTTTTTTTGTGGCCTCAATGGCTCTTTCTATTTATCTCTCATTTGTCCTCTTTGGGATCTTTTTTCATTTGTCCTCTTTGGGATCTTTTGATTTGTCCTCTTTGGGATATTTTCCTCACTTTAGGGGCAACACTCTATGTATACAAGAAGTATAGAAGATCTTTCACACTTTACAAAAGTACTCAACATAAAGAAAATGAAACTATCATGATGTATGCAAATGTATGCCTCTGCCAGTGTAGCAGGATATGCAATGATACTAGCGCGTCATGTAGCAATGATTAGGGCAAGGCCCAACTAGCATGCGGCTCATCGATCAAGCAAAAAGCATTTATGACATGAAGATCAAGTCATGGGAGGATGGATGTTGCATGGCAATGTATCTCGGAAAGGCTATGGAAATGCCTTAATAGGTAGGTATGGTGGCTGTTTTAAGGAAGGATATAATGAGGCTTATGATGACAGAGCGTATCGTGCCAAGGATTTGGATGCACCGGCGAAGTATGCACCAACTCTCGAGGTGAGAAAGGGCAATGCACGGTACCGAAGAGGCTAGAAAAATATGGATAGGTGGAAGTGTCAACCTTCGAATATTCACATTAGTCCGAAGAACTCATGCACTTATTATCGGTAACTCTCAATCTAATTAGGAGGTTCTCAAAGAGACAAGTACCCCGAGGAGGAGTGTATGGGGGTTTGGTTACCCTTGCGCATCCTCGACCCATGGTACGTGAGTGTACTCTAATATTCGATCCCTCCAAAGATTAGTGATCCATTTAGTAGCTAAAGTTCTCAACTATTTTGTAGGTTTTTGAAAATAAACACGGATTGCCCAAAATACGACATCTATCACTAATAGGCTAAAGCTCTTGACACCAAAAGTTCAAACATTACTCATGGCAATACCTCAAAACTATTGCAAGTTACTACTAAAATTAAATAGCAACCTCAATTACCTACTTTAAGTTAAGACACACAACTCAGTGCAACAGACAAACTCTCTTAACAAGATAAACATGAAAACTCAAGAGAGTTCAGCAACCAACTAAACAAAAGCTCTTTAAAAAGAAAAGCATGAAAACTAAGAGCTAAACATGACAGTAGCTATTGAAAGACAAAGAACCAACACGACAAAGATAAGCATGAAAATCCTATGTTGGGTTCTAGGTTGAAGTGGAGCGTGTTTCTCTCCCACACAAAGAAAGCTGGGTTCCAACTCGTTATGAACAGCAAGCAAAGCTAAAGAAAACTAAAAGCAAGACGCTCCAAGTATAGCACATAACGCATGAAGTGATTAAAATATAGTGGAATGAAAGACGAACTGATAATTGTTGATGGAGAAGGGGATGCACGGGGGCATCCCCAAGCTTAGACGCTTGAGTCTTCTTGAATATTTCTTAGGGGTGCACGGGGGCATCCCCAAGCTTGAGCGTTTGACCCTCCTGAATCTTTTTATCATCTTCCCTCGCACACTTGAAAACTCCCTTCATACATAACTCATCATAATCTGATTAGCGAGGTTAGTACCCATAATAAAATAATTTTTCCTTGCTGGAAATAAAGATAATCTTGAAGATCTAATGTTTCTCAAGATTGACAAAAGGTTTTTGCAAAGAAAAAGCAAGCTCAAGGTTTGCAAAACGAAGAAAAGGCAAAACAGGACAGAATCTGTGAAAACAGACCAGCAGGTAGTAAATAATTTTTTCGGGTCACTTCTGCAACTCAAATCAAAAAACTCAGAACAGATGCATGAAAGCCAATTGTATAGATCAAGTTGTCAAAAAAATTCAGATCAAAAAGATGATCTGGTGATTTTATACGATTTTTTCTGTCCAAGGACAGAATCTGTTTTCTGGACTGCACATCATAACTTTTGAACTTTCTTGCAATCAGAGGCTAAACTTGGCACAAAGCTGAAAAGTAAAGATACAATGATGATGCTACTGTAGTAACAAACATCAAGACACAACAAAAGCAAAATAAAACTTTATTCATTGTGGGCTGCCTCCCAAAAGCGCTTTCTTTTATGCCTTTAAGCTAGGCATAATGCATAGAGATCAAGTTGTATCAATTGAACCATCATCAAGATCATCAAAAAGCTCTTCAATAGTACAACTAGTCTTAAGAGGACTTTCAAAGAAAGGCCTAATAGAGATACTTCTAGGGAGAAGACCAAAAGGTAAAAAGTCAATGGAAGATTCATTTATAAATTTATCAAGGAGAGGTGTTTCTTCCAAAGTCTTCACAGTTTCAACCCCTTTGGCAATAGGTGGATTACTCTTGGAACGAGGAGCCTTTGGAACGTAAACGAACTTAGGCTCCTTCTTTGCCGGAGTTTCTACCTTTTTGGTTTTGATTGAGGAGAAAGTAGTTCCTAAAGTGTCAAAGATTTCCTCAATCTTGTCTACCCTAGAAGAATCCAAGTCATGGGATTTGATGGTCTCAAAAGTTTTGAGAATTTTATGCATGGAGCTGTCAAGCCTATTCAAATTCCCTTGGATCTTACGATCCAACTCATTTATCTTATTAATGTTTGGCATCTCTAGCTCTATCTTTTCAAGTTTTTTCATAATGTGAGCTAGGGTAATGTCCTCTTGAATGCTAACAAGAGGGGGGTTTTCAACAAGATTTTCCATAATACTAAGAGATTCCCAAACTGGGGCTTCTAGGAAATTTCCATTGCTAGCAGAATCTAGAATAAACCTATTCCAAGAAGTAATTCCAACATAAAAATTTCTAAGCAGGATAGTAGTAGGTTGCTTCTTGGTGGCTCTTTTATGAGAATCATTAATTCTATACCAAGCATCTTTTAGACTTTCACCACCTCTTTGTTTAAAGGTGAGCACTTCTGCCTCGCCAAAGGCAAAAGGACCAGACATAATACCAACTAAAAGCGAGATAAATATTTTTGTGATTTTTGGTAAAGGAAACTAAAGCAAAAACTGAAAGGTAAACTAACAAGACTAAAAAGCAAAGGTAAAAGATAGCGCGCAACTCCCCTATCTTGAAGAGTGGAGTCCTCGGCAACGGCGCCAGAAACTTTGCTTGATGGCTTCTCGCCCCTCGTTGGTTACCCCAAGTGGAAGGTTTGAGATGTAGCGTAACGACAAGTTTCCCTTGGCAGAGATACCAAGGATCGAATCCCGTGAGACTCCAAGGGTCGACAAGAAGGTGTCAAGGGCGCCAGAAACTTTCGCTTGACAGGACCTGCACACAGATACAAATAACTTTGCTCCCAACGAGTACGGAGAGGTTGTCAATCCCTCCGACCTTGTCGTTTACAAAGGATCAAACGCAAGAGATAATGGTGATAGGTATTACTGCAACTAGGAAACAAGAACAGGAAGTAAATAGCGGGTGTGATCAGTGATGGTAATATGGACCGGGGTCCCATGATGTTCACTAGTGATGTCTCTCTCCCAAAAGACGATAAAACAGCTAAGCGAGGTAAACAAATTACAGCTGGGCAATTGACAGGATTATGTGCGCAAACCAATGCTAACTATGCTGCAAAGAAAGGTAGAGGCTCAAAAGCATGGGCGGTACGCCAAGGCAAGTAGACCGAAATCCATCTGCATCTACTACTAATCATCCATCTTGAGATATCTATCCAGAACATCTCGCTGGTATTAAGTTGCGAGTCCCACACAAAGTGTAAACTCAAAGCAACAGACAACTGCATTAAAAGAACTTTGCGTAAAGTAAACAATCCTTGCACCCGCAAGGACAAGCACCGTTGTTTTCCCCCTTGTGGCAACAACACATCCCCTAGACTCATGTTTCTGTCACTCAAGCTAGTCATCAAGGGGCATGAACCCACAATCAAGCATAACGTTCCCTCTTGGAGTTACTACCTACTACTCGGCCAAAGCAATAAATAGCAACAGAGAACATGCAAGAATTACTCAAGAACATAAATATAAAAGAGGTGAATCAAATATATTACTCACACACAATCTGAACATAATCTCATAATCCATCGGATCCCAGCAAACTCAGCATAGCAACAGCATAAAGATTACATATGTGCCTCGATCATGTAGGGCAGCTCACGAGGTCTAATCCATGAAGAACAAGAAGGGGAGGAGAACATCACATAGCTACTGGTCATGGACCCATGGTCCAAGGGAGACTACTCACGGCTCATCCGGGAAGCGTCCATGGTGGTGGAGAAGCTCCCGGTGGTGGTTCTCCCCTCCGGCAGGGTGCCGGGAAGAGTTCTCCTGGTGCTCCCAATCTTGGAAGCGCGGCGGCGGCGGAACAGAGATGAGATCGCGAAAAAGGGTTCCGTCCTCAAGGGTTTCGGGACGCGTGTTAAATATATGCCAAAGGGGGGCACCAGAGGTGGAGAGGGGGGCCCAGGCGCCCCCCAGGGCGCCTGGAGCCCCTCTGGCCCCCCTCTGGCCCTACTTCTGCCGCATGGAAGCTTCTGGACCGCTGATTTTTTATATATTTTTCCCGGAATTTTTCTGGCAATTTAAGTAATGGGAAAACCTGAAATACAAAAATAGCAGAAAACAGAAGCTGGCACTGGGGTGCACTGAGTTAATAGGTTAGTCCAAATATGATCAAAAGTGTATGGAAGTGCATAAATATCATAGCAATTTCACACAAAAGAGGCATGGAGCAAGCAGAAATTATAGATACATTTTGGACGTATCAACTTGCCGTAACAAGATTGAACAAGGTATCATTATACCGACAATCGAATCTCGGGCAAGTACTATACCGGTAGACAAAGGGAATTGTATACGAGATTGATTGAATCCCTGACATCGTGGTTCATCCGATGAGATCATCGTGGAACATGTGGGAGCCAATATGGGTATCCAGATCCCGCTATTGGTTATTGGCCGGAGAGGTATCTTGGTCATGTCTGCATGGTTCCCGAACCCGTAGGGTCTACACACTTAAGGTTCGGTGACGCTAGAGTTGTTATGGGAATAGTATGTGGTTACCGAAGGTTGTTCGGAGTCCCGGATGAGATCCCGGACGTGACGAGGAACTCCGGAATGGTCCGGAGGCGAAGATCGATATATTGGATGAAGGGTATTGGAGTCCGAAATTGTCCCGGGGGTACCGGGTGACGACCAGCGTGTCCGAAAGTGGTTTCGGAGGCCCCGACAAGCGTTGGCAGCCTTATGGGCCAAGGGGAGGGGGCACATCAGCCCACTAAGGGGCTGAGCGCCCCTCCCACCCCATCTCACATAACCTGGAGAGGTGGGGGCGCCTTCCCTAGGGCAGCCGCCCCTCCCGGCTTGGGGGGCAAGTTTCCGAGGGGTGGGGGCGCCCAAACCCATCTAGGGTTTCCCGTGCGGCTGCTGCCCCTCCCCTAGGGAAACCCTAGGGCTCTTCCTCCTCCCCCTTTCCCCTATATATAGTGAGGGAGAGAGAGGGCAGCGGCACCCAAGCCCTGGCGCAGCCCTCTTCCCCTCCCAACTCCTCCTCTTCCTGCGTAGAGCTTGTCGAAGCCCTGTCGGAGAACTGCAAGCTCCACCACCACGCCGTCATGCTGCCGAAGCTCTTCCCCAACTTCTCCTCCCCCTTTTCTAGATCAAGAAGGAGGCGACGTCCCCGAGATGTACGTGTGTTGAACGCGGAGGCGCCGTTGTTCGGCGCTTAGATCGGAATCGACCGTGATCTGAATCGCTGCGTGTACGACTCCACCAACCGTGTTCTTGTAACGCTTCTGCATCGAGATATTTAAGGGTATGAAGATGCACTCCCTCCCTCTCGTTGCTAGTAAACTCCATAGATGGATCTTGGTGATGCGTAGGAATTTTTGTTTGTTTTTCTGCAACAATCCCCAACAGTGGCATCATGAGCTAGGTCTATGCGTCGTTACTATGCACGAGTAGAACACAAGATTGTTGTGGGCGTAGATCATGTCAATTTACTTGCCGCTACTAGTATTATCTTGATTTGGCGGCACCACGGGATGAAGCGGCCCGGACCGACCTTACACGTACGCTTACGTGAGACAGGTTCCACCGACTAACATGCACTAGTTGCATAAGGTGGCTAGCGGGTGTCTGTCTCTCCCACTTTAGTCGGATTGGATTCGATGAAAAGGGTCCTTATGAAGGGTAAATAGAAATTGGCATATCACATTGTGGTTTTGGCATAGGTAAGAAACGTTCTTGCTAGAAACCTATTGCAGCCACGTAAAAACTTGCAACAACAATTAGAGGACGTCTAACTTGTTCTTGCAGCATGTGCCGTGTGATGTGATATGGACAAAAGGATGTGGTGAATGATATATATATATATATATATGATGTATGAGATTGATCATGTTCTTGTAATAGGAATCACGACTTGCATGTCGATGAGTATGACAACCGGCAGGAGCCATAGGAGTTTACTTTATTTTACTCCACCAACCTGTGTGTCATTGAAAATGCCATGTAATTACTTTACTTTATTGCTAACCGTTAGCCATAGTAGTAGAAGTAATGTTTGGCGAGACAACTTCATGAAGACACGATGATGGAGATCATGGTGTCATGCCGGTGACAATGATGATCATGGAGCCCCGAGGATGAAGATCAAAAGGAGCAAAATGATATTGGCCATATCATGTCACTATTTGATTGCATGTGATGTTTATCATGTTTTACATCTTATTTGCTTAGAACGACGGTAGCATAAATAAGATGATCTCTCACTAAAATTTCAAGAATTGTGTTCCCCCTAACTGTGCACCGTTGGTAAGTTTTGTTGTTCCGAAGCACCACGTGATGATTGGGTGTCATAGGTCCTAACGTTCGCATACAACGGTGATACGTCCAAAACGTATCTATAATTTCTGCTTGCTCCATGCCTCTTTTGTGTGATATTGCTATGATATTTATGCAATTCCATACACTTTTGATCATATTTGGACTAACATATTAACTCAGTGCACCCCAGTGCCAGCTCCTGTTTTCTGCTGTTTTTGTATTTCAGGTTTTCCCATTACTTAAATTGCCAGAAAAATTCAGGGAAAAATATATAAAAAATCAGCGCTCCAGAAGCTTCCATGCGACAGAAGTAGGGCCAGAGGGGGGCCAGAGAGGCTCCAGGCGCCCTGGGGGGGCGGCCCCACCCCTGGCCGCGCCGGGGGGGGCGCCTGGGCCCCCCTCTCTGCCTCTGGTGCCCCCCTTTGGCATATATTTAACACGCGTCCCGAAACCCTCGAGGACGGAACCGTTTTTCGCGATCTCATATCTGTTCCGCCGCCGCCGCGCTTCCAAGATCGAGAGCACCAGGAGAACTCTTCCCGGCACCCTGCCGGAGGGGAGAACCACCACCGAGAACTTCTCCACCACCATGGACGCTTCCCGGATGAGCCGTGAGTAGTCTCCCTTGGACCATGGGTCCATGACCAGTAGCTATGTGATGTTCTCCTCCCCTTCTTGTTCTTCATCGATTAGACCTCGTGAGCTGCCCTACATGATCGAGGCACATATGTAATCTTTATGCTGTTGCTATGCTGAGTTTGCTGGGATCCGATGGATTATGAGATTATGTTCAGATTGTGTGTGAGTAATATATTTGATTCACCTCTTTTATATTTATGTTCTTGAGTAATTCTTGCATGTTCTCTGTTGCTATTTATTGCTTTGGCCAAGTAGTAGGTAGTAACTCCAAGAGGGAACGTTATGCTTGATTGTGGGTTCATGCCCCTCGATGACTAGCTTGAGTGGCAGAAACATGAGTCTAGGGGATGTGTTGTTGCCACAAGGGGGAAAACAACGGTGCTTGTACTTGCGGGTGCAAGGATTGTTTACTTTACGCAAAGTTCTTTTAATGCAGTTGTCTGTTGCTTTGAGTTTACACTTTGGGTGGGACTCGCAACTTAATACCAGCGAGATGTTTTGGATAGATATCTCAAGGTGGATGATTAGTAGTAGATGCAGATGGATTTCGGTCTACTTGCCTTGGCGTACCGCCCATGCTTTTGAGCCTCTACCTTTGTTTGCAGCATAGTTAGCATTGGTTTGCGCACATAATCCTGTCAATTGCCCAGCTGTAATTTGTTTACCTCGCTTAGCTGTTTTATCGTCTTTTGGGAGAGAGACATCACTAGTGAACATCATGGGACCCCGGTCCATATTACCATCACTGATCACACCCGCTATTTACTTCCTGTTCTTGTTTCCTAGTTGCAGTAATACCTATCACCATTATCTCTTGCGTTTGATCCTTTGTAAACGACAAGGCCGGAGGGATTGACAACCTCTGTGTACTCGTTGGGAGCAAAGTTATTTGTATCTGTGTGCAGGTCCTGTCAAGCGAAAGTTTTTGGCGCCCTTGACGCCTTCTTGTCGACCCTCGGAGTCTCACGGGATTCGATCCTTGGTATCTTTGCCAAGGGAAACTTGCCGTTACGCTACATCTCAAACCTTCCACTTGGGGTAACCAACGAGGGGCGAGAAGCCATCAAGCAAAGTTTCTGGCGCCGTTGCCGGGGACTCCACTCTTTAAGATAGGGGAGTTGCACGCTATCTTTTACCTTTGCTTTTTAGTCTTGTTAGTTTACCTTTCAGTTTTTGCTTTAGTTTCCTTTACCAAAAATCACAAAAATATTTATCTCGCTTTTAGTTGGTATTATGTCTGGTCCTTTTGCCTTTGGTGAGGCAGAAGTGCTCACCTTTAAACAAAGAGGTGGTGAAAGTCTAAAAGATTCTTGGTATAGAATTAATGATTCTCATAAAAGAGCCACCAAGAAGCAACCTACTACTATCCTGCTTAGAAATTTTTATGTTGGAATTACTTCTTGGAATAGTTTTATTCTAGATTCTGCTAGCAATGGAAATTTCCTAGAAGCCCCAGTTTGGGAATCTCTTAGTATTATGGAAAATCTTGTTGGAAACCCCCCTCTTGTTAGCATTCAAGAGGACATTACCCTAGCTCACATTATGAAAAAACTTGAAAAGATAGAGCTAGAGATGCCAAACATTAATAAGATAAATGAGTTGGATCGTAAGATCCAAGGGAATTTGAATAGGCTTGATAGCTCCATGCATAAAATTCTCAAAACTTTTGAGACCATCAAATCCCATGACTTGGATTCTTCTAGGGTAGACAAGATTGAGGAAATCTTTGACACTTTAGGAACTACTTTCTCCTCAATCAAAACCAAAAAGGTAGAAACTCCGGCAAAGAAGGAGCCTAAGTTCGTTTACATTCCAAAGGCTCCTCGTTCCAAGAGTAATCCACCTATTGCCAAAGGGGTTGAAACTGTGAAGACTTTGGAAGAAACACCTCTCCTTGATAAATTTATAAATGAATCTTCCATTGACTTTTTACCTTTTGGTCTTCTCCCTAGAAGTATCTCTATTAGGCCTTTCTTTGAAAGTCCTCTTAAGACTAGTTGTACTATTGAAGAGCTTTTTGATGATCTTGATGATGGTTCAATTGATACAACTTGATCTCTATGCATTATGCCTAGCTTAAAGGCATAAAAGAAAGCGCTTTTGGGAGGCAGCCCACAATGAATAAAGTTTTATTTTGCTTTTGTTGTGTCTTGATGTTTGTTACTATAGTAGCATCATCATTGTATCTTTACTTTTCAGCTTTGTGCCAAGTTTAGCCTCTAATTGCAAGAAAGTTCAAAAGTTATGATGTGCAGTCCAGAAAACAGATTCTGTCCTTGGACAGAAAAATTCGTATAAAATCACCAGATCATCTTTTTGATCTGAATTTTTTTGACAACGTGGTCTATACAATTGGCTTTCAAGCATCTGTTCTGAGTTTTTTGATTTGAGTTGCAGAAGTGACCCGAAAAAATTATTTACTACCTGCTGGTCTGTTTTCACAGATTCTGTCCTGTTTTGCCTTTTCTTCGTTTTGCAAACCTTGAGCTTGCTTTTTCTTTGAAAAAACCTTTTGTCAATCTTGAGAAACATTAGATCTTCAAGATTATCTTTATTTCCAGCAAGGAAAAATTATTTTATTATGGGTACTAACCTCGCTAATCAGATTATGATGAGTTATGTATGAAGGGAGTTTTCAAGTGTGCGAGGGAAGATGATAAAAAGATTCAGGAGGGTCAAACGCTCAAGCTTGGGGATGCCCCCGTGCACCCCCAAGAAATATTCAAGAAGACTCAAGCGTCTAAGCTTGGGGATGCCCCCGTGCATCCCCTTCTCCATCAACAATTATCAGTTCGTCTTTCGTTCCACTATATTTTAATCACTTCATGCGTTATGTGCTATACTTGGAGCGTCTTGCTTTTAGTTTCCTTTTTTTAGTTTTCTTTAGCTTTGCTTGCTGTTCATAACGAGTTGGAACCCAGCTTTCTTTGTGTGGGAGAGAAACACGCTCCACTTCAAACTAGAACACAACATAGGATTTTCATGCTTATCTTTGTCGTGTTGGTTCTTTGTCTTTCAATAGCTACTGTCATGTTTAGCTCTTAGTTTTCATGCTTTTCTTTTTAAAGAGCTTTTGTTTAGTTGGTTGCTGAACTCTCTTGAGTTTTCATGTTTATCTTGTTAAGAGAGTTTGTCTGTTGCACTGAGTTGTGTGTCTTAACTTAAAGTAGGTAATTGAGGTTGCTATTTAATTTTAGTAGTAACCTGCAATAGTTTTGAGGTATTGCCATGAGTAATGTTTGAACTTTTGGTGTCAAGAGCTTTAGCCTATTAGTGATAGATGTCGTATTTTGGGCAATCCGTGTTTATTTTCGAAAACCTACAAAATAGTTGAGAACTTTAGCTACTAAATGGATCACTAATCTTTGGAGGGATCGAATATTAGAGTACACTCACATACCATGGGTCGAGGATGCGCAAGGGTAACCAAACCCCCATACACTCCTCCTCGGGGTACTTGTCTCTTTGTGAACCTCCTAATTAGATTGAGAGTTACCGATAATAAGTGCATGAGTTCTTCGGACTAATGTGAGTATTCGAAGGTTGACACTTCCACCTATCCATATTTTTCTAGCCTCTTCGGTACCGTGCATTGCCCTTTCTCACCTCGAGAGTTGGCGCATACTTCGCCGGTGCATCCAAAACCTTGGCACGATACGCTCTGTCATCATAAGCCTCAATACATCCTTCCTCAAAACAGCCACCATACCTACCTATTAAGGCATTTCCATAGCCTTTCCGAGATACATTGCCATGCAACATCCATCCTCCCATGACTTGATCTTCATGTCATAAATGCTTTTTGCTTGATCGATGAGCCGCATGCTAGTTGGGCCTTGCCCTAATCATTGCTACATGACGCGCTAGTATCATTGCATATCCTGCTACACTGGCAGAGGCATACATTTGCATACATCATGATAGTTTCATTTTCTTTATGTTGAGTACTTTTGTAAAGTGTGAAAGATCTTCTATACTTCTTGTATACATAGAGTGTTGCCCCTAAAGTGAGGAAAAGATCCCAAAGAGGACAAAATCAAAAGATCCCAAAGAGGACAAATGAGAGATAAATAGAAAGAGCCATTGAGGCCACAAAAAAATAAAAAATAAAGAGAAAAAGAGAAAAAGAAATTAAAAGAGAGAAGGGGGCACACTACTATTTCTTTTGAGAGATCCACACTCGTACTCCATCTTATACCTTGTACTCCATAGAGATTATCATCTATGCATATAGCTATGTGGAGACCTTTACACTATAGAACTTGGCTTGTATATTCCAATGATGAGCCTCCTCAAAAGAGCTCTAGGTCTTCTTGAGCAAGCAAGTTGGATGCACCGCCACTAGTTCCATTGGAGAGCTTACCTTAGCTCATATGTGCATCCGTTGCATGGCGATCCCTACTCCTCACATCATATCTATCATTTGGCTTTCTCTCGCCGATGATTGTCCTCATTGATGTGAGCCTTTCACACCTTTTTTGTCTTCCCCCTCTATCATTTTTCTCTTTTCCATCCTAAGTGTCGACTTTCTTGCTTACGCTCATCCATTGCATGAGTGCTCAAAATATCGAAAGGGAGTGGATCATTTTGACTTGTACCTGGCTGACGGTCTGGGGATGAGTCAAGATAAGATTCCAAAGAAGACCAAGTGTGAAACTTTAGTAGATTAAGTTCTCAACAATATAAAAACTATGTTTTACTCTCATATATCCCTATCCCCTTTCTTGCACGCAAACACCATTTGGAGACATTCGAGTCACGGACAGCGAGAGCTCTTGCACCTTTATGTTCTTATGTTACTTGTTACAATGCTAATATAGACTCTTGCTTGTTATGACTTGAATTGGATTACATGCCTTGATTGCTTTACTTAAAAGTTCTTATATGGTTAATAGCATGTCACCACAGAAATTATGCTTGTTATCATCTACCTACTCGAGGACGAGCAGGAATTAAGCTTGGGGATGTTGATACGTCCAAAACGTATCTATAATTTCTGCTTGCTCCATGCCTCTTTTGTGTGATATTGCTATGATATTTATGCACTTCCATACACTTTTGATCATATTTGGACTAACCTATTAACTCAGTGCACCCCAGTGCCAGCTTCTGTTTTCTGCTGTTTTTGTATTTCAGGTTTTCCCATTACTTAAATTGCCAGAAAAATTCCGGGAAAAATATATAAAAAATCAGCGCTCCAGAAGCTTCCATGCGGCAGAAGTAGGGCCAGAGGGGCTCCAGGCGCCCTGGGGGGGCGGCCCCACCCCTGGCCGCGCCGGGGGGGCGCCTGGGCCCCCCTCTCCGCCTCTGGTGCCCCCCTTTGGCATATATTTAACACGCGTCCCGAAACCCTCGAGGACGGAACCCTTTTTCGCGATCTCATCTCTGTTCCGCCGCCGCCGCGCTTCCAAGATCGGGAGCACCAGGAGAACTCTTCCCGGCACCCTGCCGGAGGGGAGAACCACCACCGGGAGCTTCTCCACCACCAGGGACGCTTCCCGGATGAGCCGTGAGTAGTCTCCCTTGGACCATGGGTCCATGACCAGTAGCTATGTGATGTTCTCCTCCCCTTCTTGTTCTTCATCGATTAGACCTCGTGAGCTGCCCTACATGATCGAGGCACATATGTAATCTTTATGCTGTTGCTATGCTGAGTTTGCTGGGATCCGATGGATTATGAGATTATGTTCAGATTGTGTGTGAGTAATATATTTGATTCACCTCTTTTATATTTATGTTCTTGAGTAATTCTTGCATGTTCTCCATTGCTGTTTATTGCTTTGGCCAAGTAGTAGGTAGTAACTCCAAGAGGGGACGTTATGCTTGATTGTGGGTTCATGCCCCTCGATGACTAGCTTGAGTGACAGAAACATGAGTCTAGGGGATGTGTTGTTGCCACAAGGGGGAAAACAACGGTGTTTGTACTTGCGGGTGCAAGGATTGTTTACTTTACGCAAAGTTCTTTTAATGCAGTTGTCTGTTGCTTTGAGTTTACACTTTGGGTGGGACTCGCAACTTAATACCAGCGAGATGTTCTGGATAGATATCTCAAGGTGGATGA
Organism: Secale cereale; assembly: GCA_902687465.1. Classification (NCBI taxonomy): domain Eukaryota; kingdom Viridiplantae; phylum Streptophyta; class Magnoliopsida; order Poales; family Poaceae; genus Secale; species Secale cereale. The sequence continues at coordinate 749,943,779 of LR738711.1, read as the reverse complement.
TTAGTAGTAGATGCAGATGGATTTCGGTCTACTTGCCTTGGCGTACCGCCCATGCTTTTGAGCCTCTACCTTTCTTTGCAGCATAGTTAGCATTGGTTTGCGCGCATAATCCTGTCAATTGCCCAGCTGTAATTTGTTTACCTCGCTTAGCTGTTTTATCGTCTTTTGGGAGAGAGACATCACTAGTGAACATCATGGGACCCCGGTCCATATTACCATCACTGATCACACCCGCTATTTACTTCCTGTTCTTGTTTCCTAGTTGCAGTAATACCTATCACTATTATCTCTTGCGTTTGATCCTTTGTAAACGACAAGGCCGGAGGGATTGACAACCTCTCTGTACTCGTTGGGAGCAAAGTTATTTGTATCTGTGTGCAGGTCCTGTCAAGCGAAAGTTTCTGGCGCCCTTGACACCTTCTTGTCGACCCTCGGAGTCTCACGGGATTCGATCCTTGGTATCTTTGCCAAGGGAAACTTGTCGTTACGCTACATCTCAAACCTTCCACTTGGGGTAACCAACGAGGGGCGAGAAGCCATCAAACGGGTGTAAGCCAGATTTACACACGCAATACACTTGGGGTTGACTTGACGAGCCTAGCATGTAAAGACATGGCCTCGGAACACGGAAGACCGATAGGTCGAACATGAGTCGTATAGAAGATACAATCAACATGAAGATGTTCACCGTTGATGACTAGTCCGTCTCACGTGATGATCGAACACGGCCTAGTCGACTCGGATCATGTATCACTTAGATGACTAGAGAGATGTCTATCTGAGTGGGAGTTCATTAAATTTGTTTAAATGAACTTAATTGTCATGAACATAGTCTAAAATCTATACAATATGTCTTGTAGATCCAATGGCCTGCGCTAATGTTGCCCTCAACTTCAACGCGTTCCTAGAGAAAACCAAGCTGAAAGACGATGGTAGCAACTATACGGATTGGGTCCGTAACATGAGGATCATCCTCATAGCTGCGAACAAAGCATATGTTCTTGAAGCACCGCTAGGTGATGCACCCATTTTCCCAGCAACTCAATACGTTATGAACGCCTGGCAGTCGCGTAGTGATGATTACTCCCTGGTTCAGTGCGGCATGCTTTACAGCTTAGAATCGGGGCTCCAAAAGTGTTAGCAGCACGGAGCATATGAGATGTTCCAAGAGCTTAAAATGGTTTCCAAGCTCATGCCCGAGTCGAGAGATATGAAGTATCCGACAAGTTCTACAGTTATAAGATGGAGGAGAATAGTTCTGTCAGCGAACATATACTCAAAATGTCTGGGTTGCACAACCGGTTGTCTCAGCTGGGAATTAATCTCCCAGATGACGCGGTCATTGACGGAATCCTTTAGTCGCTCCCACCTAGCTACAAGAGCTTTGTGATGAACTTCAATATGCAAGGGATGGAGAAGTCCATTCCCGAGGTGTATTCAATGCTGAAATCAGCGGAGGTTGAGATCAAAAAGGAACATCAAGTGTTGGTGGTGAATGAAACCACTAAGTTCAAGAAAGGCAAGGGTAAGAAGAACTTCAAGAAGGACAGCAAAGGAGTTGCCGCGCCCAGTAAGCCAGTTGCCGGGAAGAAGCCAAAGAATGGACCCAAGCCTGAGACTGAGTGCTTTTATTGCAAGGGAACGGGTCACTGGAAGCGGAACTGCCCCAAATACTTAGCAGATAAGAAGGCTGGCAACGTCAAAGGTATATGTGATATACATGTTATTGATGTGTACCTTAACAGCACTCGTAGTAGCTCCTGGGTATTTGATACCGGTGCAGTTGCTCACATTTGTAACTCAAAGCAGGAGCTGCGGAATAAGCGGAGGCTGGCGAAGGACGAGGTGACGATGCGCGTCGGGAATGGTTCCAAGGTCGATGTGATCGCCGTCGGCACACTACCTATGCATCCACCTTCGGGATTAGTTTTTGTGGCACCCCGGCTCACAGAAAACCAGAACACCCCGTATTCAAGCCCAGAGATCGTGGTGAAGTCTTCTGGAATACGACACTGCTTAGTATAGAACAAACCAGCTCTCTATTACAACATGAATATGAATACAAGGGTTCCGATATTACAATGAATAACATCGGTACGACGACAGTACGCCAACACGATTGCTCTATACAAGCAGCATAACAACTTGAAGCAGCGGAACAATTACTGGCAGCGGAACAACGAACGGTGATGATGGACTCCAATCTGCAGGAACTCTGGCTGGAACGTTTATCCTAGCTCGCGAACACTGGAACCACAACAAACAAGCAAGCAATCCAGGCACGACCTGCAAGCTGGCATGACACGCCAGGTCAGTACATTGAATGTACTTGCAAGCTCACAATAAACCAGAAGCATTCAAGACAAACAACAGCATGGCAATTACAGGTTAATCAGAAATATCATGAGATCATCAGGATAACATAGCATGAACAACATGAACATGATACAACTAGACAATACGAGCATGGCATGAACATATAAATCTGATGAGACTAGCATGCAACATGATGACACTACATGCACCATTTATTCTGTTCGGGTTACCTCGTAACAATCACATGCATCACTTACCAACCTCGGACATTATACGATCATCTCAGGATCAAATCAAGCTTTGTATAAACAATACCGTAGTAATCATCAAATGACCACAAGGAGCTTGATCTTTACCCACGATTCTCGCACAACATCACGAATATCCATCAACTCGGTATCCTCGATACCATAGTGATCATTCCGGCGATCACAACCATGACCGACACTTGGTCTCAAACGGCGATCTTTCCGGCGATCACAACCAACTTATCTCATCAAACTGGGGTTGTTATTAAACACATTATTATTATTACTATTGACTCATAGTGTGACTAACTACGAACTGGGCCCTTATCCGCGGGCGCGGCTATCGATAGATTTAATATACACTCTGCAGAGGTAGCGCATTGTACCCACACTACGGAACCCATGGCCTCGTTCTCCCATTCGGGTGGACCAACGGCGTTCCAACAAAACTGACCTACTGTCATGACACTCTCCCGGCCACTCCGACTCACGCCCCACTGGGCTAGTCCTGGGTGGCCCCGTGTCTACCAAAGACACAACGACCACCGTCGTGGCCAAACATAAATGGTCGCAAACGGGGATCGGGATCCAATCAACACCAATGGGCTCACAAGGTTATGTCTGCTTACCGGGCCAAGGTACCGCACGCCCATAACCTTCCCTCGTTGGAGGCATCAGCGAGAGGCATGACAATAGAGCCAGTTAGGACCTTCCCATAAAGGTAAACATGGTTGCACTGGTCAGTTCGATATGGTGGCACCATGACTCAGCCAACAGTTGTTCAAGTTCAATTTAATCCAGTTAAACTTGAATGCAAATATGCTGAGTCATGATAGAATACATTATGCAATTACAATGCATGGGCATGAATATCAACATAATCATGAGCAATGTTCAAGAAATCATTAACTGATAGCTGCTCGGTCGATTTAGGAGTAGCGATTAATCAGTGAATCGGCCTATTAACTGGATTAATCGGTCCACCATTAATTGGTAGGTTAAATAGGAACTTGCCAAAATATATTCATAATTTTTTATGTATTATACCATACTCTTATGCTCCCAGCTATGTATTATACCAAAAACATGTTGCCATACACATATAAAAAGCATAGAGATGAGGTAAAATTATTAATCCTAGCTACTAAGGAGCGGCATGGGATGGAAGGGGTTACGAGCCAAAAAAATTGGACTTTGTTTATGAAAGTGCAACTAATCCCCGGGTGGTTTTGGTAATTAATAACAACATATATATCATTGAACTAATATTATCTTGAGAATCATTTCAGAAAAGTTCGATGATGTGGGTATGGAAATGTCTGAAGAAGTGGACCCCTCAAAATGCTAAGACAAGCATTGGCAAAAGCTCAAGACTCCTTTTTGGTTTAGTGATCAAAGATCACATTGAGTCCATAGGAAAGCCAATACTATTAAAAGGGGATGAGGTTGTGTTAATGTTCTTGTTGCTCAAGTGCTTGGTGATCTAACTCCCTCAACTATCAGCACTATTCACTACTTAACACACACCCATAAGTAATCTCGGTCACACCGATTTCTCCAACTCAGTCCCACCGAGATGAACCACTTCAGTTGTTTCTCCAAACCCTAGCTTCTCGGTCAAACCGATTCTGAGTTTCGGTCTCACCGAAAAAGGGCTGCCAACCTTCTGTGATCAGTTGACATCAATTCGGAATATCCGAGTTTATATTTTCGGTCTCACCAAAATGGCAAACCCTAACCTTTGACTCACTTCGGTCTCACCGAGATGGTATTTTCGGTCCCACCGAAAATCCCAACGTTCACTATATTTGAACTTTCGGTCTGACCGAGTTTTAACTTCGGTCTCACCGAGATTGGTCAAATGTGTGTGTAACGGTTGGATTTTGTGTGGAGGCTATATATACCCCTCCACCCCCTCCTCATTCGTGAGGAGAGCTATCAGAAAGTACCACCACTTCTACCATACACTTTCTGAGAAGTGAACCACCTACCCTTGTGTTGAGATCAAGCCATTCCATTCCTACCATATGAAACTTGATCTCTAGCCTTCCCAAGTTGCTTTCCACTCAAATCTTTCTTCCACCACAGCCATATCAGTGAGGAGAGTTGAGTGTTGGGGAGATTATCACTTGAAGCACAAGAGCAAGGAGTTCATCACCATCAACACCGTCTATTACCTTTTGGGGGGTGGTGCCTCCTAGATTGGTTAGGTGTCGCTTGGGAGCCTCCGTCGTTGAGATGTGGAGTTGAACCAAGAAGTTTGTAAGGGCAAGGAGATCGCCTACTTCGTGAAGATCTACCCCGAGTAAGGCTAGTCCTCCGTGGGCGTAGGCCATGATGGAATAGACAAGGTTGCTTCTTCGTGGACCCTTCGTGGGTGGAGCCCTCCGTGGACTCGCGCAGCCGTTACCCTCCGTGGGTTGAAGTCTCCATCAACGTGGATGTACGATAGCACCACCTATCGGAACCACGACAAAAATCTCCGTGTCTCCAAACTGCGTTTGATCTTCTCCACCTCTCTTTACTACATATGCAATTTACTTTCCGCTGCTTATACTCTAGAATTGCATGTGTAGGGTGATACTTGAATTGATCATAATTGTGAAACTGCCAAAAACTGTTCATGATCTAAAGGCAGATTTTTTATATTGTCAAGTAGTCTAATCACCCCCCTCTAGACATACTTTCGATCCTACAAGTGGTATCAGAGCTTTGGTCTCCATTGTTTTGGTTTCCATTGCATTGGACTCCATAAGCTTGGTTTCACAACCTAGGAGAGTATGGCGTCTAGTGAGGGTAATTATCGTAGAGGTCCTTACTTTGATGGTACAAATTTTGCTAGTTGGAAGCATAAAATGAAAATGCATATTCTTGGTCATAACCCAGCCGCATGGGGCATTATTTGTGTTGGTATGCAAGGTGATTTCTTCGAGGAAAGAAAAGTTCCGGATCGCGAAGCTACACCGGAAGAGTTGCGGATGTTGCAAAACAATGCTCAAGCTTGTGACATTCTCTTCAATGCCTTGTGTCCCGAGGAGTTCAACAAAATCAGCCGTCTTGAGAATGCTAAAGAGATTTGGGATACTTTGGTTGAAATGCACGAAGGTACTGAATCTGTGAAGGAATCAAAGCTAGATATTCTTCAAGGTCAACTTGACAAGTTCAAGATGAAGGATGGTGAAGGAGTCGCTGAAATGTACTCTAGGCTTGCTCTCATCACAAATGAGATTGCCGGCTTAGGAAGCGAAGAAATGACCGACCGATTCATCATCAAGAAGATTCTAAGAGCTTTGGATGGAAAATATGACACCGTGTGCACTTTGATCCAAATGATGCCAAACTACAAGACTCTCAAGCCAACTGAAGTCATTGGAAGAATTGTTGCTCATGAGATGACACTCAAGGATAAGGAAGAGCTTCACAACAAGTCAAGTGGTGCTTACAAAGCTACAAGTGATGCTCCCACAACCTCAAGTGACAAGTTAATTTCCAATGAAGAGATAAGCCTAATGGTTAAGAAATTCAACAAGTTCTACAAGAATAGAGGCAAAGAAAGAAGCTCAAAGTATAGATCATATGATGAAAAGAGATCTTCTAGTCGTGATCGAAACTGCTACAATTGTGGAAGACCCGGACACTTCTCAAATGAGTGTACGGCTCCCCACAAGAGAAGAGAAGAATCTCCAAGAAGAAGAGCAAGAGATGAGTCACCTCGGAGAGAGAGAAGGAGTAGAGATGATCGTTATGAACGAAGACCCTCTCGGAGAAGCAAGGATTCGGAGAGGAAAGACAAGTCATCAAGGAGATACACAAGAAGAAGACATCAAGCTCATGTAGGTGAATGGGTCTCCGGCTCCGACTCTGACAATCAATCCGATGGAAGCTATCACTCCGACTCTGACTACAGTCAAGATGAAGGTGTTGCCGGACTTGCACTCGTATCCTCCAACTCCAACTCCTACGACTTATTTGATTCACCAAATGAGGGAATTGGAAGATGCTTCATGGCTAAAGGCCCCAAGGTAACACACCCTGAATTCATTGACTTTGATAGTGATGAGGATGACTTGCTTGGTGAAGATGAGCTCTTGCATGATAAATCTAGTGAGCTTAGTAATGATGAAAATGCTAGTAGTCTTTATAGTCGAGAAGAGTCGAATGACAATGCTATGAAGGAGATTGAGCGTCTAACTAAAGAACTAAACACTCTTAAGTTAGCTCATGAAACAACTCAAGAAGATCATAGAGAGCTCCTAAGATCTCATGAGAAGCTACGCTTCGAGAAGCTCACTCTAGAGCAAGAACATGAGTTTCTAAAAGTGATCAATGACGATCTTCGAAAGAAGAGTTCTTCATATCTTGCCAAACGACTTCTCTTGTCTAATTTCTTGCCACCTATTAAGACTAAGCATGACAAGCATAAGAAAAATTCTTCCTCTAGTAGTAACAATAACAATGTTAAATCTAATGTTGTTACTTCTAGTAGTTCTCTTGATTCCACTAACAATGTTTCAAGCCAAGTTACACTTGAGCAAGAAAATAGCTTATTGAAGGAAATCATAGAGAAAGGTGTCTACAAGAGTCTTGCCGGAAGCAAGAACTTTGAGGAGATTGTTCGCAAACAAGGAAGACACCGGAAGAATCAAGGGATTGGTTTTGAGCGAAAGTTCAACGCCAAAGGTGTAGAGTGGGAAGAAGGTCAATACCCTACTCCACAGTTTGTCTCACAAAAGGAGAAGTATGATCCTACTTCTTCCAATGTGGAACAAGCTCAAGATGACCTTCCACCACAAGACCACAAGCTAAAGGCCAAGGACAAGCTTCAAGAGGAGATTGATGCATTCATTGAAGCACCTCAAGCCGTGGTCAAGTGGGTTCCCAAGGACACATCAAGTTCTACTTCGTCAAGCTCAACTACAACACCAAGGATTCCCATCAAGATGATGTGGATCCCAAAGAAGAAGAACTAGTAGGTTCTTGAGGGTGACTCCGCCAACAAACTTCACTCATATTCATTTTGGCAAGAACTTGTGCAATCAACTTCCACATCATGCACTTGTTCATGGAGTCACAAACCCTCTTGTTGGTAAGTCAAGGGACAAGGTAATCATTGCTTTCATGGACATCATCTTTTGTGTACTTCACTCTATGTCCATGGATATTCTTGTTTGTTCCTTGTGGGACTAACCCATGTAGGTATTGAAAGTGCCCTAATCCAAAGGACTGCTCCTAACTCATGATGATCTACATCAACATTGAGCATCCACATCTTCAACATCTACATGAAGTCTTCTACGACAACCCAAGGTTAGTTTGACCCTTTAAAAGGGGTTCTCACATCTAGGGGGAGCTTTGCTCTAAAAATTGAGCTAAAAGCATCTCCAAATGATGTGAACACATAAATGCTTTATGTAAAAGTGGTAACCCCACTTGTGCTTAAACGATGAGTATGACCTATGATCAAATGTTCTCATTTGACTCCTAAGTCAATATACTCATATATAGATGACCTAGCCATCGACAAATTGTGTGCTAGTAGCTAGAGTTTTGGTTGTGCATGTTTGACACATATTTCAGTTGCTATCTTATTGTGTGAGCATGTTGGATGCATGATTTTATCCATTCAAGGACATCCATTTGTTGTTTTGATTGTTTTGGTTTCCTTTTCTGGCCAAATGGATGGACAAGAATGCCTAAGCACTTTCCCTAGCTATCTATGCTATCTTGTCTCAAAATTCTATTCATGCTTATATCACAACTTTGAACAAGTCTTTTTCGGACAGTCCGAGTGAGGAGCACTCGGAACCACCGATTCGTCTAAGGCTGACTTCCAAAACCTTCTAAGTCTATTTCGGTCTGACCGGCTTCTCAATCTCGGTCCAACCGAAACACTTAGATTGATCTAGGTTTCATCTCGGTGAAACCGAGTTCAAAATCTCGGTCTGACCGATATGTGTAACTGCACAGCAGAAATACATCTCGGTGACACCGAGTTTTTCAACTCGGTCCCACCGACAGTACGGGGTTATATATACTGAGGGCTGCGCGCGATCTATTCCTTTCAAACCGTTCGCCCTCCAAGACCCCTGCTGCCGCCGCCCTGATCTAAGGATCGTCGCCTTCGTCGCATGTGTGCCCTTGCCGCAGGTCTCCGCCGCCGTCAACGGTAATCTTCTCCTCCGTTGCCGCCGTAGAGGGACACCACCAAGTTAGGGTGTGTCCCGATCCCTATTCATGCTCCACTTCTGATTCTTGCATGATAGGACTGCCCTGATTCAATCCACGTTTGATATGTTCCCAATACATTGTTCAGATCGTTTAGTTTCGAGGAAAATTCTTAGGTTTAGGTTTCCACGGAATGCATCTCGGTGAAGCCGATTCCTGAAACTCGGACTGACCGATTTGGTCTCTGACCATTGCACTACATAGCTCGGTCTGACCGAGTTGTGAAAATCGGAATGTCCGAATTGAAGTTTCTGTGAAACCCTAAGTTTTCGGTAGGACCGAAACCCATTTCGGTCTGACCGAAAGTGGTGTGTAGGTTCTGTTGAACACTTCGGTTACACCGAAACTTGAAATCGGTTTGACCGAAATACATTCTGTGAAAACTCAAAACTAAGTTTTTAACTCATTTTTTAAAAAAAAAAACTTCTGCAGTTGTGATAACTCTTCTACTCTGCCTATACCTTATCTATTCACAGGTTTTTTCAGCCATGTCAGATGTCAGTGACAGCCAGAACAGGTCTGAGTCACCGTTTGCTGAGATTCCAGAGGCAGATACAAGTCCTGAGGCTAGCAGCTCCAGTGATGATGGTGAGAGGAGCACCCCTAGTGGTCTACCTCCTGCTGCTACGAGAACCAGGAAGAAGAGAACTTCTGATTCTGAGGATTCCGACTTTGTTGCTGAGGAAGTTACCTCCAAGCCAAAGAGGCAAGTGGTTGCCAAAGAGCTCCAAGGGCAGCAGCCAAAGAAAGGCACGAGCAAAGTGAAGCAGTCTGCAGTTGCCAAGAAGCTCAACTTGGAAGAGCCTGCTCCAAGCAAGGTGAAGAAGACTTCCAAGAGGAAGAGAGTTGTTTATGCTGAACCTCAAGTTGATGCTGCTGAAGAAGAAGAAGAAGAAGAAGATGCACCCCAGCCTCCTCCTCAGAAAGCTAAGTTCATGGGTGATGCTATTCGGGCTCAAGCCTCCTCCAAGCCCAAGAAGCCTGCTCCAGCTAAGGCAGCTCCAGCCAAGCCCAAGAGGACAACCAGAAGCATTCCAGCTTCTGAGAAGAACAAAGGTGAGATGCCACCGTCTGAGTCAGATGAAGAGCATGTGTTGCTCAAGCTCCGTCCCAAGTTGCCACTCCACAATGATGCTCATCCTCAAGCTGAGGACATGAAGGCAAGAAAGGACAAAGGTCTCAGGCTATGGAGACAGTCTGATCCATATGCCGTAAGAAGAAGGACTGCTGTGGACCCCAGATTCCACACCAGAGAGCAGCAGGATTTCTATGAGACCGTGCTAATGGATAAGAAGCCCATTGTTGCTGACACCAGGTATGTTGACTGGAAGTACATTGACAGCAGAGAGCATCGGGACTTCTTTCCCCATGTGCATGAGAGCTTTACTGCATGTGGAGTTGCTGATTTTGTGGGTCAAGAACTGACAGCCTGGAATGACGAGATGATCATGCAGTTCTATGCCACAGCCCATTTCTATCCTGATGGAAAGATCACCTGGATGACTGAAGGTCAAAGGTTTTCTTCAACTGTTGCAGAATGGGCAGAAATTCTGAACGCTCCAGTGCAGAGAGAGGACGACATTGATGTCTATGGGATTCCTAAGAAGAGTCATGATTCTATGAAGAATATGTACAAGGAGATCCCAGCTGCTGATTTGGAAGGATGGAAGCTCGGCTCAGTGTATTATCTCCAGGCAGGTCTGACCACCACCAACACTATTCTGAGGCATACTTTGATGCCTAAGTCAGGTGACCACCGGATGATACGAGGCTATTCTATCAACATGCTGCACATTCTCGATGAGAAGGCACCTTTTAAGGTGATGGACTTGATGGTTGAGACCATTAAGAGGACTGCAGCTGACCAGAAGAGGTCATGTGGGTTTGCTCCGCAGATACAGATGCTCATCAACGCCAAGTTTGGCACGGGCAAATTCATGTTGGATAGGAAGCACTTGCCACTGCAGCCAGAGCATGAGGACAACGTAGTTGTGATGGATGAAGAGGATCCCACCTCAGTTGAAGAGCAAGCCAAGATCGAAGCTGCAAAGAAAGCCAAAGCTGACAGAGAGGCAGCAGCAGCAGCAGCTAAGCCAAAGAGCTTTGGAGAGCAAATCCTTGAAGCAACCCAGAGAATTGAACAACGCCTGGCCAGCATTGAGCAATCTCAGGAGAGCCTTGAGAGGATTGTCGAGGACAAGATCCACGCTCTAGACGTGAAGCTGACTGAGATTCAGGTGTCTGTCAACAAGCTTGAGGCAGACATGGAGGAGACTAGGCAGGAGATAGCAGAGCTTATGCAGGATGATATAGTCCAGGACTCTCATCGCCAGACTGCTCCGGTTCCCAGAGGATCCAGGTCTGCAGCTATCCCAGTTACTTCAGCTCCAGCCACAGCTCCAGCTCCAGCATCCACTCCTCCAGCGCAGACATCAGCAGAAGTCTTCGCCGACGCAGCTATCTCTACACCGACATCTACCCAGACGGGAGCAGCCAGCCGAGCCCGCAGTGACGCTTAGCTCTATACCTTTTCGAACTTTTTGGTAACTTGTTGCCAAAGGGGGAGAAATTGCTATAGATCATAGGGCTTCGAGAGAGAGAGTGCTCTTTCGTCTTTTCGTTCTTTTGCCGGTTTTCCCTGTGATACATTGGTTTCTTTTGGTTCCAGATACTTTATGTGTGCTTGCTACTACGTTTGATGCTACCTTAATGAGTGCTTAGTCATACTATGCCTTAATGTGTGCTTATTGCTTATCATATGTTATTTCTTATTGTATGGCTATTTACTCTTGTCTTGGTGATTGAGTGCATGTTATTCATTCTTATCATTTTGTGCGCTCCACCAAGATGTATGTGACATGGAAGAGTGACCCATAATCCTAATCGATTGTGCATTTGCATTCAAACGCAAATTTTAAATAATGCACAAATTTAGGGGGAGCTCTTGTTTATCACATACTTCTCAAAGCGACGATATTATTCTTTGATTATATCTCTTGTCGAAGCTTTGATCTATATGTTGTCATCAATTACCAAAAAGGGGGAGATTGAAAGTGCAACTAATCCCCGGGTGGTTTTGGTAATTAATAACAACATATATATCATTGAACTAATATTATCTTGAGAATCATTTCAGAAAAGTTCGATGATGTGGGTATGGAAATGTCTGAAGAAGTGGACCCCTCAAAATGCTAAGACAAGCATTGGCAAAAGCTCAAGACTCCTTTTTGGTTTAGTGATCAAAGATCACATTGAGTCCATAGGAAAGCCAATACTATTAAAAGGGGATGAGGTTGTGTTAATGTTCTTGTTGCTCAAGTGCTTGGTGATCTAACTCCCTCAACTATCAGCACTATTCACTACTTAACACACACCCATAAGTAATCTCGGTCACACTGATTTCTCCAACTCAGTCCCACCGAGATGAACCACTTCAGTTGTTTCTCCAAACCCTAGCTTCTCGGTCAAACCGATTCTGAGTTTCGGTCTCACCGAAAAAGGGCTGCCAACCTTCTGTGATCAGTTGACATCAATTCGGAATATCCGAGTTTATATCTTCGGTCTCACCGAGATGGTATTTTCGGTCCCACCGAAAATCCCAACGTTCACTATATTTGAACTTTCGGTCTGACCGAGTTTTAACTTCGGTCTCACCGAGATTGGTCAAATGTGTGTGTAACGGTTGGATTTTGTGTGGAGGCTATATATACCCCTCCACCCCCTCCTCATTCGTGAGGAGAGCCATCAGAAAGTACCACCACTTCTACCATACACTTTCTGAGAAGTGAACCACCTACCCTTGTGTTGAGATCAAGCCATTCCATTCCTACCATATGAAACTTGATCTCTAGCCTTCCCAAGTTGCTTTCCACTCAAATCTTTCTTCCACCACAGCCATATCAGTGAGGAGAGTTGAGTGTTGGGGAGTTTATCACTTGAAGCACAAGAGCAAGGAGTTCATCATCATCAACACCGTCTATTACCTTTTGGGGGGTGGTGCCTCCTAGATTGGTTAGGTGTCGCTTGGGAGCCTCCGTCTTGATGATGTGGTGTTGAACCAAGATGTTTGTAAGGGCAAGGAGATCGCCTACTTCGTGAAGATCTACCCCGAGTAAGGCTAGTCCTCCGTGGGCGTAGGCCGTGATGGAATAGACAAGGTTGCTTCTTCGTGGACCCTTCGTGGGTGGAGCCCTCCGTGGACTCGCGCAGCCGTTACCCTCCGTGGGTTGAAGTCTCCATCAACGTGGATGTACGATAGCACCACCTATCGGAACCACGACAAAAATCTCCGTGTCACCAAACTGCGTTTGATCTTCTCCACCTCTCTTTTACATGTGCAATTTACTTTCCGCTGCATAAACTCTAGAATTGCATGTGTAGGGTGTTACTTGAACTGATCTTGTTTGTGAAACTGCCAAAAACATTGCATGATCTAAAGGCAGATTTTTTATATTGTCAAGTAGTCTAATCACCCCCCCTCTAGACCTACTTTCGATCCTACAGTTTACCCACCCATTAATGGGCAAGCGGGGATTAATCGGCATGACAACTGATTAATCGGTCTAACTGGCCAATTAATCGGTCTGAGAAATTAATGCAGTGAATAGATGTTATTCGATTCGATCATGCCACGAGTAACGATTAACTGGCCCGTTAACTGATTAATCGGATGAATTCTTGAACAATGATCATGAGAGAACTACATAACTATCCACCATATCAACAATGAATCATAAGCATGGCATACTGACTAGCATGAACATCATAAGTGCATACTTCTCCGAAACAAAGCATGACCACTAGCATCAACCATAAATATCATGCAAGAACATATCAACAATATCAACATGCAAGCATTTAAGTAACTGGATGCAAAGGAACATGCATAACAACGGTACTCGGGGCAGACGACATTCATGCACCGAAGACCATCACCAACAACAACATGCACTACTAGCAAGCATAAACATATGAAAGGAATACTAACAACTAGCAGGGCATGATAACCAGGTGCATAACAACATATCAAGAAAATAAACAATAACCCCGAAGCATTACAGAAACAACGATAACCACATTTTAAACAAGCAAACATTAAATAAATATTCAAGTTGAAAACCATGGCTACTGCATGACTATCATGCAAGTGGGTATTGTGGCTTGCCTGGGGTGATGGAGACTCCAGGAAGAAGTGCGGTGAAGCCGCGGAAAAATTCGCCGGAAACAGTTCTCTCTCGGAGGGGGCTGTTTACGGGCAAGGGCAAAGTGATCATTTCCAGTATGTCAAACCGTAGTGAAAATGATACCAACAGAACGGGCTCAACGAGACGAAGATGTGGGCTTTGGAATCACCTGATTAGGAGTTACGGTTGAAAAGTTATGAAGGGTTGAACACCAGGGACCAATCTGTGAAAATTTTCATCACCAACGGGTCCCTGAGTGGATAAGACAGAAGCATAGAATCAAAAATACGCTTTCTGGATTGGAAAGCGCACTTTGGGCCATAGAAGAATAAAAATACGCTTTTAGATAGCAAAAACGTCTTTCAAGAAGACGTCTCCACTTACTCTGCGCGGGCCCGAGGCCAAGTCAACGGACAGAGGCTTACAGGCGGGGCCCAAGCGCAGGGAAGGGGCCAGTCTGGTCGTCGTCTTCCTCCTCCTCGCGTTTCTGTTCCGCCCGTGGAACAGAGCCGAGGCAGGGGAGGGAGCGGCGCTGGGGCTGGCCAGATCCGGCCAGGGCGAGGCCACCGGCGGGCGCGGGCGGCCGAGGCGAGGCCGACTGGAGGGCTTCGGCCGCCGGGGAGGCACCAGGAGGACGGCGACGGGAGGAGGACGGAGGAGACAGAGGCGAGTTGTCGGCGGTGGGACTCGCAGCTCCGGCCATCTCGGGCCGAGCGGAGACCACCGGCGGGTGCGGGGCTGTGCCCTGGTTCCGTTCAGAGAGCCAGGGAACGCCGGGGAGGCTTGGAATGGAGGGGAGAGGTGGCTCCAGAGGAGTCACAGAAAGCTTCTGTTGACGAGGGGCTCGGCGATGCGAGCAACTCCGGCGAGGGGCAAGGGGTTGGGGCGGCTCGTGGGAGTGTGGAGAACACGATGGACATCTCGGGAGGATGATAGGAGGCTTGGGCGCACCGGAACTAGGCCGAGGCCGAGGCGGCCATGGCGGACGCCGACGAACAGAGGAGGAACCCGAAGGTTCTGGTGGTCGAGGAGGAGCGAGGAGGGGCTGGTGAGGTGTGGGAGAGGTCGAGGGGTCCTTATATAGGCGAGGAGGAGGCTTTGGACGATCGCAAGAGAGCTTGAGCAGTGCACTAATGGAGGACAGGGGCTGGGCACCGCAGTGGCACTATTGTGACGGCGCGCTGCTGGCGAGCCATGATGATGCAGTGATGCAAGGAGGTGCAGACGAGCACGGGCGAGCTCCTGGACAAGTTTTGAGGCCGAGACGAGGAGGGAGACGACGAGCACCGTGGCCCGACCATTCCAGAGCGCGTGCTGTGCATGACGCAGGCGTGATCACCACGCGCACTGGCGCAAGCGGCGCTCTTTGGCGTGGCCAGCCATGTCCAGTAGATGGACCTCAGTGCCCTTAGTAGAAATGCAGAAAGGAATTGTTCCAGGGGCAAAGAAGAGATTTGCAGATGGATCCATGGTAAATCAACAGGAAGGTGCTTGTAACGTCATGTGGTTAAACCATCTGGGTAACTTGGTAAAGAGTTGGTCTGGCGATGATCTTACACCTACATGATGTAGATCACCAAAAACCAGACTAAGAAGAGGAGTTTAGCTTGGGGTTGCTGTAGAAAGTGCAAAACTGGCTAGAATTAAAGATTAAGATGTTGCACTCACGTACTTAAGTTTCATGAGCTGAAATTTGGTGGAGTTGAATTATTTGACCATATGGAGCTGTTGTAAAAACCTCATGCCATTTGGAGTTACCAAAGTGGCACTTCCTTCACAAAGCTCCAATCTGGACAGAATCTTGGAGAATTTACTGAGGGTAAATGGATAACTGGAATGAGTCAAAACTTGGTTGAGAAGGTAGAGATGGATGTAAGAATGGCCTGGTAAATTGTCAGCTCAAATGAAGTAAGGTAAAATAGGGTTGCTTCACAAAGTGAAAAGTTTACCTAAAACCAAGATTTGGAGCTGGTCTCACATAGATGATCTCCATGAGCTCAAATTTGGTGGGGGTGCATGATTTGATCAAATGAAGGATGTGACCAAGTTTCATCTCATTTGGACATGCCTAGAATATACTTCCTTCACAAAGTTTCTTTCTGGACAGAAACTTTGAAAAATCACTGGAAAATAATTACTAGGCAAATGAGTTCGAAATTTGGCACAAGGCAATGATATGGACATGAAAAGATGTCCAAGAAGTTTGGGGGCAATTGGGCGAAGATAAATAGCACTTTCTTCACAAAGTGCCATTTAGAGCAGAATAGGAAAATGATTATTGGAGGATTATTTTTTAAAATGGCAATGAAATGTTTTGCCACATTTGAGCAAGATATGACCGAAACAGTTTATGATAATTACTTGGGAATTTTTAGAATGATAGAGATATAGGTTGCTTCACAACCTAGGGCAAAAGAATTATTCCTTTAATAAAAAAGGAATATTCCTTGAAAAAGGAATATTGGGTTGGGTCAAGGATGAAAATGACAGGGTCTAGGGATAGATATGAGGATGACAAGCCACTATGGAAAGAAAGAAGAGGTCAGCTTCTTCAGTTTCCAGACCACATAGCCACGGAAAAAGAAAACTTAGGCAAACATCTCAGGAAATCCAAAGAAAAAGAAAGGGCCAAAAATCAGGCTGTGACAGTTTTAAACCTCAATAATTGTTATTTAGTACCAGCTTTGAGCATGAACATTGTATCTGGATCTCGTTTAATGCGAGATGGCTACTCATTTAAATTTGAGAATAATGGTTGTTCTATTTATATGAGAGATATGTTTTATGGTCATGCACCGCTGGTCAATGGTTTATTCTTGAATCTCGAACGTGATGTTACACATATTCATAGTGTGAATGCCAAAAGATGTAAGGTTGATAATGGTAGTCCCACATGCTTGTGGCACTGCCGCCTTGGTCATATTGGTGTCAAATGTATGAAGAAACTCCATGCAGATGGACTTTTGGAGTCTCTTGATTATGAATCATTTTACACGTGCGAACCATGCCTCTTGGGCAAGATGACCAGGACTCCGTTCTCCGGAACAATGGAGCGAGCAACCAACTTGTTGGAAATCATAGATACCGATGTGTGCGGACCAATCAGTGTTGAAGCTCGCGGTGGCTATCATTATGTTCTCACCCTCACTGATGACTTAAGTAGATATGGGTATGTCTACTTAATGAAACGCAAGTCTGAGACCTTTGAAAAGTTCAAGGAATTTCAGAATGAGGTTGAGAATCAACGTGACAGAAAAATAAAGTTCTTACGATCAGATCGTGGAGGAAAATATTGAAGTCACGAATTTGGCACACACCTAAGGAAATGTGGAATTGTTTCACAATTGACGCCGTCTGGAACACCTCAACGTAATGGTGTATCCGAACATCGTAATCATACTCTGTTAGACATGGTGTGATCTATGATGTCTCTTACCGACTTACCGCTATCATTTTGGGGTTATGCTTTAGAGACTGCCGTATTCACTTTAAATAGGGCACCATCTAAATCCATTGAGACGACACCGTATGAACTATGGTTTGGGAAGAAACCTAACCTGTCGTTTTTGAAAGTTTGGGGATGCAATGCTTATGTCAAGAAACTTCAACCTGAAAAGCTCGAACCCAAATCGGAAAAATGCGTCTTCATAGGATACCCTAAGGAAACTATTGGGTATACCTTCTACCTCAGATCCGAAGGCAAGGTCTTTGTTGCCAAGAATGGATCCTTTCTGGATAAAGAGTTTCTCTCGAAATAAGTAAGTGGGAGGAAAGTGGAACTTGATGAGGTGATTATCACCCCTTCCGAACCGGAAAGTAGCGCAGCGCGGGAAGATGTTTATGTGGTGCCTGCACCGACTAGAAAGGAAGTTAATGATAATGATCATGAAACTTCGGATCAAGTTACTGCTGAACTTCATAGGTCCACGAGGACACGTTCCGCACCAGAGTGGTATGGCAACCCTGTCCTGGAAATCATGTTGTTGGACAACGGTGAACCTTCGAACTCTGAAGAAGCGATGGCGGGCCCAGATTCCAACAATTGGCTTCAAGCCATGAAATCCGCGATAGGATCCATGTATGATAACAAAGTATGTACTTTGGTTGACTTGCCCGATGATCGGCAAGCCATAGAAAATAAATGGATCTTTAAGAAGAAGACTGACGCAGATGGTAATGTGACCATCTATAAGGCTCGGCTTGTCGCTAAAGGTCGACAAGTTCAAGGAATTGACTACGACGAGACTTTCTCTCCCGTAGCGATGCTGAAGTCCGTCCGAATCATGTTAGCAATTGCCGCATTCTATGATTATGAGATATGGCAAATGGACGTCAAAACGGCATTCCTTAACGGCTTCCTTAAGGAAGAACTGTATATGATGCAGTCGGAAGGTTTTGTCGATCCTAAGAATGCTAACAAGGTATGCAAGCTCCAGTGATCCATCTATGGGTTGGTGCAAGCATCTCGGAGTTGGAACATTCGCTATGATGAGGTGATCAAAGTGTTTGGGTTTATACAGACTTGGGGAGAAGCCTGTATTTAAAAGAAAGTGAGTGGGAGATCTATAGCATTTCTCATATTATATGTGGATGACATATTGCTGATGGGAAATGATGTAGAATTCTTGGAAAGCATAAAGGCCTACTTGAAAAAATGTTTTTCAATGAAGAACCTTGGAGAAGCTGCTTACATATTAGGCATCAAGATCTATAGAGATAGATCAAGACGCCTCATTGGTCTTTCACAAAGCACATACCTTGACAAGATATTGAAGAAGTTCAATATGGATCAGTCCAAGAAAGGGTTCTTGCATGTATTGCAAAGTATGAGATTGAGCAAGGCTCAATGCCCGACCTCGGCAGAAGATAGAGAAAAGATGAGTGTCATCCCCTATGCCTCAGCCATAGGTTCTATTATGTATGCCATGTTGTGTACCAGACCTGATGTAAACCTTGCCATAAGTTTGGTGGGGAGGTACCAAAGTGATCCCGGAATGGAACACTAAACAGCAGTCAAGAACATACTGAAGTACCTGAAAAGGACTAAGGATATGTTTCTCATTTATGGAGGTGACGAAGAGCTCGTTGTAAAGGTTTACATCGATGCTAGCTTCGACACAGATTTGGATGACTCCAAGTCACAAACCAGATACGTGTATATTTTGAATGGCGGGACAGTCAGCTGGTGCAGTTGCAAGCAAAGCGTCGTGGTGGCATCCACATGTGAAGCGGAGTACATAGCTGCACCTGAAGCAGCGCAGGAAGGAGTCTGGATGAAGGAGTTCATCACCGACCTAGGAGTTATTCCAAGCGCGTCGGGCCTGATGACTCTCTTCTGTGACAACACTGGAGCTATTGCCATTGCCAAGGAGCCCAGGTTTCACAAGAAGACCAAGCACATCAAGCGTCGTTTCAACTCCATCCGAAATTATATTCAATATGGAGACATAGATATTTGTAAAGTGCATACAGATCTGAATGTCGTAGATTCATTGACTAAATCTCTTCCACGAGCAAAACATGATCAACACCAGAACTCTATGGGTGTTCGATTCATCACATGTAACTAGATTATTGACTCTAGTGCAAGTGGGAGACTGTTGGAAATATGCCCTAGAGGCAATAATAAAATGGTTATTATTATATTTCCTTGTTCATGATAATTGTCTATTGTTCATGCTTTAAATGTATTATCCGGAAATCGTAATGCAGGTGTGAATACATAGACCACAACATGTCCCTAGTGAGCCTCTAGTTGACTAGCTCGTTGATCAATAGATGGTTACGGTTTCCTGACCATGGACATTGGATGGCATTGATAACGGGATCACATCATTAGGAGAATGATGTGACGGACAAGACCTAATCCTAAGCCTAGCACAAGATCGTGTAGTTCGTATGCTAAAGCTTTTCCAATGTCAAGTATCCTTTCCTTAGACCATGAGATTGTGCAACTCCCGGATACCGTAGGAGTACTTTGGGTGTGCCAAACGTCACGTAACTGGGTGGCTATAAAGGTACACTACGGGTATCCCCGAAAGTATCTGTTGGGTTGGCACGAATCGAGACTGGGATTTGTCACTCCGTATGACGGAGAGGTATCTCTGGGCTCACTCGGTAAGACATCATCGTAATGAGCTCAATGTGACTAAGGGGTTGGTCACGGGATGATGCGTTACAGAACGAGTAAAGAGACTTACCGTAACGAGAATGAACAAGGTATCGGTATACCGACGATCGAATCTCGGGCAAGTACTATACCGGTAGACAAAGGGAATTGTATACGGGATTGATTGAATCCCTGACATCGTGGTTCATCCGATGAGATCATCGTGGAACATGTGGGAGCCAATATGGGTATCCAGATCCCGCTATTGGTTATTGGCCGGAAAGGTATCTCGGTCATGTCTGCATGGTTCCCGAACCCGTAGGGTCTACACACTTAAGGTTCGGTGACGCTAGAGTTGTTATGGGAATAGTATGTGGTTACCGAAGGTTGTTCGGAGTCCCGGATGAGATCCCGGACATGACGAGGAACTCCGGAATGGTCCGGAGGCGAATATCGATATATTGAACGAAGGGTATTGGAGTCCGAAATTGTTCCGAGGGTACCGGGTGACGACCAACGTGTCCGAAAGTGGTTTCGGACGCCCCGACAAGCGTTGGGGGGCCTTATGGGCAAGGGGAGAGGGCACATCAGCCCACTAAGGGGCTGAGCGCCCCTCCCACCCCATCTCACGTAACCTGGAGAGGGGGGGCGCCTCCCCTAGGACAGCTGCCCCTCCCGGCTTGGGGGCAAGTTTCCTAGGGGTGGGGGCGCCCAAACCCATCTAGGGTTTTGATACGTCTCCAACGTATCTATAATTTTTTATTGTTCCATGCTATTATTTATGAAGTCTTGGATGTTTAATGGGATTTATCATACACTTTTATATCATTTTTGGGACTAACCTACTAACCCAAAGGCCCAGTCCAGATTGCTGTTTTTTGCCTGTTTCAGGGTTTTGCAGAAAAAGAATATCAAACGGAGTCCAAACGGAATGAAACATTTGCGAGAGATATTTTTGGAGAAAATCACGCACGAGGGACTTGAGAGCCACGTCAGGGGATCAAGGGGTGGCCCACGAGGGTGGGGGCGCGCCCCCTTCCTAGGGCGCGCCCCCTGCCTCGTGGGGCCCCCGAGCACCCCCCGGTGTCCTCCTTCTTCCTATATAAGTCTACGTAACCCGAAACCTTCGACAACAGAGAGAAAACCCTAATTCCACCGTCGTAACGTACTGTTCCCGTGAGATCCCATCTTGGAGCCTGTTCCGGAGCTCCACCGGAGGGGGATCCATCACGGAGTTCTTCTTCATCATCATCATCGCCCTCACCATGAGTTGTGAGTATTTTACCACAGACCTTCGGGTCCATAGCTAGTATCTAGATGGCTTCTTCTCTCTCTCTCTGGATCTCAATACAAAGTTCTCCTCGGTCTTCAAGGAGATCTATTCGATGTAATCTCTTTTTGCGGTGTGTTTGTCGAGATCTGATGAATTGTGAGTTTATGATCAAGATTATCTATGAAAGATATTTGGTTCTTCTCTGAACTTTTTATGTGTGCTCATAATATCCTTGCAAGTCTCTTTGAATTATTGGTTTGGTTTGGCCTACTAGATCTATAGTTCTTGCAATGGGAGAAGTGCTTGGCTTTGGGTTCAATCTTGCGGTGTCCTTTCCCAGTGACAGTTGATGGCTTCTCGCCCCTCGTTGGTTACCCCAAGTGGAAGGTTTGAGATGCAGTGTAGCGGAAGTTTTCCCTTGGCAAAGATACCATGGATCGATTTCCCCTGAGACTCCAAGGTTCAACAAGAAGGTGTCAACTGCTAACGGCGCCAGATACTTAGCAATCAACTTGGACCTGCACACAGATACAAATAACTTTGCTCCCAACGAGTACAGAGAGGTTGTCAATCCCTCCGGCCTTGTCGTTTACAAAGGATCAAACGCAAGAGATAATAGTGATAGGTATTGCTGCAACTAGTAAGTAAAAGCGGAAAGTAAATAGCGGATGTGATCAGTGATGGTAATATGGACCGGGGTCCCATGATGTTCACTAGTGATGTCTCTCTCCCAAAAGACGATAAAACAGCTATGTGAGGTAAACGAATTACAGCTGGGCAATTGACAGAATTATGTGCGCAAACCAATGCTAACTATGTTGCAAGAAAGGTAGAGGTTCAAAGCATGGGCGGTACGCCAAGGCAAGTAGACCGAAATCCATCTGCATCTACTACTAATCATCCACCTTGAGATATCTATCTAGAACATCTCGCTGGTATTAAGTTGCGAGTCCCACCCATAGTGTAAACTCAAAGCAACAGACAACTGCATTAAAAGAACTTTGCGTAAAGTAAACAATCCTTGCACCCGCGAGTACAAGCACCGTTGTTTTCCCCCTTGTGGAAACAGCACATCCCCTAGACTCATGTTTCTGTCACTCAAGCAAGTCATCGAGGGGCATGAACCCACAATCAAGCATAACGTTCCCTCTTGGAGTCACTACCTACTACTTGGCCAAAGCAATAAATAGCAACGGAGAACATACAAGAATTACTTAAGAACATAAATATAAAAGAGGTAAATCAAATATATTACTCAAACACAATCTGAACATAATCTCATAATCCATCGGATCCCAGCAAACTCATCATAGCAACAGCATAAGGATTACATATGTGCCTCGATCATGTACGGCAGCTCACGAGGTCTAATTAGTGAAGCACAAGAAGGGGAGGAGAACATCACATAGCTACTGGTCATGGACCCATGGTCCAAGGGAGACTACTCACAACTCATCCGGGAGGCGTCCATGGTGGTGGAGAGGCTCCCGGTGGTGATCCTCCCCTCCGGCAGGGTGCCGAGAAGAGTTCTCCTGGTGCTCCCGATCTTGGAAGCGCGGTGGCGGCGGAACAGAGATGAGATCGTGAAAAAGGGTTCCGTCCTCGAGGGTTTCGGGATGCGTGTTAAATATATGCCAAAGGGGGGCATCAGCGGAGACCTGGGGGGCCCAGGCGCCCCCCGGCGCGGCCAGGAGGGGGGCCGCGCCACCAGGGTGCCTGGAGCCCTGGTGGCCCCCCTCCAGCCCTACTTCGGCCGTGTGGAAGCTTCCGGAACGCTAATTTTTTATATAATTTTTCCGGGATTTTTCTGGCAGTTTTCGTGACGGGAAAACCTGAAATACAAAAACAGCAGAAAACAGAAACTGGCAGTGGGGTGCACTGAGTTAATAGGTTAGTCCAAATATGATCAAAAGTGTATGGAAGTGTATGAATATCATAGCAATATCACCCAAAAGAGGCATGGAGCAAGCAGAAATTATAGATACGTTTTGGACGTATCAACATCCCCAAGCTTAATTCCTGCTCGTCCTCGAGTAGGTAAATGATAACAAGAATAATTTCTGTGGTGACATGCTATTAACCATATAAGGACCTTTCATAGTCATATGACAAAAGCTTACTGAGACAATGAATCTGTAGTAATTAAGTTGCCTCATGAGAAAACCACAAAGAACTGAAAGTTTTACAATATGATACTGAAACACTCAATATATTTGTAATGAGCATGGTGTGCAAATATGATAAAGTGATATCTCGCTTGCCCTCTTTAGTGAAGCAAAACATAAATGCAGGGGCACCTCCAAGGTTTAAGTGATGACTAGATACAATGATTTCAGAATAAACGATATCATAATCATGCAAAAAACAATGCTACTTTGGGACAATGCACATTACACTCAGAATGACAATCATGCTCTCAGTAGTTGGTGCTTTAAAAGAAGGTGGAGACTCTCGAACCGTGGCTTTTGTTGGCAAAGTTGAAAACCCGTAGTCGGAAACAAAAACTAAACATGTACCAGAGCTCTTGGTTTTAAAAACAGAGGTAATAATTATTTTTTTGGATATGCATGTTTCGTCAACGAATGCTAGCAGACAACTCAATCACTTCTTGAGATGGACAAGTTTCGAGGAACGGCTCCCGAATGAGGACGATCACATCCTCTTAATCTCCTTTGTTTATCACTGCCAAAGTTTTCTGATTTCTCATGAACAAAGCGTGAAGGAGGGTTTGTTTGTTATATTATTTTTGAGCCGGGCGCACTCTTTGCCAGTTCCTTCTCGTATTATGGGTTTGCACATTAGACATGCAATCTCGGGGTGAAGCTTGTCCAACTTAAAAAGATCATGAATTAACTACTACTTCCTCATGAACTAAAACAGAGGCACAAAATAGAAATGTTTTTTTTTGAATAATTTCGAGATGGTACATGAAAGTCTTCGTTAGGAATGGCAGGTAAATACCATGTATAGGAAGGTATGGTGGACTCATATGGCATAACTGGTTTAAAGGATTTTGGATGCACAAGCAGTCAGTCCGCTTAGTACAGGTGGAGGTTAGCAAAAGACTGGGAGCGACCAACTAAAAGAGAAATGACGGTCATAATCATGCAGAGCGACAAAGCAACATTGAATCAGGCATGGAAGTTATATCGCTACTCAGAAATAAAAGATCATCAAGGCTTGACAGACTTTCTTTACAGTCTTAAATATGCGTGAGCATACGCCAAGTCAATCAAAATAAATTCTTGAAGGAAGATATCACTAAACCATACCTCATCATAGGCAAACAAATCATGTTGGTACTCCAATAACACATTGGGAACCCCCTAGCTATTTGAGACTAACCATAAGAAAACATGAACTACTAAGCACCATTATGCACGTAGCATTTTTATCATAGACATATCGACCAATGCAACAGAAGCCAACTCTCTTAACAAGATAAGCATGATAAATAAAGAGAGTTCCAACGACCAACTAAACAAAAGCTCTTTAAAAAGATAAGCATGAAAACTAAAAGCTAAACATGATAGTAGCTATTGAAAGACAAAGAACACACACGACAAGGATAGACATGAAAATTCTATGTTATGTTCTAGGTTGAAGTGGAGCGTGTTTCTCTCCCACATAAAGAAAGCTGAGTTCCGATTCGTTATGAAAAGCTTAAAGAAAACTAAAAAGGAAACTAAAAGCAAGACGCTCCAAGCATAGCACATAACACATGAAGTGATAAAACTATAGTGGAACGAAAGACGAACTGATAATGTTGATGGAGAAGGGGATGCACGGGGGCATCCCCAAGCTTAGACGCTTGAGTCTTCTTGAATATTTCTTGGGGGTGCATGGGGGAACCCCCAAGCTTGAGCATTTGACACTCCTGAATCTTTTTATCATCTTCCCTCGCACACTTGAAAACTCCCTTCATACATAACTCATCATAATCTGATTAGCGAGGTTAGTACCCATAATAATATAATTGTTCCTTGCTGGAAATAAGGATGTTCTTGAAGGTCTACTGTTTCTCAAGATTGCCAAAAGGTTTTTGCAAAGAAAAGGCAAGCTCAAGGTTTGCAAAATGAAGGAAAGGCAAAACAGGACAGAATCTGTGAAAAACATACCAGCAGGTAGTAAATGATTTTTGCGGGGCACTTCTGCCACTCTAATCAAAAAACTTAGAACAGACGCCCAAAAGACAATTGTATAGAGCACGCTGTCGAAAAAATTCAGACCAAAAAGATGATCTGGTGATTTTATACAAATTTTTCTATCCAAGGACATAATCTGTTTCCTGGACAGCACGTCACAACTTTTGAACTTTCTTGCAATCAGATGCTACACTTGGCACAAAACTGAAAAGTAAAGATACAATGATGATGCTACTGTAGTAACAACATCAAGACACAACAAAAGCAAAATAAAATTTTATTCATTGTGGGCTGCCTCCCAAAAGCGCTTTCTTTTATGCCTTTAAGCTAGGCATAATGCAAAGAGATCAAGTCTTATCAAGAGTAAAAGAATAGCTAGCTCGTATAACGGACTCAAAAGGTAACTTAATCTTCTTTCGAGGGAAGTGTTCCATCCCTTTCTTGAGAGGAAATTGGAATTTTATATTCCTCTCTTTCATGTCAATGACGGCACCAACGGTGCGAAGAAAAGGACGTCCCAAAATAATTGGACAAGAGGGTTCACATTCAATGTCCATAATAGTAAAATCAACGGGAACATAGTTGTCATTGACAATTATAAGAACATCGTCGATCCTCCCCAAAGGTTTCTTTATGGAATAATCAACAAGACGAACACCAAAAGAACAAGAATCAAAAGGTTTCAATTTAAGCATATCATATATTCTTTTGGGCATAACGGAGGTACTAGCTCCAACATCACATAAAGCATAGCAAGAGAAGTTATTCAACTTAATTTTAATCATAGGATCCCAACCATCTTCTAGCTTTCTAGGTATGGAGGCTTCTAATCTAAGTTTCTCCTCCCTAGCTTTGATGAGAGCATTGGTGATATGCTCTGTGAAGGCAAGATTAAGCATGCTAGTGCGGGGATCTCTAGACATCTTGTGAAGGAAATCAATAACTTCGGTAAGAGTGCAATTATCAAAATCAAGGTCACTACTATCAAGTAAAGTGGTAGTGGTGTCCTTTAAGTTCACTTGTTTAGTAGTTTCTATGGTCATAGCATCACCATTAATAGGTCCAATGGGACCAGGAGTGCATTGGGTGCTAAGAGTTTGGATATCCTCAACAACTTGGATAGTAGCAACAGTGTGGTGGGTAGGAAGGTTCTTAATTCTATCTTCTTCCTCCCTTTATCTAGCCCATCTCTCTTTAAGTTTAGCCAACATCCTAATGTTTTCATTAATTTGCACTTGAATAGCATTCATAGGAGTGACCTTCCTCTCCTCAAGAGGAGAAGTTCTAATTTTAAGCAATTCTACCTCATGGGCTAAATTGTCTACCTTCGAAGAGAGATCATCTAGTTTGTTTAGTTTTTCTTCTACACTCTTATTGAAGGCTTTTTGGGTAGTGATGAAATCTTCAAGCATAATCTCTAGTTCAGAAGTGGAGTTCTTGGTGCTAGGATAAGCATTGTTGTTCCCATAAGAATTAGAGGGGAATGGTCTAGGATTGCTACCAAAATTACTCCTATAAGCATTGTTATTGAAATTGTTTCTAGAGATAAAGTTCACATCTACTTGTTCTTGAGCAATCAAAGAATTTAAAGGAACATCACGAGGATCAACAGAAGATTGCTTTGGAAGTAGAGACATGATCAAGTCAACTTTTTCATTTAGGGAGGAAATCTCCTCGACAGAGTTTACCTTCCTACCTGTTGGAGCGCGTTCGGTGTGCCATTGGGAATAATTGGTCATCATCTCATCGAGAAGCTTTGTGGCAGCACCAAGTGTAGTTGACATAAAGGTTCCTCCCGCGGCCGAATCTAACAAGTTCCGCGAGGTAAAGTTCAAGCCTGCATAAAAAGTTTGGATAACCATCCAGGTAGTCAAACCATGAGTAGGGCAGTTCTTGATAAGAGATTTCATGCGTTCCCAAGCTTGGGCAACGTGTTCATTATCCAATTGTTTAAAATTCATTATGTTACTTCTTAGTTGGATAATTTTAGCAGGTGGATAGTATTTTCCAATAAAAGCATCCTTGCACTTGTCCCAAGAATCTATGATATTTCTAGGCAAAGATTGAAACCAAATTTTAGCTCCTCCTCTCAAGGAGAAAGGAAAAAGCTTAAGCTTAACAATATTACCATCTATTTCTTGGTACTTTTGCATATCACAAAGTTCAACAAAATTGTTCAAGTGTAAAGCAGCATCATCTCCAGCACCGGAGAATGGATCTTTCATAACTAAATTCAGTAAAGCAGGTTTAATTTCATAAGAAGGTGCTGAAGTGGCAGGTGTAGTGATAGACGTGCAAATGCAGTCATCGTTGTTATGACTAGTGAAGTCACACAACTTGGTGTTCTCGGCGGAACCCATAGTAGCAAGCAAGCAAGATAACTATTTTTGTGATTTTCGATAAAAGATACTAAAGCAAAACTGAAAGGTAAACTAACAAGACTAAAAAGCAAAGGTAAAAGATAGCGTGCAACTCCCCTATCTTGAAGAGTGGAGTCCCCGGCAACGGCGCCAGAAAACTTTGCTTGATGGCTTCTCGCCCCTCGTTGGTTACCCCAAGTGGAAGGTTTGAGATGCAGTGTAGCGGAAGTTTTCCCTTGGCAAAGATACCAAGGATCGATTTCCCCTGAGACTCCAAGGTTCAACAAGAAGGTGTCAACTGCTAACGGCGCTAGATACTTAGCAATCAACTTGAACCTGCACACAGATACAAATAACTTTGCTCCCAACGAGTACAGAGAGGTTGTCAATCCCTCCGGCCTTGTCATTTACAAAGGATCAAACGCAAGAGATAATAGTGATAGGTATTGCTGCAACTAGTAAGTAAAAGCGGAAAGTAAATAGCGGATGTGATCAGTGATGGTAATATGGACCGGGGTCCCGTGATGTTAACTAGTGATGTCTCTCTCCCAAAAGACGATAAAACAGTTATGTGAGGTAAACGAATTACAGCTGGGCAATTGACAGAATTATGTGCGCAAACCAATGCTAACTATGTTGCAAGAAAGGTAGAGGTTCAAAGCATGGGCGGTACGCCAAGGCAAGTAGACCGAAATCCATCTGCATCTACTACTAATCATCCACCTTGAGATATCTATCCAGAACATCTCGCTGGTATTAAGTTGCGAGTCCCACCCATAGTGTAAACTCAAAGCAACAGACAACTGCATTAAAAGAACTTTGCATAAAGTAAACAATCCTTGAACCCGCGAGTACAAGCACCGTTGTTTTCCCCCTTGTGGCAACAACACATCCCCTAGACTCATGTTTCTGTCACTCAAGCTAGTCATCGAGGGGCATGAACCCACAATCAAGCATAACGTTCCCTCTTGGAGTCACTACCTACTACTTGGCCAAAGCAATAAATAGCAACGGAGAACATGCAAGAATTACTTAAGAACATAAATATAAAAGAGGTAAATCAAATATATTACTCAAACACAATCTGAACATAATCTCACAATCCATCGGATCCCAGCAAACTCATCATAGCAACAGCATAAGGATTACATATGTGCCTCGATCATGTAGGGCAGCTCACGAGGTCTAATTAGTGAAGCACAAGAAGGGGAGGAGAACATCACATAGCTACTGGTCATGGACCCATGGTCCAAGGGAGACTACTCACAACTCATCCGGGAGGCGTCCATGGTGGTGGAGAGGCTCCCGGTGGTGATCCTCCCCTCCGGCAGGGTGCCGGGAAGAGTTCTCCTGGTGCTCCCGATCTTGGAAGCGCGGCGGCGGTGGAACAGAGATGAGATCGCGAAAAAGGGTTTCGTCCTCGAGGGTTTCGGGACGCGTGTTAAATATATGCCAAAGGGGGGCATCAGCGGAGACCTGGGGGGCCCAGGCGCCCCCCGGCGCGGCCAGGAGGGGGGCCGCGCCACCAGGGCGCCTGGAGCCCTGGTGGCCCCCCTCCGGCCCTACTTCGGCCGTGTGGAAGCTTCCGGAACGCTGATTTTTTATATAATTTTTCTGGGATTTTTCTGGCAGTTTTCGTGACGGGAAAACCTGAAATACAAAAACAGCAGAAAACAGAAACTGGCACTGGGGTGCACTGAGTTAATAGGTTAGTCCAAATATGATCAAAAGTGTATGGAAGTGTATAAATATCATAGCAATATCACCCAAAAGAGGCATGGAGCAAGCAGAAATTATAGATACGTTTTGGACGTATCAACAGTAGGGGCAGCAAGGCACATATTGTATTGTTGCCATTGAGGATAAAAAGATGGGGTTTATATCATATTTCTTGAGTTTATCCCTCTACATCATGTCATCTTGCTTAAGGCGTTAGTCTGTTCTTATGAACTCAATACACTAGATGCATGATGGATAGCGGTCGATGTGTGGAGTAATAGTAGTAGATGTAGGCAGGAGTCGGTCTACTTGTCTCGGACGTGATGCCTATATACAATGATCATGCCTTGATAGTCTCATAATTATTCGCTTTTCTATCAATTGCTCGACGGTAATTTGTATACCCGTCGTAGAATATCGCTATCATGAGAGAAGCCACTAGAGAACACTATGGCCCCCGGGTCTATTCTCAACATATCAATCTACATTTACTTTACTTTTATTGCTTTTATTTGTTGTTCTTATAAACCAAAAATACCAAAAATATAAACTATCATCTCTATCAGATCTCACTTTCGTAAGTGACCGTAAAGGGATTGACAACCCCTTATCGCGTTGGCTGCGAAGTTCTTATATGTTTGTGCAGGTGCGAGGGACTCGCGCGTGGTCTCCTACTAGATTGATACCTTGGTTCTCAAAAACTGAGGGAAATACTTACGCTATTGTGCTGCATCTCCCTTTCCTCTTCGAGGGAATACAACGCAAGCTTGAGAAGTAGCAAGAAGAATTTCTGGCGCCGTTGCCGGGGAGGCTTACGCAAAAGTCATATACCAAGTACCTATCACAAACCCTTATCCTTCGCATTACATTTATTTGCCTCTCGTTTTCCTCTCCCCCACTTCACCCTTGCCGTTTTATTTGCCCTTCTTCGGTCGTGTGTTTATCGTTCGCTTGCTTCTTGCTTGCTTGTGTGTGCTGCTTGCTTGCTTGTCATCATGTCTTGCACACCTATCATTATCACCACTCCCGAGAGTGAGGTCCTCAACTTTAAACAAAGGGAGGAAGAACACTTAAAAGATGCATGGTACAGAATTTGCAATGCTCAAAATAGATCCAATAGGAAGCTTTCCACTTCCGTGCTTCTTCGCAATTTTATGTTGGCATAACTCTATGGAATAGATTTATCTTAGATACCATTATCGGAGGGAATTTCTTGGGTAGCCACACCGTTGATTCTTACAACGCTATGTCTGAATTATTTGGCTCACCACCTCTTATGGTTAATGGGACCGTTTTAACTTTGGAGCATGTTATGCAAAGGTTAGAAATCATTGAAAATAAAGTTGCTACGGTAGAATTGGTAGATAACTTGGATAGAAAAGTCCATAATGAAATCACCCAATATGGATCTAAGGTAGGAGTTGTTCTGAAAAATCTTAAGGAAAAGGAGCCCATAGTTAAAGAAAAGATAGATCAGGATTCTACTAGAATCAATAAGCTTGAGGATGTTATCACTAATGTGGGTTCTGCTCTTTCCGCTAAACAAACTACTCCAAATACCTCTACTACTAAATTATCTAAGTTCATGTATGTCCCTAAAGACAAGGGTGAAACATCTAGAATTGCAGATCTCAAATCCATAAGTGTTCACCCTAATTTTCTTACTTTTGCAAGAGACCCTTTTGACTCTTTAGAATTTCTTGATTTATTGCCCAAGAGTTTGATTATTCATTGGTACAAAGAAGTGCCTAAGAATCAGAAGTGCTTAATCGAAGAATTGCCTTCCAAAGATGGCAATACCTAGATTTATCTTGTATCGTGCCTAGCTAGGGGCGTAAAACGATAGCGCTTGTTGGGAGGCAATCCAATTTTATATTTTTGTTTTGTTTTTGTTGCTGTTAGGGAATAAATATTGCATCTAGCCTCTGATTAGATGTGGCTTCATGTTTTTTTAGTGTTTGTGCCAAGTAGAACCTTTGGGAAGACTTGTGTGAAGTTTATGTGATCTTGCTGTGAAAAACAGAATCGTTAGCGCTCGCTAAAGTGGTCTTCAGATTTTACTGGAGCGTGCTATTTAGTTGATTCTTTTTGAAGATGATTAGTAGACAAATTTTGCTAATTTACCAATTTATTTGGAATTTTTTGGAGTTCCAGAAGTAGGCGAAACCTGCAGATTACTACAGACTGTTCTGTTTTTGACAGATTCTGTTTTTCGTGTGTTGTTTGCTTATTTCAATGCTTCTATGAGTAGTATTGGAGGATATGAACCATAGAGAAGTTGGAATACAGTAGGTTTAACACCAATATAAACAAAGAATGAATTCATTGCTGCACCTTTGAGTAGTGGTTTGTTTTCTTATACTAACGGAGCTCACGAGAATTTTTGTCTATGTTTTGTGTTGTGAAGTTTTCAAGTTTTGAGTATTGCTTTGATGGACTATGGAACAAGGAGTAGAAAAGGCCTAATATTGGGGATGACCATGGCACCCCAAGTGAATTCAAGATAATCAAAAGCCTAAGCTTGGGGATGCCCCGGGAAGGTATCCCCTCTTTCGTCTTCATCCATCGGTAACTATACTTGGAGCTATATTTTTATTCGCAACATGATATGTGTTTTGCTTGGAGCATCTTGTAGAATTTGAGTCTTTGCTTGTTAGTTTGTCACAGTCATCCTTGCTGGACACACCTATTTGATAGAGTTAAATATGGCCTAGAAATTGTTAGAACACTCTATGTGCTTCACTTATATCTTTTGAGTTGAATAGTTTTTGCTCTAGTGCTTCACTTATATCTTTTAGAGCACGGTGGTGGTAATATTTTGTAGGAATAGTTGGACTCTCATGATTCACTTATATCTATTTAAGAGTCTATTAAAACAGCATGGTAATGTGTTTAGGCTAAAGAAACTAGTCTTCATATGATAGACATCCAATGTAAATGTAGTAAAAAAAATCACACCAAGTGCATTGAATAAAATGAGATGTTGGATGCTTGATAATTGTTTTGAGATATGAGGATAGTGATATTAGAGTCATGCTAGTGGAGTTATTATGAAATTGAGAAATACTTGTGTTAAGGTTAGTGATTCCCGTAGCATGCACGTATGGTGAACCGCTATGTGACGAAGTTAGAGCATGAGGTATTTGTAGAGTGCCAACCTTTGTGTGGAGGTCGGGGGCGCGTGATGGTTAACTCCTACCAACCTCCCCCCTAGGAGCATGCGTTGATTGCTTTGTTTTGATGACTCGTAGATTTTTGCAATAAGTATATGAGTTCTTATGACTAATGTTGAGTCCATGGATTATACACACTCTCACCCTTCCACCATTGCTAGCCTCTCTTGTACCGCGAAACTTTCACCACTGCCATAAATCCCACTATATATCCTTCCTCAAAACAACCACCATATTATTCCTCAAAACAGCCACCATACCTACCTATCATGGCATTTCCATAGCCATTCCAAGATATATTTCCATGCAACTTTCCACCATTCCGTTCATATCACACGCATCATATTGTCATATTGCCATGCATGATCATGTAGTTGACATCGTATTTGTGGCAAATCCACCATGCATAATTTTTATACATGTCGCTCTTGTTTCATTGCACATACCGGTACACCGCCGGAGGCATTCATATAGAGTCATACCTTGTTGTTGTAGTATCGAGTTGTAATATCAAGTTGTAATGAAAGTGTGATGATCATCATTATTAGAGCATTGTCCCAATGGAGGAAAGGCTAAATCTATAAAGCCCCTTCGCAAAAAAAGGGGAAAGGCCAAAGAAAAAAAGAAAGGCCCAAAAAAAGAAAAAAAAGAAAAGAAAAAGGGACAATTGCTACTATCTTTTTTTCCACACTTGTGCTTCAAAGTAGCACCATGTTCTTCATTGTAGAGAGTCTCATGCTTAGTCACTTTCATATACTAGTGGGAATTTTCATTATAGAACTTGGCTTGTATATTCCTACGATGGGCGTCCTCAAATGCCCTATGTCTTCGTGAGCAAGCAAGTTGGATGCACACCCACTAGTTTCTTTTGTTGAGCTTTCATTCATATTTAGCTCTAGTGCATCCGTTGCATGGCAATCCCTACTCACTCACATTGATATCTATTGAGGGGCATCTCCATAGCCCATTGATACGCCTAGTCGATGTGAGACTATCTTCCTCTCTTTTTTGTCTTCTCCACAACCACCTCTATTCCACCCATAGTGTTATGTCCATGGCTCACACTCATGTATTGCGTGAAAGTTGAAAGGTTTGAAAAGATAGAGTATGAAAACAGGTGCTTGGATGAAATTGGGGTTGTGCATGATATGAATATTTTGTGTGATGAAGAGGGAGCATAGCCAGACTATATGATTTTGTAGGGTTAACTTTCTTTAGCCATAGTATTTTGAGAAGACATGATTGCTTTGTTAGTATGCTTGAAATATTGTCATTTCTTATGTCAATATAGACTTTTATCTTGAATCTTTTAGATCTGAACATTCATGCCACAATTAAGAAAATTACATTGAAAAACTATATTGGTTAGCATTCCACATCAAAAATTCTTTCTTTATCATTTACCTACTCAAGGACGAGCATGAATTAAGCTTGGGGATGCTTGATACGTCTCCAACGCATCTATAATTTTTTATTATTCCATGCTATTATTTATGAAGTCGTGGATGTTTAATGGGCTTTATCATACACTTTTATATCATTTTTGGGACTAACCTACTAACCCAAAGGCCTAGTCCAGATTGCTGTTTTTTTGCCTGTTTCAGGGTTTTGCAAAAAAAAGAATATCAAACGAAGTCCAAACGGAATGAAACCTTCGCGAGCGATATTTTTGGAGAAAATCACGCACAAGGGACTTGTGAACCACGTCAGGGGATCAAGGGGTGGCCCACGAGGGTGGGGGCGCACCCCCTTCCCAGGGCGCGCCCCCTGCCTCATGGGGCCCTCGAGCACCCCCCGGTGTCCTCCTTCTTCCTATATAAGTCTACGTACCCCAAAACCTTTGACAACAGAGAGAAAAACCTAATTCCACTGCCGTAACCTTCTGTTCCCGTGAGATCCCATCTTGGAGCCTGTTTCGGAGCTCCACCGGAGGGGGATCCATCACGGAGTTCTTCCTCATTATCATCATCGCCCTCACCATGAGTTGTGAGTAGTTTACCACAGACCTTCGGGTCCATAGCTAGTATCTAGATGGCTTCTTCTCTCTCTCTGGATCTCAATACAAAGTTCTCCTCGGTCTTCGAGGAGATCTATTCGATGTAATCTCTTTTTGCGGTGTGTTTGTCGAGATCCGATGAATTGTGAGCTCATGATCAAGATTATCTATGAAAGATATTTGGCTATTCTCTGAACTTTTTATGTGTGCTCATAATATCCTTGCAAGTCTCTTCGAATTATTGGTTTGGTTTGGCCTACTAGATCTATAGTTCTTGCAATGGGAGAACTGCTTGGCTTTGTGTTCAATCTTACGGTGTCCTTTCCCAGTGATAGTAGGGGTAGCAAGGCACGTATCGTATTGTTGCCATCGAGGATAAAAAGATGGGGTTTATATCATATTGCTTGAGTTTATCCCTCTACATCATGTCATCTTGCTTAAGGCGTTACTCTGTTCTTATGAACTCAATACACTAGATGCATGCTGTATAGCGGTCGATGTGTGGAGTAATAGTAGTAGATGCAGGCAGGAGTCGGTCTACTTGTCTCGGATGTGATGCCTATATACAATGATCATGCCTAGATAGTCTCATAATTATTCGCTTTTCTATCAATTGCTCGACAGTAATTTGTTTGCCCGCCATAGAATATCGCTATCATGAGAGAAGCCACTAGAGAACACTATGGCCCCCGTGTCTATTCTCAACATATCAATCTACATCTACTTTACTTTTATTGCTTTTATTTGTTGTTCTTATAAACCAAAAATACCAAAAATATAAACTATCATCTCTATCAGATCTCACTTTCGTAAGTGACCGTAAAGGGATTGACAACCCCTTATCGCATTGGCTGCGAAGTTCTTATTTGTTTGTGCAGGTGCGAGGGACTCGCGTGTGGTCTCCTACTGGATTGATACCTTGGTTCTCAAAAACTGAGGGAAATACTTACGCTACTGTGATGCATCTCCCTTTCCTCTTCGAGGGAATACAACGCAAGCTCGAGAAGTAGCAGGTTTCCCCTGTGGCCGCTGCCCCTCCCCTAGGAAAACCCTAGGGCGCCTCCTCCTCCCCCTCCCCCTATATATAGTTAGTTAGAGAGAGGGCAGCCGCACCCAAGCCCTGGCGCAGCCCTGTTCCCCTCCCAGCTCCTCCTCTTCCTCTGTAAAGCTTGGCGAAGCCCTACGGGAGAACTGCAAGCTCCACCACCATGCCGTCGTGCTGCCGGAGCTCTTCCCCAACTTCTCACCCCCCCCTGCTAGATCAAGAAGGAGGAGACGTCCCCGGGTTGTACGTGTGTTGAACGCGGAGGCGCCGTTGTTCGGCGCTTAGATCAGAATCGACCGCGATCTGAATCGCTGCGTGTATGACTCCACCAACCGCGTTCTTGTAACGCTTCCGCATCGCGGTCTTCAAGGGTATGAAGATGCACTCCCTCCCTCTCGTTGCTAGCAAACTCCATAGATGGATCTTGGTGACGCGTAGGATTTTTTTTTGTTTTTTTGCAACGATCCCCAACATTCCGGCACTACGCTTCCCGACTGATCTGGGGTAAGTGCCCGTGAGGAGCAACTTGATGACATTCGTTCATCTCTCAGAAGAGGTTAACTCATGATTTGTGTATGGGTGTGTCATTAAATCTGGGCAATGCGATTGGCGCATGGACTGCTCTCTCGGAGAGATGTCATTCTTCTCCTGGAGGAACGTCAATACGAGTCGGTTCCAGATCCAAACTTATGAGTTTCATGCTTTGAGTCCTAGAAGAAGGCTCAAAGCAGGTCCACGGAGGAGCGTTAAACTCGCCATACAGGATTTTTTTAGTCGACATGAGCCTTAGAACTTGTTTGCTTGTTGTTCATCACTCGGAATGGTCAGGCCGTACCAAGTGGAAATTACTCCAGTGAGGGCACGCTGAGTGCACCCACCGGGTGTGGTCCCTGAGACCGCCGTCGACTGCGGGCAGTCGGCAGGGGTCTGACAGAACTAAAAATCTTCTTAGTTGGTACTGATCGAACTTGTTCCTCTTCAACTCAGAAGTCGAGTAGTACTTGAGGATCTGGTATTGGTCTTGATCGAGCAAAAATGTTTCTTTTTGGTTTCTCTTCCAGTGGGGGCACGCTGAGTGCACCCACTGGGTGTAGCCCCCGAGCCTCTGTCGGACTGGATGAGTTTGGCCGAGGGTTTAAGTTTCTAGCAAACCTCCATGCAGTCAGCACGGTAAATATATTTTGGTCTGAAATTGAGTCAATCAGATGGATCTTCACGCGCTTGGCATGGTAAATAAGCTCAGTCTGGAGCTAAATCAGTCGGACTGATCTGGATGTAGCGGTGAAGACATGTCCAACTAATGGTCACGCGCGGGGCGGCCGAGGGGCGAGGACGTGTACAACCGAGTGACGACGCGCGGGGCGGCCGAGGGGCGAGGACGTGTACAACCGAGTGACGACGCGTGGGACGGCCGAGTGATGAAGTTGTACACAACCGAGTGGCGACGCGCGGGGCGGCAGAGTGGTGAAGAAGTGCACAACCAAGTGGCGATGCACAGGGCAACCGAAGTCAAGGCGTGTCTCATAGAGTGTTCACGCGCGGAGCGGCAGAGCAACGAGACACGGGACGGCCAAGTGGTGATGAGGTGACCAACCGAGTGGCGATGCGCGGGGCGGCCGAGTGGTGATGAGGTGACCAACTGAGTGGCGACGCGCGGGGCGGCCGAGTGGTGATGAGGTGACCAACCGAGTGGCGACGTGCGGGGCGGTCGTGAGGTGACACTGTGAACAATCGAGTGACGACGCGCGGGGCGGTCAAAGTGAAGGCGTGTCCTGCCGAGTGGCGACGTGCGGAGCGGCCGAATGGTGAAGATGCGCACGACCGAGTGGCGACACGCGGGGCGACCGAAGTGAAGGCGTGTCTCATAGAGTGTTCATGTGTGGAGCGGTAGAGCATCGAGATGCGGGGCGATAGAGTGGAGACGCGCGGGAAGGCCGAGTGGTGACAAGCGCGGCGTCGAGTGATGATGCGCGGGGCGATCTGGGTGAAGGCGTGTCTCATAGAGTGCTCACGCGCGGAGCTGCAGAGCATCGAGATGCGGGGCGGCCGAGTGGCGACGCGCGGGGCGCCGAGTGAAGATGCGCGGGACGATCATGGTGAAGGCGTGTGGCGCCAACTGTCGAGTGTCAAGGAGGTGTCCAACCGATGGTGACGTGCGGGGCGACCGAGTGGTCACGCACAGGGCGATGGTGTGTGAGGTGGTCGAATGTAGGACTACATATCTAGCCAAGTGGCGACGCATGGGGCAACCGAGGGGCACGAATGTGTACAAGAGAGTGATGACGCGCGGGGCGGCCGAGGGGCGAGGACGTGTACAACCGAGTGACGACGCGCGGGGCGGTCAAAGTGAAGGTGTGTTCCACCGAGTGACAACGCGCGGGGCGGTCATAGTGATGTTGGCGTGTCCTAGGGAGTGGCAACAGCATGAGGCCAAGCGGTGGTGCGCGGGGCGCTGAGTGACGACGCCCGGTGCGGTCAAAGTGAAGGTGTGTTCCACCAAGTGGCGACGCGCAGGGCGACCGAGTGGAAGCGCGAGGAGCGGCCGAGTGACGACGCGTTGGGCGGTCGAAGTGAAGACATGTGCCACCAAGTGGTAAAAATGATCCTCAGAGGAGTTAGTCGGATGCTTTCGAAGATAATGTAGTGACAAGGTCGGTGTAGCGTGGTTGTGGTGCGAGAAGACCGGTTGCCAACTGATTGTGAGTTAGGAACGAAGATGGCGTGCAGAGGGCCTGAGTGATCATGCAACTTATGGAAGTGGAAGATCCGGTCCACTCGATGAAGTGAAGGCTCTGACTGGTGTTGAAGTACTCGACCACTCAGGAGAGTGTGATTCGGAATGAGCTGCATCCCTCGAGTGCAGCGTAGCCCCCGAGTGTGGCGTAGCCCCCGAGCGTACTATAAGCTTCGCCCCCGGTCAAAGCCGTGAAGTATGCAGTTTGACTATAAAAGAGATTTATCCGACTCATGCCCAACGACACGACGAGGTCTATGTCGTTGATACAATGAAGAAGGCTCCACGGAGGGGTCGGCTGGTTGTGTTCGAAGTCAACAGAGCGACAAGGTCGGTGTTGCGGTGCATTAAGATCGGAACGGTGACCGAGTCCGAGTAGCGATGGCATTGACGCATAGTGTCGTCGAGTGATCACGTAACTTGCCATGAAAAATAGCACAAGCCAACGTAACAAATGCTCGAGGAAATTTGATGTGTGCTGAAACTATTTGTGTGAATAACACCCATAGACACCCACCGGGAGTGCAAGGGGCTTGCTGGTTAACCGGCAGGAGTCTGAAAGAGCGAAAAAACCGTTCGAACATGTCGAAGTGAAGGATCCGACTGAACTTATTAGAGTACTGGCTCAAATAAAATGGAAGTGTAGCGTTCCGACTGAGTTGCAGCCCCGGAGGACCGATGCAAAGTTGAAATGAAGAACTCATGGTGTTCGTGAGTGACGAATGCACTAAAATGAAAGTTGGACTCGGGAGTCAAATAACTCGTACTAAGCAAGTATGTTAAAATAAGCAACGGAGCATAGAGTTACACTCGACGGTGTGGCCTCCGAGAGAACGTAATGTGTGAGTTACGGGATACTCGGGAACGCGGAAATAGCAAAAGGTAGTGCATGTAGAATGACTTATCTCTCTGAAGGCGCGCGAGTGGCCGAGTGGTGAAGATATGTTCGCCCGATGGCGATGCGCGGGGCTGTCGGTTGATGTAGATGTGTCTCACCAAGTGTCGATGCACGGGGCAGACGAGTGGTGATGAGACGACCAACCAAGAGGCGACACGTAGAGCGGCCGAGTGGTTATGAGGTGACCAAACGAGAGGCGACGCACGGAGCAGCCGAGTGGTTATGAGGTGACCAACCGAGAGGCGACGCACAGAGCGGCCGAGTAGTGATGAGGTGACCAACCGAGAGGTGACGCACGGAGCGACCGAGTGTCTATGAGGTGACCAACCAATAGGCGACGCACGGAGC
>LR738711.1:749774214-749903807 GCA_902687465.1 Secale cereale | reverse complement strand
CGAGTGGTGATGAGGGGATCACCCGATAGGCGACGCACGGAGCGGCCAAGTGGTGATGAGGCGATCACCCGATAGGCGACGCACGGAGCGGCCGAGTGGTCGTGAGGCGACCAACCAAGAGGCGACACACGGAGTGGCCGTGTGGTGATGAGGTGACCAACCAAGAGGCGACGCGCGGAGCGGCCGAGTGGTGATGAGGTGACCAACCAAGAGGCGACGCACGGAGCGGCCGAATGAAGGTAGATGCGTCCCGCGACGCACGGGGCGTTTGAGTGATATAGATGCATCCAGTGGAGTAGCGACGCACGGAGCGTGCGAGTGATGATTGTATGGAAGTTTTGTTGTCCGAGGACGGGTAACCGGATGTCCTTGATCTTTTCTCCCGAGTGGTTGTGGATGTCGTTTCCTTTGGTTCCACCCCTGTCGAGTGCCGAAGAGGGAGAGCGGAGCTACTCGACGCTGGGGCCAGGAGTTGCTCGGTACTCGTGGTGCATCGTCGAGTGTCTCCATCACGGAGGCTGCTGCAAGGCGGCGGACACCGGAGGGAGGAGCAGCCTGAAGGAAATATGCCCTAGAGGCAATAATAAAGTTATTATTTATTTCCTTATATCATGATAAATTTTTATTGTTCATGCTAGAATTGTATTGCCGGAAACTTAGTACATGTGTGAATACATAGACAAAACAGAGTGTCCCTAGTATGCCTCTACTAGACTAGCTCATTGATCAAAGATGGTTATGTTTCCTAGCCATAGACATGAGTTGTCATTTGATCAACGGGATCACATCATTAGGAGAATGATGTGATGGACAAGACCCATCCGTTAGCTTAGCACTATGATCGTTTAAGTTTTACTGCTATTGCTTTCTTCATGACATATACATGTTCCTATGACTATGAGATTATGCAACTCCCGAATACGGGAGGAACACTTTGTGTGCTACCAAACATCACAACGTAACTGGGTGATTATAAAGGTACTCTACAGGTGTCTCCGAAGGTACTTGTTGGGTTGGCGTATTTCGATATTAGGATTTGTCACTCCGATTGTCGAAGAGGTATCTCTGGGCCCACTCGGTAATGCACATCACTATAAGCCTTGCAAGCATTGTAGCTAATGAGTTAGTTGCAGGATGATGTATTACGGAACGAGTAAAGAGACTTGCCGGTAACGAGATTGAACTAGGTATTGAGATACCGACGATCGAATCTCGGGCAAGTAGCATACCGATGACAAAGGGAACAACGTATGTTGTTATGCGGTTTGACCGATAAAGATCTTCGTAGAATATGTGGGAGCCAATATGAGCATCCAGGTTCCGCTATTGGTTATTGACCGGAGACGTGTCTCGGTCATGTCTACATAGTTCTCGAACCCGTAGGGTCCGCACGCTTAAGGTTTCGATGACAGTTTTATTATGAGTTTATGAGTTTTGATGTACCGAAAGAGTTCGGAGTCCCGGATGAGATCGGGGACATGACGAGGAGTATCTAAATGGTCGAGACGTAAAAATCGATATATTGGACGACTATATTCGGACATCGGAAAGGTTCCGAGTGATTCGGGTATTTTCGGAGTACCGGGGAGTTACGGGAATAGAGGAGAGAAGCCAAAAGGAAGGAGGCACGCGCCCCCCTTCTGGTCCGAATTGGACAAGGGGTGCAGCCCCCTTTTCCTTCTCCCTCTCCCCCTCTTTCCTTCTCTCCTACTCCGGAAAGGAAAGGGGAATCCTACTAGGACTTGGGAGTCCTAGTAGGACTCCCCACACTTGGCGCGCCCCCTCTAGGGCCGGCCTCTCCCTCCCTCCTTTATATACGGGGGCAGGGGGCACCTCTAGAGACAACAATTGATCTCTTGATCTCTTAGACATGTGCGGTGCCCCCCTCCACCATAGTTCTCCTCGATAATATTGTAGCGGTGCTTAGGCGAAGCCCTGCGATGGTAGAACATCAAGATCGTCACCACGCCGTCGTGCTGACGGAACTCTCCCTCGACACTCGGCTGGATCAGAGTTCGAGGGACGTCATCGAGCTGAACGTGTGCTAGAACTCGGAGGTGCCGTAGTTTCGGTGCTTGATCGGTCGGGCAGTGAAGACGTACGACTACATCAACCGCGTTGTTCTAACGCTTCCGCTTTCGGTCTACGAGGGTACGTAGACTCACTCTCCCCTCTCGTTGCTATGCATCTGGTAGATAGATCTTGCGTGATCGTAGGAAAAATTTAAAATACTACGTTCCCCAACAGTGGTATCAGAGCTAGGTCTATGCGTAGATGATATGCACGAGTAGAACACAAGTGAGTTGTGGACGATACTAGTCATACTGCTTACCAGCATGTCATACTTTGATTCGGCGGCATTGTTGGATGAAGCGGCCCGGACCGACATTACGCGTACGCTTACGCGAGACTGGTTCTACCGACGTGCTTTGCACACAGGTGGCTGGCGGGTGTCAGTTTCTCCAACTTTAGTTTACTCAAGTGTGGCTACGCCCGGTCCTTGTGAAGGTTAAAACAGCACATACTTGACGAAATATCGTTGTGGTTTTGTATGCGTAGGTAAGAACGGTTCTTGCTAAGCCCGTAGCAGCCACGTAAAACTTGCAACAACAAAGTAGAGGACGTCTAACTTGTTTTTGCAGGGCATGTTGTGATGTGATATGGTCAAGACATGATGAGTTATACGGTTTTGTATGAGATGCTCATGTTTTGTAAAGTTATCGGCAACTGGCAGGAGCCATATGGTTGTCGCTTTATTGTATGAAATGCAATCGCCATGTAATTGCTTTACTTTATCACTAAGCGGTATCGATAGTCGTTGAAGCAATAGTTGGCGAGACGACAACGATGCTACGATGAAGATCAAGGTGTCGCGCCAGTGACGAAGGTGATCATGATGGTGCTTTGGAGAAGGAGATCAGAAGCACAAGATGATGATGGCCATATCATGTCACATATTTTGATTGCATGTGATGTTTATCTTATTATGCTTCTTATTTTGATTAGTACGGCGGTAGCATTATAAGATGATCCCTTACAAAATTTCAAGGTATAAGTGTTCTCCCTGAGTATGCATCGTTGCGAAAGTTCGTCGTGCCGAGACACCATGTGATGATCGGGTGTGATAAGCTCTATGTTCAAATACAACGGGTGTAAGCCAGTTTTGCACACGCAGAATAC
The DNA here is from genome assembly GCA_902687465.1 of Secale cereale. Lineage (NCBI taxonomy): Eukaryota > Viridiplantae > Streptophyta > Magnoliopsida > Poales > Poaceae > Secale > Secale cereale. The sequence continues at coordinate 749,900,627 of LR738711.1, read as the reverse complement.
TCGGGTTAAACTTGACGAGCCTAGCATATGCAGATATGGCCTCGGAACACTGGAGACCGAAAGGTCAAGCGTGAATCATATAGTAGATATGATCAACATAAGATGTTCACCATTGAAAAGTACTCCATCTCACGTGATGATCGGACATGGTTTAGTTGATTTGGATCACGTGATCATTTAGATGACCAGAGGGATGTCTATCTAAGTGGGAGTTCTTCAAGTAATATGATTAATTGAACTTTAATTTAACATGAACTTAGTCCTGGTAGTATTAGCATATCTATGTTGTAGATCAATAGCTCGCGATGTAGCTCCCCGTTTATTTTATATGTTCCTAGAGAAATATAAGTTGAAAGATGTTAGTAGCAATGATGCGGACTAGGTCCGTGATCTGAGGATTATCCTCATTGCTGCACAAAAGTATTATGTCCTTGATGCACCGCTAGGTGACGAACCTATTGCAGGAACAGATGCAGACGTTATGAACGTTTGACAAGCTCGGTGTGATGACTACTTGATAGTTTAGTGCGCCATGCTTTACGGCTTATAACCGGGACTTGAAAAACGTTTTGAACGCCACGGAGCATATGCGATGTTCCAAGAGTTGAAATTAGTATTTTCATACTCATGCCCGTGTTGAGAGGTATGAGACCTTTGACGGTACATTGCCTAGAAGATGGAGGAGAATAGCTCAACCGGTGAGCATGTGCTCAGATTGTCTGGGTACTACAATTGCTTGAATCAAGTGGGAGTTTATCTTCCAGATAAGATAGTAATTGACAAAGTTCTCTAGTCACTATCACCAAGTTAGTAGAACTTCGTGATGAACTATAATATGCAAGGGATGACGAAAGTAATTCCCGAGCTCTTCGCGATGCTGAAATCAGCAAAGGTAGAAATCAAGAAAGAACATCAAGTGTTGATGGTTAACAAGACCACTTGTTTCAAGTAAAGGGCAAAGGGATAGAAGGGGAACTTCAAGAAGAATGACAAGCAAGTTTTGACTTCCATGAAGAAACCCAAAGCTAAACTCAAGCCTGAAACTAAGTGCTTCTACTGCAAAGGAAATAGTCACTAGAAGTGGAACTGCCCTAGATACTTGGCGGATAAGAAGGATGGCAAAGTGAACAACGGTATATTTTGATATACAGATTATTGATGTGTACTTTACTAGTGTTCATAGGAACCCCTGGGTATTTGATACCGGTTCAGTTGCTAAAGTTAGTAACTCGAAACGAGAGTTGCGGAATGAACAAAGACTAGTTAAAGGTGAAGTGACGATGTGTGTTGGAAGTGGTTCCAAGATTGATATGATCATCATCGCACACTCCCTATACTTTCCGAATTAGTGTAGAACATAAATAAATGTTATTCGGCATTTGCGTTGAGCATGAATATGATTTGATCATGTTTGTTGCAATACCGTTATTCATTTAAAGTCATAGAATAATTGTTATTCTGTTTACATGAATAAAGCCTTCGATGGTCATACACCCAATGAAAAATATTTTGTTGGATCTCGATCATAGTGATACACATATTCATAATATTGAAGCCAAAAGATGCCAGGTTAATAATGATAGTGCAAATTATTTGTGGCACTGCCGTTTAGGTCATATTGGTGTAAAGCGCATGAAGAAACTCCATAGTGATGGACTTTTGGAATCACTTGATTATGAATCACATGATGCATGCGAACCATGCCTCATGGGCAAGATGACTAAAACGCTGTTCTCCGGAACAATGGAGCGAGCAACAGATTTGTTGGAAATCATACATACTGATGTATGTGGACCGATGAGTGTTGAAGCTCGCGGCGGGTATCGTTATTTTCAGACCTTCACTGATGATTTGAGCAGATATGGGTATATCTACTTAATGAAACACAAGTCTGAAACATTTGAAAAGTTCAAAGAATTTCAGGGGAAGTAGAGAATCATCGTAACAAGAAAATAAAGTTCCTACGATCTGATCGTGGAGGTGAATATTTGAGTTATGAGTTTGGTCTTCATTTGAAACAATGTGGAATAGTTTCACAACTCACGCCACCCGGAACACCACAGAGTAATGGTGTGTCCGAACGTTGTAACCGTACTTTATTAGATATGGTGCGATCTATGATGTCTCTTACCGATTACCACTATCGTTTTGGGTTATGCATCAGAGACAGCTGCATTCACGTTCAATAGGGCAATATCTAAATCCATTGAGACGACACCTTATGAACTGTGGTTTGGCAAGAAACCAAAGTTGTCGTTTCTTGAAGTTTGGGGCTGCGATGCTTATGTGAAAAAGCTTCAACCTGATAAGCTCGAACCCAAGTCGGAGAAATGTGTCTTCATAGGATACCCAAAGGAGACTGTTGGGTACACCTTCTATCACAGATCCGAAGGCAAGATATTCGTTGCTAAGAATGGATCCTTTCTAGAGAAGGAGTTTCTCTCGAAAGAAGTGAGTGGGAGGTAAGTGGAACTTGATGAGGTAATTGTACTTTCTCCCGAATTGGAAAGTAGTACATCACAGAAACTAGTTTCGGTGATTCCTACACCAATTAGTGAGGAAGCTAATGATGATGATCATGAAACTTTGGATCAAGTTACTACTGAACTCGTAGATCAACCAGAGTATGTTCCGTGCCAGAGTGGTACGGCAACCCGGTTCTGGAAGTCATGTTACTAGACCATGATGAACCTACAAACTATGAGGAAGCAATGATGAGCCCAGATTCCGCAAAATGGCTTGAGGCCATGGAATCTGAGATGGGATCCATGTATGAGAACAAAGTGTGGACTTTGGTTGACTTGCCCGATGATCGGCAAGCCATCGAAAATAAATGGATCTAAAAGAGGAAGACCGACGCTGACAGTAATGTTACTATTTACAAAGCTGGACTTGTTGTGAAAGGTTTTCGACAAGTTCAAGGAGTTGACTACGATGAGATTTTCTCACCCGTAGCGATGCTTAAGTCTGTCTGAATCATGTTAGCAATGGCCGCATTTTATGATTATGAAATCTGGCAAATGGATGTCAAAACTGCATTCCTGAATGGATATCTTAAAGAAGAGTTGTATATGATGCAACCAGAAGGTTTTGTCGATTCTAAAGGTGCTGACAAAGTGTGCAAGCTCCAGCGATCCATCTATGGACTGGTGCAAGCATCTCAGAGTTGGAATATACGCTTTGATAAGTTGATCAAAGCATATAGTTTTCGAAATTTGTATCTGGCAACCCTGTGCCCGATAGCAAAACTGCCACACGATCACATCGACGTCCGTTTTGAATCTAGCGGCAGGCAGGGGGTGCGCCGCAAGAGGCAGCAGCAACCCGCCCCCATCAAGAGCTGCTCCGCGCGCCAGGTCACCGTGCTGCCGCCGCCGAGGACCTTCTTCCGCTCCTTCTTCGTCGGTGGGAGCGAGAACGCCATGCCCGCCCGCTCCAAACCCTGCTTCCCTGCCGTCACCGTCACAGCCGGTGGCTCCCACACTCACGTTGACGCCAGCACCAGGCAGAGGTGTTGCTTTTAGCCCAGCCAGGTTCGAACTTCACCTGTGCACGGCCATACCCACTCCTTCCCAAATTCCTCCCCTGTACACAGCCGCCAACTCCTTCCCCTATTCCCCAATTATGCCATCTGCTGTCCACGTCCAACGACCAGTACAAGTGCAAGTGTTGGCTGCTGTCGCCTGCTAGTACTGGTTCCTTTCATGTTCATGAATCTTGACTTCATAACGAACAACAGTAGTGTATAACTCATAGCACAAGCATAGTATTTGTTCCTTTATGTACGTATATGATTCAAGGAAGAATGTGTAGAGGTGATGGCATGCTATTTCTAGCCGGGGTTCTTGGCAGAAGGTGTTGAAGGTTATGCACGAGGTGGAGCAGCAGAACAAACAAGAGAATATTGACAAGCAGCAACACAAATAGGAGAAACTTGAGAAGCAGCAGCGGCATCGGTGGCAAATGTGTTGAGTACTTTAGTGTTCCTAACCCTCAAGCATAGCAGCTTCCTCCTACCAAAACCTCCCTTGATGAAACAACAGTATCCTTAGCCTAAGTATCCCTACTACTCATAAACTTTCATATGTCCGAAGCAAACGCACTACCATTTCTACTGAACACAAAAAAACTGCAACAGCCTCCGTCCAAAGTACTACTAGAATTCCTGAAATACCTCCTTTTCCTGTCGAAATAAGAATCATTTTTGACCCTATCTACCTCTCCCAATAAGTTTGGTTGTACATCCATGAGGTCAAATTTTGTTGGTGGTACTGTAAAACTGTTGGAAGAGAGAATGCATCCTGGTTCAGAAAAATAAAGTTTAGAAATTAATAATACTTTTATCGAGTACACAACTGCCTCACAGCTTGCTGCCTCTCAACGGTGTTTTTTGAGTTGCAAACATGGCAGTAACCTTTACCCGGCAATAAAACAGTTGTGAAAAAAGACACTCATAATTTCTCTAGTGGTTAGTAACGACAAATCTGTATGCGTCTTCTGATGACTGAAGCTATGATGTACTTCTTCTAGGCAATAGTTGAACATTTGCTGAGAGATAAAAAAGAGAGAGAGATGAATTTGTTCCTGGATAAGTCAGTATAAAATTTGTTTGTCCATCCATCGTCGATTCTTCAATAGGGGATGTATATATTCTTCTTGTACAAACCAAATTAATCACGGGGCAATAATTTCTATTGCATGTAAGAATACTATTTTTTTTCTATAGTAGGAATTTGAGCAAGTTGCGGAAAAATTTATTCAACAATAACCGATAAATTATGTGTAAATAACATGATAATATACACACTGCAGACGTGATAACTTACATACAAACATCGTGGTAATTTTTTACCGGAGAGAAAATATTTGACCCGAGAGGAAAGGTTGTCGAAAACATACCCTCGGTAACTTCTATGTAAATAGCATGGTAATATACGGACCGTAGATCTGACAGCACTTACAAACACCGCGGTAACATTGACAAAAGGGGAAAAATTGTTCAAAAACATTCCCCTGGTAACGAAAATTCCACGATAACTGACATGTCACAGGTGTGGTAACTTATGTAGCCCACGTGCGGGACCTTTAGCCCGGAATAAACAAGTTGTTGAAAATATACCTCCGGTAACTTTTGCGTAAATAACTTGGTAACATATGCATCACGGGCGTGATAACTTATCCACAAATACCTCGATAACTTTTACCCATGGGAAAAAAGTTGTTGAAAAATATACACCGATAACTTTTGTGAAAATAGCACGGTAATATATGAGCTACATTCACGATAAATTACGTACAAAGACAACGGTAAATTTTACAAAGAAGCAAGAAAATTGTTGAAAACATATCATTGATAAATTATGTGAAAATAGCATGATAGTATAGGAATCACATACCCGATAACTTACGTAGAAACACTACGGTAACTTTTTCGATCGAAATAAAAAGTTGTTGTAAACATACTCCACGGTAACTTATGTGAAAATAGTACGGTAATATGCGACCCGTTTACCTGATAACTTATGTACAACCACCTTGGTAATTAACTTTTTTGACCGCAAGGAAAAAGTTGTTGAAAACATATCTCGATAATTAATGTGAAAATAACACGATAATATACGAAACACATACTTGATAACTTACATAGAAACACCGCAGTAACTTTTTGACCAGGAGAAAAAGTTGTTGAAGAATATAACCTCAGAAACTTATGTAGAAATAGCACGATAATACACAAATCACATACACGATAACTTAGTACAAATAATGTGGTAACTTTTTAGACCGGGAGAAAAAGTTTTTGAAAACAACTTATGTGAAAATAACACGGTAATATATGAACTGCATGCCCGATAACTTACGAATAAACACCGCAATAATTTTGACCAACGGGAAACAAAGTTGTTGAAAAACATACTCCAATCCTCGAGGTAACTTGTGCGAAAATAACACGGTAATATGTGAACTGCGTACCCGACAACTTACCAGAAACACCGCAGTATCTTTTTTAACCAGGAGAAAGAACATACCCCGATAACTAATGTGAAAATAATATGGTAAATACGAACCGCATGCCTATGTACAAATACCACGGAAACTTTTAACCAAGGGGAAAAAGTTTTTGAGAAACATCCCCCGATAACTTATGTGAAAAATAGCACGGTAATATATGAACCATGTACCTACTAAATTAAGTACAATCACCTACGGTAACTTTTCACCCGGGTTGGGGGGGGGGGGGGGTTGCTGAAAAACATAACCCCGGTAACTTATGTTGAAATAGCACGATAAGTTACATACCAGAGGCTTGGTAACTTATGTAGCCGAGGCGTGGTAACTTTTGACCCGGAAAAAAGATTCGTCGGAACATACCAACATGAGATCTAGTTTCGAAGATCTCATCACGACGAATCTTTTATGTGAAAACGGTTTTTGCATCGGACCTACGGTTTAAGCTACAAAATATTTTGAATTTTTGAAATAGGAGAGAATCTAGGATGACATCAGCTTTTTTGTCCTCTAGTGCATGTATGTAATTAGAGAGAGCGATGGACATGAAAAGAGAGTTAGTCACACCCTAATCTATATCCTAATACATGCATGCATGTATTTATATGAAAGGAAGGAGGAGTGTGGTAATTTTGCTATCCACCACACATGTGCCAAATATCATTGTCCTATAGTTTTATACAGACTTGCGGTGAAGCCTGTATTTACAAGAAAGTGAGTAGGAACACTATAGCCTTTCTAATAAATATATGTGAATGACATATTGTTGATCAGAAATGATATAGAAATTTTCTGGAAAGCATAAATGAGTGTTTGAAAGGAGTTTTTTTTTCAAAGAAAAACCTCGGTAAAACTGTTTACATATTGAGCCTCAAGATCTATAGAGATAGATCGAGATGCTTGATAAAGTTTTTCAATAAATACATACCTTGACAAGTTTTTGAAGTAGTTCAAAATGGATCAGTCAGAGAAGGAGTTCTTGCCTGAGTTGTAAGGTATGAAGTTGAGTAAGACTCAAAGCCCGACCTCGGCAAAAGATAGAGAAATAATGAAAGTCATTCCCTATGCCTCAGTCATAGGTTCTATAAAGTATACCATGATGTGTACCAAACTTGTTGTGTACCTTACCATGAGTTTGGCAAGAAGGTACAAAAGTGATCCAGGAGTAGATCACTGGACATCGGTCAAAATTATCCTTAGTTACTGGATGACTAAGGAAATGTTTCTCGATTATGGAGGTGATAAAGAGTTCGTCGTAAAGAGTTACGCCGATGCAAGCTTTACACTAATCCATATGACTCTAAGTATCAATCTGGATGCGTATTAAAAGTGGGAGCAGTTAGCTAGAGTAGCTCCATGCAGAGCATTGTAGACATAGAAATTTGCAAAATACATACGGATCTGAATGTAACAGACCCGCCAACTAAACTTCTCTCACGAAGCAAAACATGATCACACCTTAGTACTCTTTGGGTGTTAATCACATGAGGATTTGAACTAGATTGTTGACTCTAGTAAACCCTTTGGGTATTGTTCACATGGCGATGAGAACTATGGGTGTTAGTCACATGACGATGTGAACTATTGGTGTTAATCACATGGTGATGTTATCTAGATTATTGACTCTAGTGCAAGTGGGAGACTGAAGGAAATATGCCCTAGAGGCAATAATAAAGTTATTATTTATTTCCTTGTATCATGATAAATGTTTATTATTCATGCTAGAATTGTATTAACCGGAAACTTAGTACATGTGTGAATACATAGACAAAACAGAGTGTCCCTAGTATGCCTCTACTAGACTAGCTCATTGATCAAAGATGGTTATGTTTCCTAGCCATAGACATGAGTTGTCATTTGATCAACGGGATCACATCATTAGGAGAATGATGTGATGGACAAGACCCATCCGTTAGCTTAGCACTATGATCGTTTAAGTTTTACTGCTATTGCTTTCTTCATGACTTATACATGTTCCTATGACTATGAGATTATGCAACTCCCGAATACGGGAGGAACACTTTGTGTGCTACCAAATGTCACAACGTAACTGGGTGATTATAAAGGTACTCTACAGGTGTCTCCGAAGGTACTTATTTGGTTGGCGTATTTCGAGATTAGGATTTGTCACTCCGATTGTCGGAGAGGTATCTCTGGGCCCACTCGGTAATGCACATCACTATAAGCCTTGCAAGCATTGTAGCTAATGAGTTAGTTGCAGGATGATGTATTACGGAACGAGTAAAGAGACTTGCCGGTAACGAGATTGAACTAGGTATTGAGATACCGACGATCGAATCTCGGGCAAGTAACATATCGATGACAAAGGGAACAACGTATGTTGTTATGCGGTTTGATCGATAAAGATCTTCGTAGAATATGTGGGAGCCAATATGAGCATCCAGGTTCCGCTATTGGTTATTGACCGGAGACGTGTGTCGGTCATGTCTACATAGTTCTCGAATCCGTAGGGTCCGCACGCTTAAGGTTTCGATGACAGTTTTATTATGAGTTTATGAGTTTTGATGTACCGAAAGAGTTCGGAGTCCCGGATGAGATCGGGGACATGACGAGGAGTCTCTAAATGGTCGAGACGTAAAAATCGATATATTGAACGACTATATTCGGACATCGGAAAGGTTCCGAGTGATTCGGGTATTTTCGGAGTACCGGGGAGTTACGGGAATAGAGGAGAGAGGCCAAAAGGAAGGAGGCACGCGCCCCCTTCCGGTCCGAATTGGACAAGGGGTGCAGCCCCCTTTTCCTTCTCCCTCTCCCCCTCTTTCCTTCTCTCCTACTCCGGAAAGGAAAGGGGAATCCTACTAGGACTTGGGAGTCCTAGTAGGACTCCCCACACTTGGCGCGCCCCCTCTAGGGCCGGCCTCTCCCTCCCTCCTTTATATACGGGGGCAGGGGGCATCTCTAGAGACAACAATTGATCTCTTGATCTCTTAGCCGTGTGCAGTGCCCCCCTCCATCATAGTTCTCCTCGATAATATTGTAGCGGTGCTTAGGCGAAGCCCTGCGACGGTAGAACATCAAGATTGTCACCACGCCGTCGTGTTGACGGAACTCTCCCTCGACACTCGGCTGGATCAGAGTTCGAGGGACGTCATCGAGCTGAACGTGTGCTAGAACTCGGAGGTGCCGTAGTTTCGGTGCTTGATCGATCGGGCCGTGAAGACGTACGACTACATCAATCGCGTTGTTCTAACGCTTCTGCTTTTGATATACGAGGGTACGTAGACTCACTCTCCCCTCTTGTTGCTATGCATCTGGTAGATAGATCTTGCGTGATCATAGAAAAAAATTAAAATACTACGTTCCCCAACACAGCCGTGCACGAGGGTGTGATCTACCCTGGTGCTTGCGTTGCGCCTTCATAGCAGAGGTCATTGTCGAGCAGCTGACCGGATGGGGGAGCCGCCGTGTGTGGGGCCATGGCCGGCCTCTGGTGTCCGCGCCACGTCGGGGAGCCAGACCACCGTTTCGAGTGACCGGGAAGGCCGGGACCATTTCGGTGGACGTTGCTGCCGAGTAGTTGATGTCAGAGGGAGTTGGGTCTTGCCAACGCGGATCGTGCCTTGCAGTCGACCCCGGTGTATGGAGCGGCGCTGCCGGCTACTATGCTGCATTGCACAGGGGAGCCGGGTCGTAGGCTAGTTTGAGGGACACCGCGTCGTCCAAGCCACGACCAAGCGCGCTGCCAGCCCATGACCGAGTGTTGATGCTGGAGTAGGGAACACCACGCTCTGCTGTTGCGGCAGCAGCAGCATGGTTGGGCCTGCGAGCCGACGTGCGCGGACACGGATGGCGTCGGTGGCCGTGCGTGGAGGTTCGATGACGGCCATGCAGACGACGACGATACAGATGGCGCTGGTGGCTGCATGTTGAAGCCAACCAACCGAGTAACCTGCATGTTAATAGTCCAGAGTACAGAAATCATCTTCGAACTGACCGGCCGAGTAAACCAGTTCGTTAGCCGGCTGAGTGAAAAGGTCAATCGACCGAGTGAACCATAACTGGGCTGCAATCTGGTCGCAACGCCATCAGCCAAGTGGAATAAATGGTGAGTCGGTCGGGCGACGTTGTTCATTCAGTAAACCTGCAAGTTACTCCCTCCGTCTAGGTGAGTAAGTCATCTTACGAAAACCAAATAATCCCAAAACACTTAGGCGCGGTACATTAACTCCCACCTCGTTTTTTGTTTCTTGGCATAAACAACGGAATCAACCAATAAGAGATATGGGGTGTGTCTGCTTTTAATGACTTGAGGCTACCAAACACGACATGCAGTGGTCAGTTCATTGCATGCAATGCTATTAATTAGCAAATGAACATTAACTTCTCTTGTTTTTCACGCTGCCTTGGTCACGGTGCACAATCTAAGATGACTTACTCACCTAGACGGAGGGAGTAGCAAGTATACGTCCATCCACGAATATTTTTGGCTGGACTAAAGTGTCCACGCATGCATGCTATTTCGCAGGGATTAAAGACCACGGATGGCCATGCATGCATGCATAAATTAATGGGTGTGGAAACGGAAAGATGAGCAATTAAGCCATTAATTTGTGGGTTAAGGCTGGGGCATCAATCACCGTAATTAGGTTCCTTGCCTAATTGGCCCCTTAATGAGGTGATTATCTTAATGAAATGGTAACCGGCCCATGACATGCAATTGAGTTAGAGGGTTACGTACTCTCTCATGTAGACGATGCAGATGAAAGAAGTACAGGTGATGAGGCAGCGCGTGTTACCGGCTATGTGAGCGAGGGCCGGCAAGCGCGGCGCTGGGCGGCCAACATGGCACGGGGCCGGCGGGCTCGTCGCAGGGCGGCCAGCATGGAAGAGCGGCGATGGCGTCCGCATTCGAGGCCAAAGACGACCCTGTTCTTGGCAAAGGCGTGACGCATCATAAGTAAAATATGAAATAGATGTAAGAACTGATACAGACCATCCGCATCATGGTTCGATAGACGGCATGCCCCACGGTGGGCGCCAACTGTCGTGGGAACGATTCCGACAATAATAAGGTATAGGGTAAAGGAGCATGATCTGTCGAGATGAACATGGGAGACAAAGTGATTTTAGCGAGTTCGGGCCTCTCGCAGTGAGGATAACAGGCCTACGTCTCGTGCTTCGGAGAGGTTTTGTTTTATCTGAGTATGTATCCGGAGATTACAATGCGAGAGAGAGAGAGAAAGGAATAGATCCTTATGGCTGAGCCAAGTCCTGAGACTCATGGAGAGAGAGAGAGAAGAAGAAGAAGCCCCCCAAGTCTAGTGGTGGGGGTGGCTTATATAGAGTGCGCCACCCCCTCACCTCCTATGTTACAAAGTGGGGCATTGATACCATAATGTCAGATGATGCTTCGACTGCCTTGTCGACTGTTGGTCATCGCATATCCGAGTGAGATAGTCGACCGAGTGGTCGACTGTCATCCGAGTGGACGGCATGTTGCTTGTCCGAGTGGATGGTATGTCTGTATGAAACTTATCTGGACCCACCTAATGTGTGGACCCCATGCTTGAATATATTTTGACCCTTTGTGGTCCTACCTATTATGTGTATCCCTAACAGCAAGGTGGCCCAATATTTCTTATAGCAAATGACAAGCATGGACGAACTCTTATATAAAGCAAAGCGCTCCCGAGGACACATGTGAATTATTGTCAAGTTAGTTTTCATCATGCTCATATGATCCGGGTTCGTTACTTTGATAATTTGATATGTGGGTGGACCAATGCTTGGTTGTTGTCCTTACTTGGACAAGCCTCCCACTTATGATTAACCACTCTCGCAAGCATCTGCAACTACGAAAGAAGAATTAAGATAAATCTAATCATAGCATGGAACATGTGGATCCAAATCAGCCCCTTACGAACCAACACATAAACTAGGGTTTAAGCTTCTGTCACTCTAGCAACTCATCATCTACTTATTACTTCCCAATGCCTTCCCCTAGGCCCGAATAATGATGAAGTGTCATGTAGACGACGTTCATATAACATCATTAGAAAAAAGACAACATACATCGCATCAAAATACCGAACGAATATCAAATTCACATGATTATTTATAACAAGACTTCTCCCATGTGTTGTTGGATCACTTCACCATCGCCGTCACCGTCACCACGTAGTCGTGCTGACGGAACTCATCTACTACCTCGACGTTTTGCTGTATCAAGAAGTCGAGGGACGTCATCGAGTCGAAAGTGTGCAGAACACGGAGGTGTCGTGCGTTCAATACTTGATCGGTTGAAGCGCGGAGAAGTTCGACTACATCAACCACGTAGTGAAACGCTTCCACTTATGGTCTACGAGGATGCGTAGACACACTCCCCCTCATTGCTATGCATCTCCATGGATAGATCATTTCATGTGCGTAGATTTTTTTCCATGCAACGTTTCTCAACACATGTCACATGAAGGCAAACAACAAAAGATGGATGTTTTGCCTCTATGTGTGTGGGAGGGGGTGGGGAGGGGGTTGAAAATAATTTCTTCGATCTAAGCCCCTCCCACCCATTTTTTCCTTTCAATGATCTTTCTTGGGCTTGGGTCACAGCGTGGCACGCCCGACATAAATGTAGCGATGAGCCTTACATCGATTAGTCAATTATATCAATTGAATTCAAATGTGATATATTATAATATGAGTTTCCCAGAGTGATACCCTGTCAACCCGCCATACCAAAGCATGCGGATAGACCCAACTTTGTAGCGACCAGACCTCAAACAGTTTGATCTCCATGCATCAGTGTCATCCCTGGATCAGTAATGCTGACACGCATGGTACTCGAAGGATTTATAACAGAGTAGCAATCACACACTTATTACATCGATAGTTCAACGATGAATTTATTACACAAATCATGGCTGAAGGCCATCTAACACGATAACAGCGGAAGGCTTGGAAGATAAGTGAGTCCATCAACTCCAGCGGCATCACTGAGTATAGAACCACGACCTAAAAGGGCATCTTACTCGTCGTCTGAAATGTCTGCAACATGAAACGTTGCAGCCCGAAAACGGGTCAGCACATGGAATATACTGGCAAAGTAACACAAGAGAATGCAATGATATTAAGCCTATACTATATGCAATATGGCTGGTGGAAAGCTCTATTGTTAAGTTTTTGCGTAAAGCCAATTTTTCCCTACTTCAAAGAAATGCATTTTAATTAACTATCATGGTAGTTGAAACATCGTTGAGAAGATAGACATCCTCTCAACCCCAATTAAAAGTAATCATAAACCCAACAAAATTAATTAAAGTAACATGATGAGATGCACATGATAATCCAAGTACTAGATACTCAAGACGTCCATAACCGGGGACACGGCTAATCATGATCAGTTTGTACACTCTGCAGAGGTTTGTGCACTTTCCCCACAAGACTCGATCGCCTCCGTTTGGTTTCTTGCATTGCATGGTGTTTGAGAAACGGATGACCGAGACATAGTCTTTCAGAAGCGCTAGCACCTTACGATCGGGCGGACCGTACCAACCTACATCCCCTACATCTGCTAGTCCACCACTGTAAGAGTTCGCACAACTTACTCATACTATGCTAGAGCCCATAATAGCATTGTGGTTGCACACGGAAGTTTCTAGTATGAATAATCTCATGATCCCTTTGAGCCTGGGTGGCGGTCCAAAAGAAAAACAGGCAATCCTGGAATACCCAGGTGCATCAATCCACCCAGATGTGTATTAAAGTTGCCACCTTAAGTTGAACCATTAATTAAACAATCTCGCATCTGTCATGGATTTCACTCACCCAATCCACGTCTACGAGCATAGCATGTCCTACCAGCAAACGTAGAAGTAACTCCCAGGGGTTTGAATGTAATGCAGGTAATAGGTACTACCTCAATCTACTTCCCAAATCCCACAGATTAATTAATCCTAATCATGCAATGTGTGAGGGGTTTTACTAATGCAATAAAACTGGGTAATTGAAAAGCATGATCAAAGTGTTACTTGCCTTGCTGATGATCTGCAAAACCTAGAGACTCAGAGTAGCAAGCGGCGCACTCCGGGTACTCTATCGCAATCAAACAAACAAGCATACAATAAGTACTTAACTAATGCATGGGTAAAACTCAAATAAGAGATCTAACCAGAAAGTTCAACTTAAGAACTCCGGTTTGCAAAAAGAATCAACTCGAAAGAAGCAACGAAACTCAAACTGTAAAAGAAACGAGCTCCGAATTACTAGTTGGCCTAAAGTCAAATTTTACAGTAGCCAAAACTTTATTCAAGTTGATCTAACGTAAAGAGGGCTTCGAGACGAAGATCTGGGATTTTGAATCACCTGATTCCGACTCTCGAGCAAAAAGATAAACGAAAAACAAGATCAGGGCAGAAATCGCGATCGGAATAATCACGGTTAAATACCCCGAAAAAGCAAAACGACGAACAGGCTAACGAACGAATGTTCGCTGTCTGCGGTTAACTAACGAAAACCGTTCGTTAAAACGAACGTACGGACGAACGTCCGCTGTTTAACTAAACCGTCGAAAAACCGATCTAAACCGGGAAAAAAAACAGATCTAGGGTTTTTCCTGAAAAAAAAAACGATCGGATCTAAAAAAAAAACAGATGCGGCATCTACCTCGACTCCGGCGGGGCGACGGCTCCGGCGAGGGGCGGCGGGGCGGCGGTGACCGACGGCGGGGCGGCGGCGGCGGCGTCCGGCGGCGGGGCGGCGCGGGCTGGCGGCGCTGGGCGGCGGGGCGCGGCTAGGGTTAGGGTTGGCGCGGGGGCGGGCTGTGCGACTTGGGCCGGCCTCGGCGCTATATAAAGCCCGGAATCCCGGTCCGGTACGAAACTAGGTCGGTTCCCGTTTTTTTTAAAAATAGAGTCCTGGCGCGGTAAAACTAACGAAAGAAATATCAAACGGACTCCAAAATTCCCGAAATAAATTTTCACCATCCTCTAATAATATTTTGGACAAAGTGAACATTTTTCCCGGACCTAAATGCAATTTTGAAAAACGCGTATTTTTCCTATGCAAATAAATCCAGAAAAATACCAAAAGTGATTTTAATATTTTTCCTCCAATATTTCTGTTATTTTGGAGAAGTCATATTATCTCCGCTCATTTATTTTATTTAGAAATAGTTTTAGGAGGGAAAAATAATTAGAATCACACTGTCCTCGTACCGGTATTCGAGCGAACTCAAATACGAAAACGGTAAAATTCCCAACTCTCTTCGTAGGTCCTTGAGTTGCTTAGAATTTCGAGGAACTTCACGAAAAAAATGCAAAAAAATGCAAATGCAATATGATCTATGTATAACATTCCAAATTGAAAATTTGGGATGTTACAAACCTACACCCCTTAGAATGAATCTCGCCCTCGAGATTCGGCTTGGCTAGAGAACAGGTGTGGGTGGTCCTTGCGTAGATCATCTTCTCGTTCCCATATGGCTTCTTCCTCGGTGTGGTGACTCCACTGAACTTTGCAAAACTTGATAACCTTGCTGCGAGTAAATCTACTCGAAAACTCTAGAATCTTAACGGGCTTCTCCTCGTAGGTCAGGTCACTGTCCAACTGAATTGCTTCCAGGGGTACTGTGTCTCTAAGCGATATATCGGCCATCTCCGCGTGACACTTCTTCAGTTGCGAAACGTGAAACACGTCGTGCACTCCTGACAATCCTTCGGGCAATTCCAACTTATAGGCAACCTCTCACATGCGTTCCAAAACACGGTAAGGTCCCACAAATCTCGGGGCTAACTTCCCTTTAACACCGAAACGTTTAACTCCTCGCAGAGGCGATACCCTCAAGTACGCTCTGTCTCCGATCTCATAGGCTATCTCCTTGCGCTTCGAGTCGGCGTAACTCTTCTGCCTGGACTGAGCTACCTTCAGTATATCTCGGATCAACTTCACCTTCTCCTCAGACTCTTTGATTAAGTCTGGTCCAAACAGCTGTCGGTCTCCAACTTCGTCCCATGACAACGGTGTTCGGCGTCTCCTTCCATACAACGCCTCAAACGGCGCCATCTTCAAACTGGCCTGGTAACTATTGTTGTATGAGAACTCCGCATAGGGCAAGTTGTCATCCCAACTAGATCCATAATCTAATGCACAGGCTCTCAACATATCTTCCAGAATCTGATTGACTCTCTCCGTCTGTCCATCTGTCTGCGGATGAAATGTTGTGCTAAACTCCAGCCTGGTACCCAAAGTTTCATGTAACTGATTCCAGAACTTCGAGGTAAACTGAGTTCCTCTATCAGATACAATACTCCTTGGAACTCCATGCAGACATACAATTCTGGTCATGTATATCTTTGCCAACTTCGCACTGGTATATGTGGTTTTCACCGGAATAAAGTGGGCTACCTTCGTCAATTGGTGTACTACTACCCAGATTGAGTCATACCCTGCTTTGGTCCTGGGCAATCCGGTGATAAAATCCATGCCAAGCTTCTCCCACTTCCATTCGGGAATTGGCATAGGTTGTAGCAATCCTGCTGGCTTCTGATGTTCTGCCTTTACCCTTTGACACACATCACAAACTGCTACATACTCCGCAATATCCTTCTTCATACCGGTCCACCAGAAGGTATCCTTCAAATCCAAATACATCTTACTATTTCCTGGGTGAATCAAGTATGGTGAATCGTGGGCCTCCTGTAAAATCAACTTCCTAATCTCCGGGTCATTGGGCACATAGATTCGATCCTCAAACAATAAGGTGTCGTGCTCATCCTCACGAAAACCTTTAGCTTTTCCTTCGCTCATCCTCTCCTTTATATCGACAATCTCCTTGTCAGCTTTCTGAGCTTCTCTGATTTTATCCATCAAGGTAGACTGGATTTCTAGTGTTGCTACATAACCTCTCGGAACTATCTCCAAACGTAGTTCTCGTAGGTCCTCGGCTAACTCCTTTGGAAACTCCTCCATCATTAGGGTATTGACATGGCTCTTACGGCTTAGTGCATCAGCTACTACGTTAGCCTTCCCGGGATGGTAATGCAATCTCATGTCATAATCCTTAATGAGTTCCAGCCATCTCCTTTGCCTAAGATTCAGCTCCTTCTGAGTGAATATATACTTCAGACTCTTGTGATCTGTATATACTTCACAATGGTTTCCTATGAGAAAATGTCTCCGCGTCTTCAATGCATGCACTACGGCTGCTAACTCCAAATCGTGGGTGGCATAGTTCATCTCATGAGGTTTTAGTTGTCGTGAAGCATACGAAACAACTCTTCCTTCCTGCATAAGAACTGCTCCAAGTCCTCGACGTGAAGCGTCGCAGTACACCTCGTAATCCTTATGTTGATCTGGCAAAATCAACACAGGGGATGATACCAATCTTTTCTTCAACTCCTGGAAACTAGCCTCACATTCTTCGGTCCAACGGAACTTGGTTTCCTTCTTCAACAACTCCGTCATTGGCTTTGCAATCTTCGAGAAATTCTCGATAAATCTCCGGCAGTATCCTGCCAGTCCAAGAAAACTCCGGATCTCTCCAACAGTCGTCGGTGCTTCCCAATTGGTCACAGTCTCCACCTTGGCGGGATCTACTGCTATTCCTTCTTCGGATATAACATGTCCGAGGAATCCGACTTCCTTCAACCAAAACTCACATTTGCTAAACTTGGCATACAACTGGTGCTCTCTGAGCTTCTCCAATACCAAACGCAAATGCTCTTCATGCTCCTCTTCATCCTTCGAGAAGATCAAAATATCATCTATGAACACTACGACGAACTTATCCAAATACTCCATAAACACTTCGTTCATCAGGTTCATAAAGTAGGCCGGTGCGTTTGTCAGACCAAATGACATAACGATATACTCATACAACCCATACCTAGTGGTAAAGGCCATCTTAGGGATATCTTGCTCTCGAATCTTCAATTGATGGTACCCTGATCGCAGATCGATCTTAGAGAAGACCTTAGCTCCTTGCAATCTATCGAACAGATCGTTGATCATTGGCAGTGGGTACTTATTTTTGATCGTTACTTCATTCAATCCACGATAGTCAACAACCATTCTTAACGATCCATCCTTCTTCTCTACTAGAAGTACTGGCGAACCCCAAGGCGAAGAACTTGGGCGTATAAATCCTTTATCCAGTAACTCCTTAATCTGCTTCTTAATTTCCTCCAAATCCTTTGCGGGCATCCTATAGGGTCTCTTAGAAATTGGCCCGGTGCCTGGCAAAAGTTCAATCAAAAACTCTATGTCTCTATCCGGTGGCATGCCAGGTAACTCTTCTAGAAACACATCCGGATACTCCTTCACTACTGGCACTTCCTCCCGTACCACTCCTGACAGGGAATTTAATCTACTCCTCTCTGACTCATGCCGGGATACATACTTGATCTTTCTTCCTTTCGGCGTAGTAAGCAAAATGGTCTTACTGGCACATTCAATATTCCCTTCATACTTAGATAACCAATCCATTCCTAATATCACATCCAGTCCTTGAGATTCCAATACTATTAGCTCCGAAGGGAAAATGTAATTACCAATCCTTAAGGGCAACTGATCACACCATGACTTGGCCATATACTCTGCTCCTGGTGAGGTTACTAACATGGGCGATCTAAGGGCTTGGGTCGGCAGTTTATACTTATCCACGAATCCCCTTGAAATGTATGAATGCGATGCGCTAGTATCGAAAAGAACGAGTGCAGTAAAGGTCTTAACTAAGAACTTACCTATGACTGCATATGGTTGCTCCTCTACTTCTTCCCCAGTCACGTGGTTCACTTGGCCTTTGTTGAACGGGTTGGGCTTCTTCCCGGCGCTTCCATTGCCGTTCCCATTCTTAACTTCTGGGCATTCATTGGCATAATGTCTAGTCTTCCCGCACTTGTAACAAGTGACATGGCTAAAATCCCTCTTGGTGGGTGTGGACGGTGCAGGGCGGTTCTGGTTTCCATTGGCTCCATTCCCATTCCCATTACCATTGCCATTCTTGGTGCCATTGTGGTTGTGCGAGCTACTTCCTCAATGGGTGTGCTGAAACTGTCCTACTGCTTTAGGGGTAAAGCGAGGCTTCTGTTGAGCTCCAGAATTATACTTTCCTTGCCCATACTTCCTCTTGCGACTCTCAATCTGTTGATGTTTCCTTTCAATTATCAGGGCTCGGTCAACCAACTCCTGATAGTTATTGAAAGTTGCCACCATCAACTGTACACTCATCTCATCATTCAACCCTTCCATAAATATCTCCTGCTTCTTGGCATCTGTTGCCACATCATCTGGGGCATAACGAGATAGGGTACTAAACTCATCCACGTACTGAGCCACGGTACGGTTTCCTTGGCGCAAGTTGCGAAACTCCTGCTTCTTCATACTCATGGCTCCAGTCGAGACATGGGCGGTTCGAAAAGCTTGCTAAAACTGATCCCAAGTGACATTGGCTACGGGGTAAGTGGCTGTGTAATTCTCCCACCATGTTGCGGCTGGTCCAGACAACTGGTGTGCGGCAAATCGCACCTTCTCAGCTTCCGAGCAATTGGTGGTGGTCAAATCCCTTCCAATCTTGCGTAGCCAGTCATCAGCCACAATTGGTTCGATGCTGCTAGCAAACACGGGTGGTTGCAACCTTAAGAAACGTGTCAGGTTGTCCACAGGTGGTGGTGATGGAGGGTTGTTGTTGTTGTTGTTCTGGTTGTTCTGGGTGTTCTGGACAAGAAGTTGCATCAGGGTGTTCTGCTGCTTGATCAATTGGGTGAGCTCAGGGGGAAACTCGAATTCGCGTCTTGGAGGCATCTGATGGGTGTAGAGGAAAGAGATTAGAATAGAAAAGAGGTCTAAGGGGAAATCACTACCCATATGCACATGAGACAAACACACAATCATATCACACCAATCAATTTCAAACAAGGTCTTACAAATCTAACGATCGTTACAAAAGTGCTCTAAATCTAATACTTGGTGGTAAACTTCTAGGCATAGGGTGGTCATCTAAAAATATTGGTCGGCAGAGGATTCCATAATATCTGCCCCAGCCTCATCTTCATAGTCTTCATCCTTGCTATCTTCAGCTTCCGAATCAGTATCATCTATGATGATATAGTCTTCCGGTGGTATCTCCTTGGGTTCTTCTTCCTCGTCTTCTTCTCCCATGAGTATCCCTAACTTCCGGGTCAAATCATCATTCTTCTCCACAAGTATCTTCATCTCCTCCTCATATCCGTCGCGTGTAGACTTGAGTTATTCTTCTAGCTCCAAATTCCTATTTAGGGCCTTCTTCAAATCTATCATCCCAGCACACATCTGGTGCTCCTGGCGACGAATGTGGTGGTTCAACTCCTGCATGAATGCTGCTATGGATATACCCTTCTTGGTGCTGATCAAATCCCAATTCTCATCTCGGCGTCCACAAATCTGATAGATGGTGTCCTTTAGCTCCTGCTTGTAGACTTCTCCGATCCTTCCCATAGCAATGTGGGCTGCCATACTCCTTCCTAGGCTCCATGTAGGTGCATTAAAGGAAAATGCTATGAGTGAGGTGACGGGTGCGAACGTCCTTCCTGGAACTTGAGCTTGAATCAACCAACGCTCCTCCTCAGGTAGAGTGGCATTGTAGGTTCCGGTGAAACTTGGTAATCCAATGTGTAGATATCTGGTGACTTCCTTCAGGTGTCGTCCAAAAGGCGTGTCGTCATCCGGTTGCATGAACTTGTGCTTTGCTTCCACCATCCTAAAGAATAGAAAAGATGAGGAGTCAAAAGAGAGAATAGTGAGTTGTGTTCTAGGGCTTGCCTTAGTGGTCGTGTCCTATAGTCAGCGTGTGCTCTGATACCATCTTTGTAGCGACCAGACCTCAAACAGTCTGATCTCCATGCATCAGTGTCATCCCTGGATCAGTAATGCTGACACGCATGGTACTCGAAGGATTTATAACAGAGTAGCAATCACACACTTATTACATCGATAGTTCAACGATGAATTTATTACACAAATCATGGCTGAAGGCCATCTAACACGATAACATCGGAAGGCTTGGAAGATAAGTGAGTCCATCAACTCCAGCGGCATCACTGAGTACAGAACCACGACCTAAAAGGGCATCTTACTCGTCGTCTGAAATGTCTGCAACATGAAACATTGCAGCCCGAAAACGGGTCAGCACATGGAATATGCTGGCAAAGTAACACAAGAGAATGCAATGATATTAAGCCTATACTATATGCAATATGGCTGGTGGAAAGCTCTATGGTTAAGTTTTTGCGTAAAGCCAATTTTTCCCTACTTCAAAGGAATGCATTTTAATTAACTATCATGGTAGTTGAAACATCGTTGAGAAGATAGACATCCTCTCAACCCCAATTAAAAGTAATCATTAAACCCAACAAAATTAATTAAAGTAACATGATGAGATGCACATGATAATCCAAGTACTAGATACTCAAGACGTCCATAACCGAGGACACGGCTAATCATGATCAGTTTGTACACTCTGCAGAGGTTTGTGCACTTTCCCCACAAGACTCGATCGCCTTCGTTTGGTTTCTCGCACTGCATGGTGTTTGAGAAACGGATGACCGAGACATAGTCTTTCAGAAGCGTTAGCACCTTACGATCGGGCGGACCGTACCAACCTACATCCCCTACATCTGCTAGTCCACCACTTTAAGAGTTCGCACAACTTACTCATACTATGCTAGAGCCCATAATAGCATTGTGGTTGCACACGAAAGTTTCTAGTATGAATAATCTCATGATCCCTTTGAGCCTGGGTGGCGGTCCAAAAGAAAAACAGGCAATCCTGGAATACCCAGGTGCCTCATTCCACCCAGATGTGTATTAAAGTTGCCACCTTAAGTTGAACCATTAATTAAACAATCTCACATCTGTCATGGATTTCACTCACCCAATCCACGTCTACGAGCATAGCATGTCCTACTAGCAAACGTAGAAGTAACTCCCAGGGGTTTGAATGTAATGCAGGTAATAGGTACTACCTCAATCTACTTCCCAAATCCCACAGATTAATTAATCCTAATCATGCAATGTGTGAGGGGTTTCACTAATGCAATGAAAACTGGGTAATTGGAAAGCATGATCAAAGTGTTACTTGCCTTGCTGATAATCTGCAAAACGTAGAGACTCAAAGTAGCAAGCGGCGCACTCCGGGTACTCTATCGCAATTAAACAAACAAGCATACAATAAGTACTTAACTAATGCACGGGTAAAACTCAAATAAGAGATCTAACCAGAAAGTTCAACTTAAGAACTCCAGTTTGCAAAAAGAATCAACTCGAAAGAAGCAACGAAACTCAAACTGCAAAAGAAACGAGCTCCGAATTACTAGTTGGCCTAAAGTCAAATTTTACAGTAGCCAAAACTTTGTTCAAGTTGATCTAACATAAAGAGGGCTTCGAGACGAAGATCTAGGATTTTGAATCACCTGATTCCGACTCTCGAGCGAAAAGATAAACGAAAAACAAGATTAGGGCAGAAATCGCGATCGGAATAATCACGGTTAAATACCCCGAAAAAGCAAAACGACGAACAGGCTAACGAACCAATGTTCGCTGTCTGCGGTTAACTAACGAAAACCGTTCGTTAAAACGAACGTACGGACGAACGTCCGCTGTTTAACTAAACCGTCGAAAAACCGAGAAAAAAAAACAGATCTAGGGTTTTTCCTAAAAAAAACCGATCGCATCTAAAAAAAACCGATGCGGCATCTACCTCGACTCCGGCGGGGCGGCGGTGACCGACGGCGGGGTGGCGGCGTCCGGCGGCGGGGCGGCGCGGGCAGGCGGCGCGGGGCGGCGGCGGCGGCGGCGGGGCGCGGCTAGGGTTAGGGTTGGCGCGGGGGCGGGCTGTGCGACTTGGGCCGGCCTGGGCGCTATATAAAGCCCGGAGTCCCGGTCCGGTACGAGACTAGGTCGGTTCCCGGTTTGTTTTTTAAATAGAGTCCTGGCGCGGTAAAACTAACGAAAGAAATATCAAACGGACTTCAAAATTCCCGAAATAAATTTTCACCGTCCTATAATAATATTTAGGACAAAGTGAACATTTTTCCCGGACCTAAATGCAATTTTTAAAAACGTGCATTTTTCCTATGCAAATAAATCCGAAAATAAATCCAGAAAAATACCAAAAGTGATTTTAATATTTTCCTCCAATATTTCTGTTATTTTGGAGAAGTCATATTATCTCCGCTCATTTATTTTATTTAGAAATAGTTTTAGGAGGGAAAAATAATTAGAATCACACTGTCCTCGTACCGGTATTCGAGCGAACTCAAATACGAAAATGGTAAAATTCCCAACTCTCTCCGTAGGTCCTTGAGTTGCTTAGAATTTCGAGGAACTTCACGAAAAAAATGCAAAAAAATGCAAATGCAATATGATCTATGTATAACATTCCAAATTGAAAATTTGGGATGTTACAAACTTACACAAAAAAGCACATATTAAACGAAAATTGTCAGGATATATAATTAACCATGTGTTAACTATGTTCGTCTCGATGCACTGTAGCAGTTTAGGGAAAAAGAGGCACTCACAGGGACTTGGTGGGGATGGCGAATCATTTCCTTGCCTCGACGATAAACACCCATACCGCCGAGGCGATGACACTCAAACATGGTTCGATCCTTCTATAAGAATCCAACGGTTAATTGTCTATCTCTGACTGTCTCAAACTAGTGGACTGCATGAAGAGCTGAACGGGGTTAGCATTCATGTGATGTCGACGAGCATCGATGATTGGCTTGAAACGTGCAAGGATTTTTGGGAAGGTATATTTTTAGCATTGTGCGCGTGAAGCCATGCGAGCTTGCTAGATTAGCTAAGGTTATCATCCAAAGTTTGTGGTTGAATAATCTTCCTTCCTCTATTCTCTTTCTAGTTGTTGATGATGTATCCTTGTTTGAAATGAAATAAAGTAGCGGCGATTGGTTCTCCTAAAAAGAATGTCTATTCTCTCTCTAGGCGGTCATATCTCACCTTCCTTGGGTGTATATGTGTACTGTTACTTATCAATATTACTAACACATACCCCTCCGCCCCGATTTACTTATCATGCGCGTAGTACACTGGATATTTTGCAAAAAAAAAAACTCATGCTTTCAAACATCTAACAAAACGGCCACGTCTCCTTCCTTCGGCCTCCGCCCATCACCCATGTGTCGCCTGGGCCAGGCACCGTCGGATTCCACCGACGTGCTGACAACTCCGTCGCTCACAGCCCATCCGTTCTCAATTCCGTCACCGCCCACCTGGTATTGATTTCGTCACCGCCTACCCGTGACACAACTCCACGGAGGCGAGCCGATCTCCATTACACAATATCAAAATGCCATCACGACATCTAAATCGGGACGGAGGGAGTAGTTGATTCAATTTTTTTTTTACGCAGATGATTCATTTGTTACTTGTGAATTGTGTGTGCAATTTACTCTTCACAACATAGTGGTTGCCCGGAGCGAGACCCTGACAACCGCCGTACTGAAACACGCGGATAAACCCCAACCCACCCACCAAACCAACGTCGTACCACTGGACCGAAGCCACAAAGGAGAGCAACAGAGGAGGGGGAGCGAGCGAGGCGCAATAAACGTGAGAAGTCGAATCCAGCGAGCAGATCAAAGCGAGCGATAGCCCCGAAGAATTCCCCATCGGGAGAGCCCGGGTCCCAATCTTCCGCGGCAATGTTCAAGGCGCAGCTGAATCAGCTGTGCCAGCAGCGGCGGTGGCCGGCGCCGGACTACGCCCACCGGAGCGAGGGCCCGGCCCACTCGCTGAGGTTCCGCGCCACCGCCGCCGTCAACGGCGAAGTGTACCACTCGCCGGACGAGGGCGGCGGGTTCGGCACGGCCAAGGAGGCCCAGAACCTCGCCGCCAAGGCCGCCTTCGAGCGCCTCTCCGCCCTCCCGCCCCCTCCCCCGCCGCAGTCCGGTGAGTGCCAGATCCCCCAGTTCCCTACTAGCGGGTACATCCCATTCGGGTCCTTACTTGCGCGAACACTTCGTGGTCGGATTTTGGTTCCCAACTTTCGGTTTCAGGTTTTGTTCCCGAGTAGCGCCTTACTTGCACGATTCGTGGACGGCTGTTGGTTCAGAATTCATGAGTGCAGTTACCGTCTTTCTGGTTACATCTAGTTGTACGCATTAGGTGCATTTTCTTTTCTTTTTATCCGGGCCTGAACGAAGTGGTAGCATCAACTGTATAAATCCTTAAGCCATTGAGATTCTAGTAGAAATGGATAGTTTACTGGCTATTGAGATTCTAGTAGGAATGGATAGTTTATTGGCTATTGAACCATTACGAGTCAAATTACACTGTTATTATTACCTCGCAAAAATAAAAACTTTACTGGTATTATCATCACAGACAAATGGAAATGATGCTCAGTTTTAGCGGCAGGAGTACAATGCATTCATATCGGTAGATAGACTCACCATTACCAGCATACAATATCATTTGATTTGGTATTGATGGGTGTTACTGCATTCATTTTCTCAAGGACGTCCTGTTTATTCAGTAGCTATCTGATTCTGAAAAGGTAGAAGTTTGGTGATGCTATAATGAACATAGTGAATCTGCTCGGTGGAGCGTGTACATACTACATACTAAGCTACAGAGAAGTTGTGTTCAACTCACTCGTTCCATGTTTGATTTTAATGTGGGCATATAACTGCCTACTTTTGGATAAGTCCTCTCTGTGGACTAGTAAGATCCTTATCGTCACTGACAGAAACATTGATGGTATACATGCTCACCTATCGGCTATCAGTATGTTTTTAAAAAGATTTTGTAAAACCATTCAACCACATATAAATATTATCAGTGTTCACCTAAACCCCATATTGCACTGTAGTTTATCCCTCACAGAACTAGATGAAAAATTATTTGCTTATGATGAGTAAAAAAGTTGCACATCTGTTGATACTTGTTTCTTGCGAAAAAATAACGCAAAAAATTTCTGTTCTTGCGAAAAAATAATGCAAAAAAATTCCTGGAAATTGTTCTTTCTATTCTTTCTATTATCTCTGCTGGCCTTTACTACCTAAGTAATACCTATATAGATGTCTCATCCCTCAAGTTGATTTGATTTTTTCATCTCTCATGCTGCTGTGAAGTTCTTTATCTTGCCAGTAAAAAGGTTCTTGATGTTCTTTGACACTTGTTTCTTCTATATTTGCGGTGCTAACTGTTCTGTACATTGCAGAAACCCAACTTCCCTACAAGTCTCAGTTGCAAGTTTATGCTCAGAAGAGACACAAAGACTTGCCTTCATATGACACCGTTCGGAGTGGTCCACCTCATGCACCTTTGTTCAGGTCTACAGTGACCATAGATGGGCGCACATTTGAAAGTCCTCAAGACTATCACACAACAAAGGAGGCAGAATTTGCTGCTGCAAGAGTGGCTTTAATGTCATTGTCTCAAGAAGCAAACCCATCAGAGCAAATGCTGGTTGGTTGCACCTATTTTTTATTCCTATGGATAGCTTTAATTTGCACCGACTCACCTATGCATCAGCACTAACATCCTTAAGCATTTATCTGTATTATTAGTAAACGTGTTTTCCCATTTTACAATATTCAAGAACTTAGTAAAAACTGAATTGAAATCATTGACTTCATTTACATTGTGCAGAAACATTGTCAGTTTTCGTCTGACAAACTACTCTACCTTTTGTAGGCTGGATCAGCTTCATGTATTTCTTTGCCAGGAATCCAGATTAATCATAAGCTTCAATTGCAAATTTATGCTCAGAAGAGAGGAAAACAGCTGCCTAAGTATCGCCATATCCGGGAAGGTCCATCTCATGCACCTCTGTTCAAGTCAATAGTGACCATAGATGGGCAAACATTTGAAAGCCCACAGTATTGTCAGACAATTAAGGAGTCCGAAAATGCTGCTGCAAATCTTGCTCTGATGTCCTTAGCTCAAGAAGTAAGCTCAGAGGAGCAATTGCCGGTTGGTCCAGTATTTTATTTATGGAGAATTTTCTTACCATCGCCTTACCTATTTATGATAACTAATCCAATCACCTTATTTTTTTTGTATAACTAATAAACATACGCTCCATTTTCCTGAATTGAATAGATTATTATTTAACACCTAGGAGCAATGCAAAACGATTTGTCACTGGTGCACATTGGAACAGTGAAGTACTCCCTCCGTTCCATAATTAAGTGCCATGGTTTTAGTTTGAACGAAAACCACCACACTTATTATGGAACAGAGGGAGTATTTTGTAGTGAAAATTTAAGAAAGCAACCTTTTAAGGGGGACACATGACAATGGGGCTTTTACATGGAATAATTACAGAAGGGCATGCTATAGCTTCTAATAGCTTGCACAGCGAGAAATACTTTTGTAAGGTATTTGCTGTATTTGTAAATACTAATTTGATGGACCGCTCTACCTTTTGTAGGTTCAAGGAATGCAATATACAAATCCTCGGCATGAATTAGCTGAGAAAGAAGGCTCCTCCTTGCCTGTCTATAATACTTCATCAGATAATTCAAAAAATCCCTCCATCTCCAAATCAACCATGCACACTCAAGGCGAAAATTTTCAGGAGGGACCTGGTAGCACTAAGAAGCACAAACAGATGACTGTTGCTGAGCTTGCTTTTCAACCTTCCAAAGACAGTAAGTAATTTAAACTCCTGAAATGAAGCTTCATATTGGGAACGAACTTGACGAGTAGTTTTTGGTGGTGTATCAGATTAGAGAAATTTTAAGATGCCCCCAAATGATTAGGGACTGCCAACTAATATTGATCTAATGGCTAGAATGATGTATTTATTACCTTATAGAGGGTAAGAGGTCACTTTGACCTTATCAAGGGTAATGTTGTCTCTGCAATAGTTTACTCCACGTTAATATGTAGGATTTAAATGGAAATTATTATGCAGAATGGACATGTTGATACGCATTATTGTGGCATAATCAAATCATTAATGGCATTAATGTTTGACATGCAGACCATATACGTAATAGAATGCATTATCACCTTTTTTAGTTCGTCCAAAACTAATGGATTGAGAGAGAAAATAATTAAATTTAACGAATGTCTTGAACTAACATGTCTGAATGGTAATGAATTACTATGGTTTATTCATACCTTGAAATTTTATATGTATGTTATATTTCTAATCAACTGCTATATGTATTCCAAATTCATCATTTCATTGAGCTATTTACAAATTCGTGTCATTGAAATAGCTTGTCAAAATTACGGCTTCCATTTTATTGCTCAACGAGTCTTTGCATACCATCTTGGGTACAATTTAATTTGTTTAAGCAATACATCTCTAATTACTTGCTAGAAAGTTTGTCAATCATACGCCAGACCTGCTATCAAGATCATACATGACACGTACTACACAGCCCTCCCTCTATTCACGGGCATTAGGAGGCACATTTGTCTATTCATTACTTGGTACGGCTATGCAATCAAGCATTTCACTGTGGATAGGATGCATTGATGCAGACCAATTAATTGGAACGTGATCAAGATCCCATTGTGATCAATTACCAGATTGTAACCATTTTTCCCTATGAAAGCTGGTTACCATTTGTTATGGAAGGATTCATGCCAATTACATGCCTTACTAAATATTATACTGGTTGCCAGCATTATTTCTGTTAAGGTCAAAACTAACCTCCCTCAATCAACGGCCAGATTTAAACCTTGTCTTACCTCTGGTGAGGTAAGGTGGAGCATCTTAAAAGAGCTCACCAGATCATTAGCTCCTTATAAAAAAGGGGAAATTCCCGAACCTAGTTGACAGTAGTACTTCCCAATAATCCTACCCCTAAAACAGAAATCCCCTAAATGACAGTATTACCACCAGCCTATGCCTAATGTATCATTTGTTGTATGTTCTTCACTATGAAAATGCTAGAGTTGATAACGAGACTGATATGATTTCTCTAAGCATAGCCTCAATAGCCTCCCAACCATTTTTTTGCTATACTTCTACTTGTGTACGATGCTTTAAAATCATGCTCTGTATATTGCTTTGTGGATTATATTTAAAGGCTTTTATATTCAATTGTTCCCTCTACCTTCTTTTTCTCTTGAATGCACAACCTCTCGTGGAACTTTTGCACATGGTCACCAACATATTTTCTTTCTTCTAGTAGGGTCACAGATGCAACAAGGAACTGAAACCCTCGCTGAGCAAGCGGTCAAGATTGTAGA
Organism: Secale cereale; assembly: GCA_902687465.1. NCBI lineage: Eukaryota > Viridiplantae > Streptophyta > Magnoliopsida > Poales > Poaceae > Secale > Secale cereale. The sequence goes on along the minus strand of LR738711.1, from coordinate 749,871,443 downwards.
ATCTGATTCTTCATGGCCCCGAGTGTCAATGGTAGCAAGTGATGGGCAGAATGATTCTAATGCTAGTGAGTTTTCTGCCTAGCTTCCTATCTTTTTTGAAGGAAAATCTTTCTCTTTCTTTTTGTACATACTATTGACATGTGATGAAACCTCAGCAGACTTCTTCTGAAGTAATGTGATTTCTGTAAGAAACACATGACCCATATACAGAATTTTCATGTGAAAAGTAAACCGCGGGTGATGTGTTTACATACTAATAACATGTGAATTTTATATTGTTATCCATCATGCATGTTTCACAAGTTCTCTGTTCTACAATTTGCAGGAGCTTAATTTATGATGCTTTAACTTGGAAGACTTCAGAGTTTGGACAGTCCACTGATCATGCAGTCGTAGATCTTGTTTTGGACATTGTAGCAATCTAAATGAACTATACATTTTCTGTTGATTGTTATCTTGTATGCATGTATTTGATGTCAACGATTGTGTCATACTGCAATATGAGTTTGTATTTGCTTGTATTTGATATTAATGGTTGTGTTTCTCTTTGTATCTATTTATCTTGATTGTTCCATCTATTGACTTGTATGGTTTGGCCATTTTGCAGCTGAGCATGATTCTTGCTCTGTTGGCTTCAGTACTGATCTTCCTGTTGCTGACAAAACACAACCTCTTGATGAACCTACCCAATCTGGTAGTATGGAAAATGTTAAACCAGCTTCTCCAGAGCCAAGCATCAAGGCTGAAGTAATGGACTTGACAGAAGAATGCAGGTCACCCCCATTAGTTTCAGTGCCACCAACTGATATGCTCAACCTTGTGGCAACAGCAAGTACAGTGTCTGTTGCTTTACAATCTCCTGTTGAAACTATCCTGCCTGTCAAGATGGAAAATGATAAACCGGCCATTCCAGAGCCAAGCATCAAGGCTGTAGTAATGGACGTTGCAGAACCAAGTGCTGAGGCTGAAGTAGACGTTCCAGAGCCAAGCATCAAGGCTGAAGGAATGGATGTTGCAGAACCAAGCGCTGAGGCTAAAGTAGACGTTCCAGAGCCAAGCATCAAGGCTGAAGTACTGAACTCAACTCCAGAACACACATCTCTCCCCTTGGGCTCAATGCCACCAACCAATACTTCCAACCTTGCGGCGAAAGCAACTGCAGTGCCTGTTGATTCTGCCCGATACGGTTACTCGATGTCAACTAACCGAATCCAGGTCTACCCATTCCGTCCTAAAATGGAATTACCGGAGGGGGCGACCATGCTTCCCTTTAGTGACGACAAGTGGGTGGCCGTGAGCCTACCTTTTCCTTGACCCTGAAGGTATTCTTAGCTTAGTGTCCCTTGTTTTATCAGTGTCCTTTGTTCTCTGCTCACTACTGAAATTGTTTCCTGTGTCCAAACTCAAAATGCAGGTGGTAGCACCGCGGCTTTAGGTCCATAAGAGATGGAGCCAGCCAATGCACCTGTCATGTTGTAGGTTGTAGTTTCACCACGAGTTTAGTTCCACGCCACTCGTGTTCTGCTAGTAAAGTTGGCGAATCGTATCCTCACGGCAACTCTAATTATTCTCCTGGGACATGGTTAGACTGATGTAAGTTATGCTATCTAGCCGATGGTACTGAGCTCGACCATCTCACGGAAACTGAATTTCTGTTGTTACCAAGTTGTCACTTTTAATTTAGAAGACTACGAACTTTATTGGGACCATTCGGAGTTTTCATCTTGAGCTTGCTCTTTGGTTGGCTTTTTATTTTGTTTAGACGGGCCTCTGATTGTTGATACGCCGGTTGGCCTTTGCTCTCTCGAGGCATGTTGCACGATTTTCTTCTTCTTCCTTCCATTGTTGTATTTATCAACAAGAGCCTCAAGTATAGAGTGGTCAAGTATAGAGTGGTAGATACCCCGCAAAAAAAAAGTATAGTGGTAGATGTCAAGAGATGCGTGGACCGGATTATCCTGGTCAAGTTGGTAGTTGAGGACTTAGTTTTCAATGTTATCAGTGTGTATGCCCCGCAAGTAGGCCACAACAAGAACACCAAGGGAGAGTTTTGGGAAAGCTTGGAAGACATGGTTTGGAGTGTATCGATTGGCGAGAAGCTCTTCATAAGAGGAGACCTCAATGACCACGTGGGTACATCTAACACAAGTTTTGAAGGGGTGCATGGGGGAGTTGCTATGGCACCAGGAATCAAGAAGGGGAAGGTGTCTTAAGCTTTGCTCTAGCCTACGACGTGATTGTGGGTACAATCATGTCGTAGGCTAGAGCAAAGCTTAAGGCATCTTCCCGATTCCTGATGCTAACACTCTTTTTAGAAAGAGAGAATCACATCTTGTGACTTTTAGTAGTGGCCAACACTCTAGCCAAATTGATTTCATCCTCTCGAGAAGAGAAGATAGGCGTGCATGCCTAGACTGTAAGGTGATACCTAGAGAGAGTGTTGTACCTCAGCATAAGCTGGTGGTTGCTGACTTGCGTTTTCGGATTCGTGTCCAGCGGGATAAGCGTGTCACAGTCATTAGAACGAAGTGGTGGAAGATCAAGGGGGAAGGGGGTAGCTCAGGCGTTCAAGGAGAGGGTCATTAAGGAGGGCCCTTGGGAGGAAGGAGGGGATGCAGACAATTTGTGGATGAAGATGGCGACTTGCATTCGTAAGGTGGCCTCAGAGGAGTTTGGTGTGTCCAGAGGAAGGAGAAGCGAAGATAAGGATACCTGGTGGTGAAAGGATGATGTCCAGAAGGCGATTAAAGAGAAGAAAATTGTTTCATACGCCTGTATCTAGATAGGAGTGCAGACAACATAGAGAAGTACAAGATGGCAAAGAAGGCCGCGAAACGAGCTGTCAGTGAAGCAAAGGGTCGTGCATATGAGAACCTCTACCAACGGTTAGGCACGAAGGAAGGCGAAAGGGGCATCTATAGGATGGCCAAGATCCGAGAGAGGAAGACGAGAGATATTGGCCAAGTCAAATGCATCAAGGACGAGGCAGACCAACTCTTGGTGAAGGACGAGAAGATTAACCATAGATGGCGGGAGTACTTCGACAAACTGTTCAATGGGGAGAATGAGAGTTCTATCATTGAACTGGACGACTCCTTTGATGAGACCAACATGCGTGCGGCGAATCCAGGAGTCTGAGGTTAAGGAGACTTTAAAAAGATGAAAGGAGGCAAGACGAGGGGTCCTGATTGTATCCCCATTGAGGTGTGGAAAGGCCTCGGGGACATAGCGATAGTATGACTAACCAAACTTTTCAACCTCATTTTTTGGCAAACAAGGTGCCCGAAGAATGGAGATGGTGTATATTAGTACCAATCTTCAAGAACAAGGGGGATATTCAGAGTTGTACTAATTACCGTGAAATTAAGTTGATGAGCCATACAATGAAGCTATGTGAGAGAGTAATTGAGCACCGCTTAAGAACGACAAGTGTGACCAAAATCAATTTGGTTTCATGCTTGAGAGGTCGACCATGGAAGCCATTTTCTTGGTACGACAATTTATGGAGAGATACAGGGAGCAAAAGAAGGACTTGCATATGGTGTTCATTGACTTGGAGAAGGCCTATGATAAGATATCACATAATGTCATGTGGTGGGCCTTGGAGAAACACAAAGTTCCAACAAGTACATTACCCTCATCAAGTACATGTACGATGATGTTGTGACAAGTGTTCGACCAAGTGATGTCGACATTGATAACTTCCTGATTAAGATAGGAGTGCGTCAGGGGTCAGCTTTGAGCCCTTACCTTTTTGCCTTGGTGATGGATGAGGTCAAAGGGATATACAAGGAGATATCCCATGGTGTATGCTCTTTGCGGATGATGTGGTGCTAGTTGACGATAGTGTAATGCCCAGTATGCGACTATGTCTCACATGTGTCGAGGCACGACTTAAAGACATAATCACATACTAGAATGATCTCAAGTATGTTATCTTTGCACAACTCATGTAAAAGCAGGGATGAAAGCGTAAAATGGTAGTTGGCTTACACTCGCCACGTCACACAATGAAATACATTAACATACATCATCCAAATAACATCAGAGTCCGGCTACGAACGAAATCCAAACGAAAAATACCATAAAACAACACAAGGCCCGGATCATCTGTGACGCCCGAAGACCGACGTCCCAGAAGATTCCAGATGTTCCGGGTTCTCCCATGTGTTTCATTTGTGCTTGTGTTATTTATTTTGCTTTGCATCATGTCATCATGCCATCATGTCTTTAATCTTTGCATCTCAACTAAATAAATGGCATAGATCTTTTGATCTATTTAAATCGAGGGAAGAGTGACTTCTCTTTATAACATATCCTCCTAATATTATGGAGCTATTATAAATAAATATTCCATTTGTTTGGAATTAACCTAAACACACTTGCATATATTCTCCATGCCTCCTTACTTCAAGTTTCACCGTCAAAACCTTGTCTATAATTCTTATCCGTTTTATCGAGGTTCCTCCAAAAATTCGAACATTTTTCGACACTTCTGAAACCATGCCCTAGTTCAAACCATTTGAATTAAATTCAAATGGGTTTGAATTTATATCTTTTGATCATGCCACTTCTTATTTTCTGGGATCAGACTCATTTTTGCGAGTCCCGAGAAATTAGCCTCATGCCCTAAATCTTTCCCTAAGCCTCCCTTTCTTTTCCATCTTTCTTCTTTTTTTCTGTTAAAGAAAATTAATAGAGAGAAAGGAGCCAAGCCCAGCCGCCGGCCTCTCTAAGGCCTCCTGCAGCCTCTGGCCCATTTTGGCCCAGCCGCCCCTCAACCCTAGCCTCCCCGCAGCCTGATCTCCCTCGCTCCCTCTTCCCTCCAGCGCCGCCATCTCCTTTTTTTCCTCTCTCTTCCTCGAGCCAGCGCAGCGATCCCCATCCCTCGCTCACTCCCTCGTCGCCCGATCCATCCCCTCGACGCCTCTCGCTAGCATCTCCCTCCTCATGCCGAACCCTCTTGCTCGATCTACCTGCGGCTCCCTTCCTTCCCTTCTCCTCTGCTTCGCCGCACTCCGCGCCAAGCCCGAGCTCCGCTCCTCGTCGATGAGCCCCCCAGCCACCACCCTGCGCGCCCACGCCTCCTGCCTCCCGCGCGCAGCAGGCTGACCTCCGGCTCCGGCGTCCTTTGCCGCCGCACTCCGTCCGGCCAGATCCTATCGCCTCTACCACGCCTCGTCTCCACCAGGCACCCGCACCCGATACCCATCGCCGGATCCGATCTCTTCCCCGCCGTCCTAGTCTTCTCCAGCACCGCCCGGCTCCCGCGCGACCTCGTCCTCGCCTCTGCTCCGCCTCGCCGACCCTTCTTTGCGTTGTCGCCTCGCCATGGAGCCCCGCCCGTTCGCCTGCTCCCTAGACCGCCACCGACCTGCTGGAGGCCATGGACTCGGCCTCCAGCTCGCCTAATCAGGCCTCTTTGACCTACCAAACCCGATGACTGCCGTGTTGCCGTCGTTTTGTTGCGGCTGTTGTTTTCGCCAAGTTCGACTACATAGATGCAAGTACCACGACGACCTCGTGTACGACTACAAGATGATGCGTCAAGTTCCTCGCCGTGTACAACTACCGTCGCCAAGACCTGAGACCCCAAGTACCACGACGACCATTGCGCCAAGTACCACTACGCCCGGAGCACTCGGAACCCTCAAGTTCATCTACGGAACTGGTACGACGACCGTCGCCGAAGAACCGTGTACCACTACCGTCGCCCCGAAGACGTCTGATGCCGCGACAAGTACCTCTTCAGAAACGTGAACGGCTACAAAACGTGTACCACGACCCGTGAGTACCACTACTTCCCCTATGACCTCGAACCGCCCCGAAACGAACGCTTCGAAGGTATAACCCCGAGACGATGACCCGTGGATGAATGCTTGTGTTGTATGAGTTGTATCGAATGTTTGCATCGTGTCCGTTGTGCCCTCGTTTGCCTTGGTGGCGACCCGTGGGAACCCGGTGACGGGATCACCCCACCTTTCGTCTTGTTTGACTCGCTCACGCTACCTTGCTTTTGAACCGGCATCTCGACGAGTGTCGGATCATCGGAACGTTGTCGTGGCATCGTATCCGTTTTCGCCGCCACGACCCTCTTTTCTTTCCATCGTGGCGACAAATACTTCTTATCTCTTCATGTTAACGTTTAACTAAAAATTGCATAAAACTTGATCATGTCATCCGCATCATGTTAACAACATTAAAATGTGTGAATTGTTGTTTGCTTAAAATTGCTAAACATGCATATGGGGATTTCTGGAATTGTTGTCGTAGTTTCCGGCCTCATTTAAACTTGTTGCCATGTATTGCATCATATATAGACTTGCTGTGCATCATATGTAGACTTGTCTTGCATCCTACTTGGTTGAGCATATTGTCATGTTGCTTGTGTTGTTTTTCTGTGCTTCCTACCTTGCCATGTATTGCTTCCTGTATAGACTTGTCATGCATCATACCTTGCCATGTATTGCATCATATAGACTTGTGTTGTTTTTCTGTGCTTCCTACCTCGCCATGTTTTGCTTCCTGTATAGACTTGTAGTGCATCCTATGTAGACTTGTGTTGCATCATACTTGATTGAGCATATTGTCATGTCTCGTGTGGTGTGTTTACCGTGTTGCTTGTTTCTTTCCAGTTTGCTTCCTCGTTAGCTTCGGGTTCGTTCCAGAGTTGTGAGGTTCTGTTCGACTACTTCATGGATCCGTTCTTCTTCCTTGCGGGATCTCAGGCAAGATGATCATACCCTTGGATACCTTTACTACCATTGCCATGCTTAGTTGTCTCAATGCTATCGTTATATGTCGCGCTACCCATCTTTATTGTCAGCCCCTCTCCTTGTTGCCATGAAACCTCTAACCTTTGAAACCTTCCTAGCAAAACCATTGTTTGGCTATGTTACCCGCTTGCTCAGCCCCTCTTATAGCATTGTTAGTTGCAGATGAAGATCGTTCCAGGAGGGAACTTATTGTTGGAATATCACAATATGTTATATATATAATAACACACCTATATACTGGGCATGGGTGGAAGGCTTGGCCTTTTGCTCGGTGTTTTGTTCCACTCATGCCACCTTAGGCGCCGATAAAGCGACATTATGTTCCTTGATTTTGCGTTCCTTACACGGTTGGGTATATGGTGACCCCTTGACACTTCGTCTTTGAATAAAACTCCTCCAGCAAGGCCCAACATTGGTTTTAATTTGCCTCATAATAACAACTTAATTAATTAAATTTGCATAAGGGGGACGCTCCTTGGAGATTATTTTCTACATAGCAGGGGGGCCAGTGCTGATGGTGTTGGTCCCAAACGGGGGTCCTGCGGGGCCACCACGGGGAAACTCGAGGTTTGGTTTTACCTGTAGCATCGCCCATCCGATTGTGGCCTGAGACGAGATACGCGCGGCTACTATCAGGGTGTCGGCATGCCGGGAGGTCTTGCTGGACGTGTTTTACCATTGTCGAAATGTCTTGTGCACCGGGATGCCGAGCCTGATCGGATTTCCCTAAGATAAGGGGTGATGATATTATATTTATCGCTTCAGCTGATCGTGAGAGCTTGTGATGGGCTAAGTTGGGACACCCCTGTAGGGTTATGATCTTTCGAAAGCCATGCCCGCGGTTATGTGGCAGATTGGAATTTGTTAATGTCCGGTTGTAGAAAACTTGACAGAGGATCCGAAGTAAAACACACCACCGCGTGAGTAACCGTGACTGTCTCTTTTCACTTTGAGAAGAGAACACGGTGGGGTTATGTTTGACTCGTAGGTAGTTCAGGATCTTTAGCGATCACTACTAGTTGGCGACCGTTTGCGTAGATGCTCATCTTATTCTTGTACTCGTAAGCTAGCCACCGTATATTTGCTTAGCCGCAGCTGCAACCTCACCACTACCCTTCTCCATACCCATAAAGCTTTCGTCTTGGTACCCATGGTTATGGGATTGCTGAGTCCTCGTGGCTCATAGATACTACAACACCAGATGCAGGTTCAGTCGAGAATGATGCAGGAGCTGGTTCAAGTACTTCACTGGGAGCTCGATGAAGAGAGTGGCCGTTTGTATGTGACGTGTTTTCGACGATCAGTAGTGGTTTCTACTAGGGGCGATTCGGACCTGTGCCTTTATGTATTTGGTATCTTTCTTTTGGATCTTCGCCCGTAGTCGGGTTGTGATGTTTTGAATGATGTTTTGCTTTTGTAATGTATTGTGTGATGTGGCGAGTGTAAGCCAACTATCCTTTTGCAATTTCATCCCTATTTTACATGAGTCGTGCAAAGATACCGAACTTGAGATCATTCCAGAATGGGCTTATACCTTTAAGTCGTGCCTCGACACGTAGGAGGTATAGTCCCATCCTGGGCATTATATCATCCTACTAAGAGCCACTACTGATCGTCGGGATAAGACACATAGTAACATCCACACTCTTCGTCGAACTCCCAATACACCTCTGAACCACCACCTGTGTAGTTCTCAACGGTACCTGCATCTGGTGTTGTGTTGAATCTGTGAGCCACAGAGGACTCAGCAATCCCGTTCCTGGGTAACAAGACTATTAAAGCCTTAGGTGTGGGAAAGGCTTAAAAACAAGGTTGCAGCAGCACTAAGCACTAACTTACGAGTTTAGAGCGAGAAGAGAACAAGTGCCAACGATCGCCAAGTTGATCACGAAGTGATCCTAACTACTCACGATCAAACATAACCCCACCGTGTTCACTTCATGAACCCCTTCGGAAAGAGACCATCACGATTACTCACGCAGGTAGTGTATTCAAGAACAAGGTGTCAAGTTATCTACAACCGGATATTAACAAATTCCCATCTGCCACATAACCGCGGGCACGGCTTTCGAAAGATCAAACCCTCCAGGGGTGTCCCAACTTAGCCAATCACAAGCTCACGATCTGCGGAGTCACAACTCCAAGGTGGGAAGACCCGAGTATTCTCGGAATCCCGTGCTCAAGATATCTCGACAAAGGTAAAACTAATCCAGCTTTAGCACTGAGCGAGTTATCGAGGGGGGCCCATAAACCCCAACCGTGTTAGGGACGCAAAATCAAGGAACATAACACTGGTTTATCGGTTCCTTGGGTGGCATGAGTGGAACAAAACACCAAGCAAGAGGCTTAGCCTTCCACCCATTACCAATATATAGGTGATTTAGTTTAACAGATTATATATATTGTGATATCCCAACAATAACTTCATCACGAAGCACGAATCTTCAAATCTTCACCTGCAACTAACAACGCTATAAGAGGGGCTTAGCGATGCATACTTAGCCAAACAACGGTTTGCTAGGAGGGTGGTTAAAGGGTTCCATGGCAACAATAGGAGGGCTGACAAACAGACATAGGCATCGAGGCAATATCTAAAGAGCGAGACATCTAGCATAGGCAAAGATAGTAGTGATATCTGGGTATGGTCATCTTGCCTGTTGATTCCACGGAGGGATCGTAACCTTGCTCCTCAAACTCAGCCTCGGTAGGAACCTCGTACTCCGAATCGTCACCGGGCTCTAACCAACACAACAAGCAACACCGGAACAACAATCAATCAACATGCAATGCTCAACCACATGATGCATGCACATGATGCATATGGACATGAATAGATATGATGCATGATCTAGGGACACAAGAGTGCAATATCATCATAGCCAACAAGATCACTCACATGAAAGAAAACAAGCAAAAGAACAAAACTAACAAGTTTATGTAGCTTATTCAAACAAGCACCCCACAAGTTTAATGGAGTTGGTTAACATGGCAAGGGTGCAACTAAGACTACAACAACATGCTAGCATATTTAAATGGGCTGGAAATAACAAACAACAATTTCCAGAAACTCCCATAATTAATTAAGTGCATTTGGGACAGATCTGAGAAACTTCTGTCAAAAAGTTGTTAAACATGCAAAACAACAGCACCATAATATTCTACACATTTTCCACCCCAAATGCATATAAAGTTTGTTAAATTTGGAGTTGTAGATATTTAATTATGATTTTTCCAAGTTTAAGCATATTTAAAACAATAATAATACAAACAACATTTTAAATGTTTTTAAACATGGCAACAAACATCATATCATAATCTACATGAAAAACTAAGCATTTTTCATATATACTACCTCTGTAAACTAATATAAGAGTGTTTAGATCACTACTTTAGTATTCTAAACGCTCTTATATTAGCTTACAGAGGGAGTAACTCAAATCCATCAGATGCATATATCAACAGATATTAAATAAACAAAGAAAGAGCAGAAAAACAAAAACAAAAACAAAAATAGAAAAGAAAATAGGCGCAAAAGGTCAAAAGTGACTCAGGCCTATTCTAGCCGCAGCCACTGACCTTTGGGGTCAGGGCGCTGATGTGGCAGCGGCTGGGTGCGCGTGTGGGTGGAATTGTGTTGAGAGGCTGACAGGCGGGGGCCACTGTCAGTCACACGTGAGGCAAAAATGGGGGATTAATTCCCACTGGCCCCGGACGGAATCGAACCCGCGTCTCTCTGCTAACTGACGAAGGAGCTAGCCACTGGGCTAGGCAAGTTTTCTCGACAGAACACAGGCGCAAAGTCTGAAGATATAACAGAAGATGCTAGCGGCAGGTGAAAGCCGGGGCTCGTCGGAGCCGCTCCGGCAACCTTAAGGGACGGCGGAGGGGTGCGGGCAGTTCCAGGGGGAACACCGCGCCCACGCCACACACTTGTAAGACCTAGCAGCCACTACAACGCCGACGACGAGCTCATGACAGTACGGTGGCGGCGGACAACTACGAGACGTAGCAACGATCTAGGCGGAGCGGCGACTGCTCTCGCAGCATCTACACGACAAGGCGAAGCAGACGGGCAACAAGAGACGGCCTACGATGGTCGGGATACTCGCCGGCGACGAGTCCCGACGGCAACAAGCTCGGGTGCACGATGAACTTGAGTCTAGACGGCGCTAAGGAGGGGGAAAAGTGCACGTGAAGGTGGAGACGCTCACCACGAACACGGTGAGGTGTTCGGCTGGCCCGGAGGTGGTCGGAGTCGACGACGGCGACGCCCGAACAACTATGGCTGCCGAAGTTTAAGAAGAGGAAGAAGACGAAGTAGGCGAGGCGATCGGCTCTGCGTAGAGGACGTAGTCGACGACGGGGAGGTAGCTTGGCAAGGTTGGCGAGGCCGAGGTCAATGGGAGGCACGCCGGCGACGAGCTCGCGCTCCCAGATGCGTGCGGGACGGCTTTGGAGCGGCGGATCTGGTGGATCTTAGCTCCCCAGGCGGTGGGAGGAGGTAGGAGGAACCCTAGGGAGAGGGTTTGACAAGCTGAGGGTTTAAAAGGGGGGCGCTGATCGCGAGGCCTCGACGTCCGTGATCACATCACGACGGCGAGCTCGCGCTGTGTCTCACCAACGCGTGACAGAGGAAGACGACAAAGGGGGGGGTGTGAGGCTGACGTGTGGGACCGCGGGGAAAAAGTGAACGGCGCGACTGCGCGCGACGCTGGCGATGTGAAAGCACATTTGCTCCCCGGGTGGTTTTGGTAATTAATGACAACATACTTTGTGGTTGGACTAATGCTTTTATCAAGTATGTTTCAGGAAATTCAATCACATTGGCATGGCAAAAGGACTAAAGAAGTGGACCCCTCAAAATGCTAAGGCAAGCATTGGCAAAAGCTCAAGACTCCATTTTTGGTTTAGTGATCCAAGATCACATTGAGTCCATAGGAAAAGCCAATACTATTAAAAGGGGATGAGGTTATGATGATGATCTGGTTGCTCAAGTGCTTAGTGATACATCTCCTAAACTATCAGCAACTTTCACTGCCATATACACTCATAAGTAGTCTCGGTCCCACCGATATTCCAAACTCAGTCACACCAAGATGAACCACCTCAGCCATAAGCCAAACCCTAGTAAACTCGGATTTTCCGATTCTGAACTCGGTCTCACCGAAACATGAGTTGCCAAGGTTCTGTAACCTTCTGTCATCAAATCGGTGTCACCGAGATGATGAAGTCGGTCCCACCGAAACTGGCATGCTCTTGTCATTGCACGAATCGGACTAACCGAGATTGTATATTCGGTCCCACCGAAAACCCCAACGTTCACATTATTTGAACTATCGGTCTCACCGAGTTGTCCACTTCGGTCCCACCGAGATTGCTCAAATGTGTGTAACGGTTGGATTTTGTGTGGAGGCTATTTATACCCCTCCACCCCCTCTTCATTCATGAAGAGAGCCATCAGAAAGAACTACCACTCCTACCTTACATTTTTGAGAAGAGAACTACCTACCCTTGTGTTGAGATCAAGTTGCTCCACTCCCACCATATGAAGCTTGATCTCTAGCCTTCCCAAGTTGCTTTCCACTCAATCCTTTCTTCCACCACAGCCAAATCAGTGAGGAGAGTTGAGTGTTGGGGAGATTATCATTTGAAGCACAAGAGCAAGGAGTTCATCATCATCTACAACATCTATTACCTTTTGGAGGGTGGTGCCTCCTAGATTGGTTAGGTGTCGCTTGGGAGCCTCCGTCGTCGAGATGTGGAGTTGAACCAAGAAGTTTGTAAGGGCAAGGAGATCGCCTACTTCGTGAAGATCTACCCCGAGTAAGGCTATCCCTCCGTGGGCGTAGGCCATGATGGAATAGACAAGGTTGCTTCTTCGTGGACCCTTCGTGGGTGGAGCCCTCCGTGGACTCTCGCAGCCGTTACCCTCCGTGGGTTGAAGTCTCCATCAACGTGGATGTACGATAGCGCCACCTATCGGAACCACGGGAAAAATCATTGCGTCTCCAAATTGCGTTTGATATTCTCCACTTCTCTTTACTACTTGTGCAATTTACTTTCCGCTGCCCATACTCTAGAATTGCATGTGTAGTGTGCTACTTGACTTGTGTGTTATGCAAAATCTGCCAAAATCTGTCCTTGATAAAAGACAGAATTTTTATCTTGTCGAGTAGTCTAATCACCTCCCCCTCTAGACACTCTCACCTTCTTCGATCCCTCAATTGGTATCAGAGCTTTGGTCTCCATTGCTTTGGTTTACACACCATTGGAGGAAGATGGACGTGTCTACGTTTGGGAGTGTTAGCCATAGAGTGCCTATTCTTAATGGAGTGTCCTATAACTCGTGGAGGATTGAAATGCTTATTATCTTTAAGACGTACAATTTGCGCAAATATGTTGAGACCCCCTATGTGCCTCCATTTGACCCCTTGCACCCTACCATGGATGAAGAGCTTGATTTGCTTCGTAACCTTAGGACTGTAAATCTTATCATTAGAGGGTTACCCGATAACTTGCTTGAGCTCGTTACAAACTTTGAGTGCGCCTATGCTATGTGGAAGTTCTTGGAAGAACGTTATCCGGACTACTCTTTGAGAGGTCTTGATGAACTTCTATACAAGACTATTGAACTTGATATGATGCACCCCAATAATCCCAACTTTGATAAATGCTTCTTTGAGCTTCGTGATCTTATGAAAAAGAAGGGTGATCCCGGTCTTATCATGTTTTAATTAGAAATGCTCTTGAATTGCATTCCGAAGATTATTGTCACATTGACAAAACTAATGCAAGTAGTTATCAAATTGACCTAGGTGTTGATGATGAACAATCTATGGGTCAATATGATGATGAGCATGAGCATGATGATGATTACTCCGATTCGGACACCGAGCTAGACAAGATCATGAAGAGTCTCAATCTTATGGCAAATCTGAGAGACTACATGTCCGGCGGAAAAGAGTGGATTCTTGATAGTGGATGCACCGACCACATGACCGGAGACAAAGACATGTTTCGAGAGATTGCAAAGAACGATGGTCCACGCAAGTATGTGACTTTTGGAGACAACTCCAAGGGTAAGGTACTTGGCCTTGGTAAGGTGGCCATATCTCATGATAGCTCTATTCAAAATGTCATGCTTGTAGAATCTCTTGGATACAATTTACTTTCCGTGTCTAGATTAGCTGACTTTGGATTCAATGTGCTATTCACCGAAGTAGATTGCCAAGTCTTTCGTCGTGACAATCATAACATGGCGTTTACCGGTATCCGTAGAGGTGATCTATATATTGTTGATTTCACTAAGAAAGTCCAACCTAGAGCTTGCTTCATTGCTAAATCCTCTAAAGGTTGGTTATGGCATAGAAGGCTTGGACATGTTGGTATGCGTAATCTAGACAAGCTGATCAAAGGTGATCATATTCTTGGCGTTAAAGATGTTTTCTTTGACAAAGATAGACTTTGTAGTGCTTGTCAAGCAGGAAAACAAGTAGGTGGAAGTCATCCCGTGAAGAACATCATGACCACAAGGAGACCGCTTGAGCTTCTTCATATGGATCTCTTCGGTCCCAATGCTTACAAAAGCCTTGGTGGTAACTCCTTTGGTCTAGTTATAGTTGATGATTATTCCAGATTTACGTGGGTATTTTTCCTTGATGAAAAATCGCAGGTTCAGAGAATCTTGAAAACCTTTGTCAAAAAGGCCCAAAATCAATTTGAGGTGAAGATCAAGAAAGTTCGGAGTGACAATGGAACGGAGTTCAAGAACGCCAATGTAGACTCTTTCCTCGATGAGGAAGGGATTCTACATGAGTTCTCGGCTACGTACACTCCTCAACAAAATGGAGTTGTTGAGAGGAAGAACCGAACGCTCATAGAGATGGCAAGAACGATGCTTGATGAATACAAGACACCGAAGCATTTTTGGGGGGAAGCGGTCGAGATAGCTTGTCATGCTATCAACAGGCTTTATCTTCATAAGCTCCTCGGCAAGACATCATACGAGCTCCTCACCGGTAACAAACCCCAAGTGGGATACTTTCGTGTCTTTGGTTCGAAATGCTATATCCTTGATAAGCATCGTCGGTCTAAATTTGCTCCTAAATCTCATGAAGGCTTTTTCCTTGGTTATGGATCAAACTCCCACACCTACCGTGTCTACAATAATTTCACCCGAAAGGTTGAAGAGACGGTAGACGTGAAGTTTGATGAATCTAATGGCTCGCAAGTAGAGCAAATGCCTATTGATGTAGGAGACAAGGACCCATCGGAAGCTATCCAAGATTTATCTATTGGAAAGATCCGTCCCATGGAAGTGAAGGAGAGTACCTCATCTACATATGTGGAGCCCCCTACCTCACGGCGAGATGAACCTCAAGGCAACATGGAGGCCTCCACAAGTGGAACTCACCAAGATGAGGAAGTGCAACAAGAAGATCCACCACAACCTCCTTCTCCACCGCCTCAAGACAACACCAACAACAATGAAGAAGAAGAAGAGGAAGATGAAGATGATGAGGAAGCTCAGCCACAACCTCAACAAAAGCTATCCCGAGTCCGAGCAAGAGTCAAGAAAAATCATCCCGTGGAACAAATGATGAACGACATCAACTCCGGGAGAATTACTCGGTCTAAAACTCGCTTAGCTAACTTTTGTGAGCATTACTCATTTATCTCTAGTATTGAACCTATGAAGGTAGAAGAAGCACTTGAAGACCCGGATTGGGTGAACGCTATGCACGAAGAACTACACAACTTCGAGAGGAACAAGGTATGGACTTTGGTAGAGAAGCCCAAGGATGATCAAAACGTCATTGGAACCAAATGGGTGTTTCGGAACAAGCAAGATGAAGATGGACAAGTCATCCGCAACAAGGCTCGTCTCGTAGCTCAAGGTTACACACAAGTCGAAGGTATGGACTATGGTGAGACCTATGCCCCCGTTGCTACACTTGAGTCCATTCGCATTCTTCTTGCTTATGCCAATCACCATGATATTACTCTCTATCAAATGGATATCAAAAGTGCTTTCCTAAATGGTGAAATTGAGGAGGAAGTATTTGTGAAACAACCTCCCGGATTTGTGAATCCCAAAAAGCCTAATCATGTTTACAAGTTGCACAAAGCTCTTTATGGTCTTAAACAAGCTCCTAGAGCTTGGTACAAATGCTTGACTAGCTTTCTTCTTGAAAAAGGCTTTGAGATTGGAAAGATAGACTCAACGCTGTTCACGAAAAGGGTTAATGGTGAACTATTTGTGTGCCAAATATATGTTGATGATATTATCTTTGGTTCAACTAACCCTCATTTTAGCAAGAAGTTTGGACAGCTCATGTCGGAGAAGTATGAGATGTCCATGATGAGTAAACTCAAATTCTTCCTTGGGTTGCAAATCAAGCAATCTAAGGAGGGTACCTTTGTCTCACAAACAAAGTACACCAAGGATCTCTTCAAGAAGTTCAACATGCAAGAAAGCAAAGGTATGAGAACCCCCATGCCTACAAGTGGACATAATGACTTGACAAAAGATGGAGAACCCGTTGATCAAAGGGTTTACCGATCTATGATTGGTTCTCTACTATATCTTTGTGCTTCTCGTCCTGACATAATGTTGAATGTATGCATGTGTGCTCGATATCAAGCAGCCCCTAAAGAATGTCATCTTAAAGCTGTTAAAAGGATTGTGAGATATTTGATATACACACCAAACTTTGGCATTTGGTATCCTAAGAGGGCCTCTTTCGACCTTGTTGGCTATTCCGACTCGGACTATGCCGGTGACAGGGTTGATAGAAAGTCAACTTCGGGTACGTGTCAATTCCTTGGTCGATCCCTTGTATCTTGGTCCTCCAAGAAACAAAATTCGGTATCATTATCCACTGCCGAAGCGGAATATATTGCTGCTGGTTCGTGTTGTGCTCAATTGCTATGGATGACACAAATGCTTAAGGATTATGGGATACATGTGAGACATGTTCCCTTGCTTTGTGACAATGAGAGTGCGATTAAAATTGGACACAATCCCGTGCAACACTCTCGAACGAAGCATATTGAAGTTCGTCACCATTTCATTCGTGATCATATTGCCAAGGGTGACATCAATCTTAAGCATGTTCGTACTGACAAACAACTCGCTGATATCTTTACAAAACCTCTTGATGAGAAGGTGTTTTGTCGCTTAAGGAGTGAGTTGAACATCATTGATGCTTCAAACTTGGAGTGAGAACTCCATTGATGCATGCAAGGCATGAGCCCACTTGACTAATCCTTGATATTTCTCTTATGATGGTAATCATATGTCTTGGACACATTTGCCTCCTTTTATTGCATCTAAATCCTTGCAGGTACTTGGATGATCTACATTCCACAAGATTACCACACACTCAAATCATGAGTAATCTTGTCATTGACCAAGTATCTAGCCCTTTGGGATGTTGAGTTCAAGGAACAAAATTCCACATATCCTTTTTGACATCTTATACATCTAGTATTTCACTCTTGTTATCTTGGATATCCTTGAGTATTTCCTTGCTTGCCTAACCCATGTAGGAAGATGAACTACACAAGTGGAAATGGCGCTCCAACTTCACATTCAATGAGCACCTACATCAAGTTTACCTACATGAGCAAAGCAACAACAAGCCCAAGGTATGTTCTTCACATCTTTAAGGAGCTTTGCTCAAAGTCATGAGTACAAGCAGCTTCATAAGATGTGATCACATCGAATGCTTAATCGAAAAATGGCAACCCCATTTTGAGCTTAAATGATGAGTATGACCTATGATCAAATGTCCTCATTCGACTCCTAAGTCAATATACTCAAACATAGGTGACCTTGTCGCCGACCTTTATCTAGATGAAGTACATATGTTTTGGAGTCTTTCTATTTTCTCTTATGTTCTCTCATTGAGTTTTCATTAAAAAAAACTTCATCTAGGAATCTTTTTCATTTCTATTCTTCTGTCTTTGTGAATATCCTTCTGGCTCTGATCAATTCCTCGAAAATCTTTCACAAATTCATTGCAAATCCTTTGAAACATTCCTCGCAAAGTGAGCTGAATTATTTCTGTATTTCCTTGGAATTAAACTCAGCGTCACCGACTTAAATATTTCGGTCTAACCGAAAAGGATCTACCCTAAGTCCCTGACCTTCGGACCCACCGATCCATCTTAATTCGGTGTCACCGATTTATTTCTTCCAGGATATCATCTTCTGCAGCTCCACTCAATGATTCTCTATGCATGTTCCTATTTGCCCTGTTGTGATTCTTAAGGATCCCACTCCTTTCTTTCCATCTTCCCTGACCTTCCTAGTTTGCTGTCCTTTTCGGCACTTGATGTCAAAGGGGGAGAAGACTTAGGGGGAGAAGAGAAGATTTAGGGGGAGAAGAAGAGCAATCTTACCTTAAGGGGGAGAGAATCACATCAAAGCTTTGCCGTGTTTTACCTGTTGTGATTTTGCTCTTTCCATCAAACCCCTTGATCTGAGAGAACTCAAAGGGAGAGGAATCTTCACAATTGATATCTTATGGAAAGCAAAATCTCTCAGAGTTCATTGAAAATCTTTTAGTTTCGGAGACATGTTTGCTGATTCAAGCGTGTGCTCAATATGAGACACTCTTTATACATGTCATCCCTGGCTTGGTACTCTTGATGTTCTTGCAGTTGGTTGAAGAAATACTCTTGTGTTATCTAACCTTGTTTTCCCAAGTTTATCTCTTCAGGTACAGTGCCAAGGAACCTCAAGGTAAGTATATGCACTTTGCAGAATGTGCATGATGGTGACTTGCTTGTGAATACTTGTTTGCAAGAAATCACCATGCACATATGCATTATCACTCACTTCTTTTCATCTGCTCTGATGCATATAGCCAAGCTGCATGTAGCACATCTTGCTTATCTCTCTTGTGTGCTCGTGGTAGTCCAAAACCATAATTTATGAAAATCTTGCACACTTGTAGGGGGAGCCTGTGTACTACATGTTTGTCAAAGCTTTCGTGATAATTCTGCCTTTCTTTCAATAAGCTTTGATGTCTTGTTTAGTGTGTTGCCATCAATTACCAAAAAGGGGGAGATTGAAAGCACATTTGCTCCCCGGGTGGTTTTGGTAATTAATGACAACATACTTTGTGGTTGGACTAATGCTTTTATCAAGTATGTTTCAGGAAATTCAATCACATTGGCATGGCAAAAGGACTAAAGAAGTGGACCCCTCAAAATGCTAAGGCAAGCATTGGCAAAAGCTCAAGACTCCATTTTTGGTTTAGTGATCCAAGATCACATTGAGTCCATAGGAAAAGCCAATACTATTAAAAGGGGATGAGGTTATGATGATGATCTGGTTGCTCAAGTGCTTAGTGATACATCTCCTAAACTATCAGCAACTTTCACTGCCATATACACTCATAAGTAGTCTCGGTCCCACCGATATTCCAAACTCAGTCACACCGAGATGAACCACCTCAGCCATAAGCCAAACCCTAGTAAACTCGGATTTTCCGATTCTGAACTCGGTCTCACCGAAACATGAGTTGCCAAGGTTCTGTAACCTTCTGTCATCAAATCGGTGTCACCGAGATGATGAAGTTGGTCCCACCGAAACTGGCATGCTCTTGTCATTGCACGAATCGGACTAACCGAGATTGTATATTCGGTCCCACCGAAAACCCCAACGTTCACATTATTTGAACTATCGTTCTCACCGAGTTGTCCACTTCGGTCCCACCGAGATTGCTCAAATGTGTGTAACGGTTGGATTTTGTGTGGAGGCTATTTATACCCCTCCACCCCCTCTTCATTCATGAAGAGAGCCATCAGAAAGAACTACCACTCCTACCTTACATTTTTGAGAAGAGAACTACCTACCCTTGTGTTGAGATCAAGTTGCTCCACTCCCACCATATGAAGCTTGATCTCTAGCCTTCCCAAGTTGCTTTCCACTCAATCCTTTCTTCCACCACAGCCAAATCAGTGAGGAGAGTTGAGTGTTGGGGAGATTATCATTTGAAGCACAAGAGCAAGGAGTTCATCATCATCTACAACATCTATTACCTTTTGGAGGGTGGTGCCTCCTAGATTGGTTAGGTGTCGCTTGGGAGCCTCCGTCGTCGAGATGTGGAGTTGAACCAAGAAGTTTGTAAGGTCAAGGAGATCGCCTACTTCGTGAAGATCTACCCCGAGTAAGGCTAGCCCTCTGTGGGCGTAGGCCATGATGGAATAGACAAGGTTGCTTCTTCGTGGACCCTTCGTGGGTGGAGCCCTCCGTGGACTCTCGCAGCCGTTACCCTCCGTGGGTTGAAGTCTCCATCAACGTGGATGTACGATAGTGCCACCTATCGGAACCACGGGAAAAATCATTGCGTCTCCAAATTGCGTTTGATCTTCTCCACTTCTCTTTACTACTTGTGCAATTTACTTTCCGCTGCCCATACTCTAGAATTGCATGTGTAGTGTGCTACTTGACTTGTGTGTTATGCAAAATCTGCCAAAATCTGTCCTTGATAAAAGACAGAATTTTTATCTTGTCGAGTAGTCTAATCACCCCCCCCTCTAGACACTCTCACCTTCTTCGATCCCTCACGATGGTTGGGCCGCTGCGGGAGAGAAGAAGTGGTCCGAGGGGCTGCTGTGGAGAAGGACTTTCCTGGGGGAGGAGGAGGTGGCCCAAGCCACTGCTGGTGCTGTTATCTCTTTTCTTTTCTTTTTTCTTCAGGCAGAAAATGAAAAGAAAAGTGCAGGCTCAAAGGAAAAGAGTTAGGGGATAAATAAAATATCCCCATGCTCCTGGATTTATGCACAAATTTATAAAATTGGCTTGGACATTTTTAAAGGCAGAAAAATAATACAAGTTTGAATAATATTCAAACTTGTGTCATTTTTGAACCCAACCAAGACAACTCCAAAAAGGATGAAATTTGGAGAGAGGGTGTAGACATGGTGCAAGGTTTTTTGGAAAAGAAAGAACATTAATGGACTAGGCTAGGTGACTTGCAAAAATAAATAAAGAAAGAAAGGGAAGGATGAAGGAAGAGGGAAAAACAATAAGGAGGGGGTCTAGGGTTTGCAAGGGCATGACTAGGCACCAACACTCATACACATTAACAAGGTGGCCTCACAACACTAACAAAACAAGTAAGAAGCTAAGATGACTAAGATGCCATGATGATGAAGCAATGCATGGATGCAAAATAAAATAAAATAACATGACAAGGCAAAATAAAATGAGCTCAAATGACAAGAACCCCCAAGGATAAGGACAAGGATCAAAATGAGAATTGCTTTATTGCCATTATAGTAAGTATCACATATGGGGTGTTACAAACTCTCCTACACTACGAAAAGATCTCGTCCCGATATCTAGGACTGAAAGAAGGAAGGATACTCGGAACGAAGGTGATCTTCTCGTTCCCACGTAGCTTCTCGGTCGGTATGGTGTGACCACTTTACTTTCAAGAACTTGATGGACTTGTTGTGGGTCTTGCACTCAGTTTCCTCAAGAATAGCAACATGGTGCTCACGATAAGACAAGTCTTGTTGAAGATCAATCTCCTCGAATGGAATGGTGCGTTCAGGTGTCTTGAAGCACTTGCGGAGTTGAGACACGTGAAACACATCATGAACATTTGCAAAGTTGGAAGGAAGCTCGAGTTGGTAGGCTAGATCGCCTTTCTTGCCAAGAATCTTGAAAGGGCCCACGTATCTTGGAGCAAGCTTGCCCTTGATACCGAACCTCTGAGTGCCCTTCATGGGAGAAACACGAAGATAGACATGGTCTCCAATGTCGAAAGCCAAGTTACGATGCTTGCCGTCATAGTAGCTCTTTTGACGCGATTGCGCGGCTTTGAGATTCTCACGTATGACTTTGCACATTTCTTCGGCTTCTGAGATCAAATCATTTCCAAGAAGTTGACGTTCACCAGTCTCGGACCAGTTGAGAGGGGTACGACACTTTCTGCCATAGATGATTTCAAAAGGAGCTTTGCCAGCACTTGCTTGGAAGCTGTTGTTGTAGGAGAATTCGGCAAACGGGAGACAATCTTCCCATTTCACACCGAAAGAGATGACACAAGCTCTTAGCATGTCTTCGAGGATCTGGTTCACTCTTTCGACTTGACCACTAGTCTGAGGGTGAAACGCAGTGCTGGAGCGACTTTTTGTGCCCGTGGCTGACTGAAAAGAGTCCCAGAACTTGGATGTGAACAGACTTCCACGGTCTGAGGAGATGACTTGAGGAATGCCATGCAAAGAAACAATTCTGGAGGTGTACAACTCTGCCAGCTGAGCTGCGTTGATGGATTCTTTGATGGGCAGAAAATGAGCTACTTTAGTTAGCTTGTCAATCACTACAAAGATAGCATCATTTCCCTTCTTGGACTTAGGAAACCCAGTGACTAAATCCATTTCAATGTGATCGAATTTCCACTCGGGAATAGGTAGAGGTTGAAGGAGACCGGTTGGACGTTGATGCTCTGCCTTCACTCTTCTGCAGACATCACATTCATTCACGAATTGGGCAATCTCCCTTTTCATGCGAGTCCACCAATATGATTGCTTGAGGTCTTGGTACATCTTGGAACTTCATGCACTTTTCCCACAAGACTCGATCGCCTCCGTTTGGTTTCTCGCACTGCATGGTGTTTGAGAAACGGATGACCGAGACATAGTCTTTCAGAAGCGCTAGCACCTTACGATCGGGCGGACCGTACCAACCTACATCCCCTACATCTGCTAGTCCACCACTGTAAGAGTTCGCACGACTTACTCATACTATGCTAGAGCCCATAATAGCATTGTGGTTGCACACGGAAGTTTCTAGTATGAATAATCTCATGATCCCTTTGAGCCTAGGTGGCGGTCCAAAAGAAAAACAGGCAATCCTGGAATACCCAGATGCCTCAATCCACCCAGATGTGTATTAATGTTGCCACCTTAAGTTGAACCATTAATTAAACAATCTCACATCTGTCATGGATTTCACTCACCCAATCCACGTCTACGAGCATAGCATGTCCTAACAGCAAACGTAGAAGTAACTCCCAAGGGTTTGAATGTAATGCAGGTAATAGGTACTACCTCAATCTACTTCCCAATCCCACAAGTTAATTGATCCTACTCATGCAATGTGTGAGGGTTTGACTAATGCAATGAAAACTGGGTAATTGGAAAGTATGATCAAAGTGTTACTTGCCTTGCTGATGATCCGCAAAACCTAGAGACTCAAAGTAGCAAGCGACGCACTCCGGGTACTCTATCGCAATCAAACAAACAAGCATACAATAAGTACTTAACTAATGCACGGGTAAAACTCAAATAAGAGATCTAACCAAAAAGTTCAACTTAAGAACCCCGGTTTGCAAAAAGAATCAACTCGAAAGAAGCAACGAAACTCAAACTGCAAAAGAAACGAGCTCCGAATTACTAGTTGGCCTAAAGTCAAATTTTACAGTAGCCAAAACTTTGTTCAAGTTGATATAACGTAAAGAGGGCTTCGAGACGAACATCTGGGATTTTGAATCACCTGATTCCGACTCTCGAGCGAAAAGAAAAACGAAAAACAAGATCAGGGCAGAAATCGCGATCGGAAAAATCGCGGTTAAATACCCCGAAAAGGAAAAATGACGAACAAGCTAACGAACGAACGTTCGCTGTCTGCGGTTAACTAACGAAAACCGTTCGTTAAAACGAACGTACGGACGAACGTCCGCTATTTAACTAAACCGACAGAAAATAAAAAAAACCGAACCGATCTAATCTAAAAAAACGAATCTACTGGTTTATTTCTAAACCGAGCGGTTTTCTAAAAAAAAAACTACCTCGACGAACTCCGGCGACTCCGGCGGCGGGCGGTGGGTACTCCGGCGGGCGGGGCGGCGGCGGCTCCGGCGGCGGCGGCAGAGCGGGCTGGCGGCGGCGGCGGTTGGCGGCGGCGGCTAGGGTTCGACGCGAGGGGCGCTGCGGGCTGGGCGTAAACGGGCTGGCTCTGGCACTATTTAAAGCCGAGAGTCCTGGTCCTTTACTAGTCCTAGTCGGTTTCAGTTTTTTTAAAGAGTCCTGGCGCAGAAAAACTAACAAAAGAAATACCAAACGGACTCCAAAACTCCCAAAATAAATTTTCACTGTCCTCTAATAATAATTAGGACAAAGTGAACATTTTTCCTGGACCTAAATGCAATTTTGAAAAACGCGTATTTTTCCTATGCAAATAAATCCGCGAATAAATCCAGAAAATTACCAAAAGTGATTTTAATATTTTTCCTCCAATATTTCTGTTACTTTGGAGAAGTCATATTATCTCCGCTCATATTTTGTTTTTAGAAATATTTTTAGGAGAGAAAAATAATTAGAATCACACTGTCCTCGTACCGGTATTCGAGTGAACTCAAATACGAAAATGGTAAAATCCCCAACTCTCTCCGTAGGTCCTTGAGTTGCTTAGAATTTCGAGGAACTCCACGAACAAAATGCAAAAACATGCAAATGCAAATATGATCTATGTATAACATTCCAAATTGAAAATTTGGGATGTTACAGAAACCCGATTCTAAGCCGTAAAGTATGGTGCACTAAACTATGAAGTAGTCATCAGGACGTGTCTTTCAGGTGTTCACAACATCCACAGACGACGTTCTAGGGGTTTGCACATCGAGCGGTGCATCAAAGACGTAAGCCTTCTGTGTAGCAGTGAGGACACTCCTCGGACTACGGACCCAGTCCGCATCATTGTTTACAATATCTTTCAACTTAGTCTTTCTCTAGGATCGTATTAAACATGGAGCTACAACGCAAGCTATTGGTCTACAACATAATTTGTGAAGACAACTTAGACTATTGTTCATGACAATTAAGTTCATCTAAACAAATTTAATGAACTCCCACTCAGATAGACATCTCTCGAGTCATCTAAGTGATACATGATCCAAATCGACTAGGCCGTGTCCGATCATCACGTGAGATGGACTAGTCATCAACGGTGAACATCTTTATGTTGATCGTATCTTCTATACGACTCATGTTCGACCTTTCGGTCTTCCGTGTTCTGAGGCCATGTCTGTACATGCTAGGCTCGTCAAGTGAACCCCAAGTGTATCACGTGTGTAAATCTAGCTTACACCCGTTGTATGCGAACGTTAGAGCCTATCACACCCGATCATCACGTAGTGCTTCGGGACAACGAACCTTAGCAACGGTGCATAGTTAGGGGGAACACAATTCTTGAAATTTTAGTGAGAGATCATCTTATTTACTACTGTCGTTCTAAGCAAATAAGATGTAAAACATGATAAACATCACATGCAATCAAATAGTGACATGATATGGCCAATATCATTCTGCTCCTTTTGATCTTCATCTTCGGGGCTCCAGATCATCATCGTCACCGGCATGACACCATGATCTCCATCATCGTGTCTTCATGAAGTCGTCTCGCCAAACATTACTTCTACTACTATGGCTAACGGTTAGCAATAAAGTAAAGTAATTACATGGCATTTTCAGTGACATGCAGGTCATACAATAAAATAAGACAACTCCTATGGCTCCCGCCGGTTGTCACACTCATCGACATGCAAGTCGTGATTCCTATTTCAAGAACACGATCAATCTCATACATCTCATATATATCATTCATCACATCCTTTTGGCCATATCACGTCACACGACACATGCTACAAGAACAAGTTAGATGCCCTCTAATTGTTGTTGCAAGTTTTTACGTGGCTGCTATAGGTTTCTAGCAAGAACGTTTCTTACCTACGCCAAAACCACAATGTGATATGCCAATTTCTATTTACCCTTCATAAGGACCCTTTTCATCGAATCCGATCCGACTAAAGTGGGAGAGGCAGACACCCGCTAGCCACCTTATGCAACTAGTGCATGTCAGTCAGTGGAACCCGTCTCACGTAAGCGTATGTGTAAGGTCGGTCCGGGCTGCTTCATCCCACGATGCCGCCGAATCAAGATAAGACTAGTAACGGCAAGTAAATTGACAAATCAATGCCCACAACTACTTTGTGTTCTACTCGTGCAAGAAACTACGCATAGACCTAGCTCATGATGCCACTGTTGGGGATCGTAGCAGAAATAAAAAAAAAATCTACGCATCACCAAGATCAATCTATGGTGTAATCTAGCAACGAGGGATAGGGGAGTGCATATACATACCCTTGTAGATCGCTAAGCGGAAGCGTTACAAGAACGCGGATGAAGGAGTCGTACTCGTAGCGATTCAGATCGCGGTTGATTCCGATCTAAGCGCCAAACCACGGCGCCTCCGCGTTCAACACACGTGCAGCCCGGTGATGTCTCCCACGCCTTGATCCAGCAAGGGGAGAAGGAGAGGTTGGTGAAGACTCCGTCCAGTAGCAGCACGACGGCGTGGTGGTGGTGGAGGAGCGTGGCAATCCTGCAGGGCTTCGCCAAGCATCGCGGGAGACGAGGAGGGAGAGGGGTAGGGCTGCGCCAAGAGGGAGATGATCTCATGTGTGTGGCAGCCCCAAAACCCCCACTATATATATGGGAAGGGGAGGGGATGCACCCCCATCTAGGGTTCCATCCCTAGGTGTGGCGGCAGCCCACAAAACCCATCTAGGGTGCGGCCAAGGGGGGAAGAGAGGGGGCGCCCTAGGGTGGGCCTTAAGGCCCATCTGGACCTAGGGTTTGCCCCCTCCCACTCTCCACACGCCTTGGCCCTTGGTGGGGGGGGGGGGGAGGGCGCACCAGCCCACCTGGGGCTGGTCCCCTCCCACACTTGACCCACGCAGCCTTCTGGGGCTGGTGGCCCCACCTGGTGGACCCCCGGGACCCTCCCGGTGGTCCCGGTACGTTACCAATAGCACCCGAAACTTTTCCGGTGACCAAAACGGGACTTCCCATATATAAATCTTTACCTCCGGACCATTCCGGAACTCCTCGTGACATCTGGGATCTCATTCGGGACTCCGAACAACATTCGGTAACCACGTACTACATTCCCTATAACCCTAGCGTCATCGAACCTTAAGTGTGTAGACCCTACGGGTTCGGGAACCATGCAGACATGACCGAGACAACTCTCTGGCCAATAACCAACAGCGGGATCTGGATACCCATGTTGGCTCCCACATGTTCTACGATGATCTCATCGGATGAACCACGATGTCAAGGATTCAATCAATCCCATATACGATTCCCTTTGTCTGGCGGTATAGCACTTGCCCGAGATTCGATCGTCGGTATACCGATACCTTGTTCAATCTTGTTACGGCAAGTCTCTTTACTTGTTCTGTAACACATCATCCCGTGATCAACTCCTTGATCACATTGTGCACATTATGATGATGTCCTACCGAGTGGGCCCAGAGATACCTCTTCGTCACACGGAGTGACAAATCCCAGTCTCGATTCGTGCCAACCCAACAGACACTTTCGGAGATACCCGTAGTGCACCTTTATATCCACCCAGTTACGTTGTGACGTTTGGCACACCCAAAGCATTCCTACGGTATCCGGGAGTTGCACAACCTCATGGTCTAAGGAAAGGATACTTAACATTTGGAAAAGCTTTAGCATACGAACTACACGATCTTGTGCTAGGCTTAGGATTGGGTCTTGTCCATCACATCATTCTCCTAATGATGTGATCCCGTTATCAACGACATCCAATGTCCATGGTCAAGAAACCGTGACCATCTGTTGATCAACAAGCTAGTCAACTAGAGGCTTACTAGGGACATGGTGTTTATCTATGTATCCACACATGTATCTGAGTTTCCTGTCAATACAATTCTAGCATGGATAATAAACAATTATCATGAACAAGGAAATATAATAATAACCAATTTATTATTGCCTCTAGGGCATATTTCCAACACATCCGCTCCGGGTTGATAATCCGGGCCAGTTGGCACTGGTGGTGGCACCTCAGGTTGGGGGGTATAAGTTTACCAAGGTGCTCATGGATGGAGGGAGCAACATCAACATCCTTTATTATGAAACCTTCTGTCGCATGGGGTTAACAGATAAAAGGCTCAGACCGTCAAACACTGTCTTCCTTGGTGTAGTACCTGGTAAGTCGGTGTATCCGGTTGGTAAGATACATCTGGAGGTTACCTTTGGAGATGAGCATGACTCAAGATCAGAGACTTTGACCTTTGAAGTGGCAAAAATCAAGAGCCCGTATCATGCCTTGTTTGGGTGGCCGGTTTATGCTAAGTTCATGGCGAGGCCCTGTTATGTTTATCTGTAGCTCAAAATGCCGAGTCATAAGGGGACCATCACAGTACATGGGAGCCGTAAGATCGCTTTAGAATGTGAAGAAGGTGATGCGGCCTATGCTGAGTCGGTTTGTGCAACAGAGGAGTTGAAGTTCTACAAGGACAATGTTGATCCGACGGATATGACCCCTTTAAAAAAGCCAACTACAGAGCATGATCCGGCCTTGAAGTTTAAATTGGCTGATGAGACTAAGCTGGTTGATTTTGTTCCTGGCAATTCATCCAAGCAGTTTAGCATTAGCGCTAACTTGAATCCGAAATAGGAAAGCGCACTCATCGAGTTCATCCGTGAGAACCGGGACATCTTTGCATGGAAACTTTCTGACATGCCAGGTGTACCGAGAGGACTCGCTGAGCACACTCTTAATGTTGATCCCAAGTTTAAACCGGTCAAACAGTTTCTCCGCCGCTTCAATGAAGAAAGACGCAAGGCCATTGGTGAAGAGGTAGCCAGGCTCTTGGCAGCTGGTTTTATTGTTGAGGTATTTCATCCTGAATGGTTGGCAAATCCAGTGCTAGTACTTAAGAAGAACGGCACTTGGCGTATGTGTGTGGACTACACAGATTTGAACAAGGCTTGTCCGGCTGATCCCTTTGCTCTCCCTTGTATTGATCAAATCATTGATGCTACGTTGGGTTGTGAGTGTTTGAGTTTTCTGGATGCTTATTCCGGCTATCATCAGATCAAAATGTCAGTTAAGGACCAGGAGAAGAAAGCTTTTATAACTCCCTTTGGAGCCTTCTGCTGTGTATCTATGCCCTTTGGACTCAAGAGTGCCCAGGCGACTTATCAGTGCTGCGTGCAGAATTGTCTTCATAAACAGATTGGGCGTAATGTTCATGCATATGTGGATGATATTGTGGTAAAATACAGAAAGGAGGAGACGTTGATAGATGACTTGAAGGAAACTTTTGATAATCTCCGGGTCTATAAGATGATGCTTAATCCGGCCAAGTGTGTTTTTGGTGTACCGGCAGGCAAGCTCTTGGGGTTTCTAGTGTGAAACAAGGGCATCGAAGCTAATCCGGAGAAAATCAAAGCTATTACATCCCTGGCTAAACCGGCGTGTATCAATGACGTTCAACGTGTGGCAGGCCGCATTGCAGCGCTGAGCCGGTTTATCAGCCGATTGGGAGAAAAAGCTATCCCGCTCTACCAGATGATGAAAAAGACAGACAATTTTGTATAGAGTGATGCTGCTAATGTGGCGTTTGAGGACTTGAAGAAACAGTTGGCAGAACCACCTGTCATTGCTGCTCCGGTCGATAATGAGCCGTTGTTACTGTATGTGGCTGCTAATGCCCGGGCCGTCAGTGTGGCCATTGTAGTGGAGCGCAAGGAGGCTGGGAAGGAATATCCGGTTCAATGACCGGTTTACTATATCAACGAGGTGCATATTGAATCCAAACAGAGGTATCCGCATTGGCAGAAACTGGTGTATGGAGTCTTCATGGCAAGCCGGAAGCTTAAGCAATATTTCCAGGGTTATCCCATCACTGTGGTCAGTTCTGCCCCTTTGGGAGATATAATCCAAAACAGAGAAGCAACTGGTCGGGTTGCCAAGTGGGCCATTGAGCTTGGACCTCACGGGTTAAAATATGTGCCTCGTACGACAATAAAGTCCCAAGAACTTGTAGATTTCATCAATGATTGGATGGAATTACAGGCGCCGGAAGAAAAGCCAGATCATACTTACTAGACTATTCACTTCTATGGATCCAGGCAATTGGAGGGCTCGGGGGATGGAGTCGTATTAACTTCCCCATGAGGTGATAAATTTTGTTATGTTCTCTGTTTAATGTTCCCTTGCACTAACAATGCAGCTGAATATGAGGCTCTCCTCCACGGTCTTTGAATGGCTAATGAGACGAATTTAAGACGGGTTAAGTGCTTTGGTGACTCGGACCTGGTGGCTCAACAAGTATCTGGTACTTGGGATTCCAAGGACCCGCTCATGGAAGCATATCGTCGAGAGGTGGACATTATTGCTGGACACTTTAAGGGTTATCAGGTGGACCATGTGGACCGGCGAAAGAATGAAGCGGCGGATGCATTAAGCCATTTGGGTTCCCAACGTAAACCGGTTCCGCATGTTTTTCTGGACGTCTTGCATAACCCGTCGGTCAAGTTACCTTCAGAAGAGGATTTAGCTGTTCCTGATCTGGAGGCTCAGTTGGTAGCAGCTCTTCATGCTATCCCAGATTGGACAGTCCCATATTTGGCGTATATGAACCGAGGTGAGTTACCGGAAAATGAGATCTTGGCCAGGCAGATAATCCGGCGGTCCAAGTCAATGACTATCGTCAATGGAGAATTACATCATTGCAGTATAACAGGGGCGTTTCAGTGTTGCGTATATCCGGATGAAGGCCGTGAAATTTTGCGTGAGAACCACGAAGGAGATTGTGGTCACCACGCCGGTTCAAAGTCCTTGGTAGCTAAAGCTTTTCGTCACAGTTTCTATTGGCTGACGGCTCATGCTGATGCGAAAGACTTGGTCAAGAAGTGTGATGCCTGTCAGAAGTTCTCACGACGTGCTCATGTGTCGGGTCAAGAATTGAGGATGATTCCAATCACTTGGCCGTTTGCAACTTGGGGGCTAGATATGGTCGGGCCCTTTAAGAGATCTCAGGATAAAAAGACCCACCTTCTGGTGGCGGTTGATAGGTTCACCAAGTGGGTGGAAGCAGAGCCAGTCAGCAAGTGTGATGCAGCCATGGCGATTCAATTCATCAAAAAGGTGATTTTCCAGTTTGGCTTTCCACACAGCATTATAACTGATAATGGCACTAATTTGTCCAAGGGTGCTATGAAAGAGTTTTGTCAACGTGAGCACATCCGGCTTGACGTATCATCAGTGGCTCATCCTCAATCTAATGGTCAAGCTAAGAGAGCCAATCAAGAGATCCTGAGAGGCATTAAACCCCGGATTATGGTTCCCTTACAGAGGACGACGAGTTGTTGGGTGGAGGAGTTACCTTATGTGTTATGGAGCATCAATACCACGCCCAACAGATTTACGGGTTACACACCTTTTTTCCTGTTTATGGAGCAGATGCAGTTCTCCCTAGTGACATCCGTCACGACTCGCCTCGTGTGGCGGTTTGTGTTGAAGCTGACAATGAGAAGGCACAACAAGAAGCACTGGACCGGTTAGATGAGGAACGTGACATTGCAGCAGCTCAGTCGGTGATTTACCAGCAAAATCTGCGTCGTTATCACAACCGTCGGGTCAGAACCAAAACTTTTCAAGAAGGTGATCTGGTGCTCCGGCTCATCCAAGATCAGACTGATATGCACAAATTGTCCCCGCCTTTGGAAGGACCCTTTGTGGTTAGCAAGAATCTGCATAACGGGTCATACTACCTTATCGACGTTCGAGAACACAAGGACTCACGCACATCGGAGGAGGAGACCCAGCGGCCGTAGAACATTGCTCATCTTCGGCCCTACTACACCTGAGCCATCGGCTCCTTTTATGTATATATTTTTGACAATGTATATATTATGATCAATATAATAAACCGGCATCCCTGCTAAAGCAGGGCCTCTGCTGTTTTTTCCATAAGATTTTATTACATGGGGGCTTCTGTTTATAAAACGGAGTTCTCAGTACCCTCTTGAACCGGCTATCAAGCCAATATCATCATTATAGCACAACTCTAGTTACTTCGATAATCCGGCTATCAAGCCAATAGTATCATAAGGGGCAAAAGATAGTTTGATGCATGACACAACTCAAACATAGGCACCCACTAAGCATAGCTCAAAATGTTACCTGGGGGCTCTTGTTGCACAGCAACAAAGAGTTTTTAAGACCCTTGTAATAGGCTATCAAGCCAGGCTTGGAAGCCAGGTGTATTCACCTAAAACCCCGGGTTAACCTTCCTTCATCAAGTAAGTCACTCCGTCCAGGTAATCTTGGTATGACCCACCGAACGTTTGACAAGTCAATCTTATACAGACCCTGAACTTGTCAACGTTAAAACGACGATTGGTTAATGTGAGGTCCATCTTAAAAGGCTTTGTAAAATGGTTTAACTTAGTGGCCTGGCAGCCCATGAAAAGCCTCGATTTTAGGCCTGGCAGCCCATAAAAGCCTCGTATGATTTTTATTTGACAAGTTTTTTTCTCTTTGTTGAGATTTACAACACTTTTTTATGATAAACTGATGTTTGTTGACTCGGCCTAGTTGTTGACTATAAGTCACGATTATCAAATAATTCGGTGTTTATAAACCGGTCTGGCTTCGATTACAAATCACCAGTATTATATGCAGCTAGTCCGGTGTTTATCTCAATCCGGTATGGTTTTATCATAAACCGGCAAAATATTGCAGGAGTTATCAATACTCATGATTTGGGATTATCACCCTTACTACAAAAAGTTGGTAAAACCAACGATGTGATTCAATACCACAGGTATGATCTATTTCATATTTAATTATTTCAAAAAGCAGCCTGGGTTATAAACTTAGGTCATGTGTTTGGGCATTATGACCCGTCCGACGATAAACCGCCAGGACACTTTAAACTTGTTTTACGCAGAAACAGGTGGAATAAAGCTGTTCAGAAGGATAAGCAGACATATTATAAGGATACCGGATTAAACAGCGTTACGCAAAGTGAATATGCACGATGGCATAACAGACCAAGTGTTTTCAACTAGCCTATTACGAAGCGTTTTGCAGCCCAAAAGAATAAATGTTTGCGGCAAGTATTGTGGTAGGCAGAAGGCTAAACCGGCTCCCTATTTATGATTCCTCGCCTGGCCGGCTTGACGGCTGTGGGTCATCCTGCGCCGTTTCCTCCTCCTCGTCTCCACCCAGTGGCTGGAAGTCAGTGGTTGCCTAATTGATCCCAGTTAGGGCTTTGAAAACAACTTCATCGTTTATAAGCTCGGAGGGTTCAACATCAGGGGCATAAGTGTGCTTACGGACGGGCGGGAGGAGATTCTCCACGTAATGAGTCGGCGCGCTAACCCGTTTGTTGTCATCATCATAAACCGACTGGTAGTGGGAAAGATCAGCTTCTTCAGCCAACTTGCTAGCCAAAGGGCGCATTTCCTTTGTCAAAGCTCGGAGATCATCATTATCGAAGTCTGATCCGTCCTCCTTTAATCTTTGATAGCCATTCCCCACATCAGACGGACCAAGATCAGGTACCCATGCTTTCGCCCGGGTTAGTGCAGTCAGAGCACCTGCCCTTGCAGCTGATCTCTTTAGTTCTTCAAACCGGGCGGGCAGCATTGACAATTTCTCCAAAGTTTCCTTGATCAAAGTTGGGGGCGGCTTGTTATGAGCGGCAGTACAAATGATCCGCTGTGCGCCGGTATAAAGTTGCTCTATAAGAGTATAGGCGGACTTCAACTTGTTCTGCATGTGAGAGCCCAAATGGGCAGTGCGTTTTCCTGCATCATTACAAATATTGATAAACCGGCAGTCCATGGGATAACATGTATTGATCGTTCATAATAAGGATACTTACCAAACACAGCAGTGGTCATGGCATTTATCTGCCGCTTCAAGCCAGTTAGCTCTTCTGCCACCGGTTTAAGGGCCGCCTCTACATCACCAGCCCTCTTCTCCAAAGCGGATTTCTCTATATCCCAATCCTCCCGCTCCTTCTTGAAATCTTCCTTCAGTTTTTACATAGCTGCTAAAGCGATGGTCAGTTCATCCTTGGCTTTGGAGGTTGCTGCTTGCTGGAACTTGAGGTTTTCTTGAAGGTCAGCAGTTTGGGTTTCCTTTTGGCTCAGATCAGCCTGCAAGAGGCATACATATCATGAATTGGCGGAACATATTAGAATTCCCAAGCACATAACAAGTTATACACTTGGCACTTGGGGGCTAATGCCTATTTGTTCATTATCAGAAGTTTTTACAAGTCCCAAGCTCAATACAGATATTGTTCCTGGCACTTGGGGGCTAATGCATATTCGTTCAAAGTAAAGTTATAGGAAAAAGTCCCGATTCATATTTAAAAGATAAACCAGCCCTTGGGGGCTACACTGGCGAAAGTTGCAAATTTGAGATTCTAAAAGTCCCGGTTCATCTTGAAAATATAAACCGGCCCTTGGGGGCTACACTGGAGTTGATATAAAGCATTTTGACAAAGAAACAGTATTGCAGAAGTTAAGCAACAGTTACCTCATATCACTCTTTCATCAGTTTCACTAAACCGGCTTCATAATCACAGCTTGGATACAGCCGGTTTAAATATCTAGAGTGAAGGTCCTGGGCGCTGAGGTGAGCATAGCTCGATAAGTCGACATTCCATTTGCCTTTGTCCATAGCAGAAATTTCTTCCTTGGCACTATGCTTGGACAAAGCGACAGGCTCGCTAGGAGTGCTGTGGCCAAAACCAGTAATCATAATGTTTTCCATCGTATCATCAGCAACTTTGGATGGACTTGGCGGTTTATCATTGTTTTGGACGGGGCTGATTGGTTTGTCAACATGGACCGTTGGATCGACTTCTTGATTAACAAAGAGATCATGATCCGGTAGTGGCAGATCAACAAGCATGGCGTCAACATTTTCTTCTGCCGGTTTTGGAGTTCCTTCCGGTTCAGCAATCACATTACCATCAGCCGGTTTATTTAATTTGGCATTTTTGCTGGGTCTAGGCCTGCCACTGAGAAGGATAAATTGAAAAGGTCAGTACATGGGATAGACATAAATATTTAACAATAAATTAAAACTCACCCAGGAACCGTCTTGAGGGGTGGAAGCTGTGTGGCTGTCGACTCACCAGACGATGAATGAGGTATTTCCTGGTAGTTCGAATCAGATGGATTAAGAGGCTGTCAGAAATGACCCGCTTTGGGATAAGAAACATCAGGAATATATGAAACCTCTGATTGACGCTTCCGGATTGGAGTATTGGGTAAACCAGTTGAAGTAATTGCTTGACCTCTGTGCCGGGTTGTGCGGCGAGCTTCATGTTGCCGCTTCTTCAAAAGAAAGTTTGGGTCCAAGTGAGCTAAGGGGTGAGAAAATCTTACTTTTCGGTTTGCTTGACGGATTTTTCGTGTTGGCTGAGGATCTGAACCGGAGGAAAGGATAATTACCTCTGCATCATTAGCTTGGCTGCCTTCAGTGTTATCCTGATAATAATCATTGTCAATGAGGTGTATGAAAAGGGAACCAAGAGAGTCAAGTTCTACCTCTGATTCCGGTTTATCCAAATCATCATCAATATTTACTTCAGAAGATTCAGCGTTTTTCTTTTTGGCAGCCTTCTTAATAACCTTGGTCTTGGGGCGAGATACCTTTGCCGGTTTATCTTGTGCTTTCCTCTTCCAAAACGGATCATCGCCCTGTCAGAGATTGAGGAATTTTAGAAAGGATACGTAAAGGATTGAAATAAAGCAACAAGTTATAGGATCCTTACAGCTGGCGGTTTATTGGATCCACAGAAGGTAGCCAGCCCTATTTTATTGCAGGCAACCACCGGTTCATCTAATATCTCCTCAACAGATTCATTGATTTCATTTTCTATTAACAAAGCCTCAGTATGTCGTTGAGGATCTTTTGGGTCCCCTATATACTCGCACATCAAACCGGAGCGTCGGCTTAGAGGCAAAATGCTCCAAGAGATCCAGCAACGAACAAAGTCGATGCCTGTTAAGCCGTTTGTAGTAAAGCCCCAAAGTTTTGAAAGCTGTGATGCATACTTGGATCGCTCCTTGGCACTAAGCCGTTGGGGAAATGGATGAGTATTGGAAAGCCGGTGAGGACGATAGCCCGGCAGAGGATTCTCATGAGTTGGAGAGGTATCTCGGCAGTAAAACCAAGTCTGATTCCAGTCCTTGGGATGACTATGATGCTTGGCATGAGGGAAGCTGACATCTTTTATTTTCTGAATTGACATCCCGCCAAGCTCGGTATTGGGTCCGTCCATAAATTCCGTACGGCGGTTCAAGTGGAAGAAATCCCTAAACAGTTCAACTGTGGGCTCCTCTTGTAGATAAGCCTTGCAGAATACTTGAAAGTTGCAAATATTGGACACAGAGTTTGGTCCAATATCTTGAGGATGGAGTTGGAAGCTAGCAAGCACATCACGAAAGAATTTTGATCCGGGAGGGCTAAACCCTTGGGCCAGGTGATCAACGAACACCACTACTTCTCCGTCTTTGGGTTCAGGAGGATTTTCCGGACCAGGGATTCTCAAGTGGATGACATCCTTCTTGGCTAAAGCGCCAATCTTGACTAAACCTTTCAGTTCTTCTTCAGTAACCCGGGACGGAACCCAGTTACATGAATAAAATTGCTTGGCCATTTCAAATGAAAAGCTGAAATTACAGACAAAAGGCCGGTTTATGAATCGCGACTAAGCAGGCACAAAGCACTGCAAGGTCAGCAGGAGAAGATGTCGAGGCATATATACACTATTAAACCGGAGTCAGACATTGGAGGCGTTATGAAGATAACTGAAACATCGGTTTAAGAGGGTATTAATGCTACCTACCGGATTATGATTTTCTAAAAGTTAAACCGCCTATGTGGGCATGAAAGGTACATATCTGAAATAACTAGGCGATGCAAAAAACAGGTTTCACAGATCAGCGTGATAATTACCGATCTGTGGCGTATCAATAAACTTAGGTATATTCAGACCTAAGTTAAACAGGTACTGAAGCAGTTCATTAGACCTAGATGGGAATTACTCTAAAGAAAGTGTGTGCTAATGGCAAGAAAGGAGGATTATCGCTACGACCGCGTAGGAAAACATCAGATCTACACTCGCCATTGAGGCCATGAAGAAGAACAGGTAAGAATAGTGTGACAGCTTCGATGAACTTGCGGCCAAGCCCTAATGAGATCTATGGGAGGAGCAAAGGAAGGACTTACTAGGGCTGATGGGCGCGGAGGCGTGTCGGCGGAACTCTGGTCAAAACAGGTTGATGCAGCGGCCTTTATCAGAGCAGATGCGCAGGTCGATGGCGGCGGCGCTCGGGCACTGAGGAGGCGTGAGGTAGAAGAAAGACGAAGAGGCAAGGGGAGAAAAAAGAAATGGACCCTTGGCCCTATTTATAAGCCGAAGGGATAAGCGACATGCCCATAAATCAAGGAGCCAAAAATGGATATGGGACAGATCTGTCGCCTCGGTCTTCGGAGGCTCGTTAATAAAGGTTAAATACATACGGGTTTTTAATGAATAGGTGATGTCACGGCGGTTTATCATGATCCTGGAAGATGACGTCATGGCGGTTTACAAGGTCATTTGAAGGCACTGAAGAAGAAATTGTTCCAAGTGTTGAAGATCGACATGAACAGGTTCAAATCGATCTGGGGCCTAATGTTGGGGATATAACTATTAGGTATAAACCGCCCAGGAGGGGCCGGGTTATACTTATACGGAATTACCCCTATTGAAGCCCATGAAGAAAAGGAGTATGGCATGTTACTATGGAGAGCTAAAAGGCCCAGGGCCCAACGGCAGATTAGGGCCCATAGACGTAAATCGCCATATGATGTATAACTTGTGTTGTAAGATAGGAAAGGTAGAAACCGAGCCGGACACGTTTAGGAGCCGGCCTCGGGATTCTGTAAACCGGCCGGGCGTCCTCCTGTGTATATAAAGGGACGACCCGACGGCGGTTCAGGGACAACAAACAACAGCTCGAGACACAGGCAAAGCGGATTCGCTCCCTGGTCATCGAAACCCCAGCAATACCACAACAACTAGAAGTAGGCTTTTACCTTCATCGTAAGGGGCCGAACTAGTATAAAAATCCCTTGCGTCCTTTGTCCGCTTTAACCCCTATAACCTAACCCATCGCGATGGCTCCATGACTAAGTCCTCATGCTAGGACATCTGCCGTGACAAAACCACGACAGTCACCCATCCTGAAATTACTCCAAGCTGAGCACGCTTAACTTTGGAGTTCTTTCCGAATGGGCTCCCGGAAAAGAAGGAATTCCTCATTGATATGAGTAGTCTATCATCCCTATTAAGTCAGGCTATCACATACAACCTCACTCAGAGGAACCGACGTCCTCGTCGTGCCACATGAACGTTCCCTCTTGGCACATACGTTTGTGCATCCAGTCTGGCACATGTGCCAGATCATGTGCCACGACGGGTCACAAACATCATGCACAACATGACCACGCACCTGTCCGCAAACATCCGTGTAACCGCGAGGGTCGGCTCTGATACCAACTTGTAATGCCCCGGACACACTCGTCGGTGGTTGTTACTCCTGACGAGATCTACATTGGCCTCATAAATCAATACTAGTCTTTTCTGCGCACTTTGTCCTCACTCATGTGCACCCGGGAGCAACTTCCCGGTCGGTCATCCATCCTGAAATTACTTCAAGCTAAGCATGCTTAACTTTGGAGTTCTTTCCTAATGGGCTTCCGGAAAAGAAAGAATTCCTTATTGATATGAGTACTCTATCATCCCTATTAAGCCAGGCTATCACAGAGCCGCCGCCACAGTCACCGTCAAAGGATGCCGAGCAGTCGAAGCTGTCTGAGTTGTCGTTCTTGACTCAGTTAATGCATTATCCCCTTGTCGTGGTGCCTTCTGCTGATGTGTGGGGACCCTGACTCATAAGTCGTGATCACCGAATGCACGTGTACAGTGATCACAGAGATCAATGCTCACTGAACACACAGAAGCTGAATAACAAGAGTCTTACATCCATACATACCGTATTACACAAATAGGACCGTTAAGGTCGAGTC
Organism: Secale cereale; assembly: GCA_902687465.1. Classification (NCBI taxonomy): domain Eukaryota; kingdom Viridiplantae; phylum Streptophyta; class Magnoliopsida; order Poales; family Poaceae; genus Secale; species Secale cereale. Next base: position 749,832,713 of record LR738711.1, on the reverse strand, counting down.
TTGAGTATATCATCGCAGCGGAAATCTTCAAAGACAATTGGGACCCATGCCATCTGCCTTAACCCTACATGCATTCTGACTGGGAAGCGTCCTAGCTCCCATGCTCATCACCAAGAAATCTTCATCATAACCTGTTCTCTCCTGCCTGGCCAATAAAATAACCAGTGGCAAGCCAATGAGTACATTGAATGTACTCGCAAGCAACCCAAGTGTGATAACATAATAATTATGCAAGGCTCTACTGCTAGGTTGGCAGTTTTGCGGAAAGCTAGTTTTTCATATGCAATTATGATCAACATATAACAAGGGCATGCATGTGTCTGTAACAAGTATCAGTAGGTCACAGACATCATTATCGAGAAAGAGTTGTAATCAACTCATGCACAAGCTCATTGTGACTTCCTCACAATCACATCAACAATATCTCTGAATCGTGTTGTTTCCCAGAAACTTATGGACATAGTCTAAGTAGCACCACCCAACTGTCCTTGACCGCGGACATGGCTATTCGAATAGTTTGACACTCTGCAGAGCTTGCACACTTTACCCACAAGATCTGGGGAACTTCCGTGTCATCCACGACCCGCGATACCTCAAGTACCCGGGGTAAGCACCCGATCACTATCTTTCCCTAGACGACACTAATATGGAGTCCACTCGATTGGTAACAGCCCCGTGCCCCACATTTCACATCTCAAGATCCTTGGAGCCTCGCTCCCATATTCATCACATACCACAAGCACGGGGTACCAACGGTGTGTCCGGTGCCCTGTAAAGACAGTCATGGCGGCCTATCCAAGCACGACCCCGTCCCGAGAGTGACCTCATGTCACCCCCGTCACTAGTAATGCGGGCACCATGCTAGTATTGACCTAGGTAATCAATAATGCCCTTTCCCATATAAGGGTAGAGTGGTTGCGCATGTTTGGTTGGGACGGCAGTCACACATAAATCTAATCCATCTCTGTAAACAACACTTCCGTCAAGCCTCGGCACACTACTTCTTCACCAAGTAGTGCCCTAGATCCTCATCAACTCCCAGGGGCATCAGTGGCACCCACTGGGTCATTTGCAAGTATGTCAGACCACACTTGTTTCACTCAATGCATAACCCCGACCCATTTTGCGTAGCCAACTACTATAGCATACATCTATCAATTCCCACCCACATAACCCTCATAGGAAGGTAGGGTCATGTTTGATGCAAGTATCAATAGTAAGTAACAAAGGTAGCAACCGAAGTGGTCTCCACCTCAACATGATTCCGATGTATTGATAATAAGGTGCTATGAGACATGCATAAAAAGGTTTCTTGAACATGGTCAAAGGGCTGCTTGCCTTATTCTTCCGAGTCTTCAAACCTTCTGGTCCATCTCCGAGTATTCCGTTTATTTCGTCAACTAACGATGGAAACAATCATAATAAGCAACATAATCAAAGCAAAAATAAAAGTGCTCTAAAAATAGGAGTTGGACTTTTCTAGGATACCTCTGGTCATTTGAAAAATAACCAAGGTGATTTCATAGGCATTGGATCAATGGGTGATTTGGAACATTCCAATATGATGGAATCAAGGGGTTTATGGATTTGAAAGAAGTATACAGAAATATTTTCTTGAATGATGAGCAAAGGCACCCATCAACAAGTCATGATTTTAGAAGCATCTAGGAGTTGGTTTCACTGGATTTGGAATTCAAATGAATTTCCTAGGATTTTGCAAAGCTGATAAATATGAAGAAATGGCTCAATATTTGGTGGGGTACATAAAGTATTAATAAAAATGTTCCAAAACTAAGTTTGGATATGACAAGCATCTAGGAATTTGAATCACTGCATTTGGATCAAAAATGAGCTCTCTGTGATTTTCTAAAGTTCATCACAGAAAATGGAATATGGGCATTTGATAAATATTTGTGAAAGAAATGTATCTGGAATAATGTGCATGTTGCACCATGTGGTAGAGCATGAATTTAGAGACTACCAGAAATTTGAATCATGCCATTTGGAGTTCATTTGAATATTTGGTTTTTTTTTGAAGTTTACTGGAAACGGAAAATAAAAGGAAAAAAGGGGGTTATACCCTTTTACTGCGCGCCGGGCGAGGGATAGATGATGGGCCGGCCCAGCTGCACGGCCGCGAGCGCACACGTGCTACGTCGATAGCGCCCTCCAGGAAGTACGTCTCCGCTTGCTAGAAATGGTCTTCATGGAATACGTTTCCACTTAAACAGTGGGGCCAGGCCATTGGGTCACTTACAGCCAAGGCCCACCGGGCTCTCTCCCTCTCTCATGTCCCCTTCTTCTTCCTCCCGACGGAAGACAGAGGAGGGCGCCGGCCTTGCTCGCCGCCGGCGCTGCTCAGCCTGCCGGCGTCGACCTGCGGTGGGGACAGAGCCGCGGGCCTAGCCGCATCCACATGAGGGGTTGCAGGGAGGCGCGGCGTGCTCCTTGCGTCCGTGGAGACCGACGGGTCAGGCACTCGGTGGACTCCCGTGCCGGCGACTACGGCCATCCCCGACGACGTCCGGCGTACCGACGGATTCGTGAGGCCGAGCCGCGCCCATCTATGGCCCCCACGCAGGCTGGGGAGGTCCAGGGTGACGGTGACCCTGACGCCGGCGGACGAGGCGTCGGGGGAAGATGGTTGCGGCGCCACACGGCACCAGAGCAGGAGATAGAGAGTGGGGGAGCTCCGCCGGTCTGTTGCGGTTCTCCTGGTGGCCAAGGAAGAGGAGGAGAGGCTCTGGTTCATCAGTGCCGGGCAGAGGCCGACGGCGACCATGGTGGCCATGGCGAGGGAAAGATAGCACTAGGGGAAGAGGGGGCATGTCTAGGAGATGCACGGGAGAGAGGAGGGTCCAGAAGAGGCAAATGGCGCTCGGGGGCAGGCTTTATATAAGCGCAGCCGCGGTGCACCGTGAGCTTCATCCATGGACGTGCTCGGGCAAGCTCGTGGAGAGAGGAGGAGGGCCGGGGAGGATAAGGCCGACTGTCCTACAGGTCGCGGACGTCGAGGTGACCTCGGGGGACACGAGGGGGAGGCCCAAGGCTATCGGACGCCCCTGTGAAAGTGCAATCTTGCCTTTAATTATATTTTGATAAATGATGACAACATGCATATATGGGACTAATCATGTTTATCAAGTATATCTCAGGATTATGTCTCAATGCGTGCGTGGATCATGAATACAGACAAATCTACATTGCTCAAGAACGGACATAAAAGATGATAGCTTCTAGCTTGATTTTCAGGTTGATTCTGAGTATAGGGATCCCGCACTATTAAGAGGGGATTAATGGATATTGTGAAAGACTTGCTCAAAACATACAAAGTATCCTCCCACACTGTCTCTACTCTATCCATACCAAGTATAATATTCTGTGCACCTAGAAGTATGAGTAACTAAACCTATGTGTCCAGTTATCTCCGGACGTCCGGCACTCTCCGGACGTCCGGACCTTCACAGCCTACCGGACGACCGGTATCTTCCGGATGTCCGATCACTCAGCGCCTAACGGATGACCGACCTCTTCCGGATGTCCGGTATTCCTCAATAGAAACTATACAGCGGTTTTCCGGTCTCCTCCGGACGACCGGTCCTTCAGCGCCTAACGGACGTCCGGCACTTCTTCACAGAAAGAATTAGCGGATGTCCGGAATCTTCTGGACGTCCGGTCACCTGTACACACAGCAGTATACGTGGCCCCGTCTGGTGAACTGTCAGGCTCCGGACGTCCGGCCTCTGTCGGACGTCCGGTGCTACCTATGCCACCGGACGTCCGGTAATGACCGGATGTCCGACACATGCTGTACGTTTTTCTGTACAACGGTCACCTCTCTCCTCTATGACTATATATAGTCCTTTCTTCCACAAGAGAGGTTGACCACTCACTTTGAGCTTACTCAAGAACACATTCACACTCTCTCTCACCTTGATACACCAAATCTTAGATCCCAAAAGGATTTGAAGACATTTGTGAGAAGTTGTCCAATCAAGTGATAGATCCACTCCCTCCTCTTCTTTGGACCAAAGGAATTTGTGATTTGAGCAAGTCTTGAGCTTTATTTCATTGTTCTTGTTACTCTTGGAGGTTGGAGACTCCTAGGCGGTAGGAGTCTTTCGGTGAGGAATCAAACTCTGTGATTACCCCCCGGAAAAGTTTGTAAGGGTTTGGAGGCCACCTAAAGGCTTACCACTAGTGGTTGGGAATCGCCTTCGTGGTGATATCTCAAAGAGAGAATAGGGTGAGCCTTCGTGGCGTTGGTGTGCCTTCGTGGTAGCACCCATCTCTCTAAACGGTGACGTAGCTTCCCTCCAAGGAAGTGAACATCGGCATACATCCTCGTCTCTCGAAGTTTTGGTTATTCCTAACCTAAACTTTCTACTTGTGGTTAATTGTTCTTTAAGTTATTACTTATATCTCATTGTGTTACTTGACCTACCTACCCATGTAGCTTGCTTAACTTGTTAAGCATCTTACTTGCAATTGTTAGGCTCACTTTCATATTTAGTACCATTGCCTAAAAATTGCTAAGTAACAATTAAAATTTAGAATTGTACCTATTCACCCCCCCTCTAGGTCCATCTCGATCCTTTCAATTGGTATCAGAGCCTCGTGCTCTATTCTTGTGGCTTAACCGCCCTAGAGCGAGATGAACCCCGATGGGACTCCCCTTGTTGTAGATCCAAAAGATCAGGTCTCGACTTCTTCGGGAGTCAAGACCTTCACCTCTGAGGATCTAGAACGGGCCCTTGCTAAGCAAAAGGAGGAGCATGATGCTTCTCTTGAGGCCTTTGTCAAAATAAGGTTAGCCGCACTAACCACAGATTCCACGATACCCCCTAGTCCTGGTGGTGTGGGTTCGAGGCAAACTGCGCGTATTCCTTCTCTTGATCAACAACCTCCTAATAGTGATCACTCTAATGTTCCATGGCTATATGCAAAACCTAAAGATGAAAAATCAAAGTATAAGCATGGGGGTGAACCTCCCGTGCTTGATAAAAAGGCTGACTTTTCTATGTGGAGAGTTGCTATGCAGGATCATATTAGGTTCGCAAACGATGAGATGATGGACATCTTGGAGGATGGGTACAACCCTGTTGATCCAAAGAACCTCACTCCAAGAGAAATATATGACAAGCATCTCAACGACACTGCAATCATGTTGTTAAGGAAAGGGATGAGTGAAAAGCAAAGGAGACCTTTCATACACATCACCAGTGCCAAGGATTTGTGGGATTGCATTGTGAGATCAAAAACCAGAACCTCCTCCCTCCGGCTTGCACAATATGAGATTGCCAAAGGTCAATTGCAAAACTTCTGTATGGAGAAAGGTGAAACCCCCAACCAGCTCAACGAGCGTGTGATGACGCTTACCACTGACATAGAGTCCTGTGACTGTGACAAGACACAAGATGGATTCAACTTGACAAAGCGGTTTCTTGTGGACAAGTTGCTACATGCTCTTGCCCCGTATCACCATCAAATGGTGTGGGACATAAAGCAACACCATGGATTCAAAGAAATGACTCCAGATGACGTCATATCCACATTTCAACTATTTGAAGAATCCAAGGCAAATGCTACAAGACATCTTGCCATGCATGGAAATTCATCTTCCGGGACCAACTTAGCCTTGAAGGCTAAACAAGTGTGTGAAGAAGAAGAAAGTGAGGATGAAGATGATGAAGAAAGTGATGAAAGTGACTCTGAAGAGGGACCCACATATGAAGACATTGCTCTTTTTGTGAAGAAGTTCAGCGCAGGAAAATTCAAAGGGAAATTTCAAAAGAAGAAGGTCCGAAGTTGCTACAACTGTGACGAGATGGATCACTTCTCCAATGAGTGCCCATATGAGAAGAGAGAAGATAAAGCCCAGATTCCCCAAGAACTTTGTAAAGAAGAAATTGCCAAACCCTGTGAACTCCAAGCTTAAAAAGAAAGATGGAAGGGCTATGATTGCCCAAGAAGAATCCGATCCCGATGATGTTAGAGGTGTTGTCGGTGTTGCTCAAGATTCTCAAAACACCTTGAGACTAGTCAACAAAAGTGGTGAGGTTGTCACCTACAACTACATGAAAGACTACAAGGGCAACGCACACAAGTGTTTGATGGCCAACGCCATCGTTGAGGACCATGAGCTACAAACCTCTTCAGACAAAGTGAAGGTAACCTCTCGTTCGAAACCTCCTCTTTTCTCTCCACCAACTCTTGATGATGCGGAGGATAATCATGAGGATAATGATGAGAATGATCCTATGTATGCTAAACTAGAAAAAATCATGTGTTCCCTCAAAGGAAAGAAACTCACTATGTTTCGTATGCTTATGGAGATGGTGGGTAAGCACACCGTCACCATTAAGGAACTCGAAACCCTCGTCACCGAGGAAAAGGAAAAATACGAAATCCTTGAGCGGAAAGTCCTATATGAGGAAGCAAAAAATGATGAACTGTGCATAAAAATTGGTACAAACCTTGATGAATATGTCATGAAACTTGTTTCCTTGGAAAAGGTTGAAAGCTCCTTCAAGGAGTTGACGAATGATAAGAGCAAACTTATGAGGTCTCATGCTACTCTCTCTAAGGAGTGTGAGTTTCTATCTGTGTCTCTTAAGACTAAAGAAGAAGAGCTCACCCTTCTTACAAAGAGCTTTGAGACACTCAAAGCTACTTATCTTGAAACTCTAGCCAAGGCTTACTCCTCTCCTGTTATAAATGTTGATGCATGTACTACTAACGCAAGTTATGATCTAGCATCTATTTGTGAGGAAAATCGATTTCTAAAAGCACAGCTCGAGAAAGGACTCATGACTTGTGCTCAAGGACAAAAGAACCTTAATGAAGTATTGAGCCGTCACAATGAAGTTTTCGCAAAGGAAGGGCTTGGGTACGACCCAAGCACAAGCAAGACAAAAACCTCCACTCAAAAGTGCACCACTCCTCTCAAGGAGACGTTTGTACGCGAAGGGCAGAGGAATAAAGGGGAGAGTCAAGTCAACAAGGTTATGAGTGGAAAGGCCACTAGGGACCAACCCACTCCCATCAAACCTAAGGGTTTCATGCCTCCATCCTATGTACTTCATAAAACAAAGGATGGAGAGGTTTATGCAAAATTTGTTGGCCACCATAATGCATTCCGTTTCTATGCTATTTGGGTTCCTAAGACCCTTGTGACTAATGTGAGAGGTCCCATTGCAAAATGGGTGCCTCTAACCAAGTAATGAATTGTGTGTAGGTTGCCTTCTCCGGCGGAGTCAAATGGGTGATTGATAGTGGATGCACCAACCATATGACCGGAGACGGAAAATTGCTCTACGATTTTATGGAAGCCATTCAACCATTTATGAGCATCGTGTTCGGTGGAGGAACAAAAGGACAGGTACTTGGATTGGGTAAGGTGGCTATCACAAATGACATGTCACTTGCAAATGTCATGCTTGTCCAATCTCTAAAATATCATTTACTTTCCGTTCGTCAATTGGCTTCTGTTGGTTATGATACACTGTTTGGACTAACGGATGTGAAAGTCTTTAAGAGAGATACTCTTGAAGTGGCCTTTGTTGGAAAGTTGGATGGCAACCTTTACACGGTTGATTTCTCGAAAGAGAGTACCTTCCATGCAACTTGTCTAATGGCCAAAGCCGACAAGGGATGGCTATGGCATCGCCGGCTAGCCCATGTCGGCATGAGAAATCTTCAAGACCTCTTAAAGGGGAATCACATTCTTGGATTAACTAATATTTCTTTTGAGAAAGATCGTGTGTGTAGTGCATGCATAGCCGGGAAGCAACACCAATCAAAACACCCACCCAAGAATATTGTATCTACATCAAGGCCTTTGGAGCTCCTTCATGTGGATCTCTTTGGGCCTCCTTCATGGGATAGTCTTGGTGGGAAAAAGTATGGTCTTGTCATGATTACTCAAGATACACATGGGTGTTCTTCCTCAAATCCAAAGACGAGACGAAGTTCACCTTCATTGATTTTGCCAAACAAGCTCAACGCAAATTTGACAAAGAAATCTTGGCAATAAGAAGTGACAATGGCTCCGAGTTCAAAAATTACACCTTGGAAGAGTTTCTCAGTGACGAAGGGATTGAGCATCAATAATCCGCCCCCTACACTCCTCAACAAAATGGTGTGGCTGAAAGAAAGAACCGTACCCTTGTGGAGATGGCAAGGTCAATGTTGGATGAGTACAAGTCACCACATAGCTTTTGGGCTGAGGCCGTCAACACTGCATGTCATGCCTCAAACCGTCTTTTCCTCCGCACAATCTTGGAAAAGACCCCATATGAGCTCCTAACCGGAAACAAACCAAATGTCAAGTACTTCCGTGTGTTCGGATGTAAGTGCTTCTTACTCAACAAGAAAGAACGATTAGGAAAATTTCAATCCAAAACTATTGAGGGTATATTTGTTGGTTATGGATCAAACTCCCACGCCTATAGGGTCTACAACAAATCCAATGGATGTGTTGTAGAAACTTGTGACGTGGTGTTTGATGAATTTAATGGCTCTCATGGAGAGCAAGTTGATCTAAGTGATGCAGGTGATGAAGATTCCTCTCAAGATATCTTGAACATGGGTGTTGGTGCTCTTCTTCCAATGGAACAAGAACCTCATGATGATATGGAAAATGACGCACGACTTCCTATATATCCAACCATTACAACACCCACACCTCCACAAGATCAAAATCCTCAACCAATGCCCAGAACTCAAGCACCTAATGATGATCAAGTCCTTCACCATGATCATCCTCAACAAGACCAAGAGCAAGAAAGTGCAATCAGGGATGATGAACCTCAACAAATGCAACATGAAGAAGAAGATGATGAACCTCAACAAATGCAACATGAAGAAGAAGATCTTCCACCTCACATCAATGATCCATATGTTGAGGACGTGGATGATGGACATGAAGTTGAACCTCGTGAAACTCTCACCTCCATCATGCCTCGTGTGGCCGGACGTGTTGATGTTGACAAAATTCTCACTAGCATATCCGAAGGTAGGGTCACTCGTAAACAATTGACAAACTTTTGTGCTCACTTCTCGTTTGTGTCTAGTATTGAGCCAGTCAAGGTATAAGACGCATTAATGGACAACGATTGGCTCGTGGCAATGCAAGAAGAGTTGAACAGTTTTGAACGCAACCAAGTATGGTCTCTGGTGGAGAGACCAACTACAGAACACAATGTCATTGGAACAAAATGGATTTTCAAGAACAAGCAAGATGAGAATGGTGTCATCATCCGCAACAAGGCAAGGTTAGTGGCACAAGGGTACTCACAAGTCGAAGGTTTGGACTTTGGTGAGACCTTTGCTCTCGTTGCCCGTCTCGAATCTATTCGCACCTTACTTGCTTATGCTGCTTTCAATGGATTTACATTACATCAAATGGATGTGAAGAGTGCTTTCCTTAACGGTCCTCTACAAGAAGAAGTATATGTATCACAACCACCTGGGTTCGTTGATCCCGATCACAAAAACTATGTGTACAAACTTCATATGGCCTTGTATGGCCTTAAACAAGCACCTCGTGCTTGGTATGATCATCTTAAGAAGTTTCTACTCGATGATGGTTTTGTGAGAGGGGTGATCGATCCCACTCTTTTTACTAAGAGACACAAGGGTGATTTGATATTATGCCAAATCTATGTAGACGACATAATCTTTGGTTCTCCTAACATTCATTTATGCAAGAAGTTTGCGGCTTCAATGACCAAGAATTTTGAAATGTCGCTCAATGCGGATTTGAAATTTTTCCTCGGATTTCAAATTCAACAATTTCAAGAAGGAATCTTTTTGTCTCAAGCAAAATACCTCAAGGACATCCTAGCAAAGTTTGGCATGTCTGATGCTAGTCCATGTAAGACACCCATGCCAACCACAATTGCCCTCACTGAAGACACAAACGGTATTCCTTTTGACCCATCTATTTATCGCTCTATGATTGGTTCATTGCTTTATCTTTGTGCATCTAGACCAGACATCATGTTTAGCGTATGCATGTGTGCTAGATTTCAAGATTCCCCTAGGGAAAGCCATCATAAAGCGGTTAAGCATATTCTTAGATACCTTGTTCACACCCCAAAGTTGGGTCTATGGTACCCCAAGGATGCTAAGTTTGATCTTATTGGGTACACGGATGCTGATTGGGCTGGTGACAAAGTGGACCGCAAGTCTACCTCCGGTGCATGTCAATTTCTTGGACGCTCATTTGTAAGTTGGTCATCCAAGAAACAAAATTGTATCGCCCTTTCCAGCTGTGAAGCAGAATACATTGCAGCTGCCAGTTGTGGAACTCAATTACTATGGATGAGGCAGACTTTGAAGGATTACGGGATCACCTATCGACATGTGCCTCTTCTATGTGATAATGAAAGTGCAATCAACATTGCTGAAAATCCCAAAGATCATCTTCGCACCAAGCACATTGACATTAGGTATCATTTCTTGAGAGATCATGTGGAAAAGGGTGACATTGATGTTGCCCACATTGGTACAGAAATGCAACTTGCAGACATCTTCACGAAGCCATGGGATGAAGCTAGGTTTTGTCGACTTAGGCGTGAACTTGGTATCTTGGAGCTTGACAATATTATGTGAAATCTAGTACCCATTCATGCATAAACTTAATATCTCGTCTTGATGTAGGCATATATTTAGGGGGAGACACTCAACTCATGAGTACTCTACTTCCTATACAATGCATAAAAAGAACAAACACTCTCAAAGCTTACCATATCATGTGGTGCTTTAATATGATGGAGTAGTGACTATGCACCCAAGTCAACATTCTTGAGGTCTCATATCACATATGCTCAAACATGGTGACATCAACCACCGCTCGTAGAGTAACCATAGTAACCAAGCAAGTTATTTTATCGACTCCGAGATTCATGCAAGCATCATCCATCATCTCCTTACAAAATGCCCCAAGCCATCCATCATCTCTGACCCTCCGGTCGTCCGGTACTTTCCGGACGTCCGATGTTTCGAGTGCGTCCGGACGTCCGGTACGTTCCGGACGTCCGACAAAACCCTTCTGTCAATCCTATGCCGGACGTCCGGTACTGTCGGATATCCGCTAATTATACTAGGACCGGACGTCTGGAAACCGCCGGTCGTCCGGTATATCCCTGGCCCATATATAAGGCGGGCCGCGTGGGGAGGGGCAGTTTTACCCTAAAATCTTCATCCCCCGTCCCTATCTCCTGGCCGCCGCCGCTGGAACTCATCGTCTGGCCGCCGCCGCTGGAACCATCGTCTGGCCGCCGTCGCCGCTGGAACCCTTGTTCTGGCCGCCGCCAGGAGGGGGCCCTCGTCTGTCCATAAGCCGGGCTGGTCGCCTGGTTCCCACGCCGGCTTCTCTCCGTCTCGCATCTTCACTCCAAGGTTTCCCCCTCTTCTTCCCCTCCTCTCATCCCTCGGGTTTACCCTCGATCTATGAGAGTAGTGTGGTGATTGTGGGTCCTTTTTCTTATTCTAGGTCGGAATGCTGAAGGTTAAACACTCCGCATGCAAGGAGGCCACCGGTGGGATTGCTCGCCCATCTCGTCGTGGTGGCTCCGATGACTCACAAGAACATGCTCGCGCTAAGAAGCGCGTCGCTCCGCCTCGCAGCCCCACAAGCGACTCCTCATCGGAGGAATCAGATTTTGAGGATGAACTCGCAGCTATGGAGAGGGAGGACTTTGGCTCTTCCCACACTGCTGCACCCAAGCCCGGGACTCGGCGACCCACGTTTAAGCCACCTCCTCCACCAGTTCAGCCTCAAGGTGATGCTCGTCACATCTCCCTTGAGCCTCCTCTCTCTCACGGTCGAAAGGTTAAGCGATTCAACACCATTCCCATCGCATCATATCTTGCTCTTCGCCGTGATGTAGACCAATTTACGGTTGCGAGCGACTCCACGGATGATCGTTTTTGCACCAATGTCCAGGCAGACATTTTCACCACTGTCATTTTACCTAAAGGTCTGTCCTTACATTTGTGCATTGATCTTGAGCACATTCGTTCTCATCCGGAGAAGTATCCGGGAGCCATTGAACTCATTGAGACTTCGGGTCTCGCTGCTCCTTTTTCCTTTCAGCATGATTTTAATAATGCTGCGATCCATCAATTTTATGCCACATGTCATTTTCACCCCAACAACACTGTCACTTGGATGACCTCCGACACAGTGCTTACAGCCTCATACTCTCAATTTGTGGCTGCTCTGGGCTTTCCTGATAGTGGGTTCAAAATACAAAAAGATGATCCCCGCCATAAGCCCAAAGGCATAAATGTTTGCATGGATCTCCTCAAACCCATTGCTGAAATGACTAAGGAGGAGAAAGAAAAAGATCTAAACCAAGTGTCAATTTGGCGCTCTCCCTTTTACATCATTTTTCAGTGTGTCATTCGCACCGTCTATCCTAAAATGGGAGACAAAGGGTCGTGCAATAGCTATTGCATTGACCTAATGCATCGTCTCTACACGGCACCTAAAGGAAAGATAAATGTTCCGCACTTTCTGTGGCATGAGATCCGTCTCGCTTCCTTCCAATTCAAGCGAGCCTTTCCTCATGCCCCCTATCTTCAGGCCTTTATTGAGAGTGTGGCTCCCTTTCCCATTGGCCGCACTCATTTACATGAGCAGTGGGTCATTCCATCCCACATTGCAGATGACTGGGTGAGGCCCTCCTCCTCCACTCATCCTCGTCGAACTGCTGCTCATTTTCCTCCCACTACTCATTCCGGGTCTTCATCCCTTGGACGCATTGCTCGCTTTCTTGGGAAAGCTCACTCTGCCATGATGAAGGCCATCACCTTTCAGTGTTCCCAGAACCACGATGTAGTCACTCGCATGGTTACTTCCAAGAATGCTCTGAAGGCTCGTCTGAGAGAATCCGGAGTATTCGATGTGAGTGATGATGAACGACTTCCGGATGTTCCGCCTTCTGACTTTGGCTTCCCCTCGGGTCCTGAGTGGTCTGAATTCCTTGACGAGGCTGGTGGCAGTGGTACTCACGATGATGATGATGATGCTTTCTGATGGTCTGACACCTTTTGGGTAGTAGCTGCCAAAGGGGGAGTAGGCATTTCACTAAGAACTTATCTATTTATGTAATGATGTGAGATTTGTATCGAACCTATGATGTGAACCTGTTATGATGAACTCTGTGTTGAAACCTTATCTATTATGTGATGCACCTATATATCTATGGAACTATTGTGTTATATCATGGGTATGAGGTTTATGTATGATATCTCGTGTATAAGTTTCCTATGAAATGTGTGAAAGAGATTGTCATGATATCATATTGAGGGGGAGCTCCTCTCCTCTTGTTTATTATTGTTCATGCACCTATTGAGGGGGATCTCTATAACATCATTTCGATATTTGAAAACCTTTAATACAATTCTTTGAGAAATGCATGCATGTTGTCATCAACTACCAAAAAGGGGGAGATTGAAAGTGCAATCTTGCCTTTAATTATATTTTGATAAATGATGACAACATGCATATATGGGACTAATCATGTTTATCAAGTATATCTCAGGATTATGTCTCAATGCGTGCGTGGATCATGAATACAGACAAATCTACATTGCTCAAGAACGGACATAAAAGATGATAGCTTCTAGCTTGATTTTCAGGTTGATTCTGAGTATAGGGATCCCGCACTATTAAGAGGGGATCAATGGATATTGTGAAAGACTTGCTCAAAACATACAAAGTATCCTCCTACACTGTCTCTACTCTATCCATACCAAGTATAATATTCTGTGCACCTAGAAGTATGAGTAACTAAACCTATGTGTCCAGTTATCTCCGGACGTCCGGCACTCTCCGGACGTCCGGACCTTCACAGCCTACCGGACGACCGGTATCTTCCGGACGTCCGGTCACTCAGTGCCTAACGGACGACCGACCTCTTCCGGATGTCCGGTATTCCTCAACAGAAACTATACAGCGGTTTTCCGGTCTCCTCCGGACGACCGGTCCTTCAGCGCCTAACGGACGTCCGGCACACTCCGGACGTCCGGCACTTCTTCACAGAAAGAATTAGCGGATGTCCGAAATCTTCCGGACGTCCGGTCACCTGTACACACAGCAGTATACGTGGCCCCGTCTGGTGAACTGTCAGGCTCCGGACGTCCGGCCTCCGTCGGACGTCCGGTGCTACCTATGCCACCGGACGTCCGGTAATGACCGGATGTCCGACACATGCTGTACGTTTTTCTGTACAACGGTCACCTCTCTCCTCTATGACTATATATAGTCCTTTCTTCCACAAGAGAGGTTGACCACTCACTTTGAGCTTACTCAAGAACACATTCACACTCTCTCTCACCTTGATACACCAAATCTTAGATCCCAAAAGGATTTGAAGACATTTGTGAGAAGTTGTCCAATCAAGTGATAGATCCACTCCCTCCTCTTCTTTGCACCAAAGGAATTTGTGATTTGAGCAAGTCTTGAGCTTTATTTCATTGTTCTTGTTACTCTTGGAGGTTGGAGACTCCTAGGCGGTAGGAGTCTTTCGGTGAGGAATCAAACTCTGTGATTACCCCCCGGAAAAGTTTGTAAGGGTTTGGAGGCCACCTAAAGGCTTACCACTAGTGGTTGGGAATCGCCTTCGTGGTGATATCTCAAAGAGAGAATAGGGTGAGCCTTCGTGGCGTTGGTGTGCCTTCGTGGTAGCACCCACCTCTCTAAACGGTGACGTAGCTTCCCTCCAAGGAAGTGAACATCGGCATACATCCTCGTCTCTCGAAGTTTCGGTTATTCCTAACCTAAACTTTCTACTTGTTGTTACTTGTTCTTTAAGTTATTACTTATATCTCATTGTGTTACTTTACCTACCTACCCGTGTAGCTTGCTTAACTTGTTAAGCATCTTACTTGCAATTGTTAGGCTCACTTTCATATTTAGTACCATTGCCTAAAAATTGCTAAGTAACAATTAAAATTTAGAATTGTACCTATTCACCCCCCCTCTAGGTCCATCTCGATCCTTTCAATTGGTATCAGAGCCTCGTGCTCTATTCTTGTGGCTTAACTGCCCTAGAGCGAGATGAACCCCGATGGGACTCCCCTTGTTGTAGATCCAAAAGATCAGGTCTCGACTTCTTCGGGAGTCAAGACCTTCACCTCTGAGGATCTAGAACGGGCCCTTGCTAAGCAAAAGGATGAGCATGATGCTTCTCTTGAGGCCTTGGTCAAAATAAGGTTAGCCGCACTAACCACAGATTCCACGATACCCCCTAGTCCTGGTGGTGCGGGTTCGAGGCAAACTGCGCCTATTCCTTCTCTTGATCAACAACCTCCTAATAGTGATCACTCTAATGTTCCATGGCTATATGCAAAACCTAAAGATGAAAAATCAAAGTATAAGCATGGGGGTGAACCTCCCGTGCTTGATAAAAAGGCTGACTTTTCTATGTGGAGAGTTGCTATGCAGGATCATATTAGGTTCGCAAACGATGAGATGATGGACATCTTGGAGGATGGGTACAACCCTGTTGATCCAAAGAACCTCACTCCAAGAGAAATATATGACAAGCATCTCAACGACACTGCAATCATGTTGTTAAGGAAAGGGATGAGTGAAAAGCAAAGGAGACCTTTCATACACATCACCAGTGCCAAGGATTTGTGGGATTGCATTGTGAGATCAAAAACCGGAACCTCCTCCCTCCGGCTTGCACAATATGAGATTGCCAAAGGTCAATTGCAAAACTTCTGTATGGAGAAAGGTGAAACCCCCAACCAGCTCAACGAGCGTCTGATGACGCTTACCTCTGACATAGAGTCCTGTGACTGTGACAAGACACAAGATGGATTCAACTTGACAAAGCGGTTTCTTGTGGACAAGTTGCTACATGCTCTTGCCCCGTATCACCATCAAATGGTGTGGGACATAAAGCAACACCATGGATTCAAAGAAATGACTCCAGATGACGTCATATCCACCTTTCAACTATTTGAAGAATCCAAGGCAAATGCTACAAGACATCTTGCCATGCATGGAAATTCATCTTCCGGGACCAACTTAGCCTTGAAGGCTAAACAAGTGTGTGAAGAAGAAGAAAGTGAGGATGAAGATGATGAAGAAAGTGATGAAAGTGACTCTGAAGAGGGACCCTCATATGAAGACATTGCTCCCTTTGTGAAGAAGTTCAGCGCAGGAAAATTCAAAGGGAAATTTCAAAAGAAGAAGGTCCGAAGTTGCTACAACTGTGACGAGACGGATCACTTCTCCAATGAGTGCCCATATGAGAAGAGAGAAGATAAGCCCAGATTCCCCAAGAACTTTGTAAAGAAGAAATTGCCAAACCCTGTGAACTCCAAGCTTAAGAAGAAAGATGGAAGGGCTATGATTGCCCAAGAAGAATCCGATCCCGATGATGTTAGAGGTGTTGCCGGTGTTGCTCAAGATTCTCAAAACACCTTGAGACTAGTCAACAAAAGTGGTGAGGTTGTCACCTACAACTACATGAAAGACTACAAGGGCAACGCACACAAGTGTTTGATGGCCAACGCCATCGTTGAGGACCATGAGCTACAAACCTCTTCAGACAGAGTGAAGGTAACCTCTCGTTCGGAACCTCCTCTTTTCTCTCCACCAACTCTTGATGATGCGGAGGATAATCATGAGGATAATGATGAGAATGATCCTATGTATGCTAAACTAGAAAAATTCATGTGTTCCCTCAAAGGAAAGAAACTCACTATGTTTCGTATGCTTATGGAGATGGTGGGTAAGCACACCGTCACCATTAAGGAACTCGAAACCCTCGTCACCGAGGAAAAGGAAAAATACGAAATCCTTGAGCGGAAAGTCCTATATGAGGAAGCAAAAAATGATGAACTGTGCATAAAAATTGGTACAAACCTTGATGAATATGTCAAGAAACTTGTTTCCTTGGAAAAGGTTGAAAGCTCCTTCAAGGAGTTGACGAATGATAAGAGCAAACTTATGAGGTCTCATGCTACTCTCTCTAAGGAGTGTGAGCTTCTATCTGTGTCTCTTAAGACTAAAGAAGAAGAGCTCACCCTTCTTACAAAGAGCTTTGAGACACTCAAAGCTACTTATCTTGAAACTCTAGCCAAGGCTTACTCCTCTCCTGTTATAAATGTTGATGCCTGTACTACTAACGCAAGTTATGATCTAGCATCTATTTGTGAGGAAAATCGATTTCTAAAAGCACAGCTCGAGAAAGGACTCATGACTTGTGCTCAAGGACAAAAGAACCTTAATGAAGTATTGAGCCGTCACAATGAAGTTTTCGCAAAGGAAGGGCTTGGGTACGACCCAAGCACAAGCAAGACAAAAACCTCCACTCAAAAGTGCACCACTCCTCTCAAGGAGACGTTTGTACGCGAAGGGCAGAGGAAGAAAGGGGAGAGTCAAGTCAACAAGGTTATGAGTGGAAAGGCCACTAGGGACCAAACCAGTCCCATCAAACCTAAGGGTTTCATGCCTCCATCCTATGTACTTCGTAAAACAAAGGATGGAGAGGTTTATGCAAAATTTGTTGGCCACCATAATGCATTTCGTTTCTATGCTATTTGGGTTCCTAAGACCCTTGTGACTAATGTGAGAGGTCCCATTGCAAAATGGGTGCCTCTAACCAAGTAATGAATTGGGTGTAGGTTGCCTTCTCCGGTGGAGTCAAATGGGTGATCGATAGTGGATGCACCAACCATATGACCGGAGACGGAAATTTGCTCTACGATTTTATGGAAGCCATTCAACCACTTATGAGCATCGTGTTCGGTGGAGGAACAAAAGGACAGGTACTTGGATTGGGCAAGGTGGCTAATATAAACCGGCTTGGTTACATTATACTTGGTTGTAATATTTTTAGTAAAGGCTACGGCCCATAAGATCTTAAGGCCCATGTATAGAAGTGCGGGTTGTGAACCGCCAAGCGATGTAACTTGAGAGATAAGAAAGAAAGACAGAGACCGAGGCGGACACAAGTATGAGCCGGCCTCGGGACTCTGTAAACCGGACCAGGCGTTACCTCTATATAAAGGGACGACCTGGACGGTTCAGGGACAAGCAACAATCAACCCGTCGAGACACAGGCAAAGCGAATCCGCTCCCTGTAATCCGACGCCCAAGCAATACCAAACCAACTAGACGTAGGCTTTTACCTTCTCGAAAGGGGCCGAACTAGTATAAAACCCTCTGTGTCTTTTGTGTACTATGAACCCTTTCAAGCTAACCCGTGCGATGGTTCCATCATCAAGTCCATTAAACCGGACATCTGCCGTGTTATTTCCACGACAGTTGGCGCCCACCGTGGGGCCTGCGCACGATGGTTTCGAGTTCTTGAAAGGCGGCTTCGAAGGGCTCAAGGGTTACGCAGTCGGCCGGATGACCAAGAGTCGCCGCGGCCGCATCTACATCGACGACGCAGGTTGGGGACCGGAGGCCGATTCGATCGAATACGGGTACCGGGTTCCCTTCGGCAGCATCCAAGTCTTCATCGGCAAAATCGGCGAACCGGGGCCTGAGCCGGACGTCTTCCCCAACATCGTCGAGCCGGCTCAGCGTGCGAGATCGGCCGGATTCAGCCCGCCGTGAAGCGCGTGTTCGTTGGAGCAATCCTCGGAGGACGAACCGAGGCCGGATCGGAATCTGATGGTGAAACAATCGTCTACTCAGATGACAAATCTTCATCCGGGGAAACTGAATCTCTGTATCAGTTGCGGGACGGCCGGTCGGAGGGCGAGTCCGATGGAAATAGTATTCCGGGCCCCTTTTACCCGCCAAATCGGGTGGCAGTCTTCATGGCCGGTTCACAGCCCCCGATGAACGGAACGACAGCGGAAGCTGGTGCAGGGGGAAGCGGTTCAAACCCCTCCCTTACGGAAGTTCTATCCACCTTGATCGAGGAGTTCACAGCTAAAGCAGTGGAAGTAGTAGCTCCAGCAGACAAGGCGCATCATGATGCAGAGCTCCTTCAGTTGAAAGGCCGGATCGATCAGATAAAGGAGGACCTAAAGGCAGAAAGAGAGATGATAGCGGCAAGGCAAGCAGAGTTGGATGATCAAGCTTTTTATCTGAGGATGGGGCAAGCTTCTATGGAAGGAGTAAGGGGACGAAAGTACCAGTCCCGTATACCCCCGGGTTATGAGTCAACAAATCTGTTCAGGACACCTGGGGCTGGGGCTAGTAATCATCCGGCTTTAAACCGGAGGACGCCTCCGGCTCGGGAGGAGCCGGTTCAACAACCCTCCGCAGAACAGGAGCACCGGATTACGTCGGCACCTTATGTTCCTGTCCCTCCAGGGCATTATTCAAACCCCTTGGATAACATTGCTGCGGCGGCGGCACGTTTGGCCGCTTTACCTGCGGAAGGAACGTCTCCGGTGGCGACAGAGGCGCGCAGGGTTCAAAAGCTACTTAATACGGCATTGTTGCAGCAGCAAGCATATTCTCATAGCAGGGAAAGGTTACATTCAACACCGCGTCCCAACCGAAGTTATACTAGGCATTGGGAGGAGCCAGAAGTATCTAGCAGTGAGCGCAGGAGACATCAGCGCAGGCAGGATAATCCGGCAGGGGCAGAGATGCCAGCCCCAGACTTAAACCGGGCCAGATCAGGGGCTAGGGAGGAAATTCGTCAATCAACGCCGGTTCACACAGCCACTGCGGGAACAGGAGCTACGGCGAGTTCTTTCGGAGTACAGTGTCTTGTCCCCGCCCTACGGAGTGTAAAGCTCCCCAAGGATTTCAAAGGGCCCCGTAAGGTACCTAACTACACAGCCGATTTACCGCCAGAAGCTTGGGTGGAAAGTTATGAGATGGCCATGGAGATGCTGGACGTGGATGAATCAGCTTGTGCCAAATATTTTACTATGATGCTCGAGGGCACGGCCCGGACCTGGTTGAAAGCCCTACCCCCGAATTCTATTGGGTCATGGGGGGAACTGCGCAGCCAGTTCATCAAAAACTTCAAGGATACGTGCAAACAGCCGATGTCGGTGATAGACCTAGCAGCTTGTGTGCAAGGAGAGCAGGAGTCTACAGCAGCTTGGGTACGAAGGGTAGCAGAGATCTTACACTCTTCGAATGGTATTAATCCTAGTACGGCAATAGTGACATTGGAGAACAATTGCCGGTTTGAGTCTTTAAAATTGAAACTCGGACGGCTTAAAAGGGACTGCAATGACATGGGGACTTTAATGAGTGCCCTGGTGAAATACGGAGACTCGGATAACACAAAGTATCCGGAAGCAGAAGGAGATAAAGCGGGGAAGGCCAGCAAGTCTGGTAAACCGGCGCCGATCAATCCGGTTACTTCAGGTTTTTTGGGCAAACGGAAGGCAGAGGGTGGTTCAGACTTCGTGGCTAACACTCAAGTTCAAGGTGGTTTTCAGGGTAATCCAGAGGATTCTGCTTTCCAAACCGGCGGAGGAGCTCGGGGCTGGGAGCAGGTGTTGGATCGACCTTGTCCAAAGCATAGCGGAAAGGGGAAGATAGCGAAGCATACCATGAGAGAGTGCATACCCCTTATGAAGGCAGTAGCCGGCCGTTTCAATCCTCCTAATCGACCCCCACATGGCGGTTCAGGGCCTGGATTTTATGGTTCGGGTCATCAGGGGAACAGTTCCGGATCAGGATATAGGGGCAATAACGGTGGTTATCAACCCCGGGCAGGCGGCCAAAACAATCAAGGAAATTATAATGGTCAGGGGAATCAATCGCATCATCAAGGTGGTTACAATGGTCAGAATAATCAGCAGCAAGGCCAAGGAAGTTATAATAATCAGGGAAACCAGCAGCAACAGCGTCCGCAACAGCAGCAGCAATCCGGATATCAGAGTAATCCGAAGGAGTTGAGCAGCGGGCAATATCATGTTTTCACCACAAGTTTATGTAAGAGAGACCAGAAGGTTTTGAAGCGGGCTGTTAATGCAGTAGAACCGGCGACACCGCAATTTCTCCGATGGTCGGAGCAGCCCATTGTATGGAGCAGAGAGGACCACCCCATACGGGTGGATAATCCGGGACATTTAGCCTTGGTGGTAGCACCTCAGGTGGGAGGATACAAGTTTACTAAAGTCCTCATGGATGGTGGTAGCAGTATCAATATCTTATATTATGAGACTTTCCGTCGTATGGGTCTGACAGATAAAAAGTTAAGATCATCAAACACAGTGTTTCACGGAGTGGTCCCAGGTAAGTCAGCTTATCCGGTTGGTAAGATTGACTTAGAAGTTACCTTTGGAGATGAGTATGATTCCAGATCGGAGATGATCACTTTCGAAGTCGTCAAAATTAAAAGTCCATATCATGCTCTGTTTGGAAGGACGGTTTATGCTAAGTTTATGGCTAGGCCATGTTACGTTTATTTGCAGCTTAAGATGCCGGGTCATAAAGGTACGATCACGGTTCATGGCAGTCGCAAGATAGCAGTGGAATGTGAGGAAGGTGATGCAGCTTATGCAGAAGCGGTATGTGCCACCGAGGAGCTAAAATTTTATAAAGATAATGTTGATCCGGCAGATATGACTCCGCTGAAGAAACCAACCACCGAGCATGATCCGGCGTTGAAGTTTAAGTCAGCTGAAGAGACCAAGCAGGTTGATTTTGTGCCTGGAGACTCGTCTAAACAATTCACTATGCGCTAACCTTGATCCCAAATAGGAAAGCGCGCTCATCGAGTTCATCCGTGAGAACCGGGATATCTTTGCATGGAAACCTTCTGACATGCCAGGTATACCGAGGGAACTCGCTGAGCACAAGTTAAACATTGATCCGAAGTTTAAACCGGTTAAGCAGTATCTGCGCCGCTTCAACGAAGAGAGGCACAAAGCTATAGGAGAAGAGGTGGCCAGACTTTTGGCTGCAGGGTTTATCGTGGAAGTTTTTCATCCGGAGTGGTTGGCTAATCCGGTGCTGGTCTTAAAGAAAAATGGGAAGTGGAGGATGTGTGTGGACTACACGGACCTCAATAAAGCTTGCCCAACTGATCCTTTTGCTTTACCTCGCATCGATCAGATCATCGATGCCACGGCGGGGTGTGAGCGGCTGAGTTTTCTGGATGCATATTCAGGGTATCACCAGATCAAAATGGCAGTGGAAGACCAAGAGAAGACAGCCTTCATAACTCCTTTTGGTGCTTTTTGCTATGTGTCTATGCCTTTTGGACTTAAGTGTGCACAGGCAACTTATCAACGCTGCGTTCAGAATTGTTTGAAAGGGCAGATAGGGAGGAACGTTCATGCCTATGTGGATGACATTGTGGTCAAGTCGAAGAAGGAAGGGACAATGATAGAGGATCTCAAGGAAACCTTTGATAATCTTCGCGCTTACAGGATGATGCTTAATCCGGAAAAATGTGCTTTCGGTGTTCCGGCCGGTAAGCTTTTGGGATTTTTGGTCTCAAACAGAGGAATAGAAGCTAACCCGGAGAAGATCAAGGCCATCACGTCTTTGACTAAACCGGCTTGTATCAATGATGTTCAGCGCATAGCTGGCCGGATCACAGCGTTAAGCCGGTTCATCAGTCGTTTGGGAGAGAAGGCAATCCCGCTTTACCAGATGCTGAGGAAAACAGATCGGTTTGTCTGGAGTGAGGAGGCAAATGCAGCATTTGAGGATCTGAAAAGGCAATTAGCAAACCCTCCAGTTTTGGCTGCGCCCATTGACAGGGAACCTTTGCTGTTATACGTTGCTGCGAATACACGAGCGGTTAGTGTTGCTATTGTGGTTGAAAGGAAGGAAGCAGGGAAGGAGCACCCGGTTCAGCGTCCGGTTTATTATATAAGCGAAGTACTCATTGAGTCCAAGCAGAGATATCCTCACTGGCAGAAGCTAGTATATGGGGTATTCATGGCAAATCGGAAGCTGAAGCATTACTTCCAAGGACATCCGATAACTGTGGTTAGTTCAGCTCCGTTAGGAGATATAATCCAGAACAGGGAAGCTACAGGCAGGGTAGCAAAGTGGGCCATCGAGCTCAGCCCACATGAGTTGAAATATGTGCCACGCACTGCTATAAAATCTCAGGCATTAGTAGACTTCATTAATGACTGGAAAGAGTTGCAGACTCCTGAAGAGAAGCCGGATCTTACCTATTGGACGATTCACTTTGACGGTTCCAAACAGCTGGAGGGCTCGGGGGCTGGAGTTGTCTTAACTTCCCCCAGAGGTGATAAATTTTGCTATGTCCTCCGCTTATTATTTCCTTGTACTAATAATGCAGCAGAGTATGAGGCATTACTTCACGGTTTGCGATTAGCAAAGGAGATGAATTTGAGCCGGGTTAAGTGCCTAGGTGACTCAGACTTAGTGGCACAGCAAGTATCTGGCAAGTGGGATTCCAGAGATCCCCTCATGGCGGCTTATCGGCGAGAAGTTGAAGCAGTGGCAGGGCACTTTAAGGGATATCAGGTGGATCACATAGACCGGCGGAGAAACGAAGCGGCCGATGCTCTGAGCCGGCTAGGGTCGCAGCGTAAACCGGTACCACCGAACACCTTTTTGGATGAATTGCACAATCCTTCGGTTCAATTACTTTTGGAGGAAGACTTAGCTGTTCCGGACCCAGAAGCGCAGCTAGTGGCAGCACTCCATATTATTCCAGATTGGACGCTACCCTATTTAGCATACCTGGGTCGAGGAGAATTGCCGGAAGACGAAGAGGAAGCGCGACAGATAATCCGGCGATCTAAGTCCATGACAATTGCAAACGGAGAGCTTCACCATCGTAGTACTTCGGGGGTATTTCAGCGATGTGTTTCAGCTAAAGAAGGTCGTGAGATTTTAAGGGAGATTCATGAAGGGGATTGCGGTCACCATTCCGGTTCAAAGTCATTGGTGGCAAAGGCATTCCGGCATGGTTTCTACTGGTTAACCGCGCATGCAGATGCGGCAGATCTGGTCCGGAAGTGTGATGCTTGTCAGAAATTTTCAAGGCGTGCTCTGGTGCCGGCGCAGGAACTTCGGATGATACCAATAACTTGGCCTTTCGCAACCTGGGGGCTTGATATGGTTGGGCCTTTCAAACGGTCCCAAGATCAAAAAACTCATTTACTAGTGGCAGTAGACAAGTTTACGAAGTGGGTTGAAGCGGAACCTATAAGCAAGTGTGATGCAGCAACAACGGTTAAATTCATCAAAAAAGTGATATTCCGGTTTGGCTTTCCACACAACATCATCACATACAATGGAACTAATCTATCTAAGGGTGAAATGAAGGAATTCTGTCAAAGAGAACATATTCGATTAGATGTATCTTCTGTGGCTCATCCTCAGACCAATGGCCAGGCTGAAAGGGCAAATCAGGAGATTTTGCGAGGCATCAAACCCCGGCTTATGATACCTTTGCAGAGAACCCCAGGTTGTTGGGTTGAAGAATTGCCATCTGTTCTTTGGAGTATTAATACTACACCAAACCGGTCTACAGGCTATACGCCTTTCTTCATGGTTTACGGCGCGGAAGCAGTTCTTCCAAGTGATATCCGTCATGACTCACCAAGGATAACGGCCTATGTGGAAGCAATCAACGAAGAGTCAAGACAGGACGGCTTAGACCGGTTGGATGAAGAGCGTGATACGGCTGCAGCGCGGTCGGCGATTTATCAGCAAGACCTGCGCAGATATCATAGCCGCCGGATTAGAACAAGGACATTCCAGGAGGGTGACTTGGTACTCCGGCTCATCCAAGATCAAACAGATATGCACAAGCTATCCCCACCATGGGAAGGCCCCTTTTTGGTCAGCAAGAATTTACACAACGGTTCATATTACTTGGTGGACATTCGAGAACACAAGGATTCACGGACATCAGAAGAGGAGACGAAGAGGCCGTGGAACATCGCCCATTTACGACCATACTATACTTGAGCTATGTGCTCTAATGTATCCTATGTATATATTATAAATAATGAATAAAACGGCACCCTCGGTAAACCGGGGGCTCAGCCCTTTTTTCCATATACAAAAATCCTGTGAAAAACAACCGTATAAGTTTACCATCAGATGCTATATTTCAAATCTGGGCTGGTTTAGAAACTGATTTTTTGCAGAATATGTGAAGGAGCAATAGAACTCTCAAGAACAGGAGATCATATCCGGTTCAAGAAGAGAAGACTTCATAAAAAAACCCACAGGTTCAGACGGAACCCTGGAGGCCCTCTGGAAGTTGGTATCATCCACTCCCAGTGATCGGATTAGTTTCATAGTTCTTTCGACCCTCTGAAAAGTTGGACAAGTCCACGTTCAGTGATTGGTTTACATTGACCCACTGGTTCAGGAGGAACCCTGGAGGCCCTCTGGGAGTTGGTATCATCCACTCCCAGTGATCGGATTAGTTTCATAGTTCTTTCAACCCTCTGAAAAGTTGGACAAGTCCACGTTCAGTGATTGGTTTAGATTGACCCTCCAGTTCAGGAGGAACCTTGGAGGCCCTCTGGGAGTGTCGGACAATCCGCGTCCCAGTGATCGGAATAATTTTTCTTTCGACCCTCTGAAAAGTTGGATAATTCCACGTTTAGTGATTGGTTTAGATTGACCCACCGGTTCAGGAGGAACCCTGGAGGCCCTCTGGGAGTGTCGGCCAATCCGCGTCCCAGTGATCGGAATAATAGATACGGTTCTTTCGGCCCTCTGAAAAGTTGGATAATTCCACGTTCAGTGATTGGCTAGGCCCTCTGGGAGTGTCGGCCAATCCGCGTCCCAGTGATCAGAATAATTTTTATATACGGTTCGTTCGGCCCTCTGAAAAGTTGGATAATTCCACGTTCAGTGATTGGCTAGGCCCTCTGGGAGTGTCGGCCAATCCGCGTCCCAGTGATTGGCTGAACCTTGCTTTGAGCCTGGCAGCTCTTTGAAAAAGCCTCGACTACATGGTCTTATTTGCAAAAATCGCATATTTTTTGGTGTTTTTGTGTTCTATAACCTTTTAAACCGGAGTGGAACAGCTACACAAGTTGACCACATATCTATAAAATTGAAAGTCTGGATCATGCATATCAGACCAAGTAAACCGGCGTTCATTAAAACCCGGATCGCGTATCAGGCAAAAGTTACAACTTTCTGAAACAAGATGAACCGGATTTGTCGTCAAAGTGGACCGGAGAATTTCGAGTTTCTATTTGGATTCATGAAGACCGTCATAAAGTGACTTTCAAGTCCTGCCGGTTTAAAATGTATTGACTACGTAAATCTCAGGTATCCAAAGTTATCTTTAAAGGTATGCTTACTTGATGTTTAAAGAGAACAAATTAATCCGTCCAGTGGTAAGCCACTAGGACATATTTTTCGATATTTTCTCTATATGAACAGGGGAAGGCAACCACATCAGACAACAAGTCAACCGGAGGGTATTTCATAAAGACAAAATATTCGGATCGAAGCACGTTATGTTTTGGCTAACCTATTACAAGGCATGACGAGCCCAACGGTTTGGAAACATTGTTTAATGGAATATCACTTATGATTACAGAGATAACATTCAAGATTATGCATCTCCTTGCTGGGACGGCTGGCCATCGCCTTGTTCCGGAACATCCTCATCTTCATGAAGCGGTTGGAAATCCGGCGCACGCCAATCAATCTTCGCCAAAGCCCGGAAATATACTTCATCGTTGATAAGTTCAGAAGGATCAATGTCAGGAGCAAAGGTGTGAGGACGAACCGACGGGATTAAGTTGACGGTATCGTAAGCCGGTCGCCCCACCCGCTCGTTCTGCAGATTGTATCCTGGATGATATCTCGAAAAATCCGATTCAGCGGCGAGCTTGCTGGCGAGGGGACGCATTTCTTTCGTCAATGCATAGAGATCAGTTTCAGTGAAAGGTGAGCCGTCTTCCTTCGTATCCGGGAATCCCGTAAAAGCCTCCTCCGGATCAAGATCCGGGACCCAAGCCTTAGCCCTCGTAAGGGCCAGAAGAGCACCACCCCGCGCAGCAGACCTCTTGACTTCTTCGAGACGAGCCGGCAAAACAGACAACTTGTTTAAAGTATCTTGTATTGTAGTAGGAGCCGGTTTACCAAACGAAGCAGCACTGATGATTCTTTGCGCCCCGGAGTACAGCTGTTCGACCAAGGTGTAGGAGGCTTTGAGTTTTTTCCGCAAGTCGTCCCCAAGATGGGAGACACGGCGCCCTACATACAACAATCATAGTTAAACCGGTACAAGGCACAGGTTACAAAGATAAAGGCAGGAATTCAGATTATACTTACCAAAAATAGCAGAGGTCATTAAGTCAATTTGTCGTCTTAATCCGGACAGTTCTTCCGTCACCGGATTAAGTGCTCCTTCAGCATCCTGAACCCGTTTTTCTAGATCTTTTTTCTGGACCTCAAAAGTAGTCCGCTCCTCTTCAAAGTATTTTTTCAAGTCTTCAGCGGTCTTTAAGCTCACTTGAAGTTCTTTTTTAGCCTTTGAAGCGGCTGACTCAGTTTCCGTAAGCCGGCTTCGAAGCTCGTTAATCTCAAGAGCATTCCGGTTCAACTCAGCCTGCAGACAAAGTTCAAAAACAAGAGGTGAAGTTTAGTTAAGTCTCAAGCACACAACCAAGTTGTCTACTTGACACTTGGGGGCTAATGGCAGTTGAAGCAGTACAACAAAGACAATTTAAAGTTACAAGTCTCAAGCACACAAACCAGTTATCTGCTTGACACTTGGGGGCTAATGTATAATTAAAGTATTGACAGCAACTTTTACAAGTATCAACTACATAAGCAAGTTATCTACTTGATACTTGGGGGCTAATGTAAAGACCGACTGTTCAAATCTACAAAGTTCCGGATCACCTTCAATAAGCAGCTAAACCGGAACTTGGGGGCTGTTATGAGATAGAGATGCATCAAAGGGACAAAGTCAGAAGAGGAAGTTTACCTCATATTTTTCCCGCATTAAGTTCACCAAGCTGGCTTCATAATCCCGACTGCTATGGAGCCGGTTCAGATACCCAGAATAAATGTCTTGAGCGCTCATGCCAGAAAGGCTGGATATATCAGTACTCCATTTCCCCTTTTCTTGAGATAATTTTTCCGCTTTAGCCGTATGTTTTGCTAAAACGGTGGGTTCAGCTGGAGCAACGTAAGCAGTCCCAGTTACCACAACATCGGGTGAGGCTGGTACATTGGGGGGAGTATCAAGATGAGCCGGATCAGGAGACGCCGGATTAACCTGAGGAGAGTTAACCCGGGCCGGACTTGGCCGATTCTGGACATCTTCAGCAGTAGGATGCTCAGGGGCAGAAGTGTGATCTGTTGGTGCAGGGTCTTCAACAGGAGCCACGGGTTCACCTTCTGGAGGAATAATTGTTGACGGATTAGCAACCGGATCATCCGCAGTAGGTTCAGCAATAGGCTTATTCGCCTTGGGTTTCTTGCTGGGTTTCGGTTTGCTGGAAAAATATGCAAAATGAGTTAGCATTACAAAGTAAAAAGGAGATCATAAACCGGAAGAGGTGAGGAAAGTTACCCTGGGACGGTTTTTAGGGGAGGAAGCTGCGTGGCGGTTGATTCACCAGAGGAAGACAATGGAGTTTCCTGATAATCAGGGTCAGACGGTTTAAGGGGTTTTCGGATAAGACCGGCCTTGGGATGAAGGAGGGTTGGAGAAAGTATCACCTCAGCACGGCGTTTCCGAACCGGAGTTAAGGAAATTCCGGATGACTCCACCGCCAGGC
Organism: Secale cereale; assembly: GCA_902687465.1. Taxonomy (NCBI): domain Eukaryota; kingdom Viridiplantae; phylum Streptophyta; class Magnoliopsida; order Poales; family Poaceae; genus Secale; species Secale cereale. Next base: position 749,804,048 of record LR738711.1, on the reverse strand, counting down.
CACTGTGGCGAGTGGTCCGGCAAAAAGCTTCGTGCTGTTGCTTCTTCAAAGTAAAGTTAGGGTCTAACTGAGCATAAGGATGAGAAAATTGATATTTCCGGACGGTCCGACGACTTTTTTGGGGAAGAGGTTCTAAGTCAGAAAGAAGGGTTACCTTAATTTCGGCCGGGTTATCACCTTCAGGCAATTCCTGTGAGAAGATATCATTAGATACAATTAGAAGTACATGAAAGCAAAAATATAAACCGGATTAAAGCATACCTCGGAGTCCGGATCATCGTCCTCAGTGGGAGAACCGGCGTCAATGGCTGCTTTCCTCTTTTTGTTTGCAGGGGTTTTTCGCCGGACCTGTTTAATGGTTTTCTCCTGAGGCTTCCTCTTCCAGAAAGGATCATCAGCCTGATTGAAAGAAATAAAGACAATTGAAAGACAGTTCAAAAGAAACGGATTACAAATACAGGGTAAAGAGAAACTTACTGCGGGCAGTTTATTCTTCTTGTAGTATGGAGCTAAACCGACCTTAGCACAGTCTGCCAAAGAAACATTGAGAATTTTCTTGGCTGATTCCACAACCTCCGATTCAGAAAGCTTTTCCTTGGTAAACCTTTGAGGATCGTCCGGTTTACCAGAATACTTGCACATTAGATGTGATCGCCGGCCTAAGGGAAGTATGCTCCAAGATAGCCAGCAGCGTAGAAAATCGGTCCCAATTAAACCGTTTGCTATGAAAGCTCTTAGCTTGGAGAGCTGTGATGAGAACCGGGTCCGTTCAACAGCGCCGAGCCGCGATGGTAAGGGATGATTCTCCGGAATACGAGTTTCACGGTAACCCGGTAGAGGGTTCTCCCCTTCAGGAGAAGTGTCCACACAATAAAACCAGGTCTTATTCCAGTCTTTGGGATGAGAGTGTAAAGCGGCATGGGGAAACACCACATCTCTCCTCTTCTGAATACTGACGCCACCGAGCTCCTGATGTGGTCCGCTGGTAAACTCGGTGCGCCGGTTCAAATGAAAGAAATCCCGGAATAGATCGACGGAAGGTTCCTCTTGCAGATACACCTCAGAAAATACTTGGAAGTCGCAGATGTTGGAGACAGAATTGGGTCCAAGGTCCTGCGGGTGCAGTTGGAAGGCAACAAGAACATCCCGGAAAAACTTTGAACCGGGGGGAGAGAAGCCTCGAGACATGTGATCCAAAAACACAATGACCTCCCCGAATCTGGGAGTAGGGGGACATTCGTTACCCGGAGCCCGCCACTTTAATTCAGACTGAGGTCCTAATGTGCCAATTTCAGACATCTTGATTAAATCGTCCTCAGTGATGACAGAAGGAACCCAATCGCAGGAGACATACTGCTTAGCCATTGCAACAAAAGAGCAAAGTACTGGAAAAGGTAAAATACAGAAAACGGATTATGAAGGTATAGCGGTGTAAACCGGAACTATCTATGGAAGTTACGCGGCGGTTTAAATTGAGGACTAATGGTGTGGTTAAACCGGTAATTATGACAAGCTATATCATTTCCGGTTAATGGCAGTTGAAGAGGAACGGATAAACCGTTGCGTTAAGTTACAGAGTTTCACAAAGAACAGGGCATATCAACTTAAACCGGAGCATACTTAGCAGATCTGCCGAGGAGAAAAACAGGTTTTCAAAAAACTATGCTAGAGGAATAGATCTGAGCGTGCTAAGAAAAGGAAAACTAATATAAGAGTATATGGGAAGGATCTACAAGGACTTTGTACTAAGTGGATGAATCTACAGGCCAGACAGAGACAATGGAGATTCGAAGTATTTACAGCAGAGAAAAAACACAGTTCAAAAGCAAGATCTGAAGGACAACATTACTAAAAGTCATTTGCTTGAAGGTTGAATAGAATGAAGTTTCTATTCAAAGCTCTAATGGTGGAGGCGTGGAAGGAAACCCTAGAAGTTGCGTATTGATAATGGAGAAGAGGGGTGTACCTAGAACAACAAAGGTCGACGGCGGAGATTTTCTGGTCGAGTTCAGGGTGATGCAGCGGCCAGGTGAGGACTTGGATCCAGCGGTCGTCGGCGGCAGGTCGAGCTCGGGCGGCGACGGAGGAAGAAGACGGAAGAAGGAGACGGAAGCGAGAAGAGGATAATGAATGAGGGGTGGCGGTATTTATAAAGGAGAGTCAGATCTGAAGCGACAGGTGCGGGATTCGAGGAGGCAAAAATCGGATAAAGATATTATGGCGCCTCGATTTTCGGGATAACCCTTAAACAAAGCTACAGTACAGCTCACGGCGTTAAATGCGGAGATGATGTCACGGTCAGATTTAGTGATTCTCGACGATGACGTCAGAGCCGGTTTACAAAAATATGAAGACAAAGAAGAAAAGTATACAAGACAAGGAAGACTGATATGAACCAGTTCAAATCATTCTGGGGCCTAATGTCAGGGATATGATTAGCAGGTATGAACCGGCTAATATAAACCGGCTTGGTTACATTATACTTGGTTGTAATATTTTTAGTAAAGGCTACGACCCATAAGATCTTAAGGCCCATGTATAGAAGTGCGGGTTGTGAACCGCCAAGCGATGTAACTTGAGAGATAAGAAAGAAAGACAGAGACCGAGGCGGACACAAGTATGAGCCGGCCTCGGGACTCTGTAAACCGGACCAGGCGTTACCTCTATATAAAGGGACGACCTGGACGGTTCAGGGACAAGCAACAATCAACCCGTCGAGACACAGGCAAAGCGAATCCGCTCCCAGTAATCCGACGCCCAAGCAATACCAAACCAACTAGACGTAGGCTTTCACCTTCTCGAAAGGGGCCGAACTAGTCTAAAACCCTCTGTGTCTTTTGTGTACTATGAACCCTTTCAAGCTAACCCGTGCGATGGTTCCATCATCAAGTCCATTAAACCGGACATCTGCCGTGTTATTTCCACGACAGAGAGGTTTATGCAAAATTTGTTGGCCACCATAATGCATTTCGTTTCTATGCTATTTGGGTTCCTAAGACCCTTGTGACTAATGTGAGAGGTCCCATTGCAAAATGGGTGCCTCTAACCAAGTAATGAATTGGGTGTAGGTTGCCTTCTCCGGTGGAGTCAAATGGGTGATCGATAGTGGATGCACCAACCATATGACCGGAGACGGAAAATTGCTCTATGATTTTATGGAAGCCATTCAACCATTTATGAGCATCGTGTTCGGTGGAGGAACAAAAGGACAGGTACTTGGATTGGGTAAGGTGGCTATCACAAATGACATGTCACTTGCAAATGTCATGCTTGTCCAATCTCTAAAATATCATTTACTTTCCGTTCGTCAATTGGCTTCTGTTGGTTATGATACACTGTTTGGACTAACGGATGTGAAAGTCTTTAAGAGAGATACTCTTGAAGTGGCCTTTGTTGGAAAGTTGGATGGAAACCTTTACACGGTTGATTTCTCGAAAGAGAGTACCTTCCATGCAACTTGTCTAATGGCCAAAGCCGACAAGGGATGGCTATGGCATCGCCGGCTAGCCCATGTCGGCATGAGAAATCTTCAAGACCTCTTAAAGGGGAATCACATCCTTGGATTAACTAATATTTCTTTTGAGAAAGATCGTGTGTGTAGTGCATGCATAGCCGGGAAGCAACACCAATCAAAACACCCACCCAAGAATATTGTATCTACATCAAGGCCTTTGGAGCTCCTTCATGTGGATCTCTTTGGGCCTCCTTCATGGGATAGTCTTGGTGGGAAAAAATATGGTCTTGTCATTGTTGATGATTACTCAAGATACACATGGGTGTTCTTCCTCAAATCCAAAGACGAGACGAAGTTCACCTTCATTGATTTTGCCAAACAAGCTCAACGCAAATTTGACAAAGAAATCTTGGCAATAAGAAGTGACAATGGCTCCGAGTTCAAAAATTACACCTTGGAAGAGTTTCTCAGTGACGAAGGGATTGAGCATCAATACTCCGCCCCCTACACTCCTCAACAAAATGGTGTGGCTGAAAGAAAGAACCGTACCCTTGTGGAGATGGCAAGGTCAATGTTGGATGAGTACAAGTCACCACATAGCTTTTGGGCTGAGGCCGTCAACACTGCATGTCATGCCTCAAACCGTCTTTTCCTCCGCACAATCTTGGAAAAGACCCCATATGAGCTCCTAACCGGAAACAAACCAAATGTCAAGTACTTCCGTGTGTTCGGATGTAAGCGCTTCTTACTCAACAAGAAAGGACGATTAGGAAAATTTCAATCCAAAACTATTGAGGGTATATTTGTTGGTTATGGATCAAACTCCCACGCCTATAGGGTCTACAACAAATCCAATGGATGTGTTGTAGAAACTTGTGATGTGGTGTTTGATGAATTTAATGGCTCTCATGGAGAGCAAGTTGATCTAAGTGATGCAGGTGATGAAGATTCCTCTCAAGATATCTTGAACATGGGTGTTGGTGCTCTTCTTCCAATGGAACAAGAACCTCATGATGATATGGAAAACGACGCACGACTTCCTATATATCCAACCATTACAACACCCACACCACCACAAGATCAAAATCCTCAACCAATGCCCAGAACTCAAGCACCTAATGATGATCAAGTCCTTCACCATGATCATCCTCAACAAGACCAAGAGCAAGAAAGTGCAATCAGGGATGATGAACCTCAACAAATGCAACATGAAGAAGAAGATGATGAACCTCAACAAATGCAACATGAAGAAGAAGATCTTCCACCTCACATCAATGATCCATATGTTGAGGACGTGGATGATGGACATGAAGTTGAACCTCGTGAAACTCTCACCTCCATCATGCATCGTGTGGCCGGACGTGTTGATGTTGACAAAATTCTCACTGGCATATCCGAAGGTAGGGTCACTCGTAAACAATTGACAAACTTTTGTGCTCACTTCTCGTTTGTGTCTAGTATTGAGCCAGTCAAGGTACAAGACGCATTAATGGACAACGATTGGCTCGTGGCAATGCAAGAAGAGTTGAACAGTTTTGAACGCAACCAAGTATGGTCTCTGGTGGAGAGACCAACTACAGAACACAATGTCATTGGAACAAAATGGATTTTCAAGAACAAGCAAGATGAGAATGGTGTCATCATCCGCAACAAGGCAAGGTTAGTGGCACAAGGGTACTCACAAGTCGAAGGTTTGGACTTTGGTGAGACCTTTGCTCCCGTTGCCCGTCTCGAATCTATTTGCATCTTACTTGCTTATGCTGCTTTCAATGGATTTACATTACATCAAATGGATGTGAAGAGTGCTTTCCTTAACGGTCCTCTACAAGAAGAAGTATATGTATCACAACCACCTGGGTTCGTTGATCCCGATCACAAAAACTATGTGTACAAACTTCATAAGGCCTTGTATGGCCTTAAACAAGCACCTCGTGCTTGGTATGATCATCTTAAGAAGTTTCTACTCGATGATGGTTTTGTGAGAGGGGTGATCGATCCCACTCTTTTTACTAAGAGACACAAGGGTGATTTGATATTATGCCAAATCTATGTAGACGACATAATCTTTGGTTCTCCTAACATTCATTTATGCAAGAAGTTTGCGGCTTCAATGACCAAGAATTTTGAAATGTCGCTCAATGCGGATTTGAAAATTTTCCTCGGATTTCAAATTCAACAATTTCAAGAAGGAATCTTTTTGTCTCAAGCAAAATACCTCAAGGACATCCTAGCAAAGTTTGGCATGTCTGATGCTAGTCTAGGTAAGACACCCATGCCAACCACAATTGCCCTCACTGAAGACACAAACGGTATTCCTTTTGACCCATCTATTTATCGCTCTATGATTGGTTCATTGCTTTATCTTTGTGCATCTAGACCAGACATCATGTTTAGCGTATGCATGTGTGCTAGATTTCAAGCTTCCCCTAGGGAAAGCCATCATAAAGCGGTTAAGCATATTCTTAGATACCTTGTTCACACCCCAAAGTTGGGTCTATGGTACCCCAAGGATGCTAAGTTTGATCTTATTGGGTACACGGATGCTGATTGGGCTGGTGACAAAGTGGACCGCAAGTCTACCTCCGGTGCATGTCAATTTCTTGGACGCTCATTGGTAAGTTGGTCCTCCAAGAAACAAAATTGTATCGCCCTTTCCAGCTGTGAAGCAGAATACATTGCAGCTGCCAGTTGTGGAACTCAATTACTATGGATGAGGCAGACTTTGAAGGATTACGGGATCACCTATCGACATGTGCCTCTTCTATGTGATAATGAAAGTGCAATCAACATTGCTGAAAATCCCAAAGATCATCTTCGCACCAAGCACATTGACATTAGGTATCATTTCTTGAGAGATCATGTGGAAAAGGGTGACATTGATGTTGCCCACATTGGTACAGAAATGCAACTTGCAGACATCTTCACGAAGCCATTGGATGAAGCTAGGTTTTGTCGACTTAGGCGTGAACTTGATATCTTGGAGCTTGACAATATTATGTGAAATCTAGTACCCATTCATGCATAAACTTAATATCTCGTCTTGATGTAGGCATATATTTAGGGGGAGACACTCAACTCATGAGTACTCTACTGCCTATACAATGCATAAAAAGAACAAACACTCTCAAAGCTTACCATATCATGTGGTGCTTTAATATGATGGAGTAGTGACTATGCACCCAAGTCAACATTCTTGAGGTCTCATATCACATATGCTCAAACATGGTGACATCAACCACCGCTCGTAGAGTAACTATAGTAACCAAGCAAGTTATTTTATCGACTCCGAGATTCATGCAAGCATCATCCATCATCTCCTTACAAAATGCCCCAAGCCATCCATCATCTCTGACCCTCCGGTCGTCCGGTACTTTCCGGACGTCCGGTTTTTCGAGTGCGTCCGGACGTCCGGTACGTTCCGGACGTCCGACAAAACCCTTCTGTCAATCCTATGCCGGACGTCCGGTACTGTCGGATATCCGCTAATTATACTAGGACCGGACGTCCGGAAACCGCCGGTCGTCCGGTATATCCCTGGCCCATATATAAGGCGGGCCGCGTGGGGAGGGGCAGTTTTACCCTAAAATCTTCATCCCCCGTCCCTATCTCCTGGCCGCCGCCGCTGGAACTCATCGTCTGGCCGCCGCCGCTGGAACCATCGTCTGGCCGCCGTCGCCGCTGGAACCCTTGTTCTGGCCGCCGCCAGGAGGGGGCCCTCGTCTGTCCATAAGCCGGGCTGGCCGCCTGGTTCCCTCGCCAGCCTCTCTCCGTCTCGCATCTTCACTCCAAGGTTTCCCCCTCTTCTTCCCCTCCTCTCATCCCTCGGGTTTGCCCTCGATCTATGAGAGTAGTGTGGTGATTGTGGGTCCTTTTTCTTATTCTAGGTCGGAATGCCGAAGGTTAAACACTCCGCACGCAAGGAGGCCACCGGTGGGATTGCTCGCCCATCTCGTCGTGGTGGCTCCGATGACTCACAAGAACATGCTCGCGCTAAGAAGCGCGTCGCTCCGCCTCGCAGCCCCACAAGCGACTCCTCATCGGAGGAATCAGATTTTGAGGATGAACTCACAGCTATGGAGAGGGAGGACTTTGGCTCTTCCCACACTGCTGCACCCAAGCCCGGGACTCGGCGACCCATGTTTAAGCCACCTCCTCCACCAGTTCAGCCTCAAGGTGATGCTCGTCACATCTCCCTTGAGCCTCCTCTCTCTCACGGTCGAAAGGTTAAGCGATTCAACACCATTCCCATCGCATCATATCTTGCTCTTCGCCGTGATGTAGACCAATTTACGGTTGCGAGCGACTCCACGGATGATCGTTTTCGCACCAATGTCCAGGCAGACATTTTCACCACTGTCATTTTACCTAAAGGTCTGTCCTTACATTTGTGCATTGATCTTGAGCACATTCGTTCTCATCCGGAGAAGTATCCGGGAGCCATTGAACTCATTGAGACTTCGGGTCTCGCTGCTCCTTTTTTCTTTCAGCATGATTTTAATAATGCTGCGATCCATCAATTTTATGCCACATGTCATTTTCACCCCAACAACACTGTCACTTGGATGACCTCCGACACAGTGCTTACAGCCTCATACTCTCAATTTGTGGCTGCTCTGGGCTTTCCTTATAGTGGGTTCAAAATACACAAAGATGATCCCCGCCATAAGCCCAAAGGCATAAATGTTTGCATGGATCTCCTCAAACCCATCGCTGAAATGACTAAGGAGGAGAAAGAAAAAGATCTAAACCAAGTGTCAATTTGGCGCTCTCCCTTTTACATCATTTTTCAGTGTGTCATTCGCACCGTCTATCCTAAAATGGGAGACAAAGGGTCGTGCAATAGCTATTGCATTGACCTAATGCATCGTCTCTACAAGGCACCTAAAGGAAAGATAAATGTTCCGCACTTTCTGTGGCATGAGATCCGTCTCGCTTCCTTCCAATTCAAGCGAGCCTTTCCTCATGCCCCCTATCTTCAGGCCTTTATTGAGAGTGTGGCTCCCTTTCCCATTGGCCGCACTCATTTACATGAGCAGTGGGTCATTCCATCCCACATTGCAGATGACTGGGTGAGGCCCTCCTCCTCCACTCATCCTCGTCGAACTGCTGCTCATTTTCCTCCCACTACTCATTCCGGGTCTTCATCCCTTGGACGCATTGCTCGCTTTCTTGGGAAAGCTCACTCTGCCATGATGAAGGCCATCACCTTTCAGTGTTCCCAGAACCACGATGTAGTCACTCGCATGGTTACTTCCAAGAATGCTCTGAAGGCTTGTCTGAGAGAATCTGGAGTATTCGATGTGAGTGATGATGAACGACTTCCGGATGTTCCGCCTTCTGACTTTGGCTTCCCCTCAGGTCCTGAGTGGTCTGAATTCCTTGACGAGGCTGGTGGCAGTGGTACTCACGATGATGATGATGATGCTTTCTGATGGTCTGACACCTTTTGGGTAGTAGCTGCCAAAGGGGGAGTAGGCATTTCACTAAGAACTTATCTATTTATGTAATGATGTGAGATTTGTATCGAACCTATGATGTGAACCTGTTATGATGAACTCTGTGTTGAAACCTTATCTATTATGTGATGCACCTATATATCTATGGAACTATTGTGTTATATCATGGGTATGAGGTTTATGTATGATATCTCGTGTATAAGTTTCCTATGAAATCTGTGAAAGAGATTGTCATGATATCATATTGAGGGGAGCTCCTCTCCTCTTGTTTATTATTGTTCATGCACCTATTGAGGGGGATCTCTATAACATCATTTCGATATTTGAAAACCTTTAATACAATTCTTTGAGAAATGCATGCATGTTGTCATCAACTACCAAAAAGGGGGAGATTGAAAGTGCAATCTTGCCTTTAATTATATTTTGATAAATGATGACAACATGCATATATGGGACTAATCATGTTTATCAAGTATATCTCAGGATTATGTCTCAATGCGTGCGTGGATCATGAATACAGACAAATCTACATTGCTCAAGAACGGACATAAAAGATGATAGCTTCTAGCTTGATTTTCAGGTTGATTCTGAGTATAGGGATCCCGCACTATTAAGAGGGGATCAATGGATATTGCGAAAGACTTGCTCAAAACATACAAAGTATCCTCCCACACTGTCTCTACTCTATCCATACCAAGTATAATATTTTGTGCACCTAGAAGTATGAGTAACTAAACCTATGTGTCCAGTTATCTCCGGACGTCCGGCACTCTCCGGACGTCCGGACCTTCACAGCCTACCGGACGGCCGGTATCTCCCGGACGTCCGGTCACTCAGCGCCTAACGGACGGCCGACCTCTTCCGGATGTCCGTTATTCCTCAACAGAAACTATACAGCGGTTTTCCGGTCTCCTCCGGACGACCGGTCCTTCAGCGCCTAACGGACGTCCGGCACACTCCGGACGTCCGGCACTTCTTCACAGAAAGAATTAGCGGATGTCCGGAATCTTCCGGACGTCCGGTCACCTGTACACACAGCAGTATACGTGGCCCCGTCTGGTGAACTGTCAGGCTCCGGACGTCCGGCCTCCGTCGGACGTCCGGTGCTACCTATGCCACCGGACGTCCGGTAATGACCGGATGTCCGACACATGCTGTACGTTTTTCTGTACAACGGTCACCTCTCTCCTCTGTGACTATATATAGTCCTTTCTTCCACAAGAGAGGTTGACCACTCACTTTGAGCTTACTCAAGAACACATTCACACTCTCTCTCACCTTGATACACCAAATCTTAGATCCCAAAAGGATTTGAAGACATTTGTGAGAAGTTGTCCAATCAAGTGATAGATCCACTCCCTCCTCTTCTTTGCACCAAAGGAATTTGTGATTTGAGCAAGTCTTGAGCTTTACTTCATTGTTCTTGTTACTCTTGGAGGTTGGAGACTCCTAGGCGGTAGGAGTCTTTCAGTGAGGAATCAAACTCTGTGATTACCCCCCGGAAAAGTTTGTAAGGGTTTGGAGGCCACCTAAAGGCTTACCACTAGTGGTTGGGAATCGCCTTCGTGGTGATATCTCAAAGAGAGAATAGGGTGAGCCTTCGTGGCGTTGGTGTGCCTTCGTGGTAGCACCCACCTCTCTAAACGGTGACGTAGCTTCCCTCCAAGGAAGTGAACATCGGCATACATCCTCGTCTCTCGAAGTTTCGGTTATTCCTAACCTAAACTTTCTACTTGTGGTTACTTGTTCTTTAAGTTATTACTTATATCTCATTATGTTACTTTACCTACCTACCCGTGTAGCTTGCTTAACTTGTTAAGCATCTTACTTGCAATTGTTAGGCTCACTTTCATATTTAGTACCATTGCCTAAAAATTGCTAAGTAACAATTAAAATTTAGAATTGTACCTATTCACCCCCCTCTAGGTCCATCTCGATCCTTTCACCCTGATTGGAGGTGGCTACAGTGCGCTAGGGCACTGTAGCGTGCTCCAGAGCGCGAACACTGCATGCCATGGCATGCACAAGGTGTCATTGGCGTGTCCTCTTGTGTCCAGTGGTGCTAGGGGATAGTAAACAAAGGCTCGAAGGTCTTGGATGCTCTGGGGAGTCTCTGGAATGAGGAGAGAGGTGAAGGAGAGGGTGAAAACTGCTGTCCAGCAGTGTGAATTGGGGTTTTACCCCCACCAATGATTGAGCTGAGGCCATGGGAATGTTACTGGGGGTAGAAGATGATCAGAATAAGCTGTGGTAAGAATTTGGGGTAAAGAGATAAAGTAAAAGAGGTTCAAACACTTGTTTTGGTAAATGGACAGAAGGTGTTTGATCAGGTTTTGGGGAGGCAAATGACTTCCAATTGGCATGTGACTTAACAGGATCAAATGTCACATATAATTAGGCCCTTACACCAAATTTGAGCTCATTTGGGCAAAGTGGCCAATGTAACTTTGGTGAACCCTAGAAATCAACAAAAATGGTTTCACCATGTTTGAGTTGAGCTATTCATCTCCCCTTGATGCACCACTTGGTGTAGCATCATCATTTGGGGTTATGAACATGCCCACAAAGTTTGAGGCTCCAGGTAAAAAGTTGACAATGTAAAGTTGTTCAAATTTGAATTTGAATAGAAATGGTTTTGGGGCACTTAGATCAAGCTATGATTCTCCAAAACTTGTGCCATTTGGCATGGATGCATGATTACATCATTTTAGCATGTTCACCAAGTTTGAGATCATTTGGACAAGTTTGGCAATGTAAAGTTGCTCAAATTTCAAATATGGACAGAATGGTTTTGAGGGGATTAGAGGATGTTTCCTTGATCTTCAAGGCATGAGGCTTTACAAGATCATCAAATATGTCATATATGACATGATAGAAGGAATTTTTGGAGAATATTTCCTTTGTAAATATTTCAAAAGCTTGAAATATCCAGAAAGGGTTTTGGAAGGATTTGCCCAATATTTTGAACATGACCATGTGCTGAAACTCTTATATATGGACAATATATGTCCTATGAGTCTCCCTGAATTTTGGCAAATATTTTTGAAATAATTAAATAATTTTTCCCTATTAAAGACCATTTTTGGCCTAAAAGAAAATCTTTTAAATAAAATATAAAAAGAACTTTTAAAATTATACTTTTGTGGTTTCTGGAAGTCCTATACCTAATAGGATTCAAATATACTTTTTGAAAGATTTTTCACACCCTAAATAAGGTACTTGCAGTGCAAACCTCAATTCAGGGGTTTTTGGAAAACTAATTTTTAGAAAATACTATTTGGCCAAAATATTTTTATAAGAAAATTCTATACTGGTCTATACACATGGCATGATCATTGGGAAAATGTTTTGGGTCAAGGAGATGAAGTATAAGAGTTGGAGGATTTATTTGATTTTTAGAGCACTAGCAAACAGCAGACAAAAGTCAAATCAATCAAAGTAAAAAACACTCAAAAGTTTTTGCAAATCCACATTTTTAACATGAAAATTAGCTTAAGCAATGTGACATGAAAATCAGGGTGTGACAGACCTACCCCCCTTACAAGAATCTCGTCCCCGAGATTCCCAGACTAGGCGTGGAAAGAAAGGCGGAGTCTTGGATACGGGGTAGTCTTCACTTCTTCTTGTTGGTTCCGCTTCCGAGCGGTGCTCCTTGGAATCCTGAAGTGCTTGATGGTATGGCTTCTTGCTTGATGCCTTCCTTGATGGAGGTTGCTGAGGGGTCTCTTGCATAGGTTAGGTTGGGTTAGCTGTCAAAGGCTCGGTGATCGATGTCCTTGCGGGCATCGGGCTAGCTAGGAGGTAAGAAGTACTTCCAGAGTGGGGGCTCGTGGAAGATTTGATGCACGGAGAGTATCTCAGGTGGTAGATCTAGCTGGGGAGCCGTCTACCACATGACTTGCAGTGATCTCAAAGGGTCCAATGAACCTTGGTGCGGGCTTCCCCTTGACGTGGAAACGCTTGGTTCCCTTCAGAGGAGTTACCCGCAGGTACACGTGGTCCCTGATATGGAAACTCATGTCCCGATGGTGAGTGTCAGCATAGCTCTTTTGCCTTGACTTGGCTGCCTCCAAATGTTCTCTGACTAGTTGGACTTGCTCTTCCACTGCGCGGAGAATATCCGGTCCAAAGACTAGCCCTTCTCCAGTCTCTGACCAGTTGAGGGGTGTGCGACATCTGCGTCCGTACAACACCTCAAATGGTGCCATCAGAAGGCTCGACTGGTAACTATTGTTATAGGAGAACTCGGCAAAAAGGGAGACAACCCTCCCACTTGGCTCCATATGCCAAGACACAGGCTCGGAGTCATGACTTCGAGAATCTGATTGACTCGCTCAGTCTGACCTCCGGTCTGTGGGTGGAAAGCCGTGCTGAAAGATACTTGGTTCCCGAGGCTTCTTGGAACTTCTTACAGAACCTTGAGGTGAACTGGGTTCCTTGATCTGACACAATATCCTTGGGAACGCCGTGAAGACTTACGATTCGGTCGATGTAGAGAGCTGCCAGCCGGTTGCCATCATAAGGGGTCTTGCCAGGAATGAAATGGACCACCTTGGTCAAATGATCGTTTATGACCCAAATAGAGTCATGTCCTCTATCCGACCTTGGTAATCCAGTGACGAAGTCCATTCCGACTTTATCCCACTTCCACTCAGGAACCTTGAGTGGTTGAAGCAATCCAGCGGGTCGCCGATATTCAGCTTGACCCTTTGGCACACATCACACTCTGCAACATAGGTTGCAATCTCTCTTTTTATCCTGTGCCACCAGAATCGTGCCTTCAAGTCTTGATACATCTTGGTGTGAGCGTTCCTTCGACACGGAAATGCTCGGTTCCTTTGAGAGGAGTGGTTTGCAGATACGCCCGGTCTTCAACGCGGAAGTTTTCTTCTTGATGACGGTGGATGGTGTAGATCTTCCTTCTTGACAGGGCGGTCTCCAAATGTCTTCTATCCAGTTGTCCGTCTCTTCTTTGTCTTCGGGCAGACAAGTAGGCCATCAAATAATGATGTTACCCAACTTGTCCAATTAATCCATGAGGTCTAAGGGGTACGCAAGGTAAGCTGAGGTATTGGTGGTGGTCTCGGTTGAGTATTGCAGAGGCCTTCCTGACTTAGAGCGAAGGCCCGTGGTCAGAATCTGACCAGGTTGTGGCTCGGTGGGGCTTAAGGGTTTCAAGGATTCTAGTGAGTGAGTGAACTTATATCATCTTATCCTTAAGCACAGTTTCTGAGATGCTAATAGCTCTATCTAGTACTCCGAACGAAAAAGCAGCCTCTCGCATAGACCAACTTCAATCACCACTCATGCCATACCTATCCTCATGACTCTCAAGAGACAGTCTAACAAAACTATACTGTCTATGATCCCCAATCTATATGTATGCCTACCTCTAAAATCCAAAGGTAGATCATACATGTTGCTGAGCTTAAATTAAACTCCACAATCCAAGCACTCAACCTATTCTTGCAAGGCTCAAGATAATGCATCTCTATTCTAAGGAAACACGTCATATGCCACTCCAAGATTTGTTTCCTTCCTATAGATCAACTCCAACAAATAATCCAATCTCCTAGGTTATCGTCCACCGAGAAGCATGGTATCATGATCAAGATCATCGGTCTAAATCCAATTCACTCCGAACCATGCAGACATATCCAGCATTATACCGACCAGAATCACCTACATAAATCCAAATCTCATGTCTAACGGGTACTCATGCATGCTTCCCCAAAGTCATGATCCCACCAATATGAAATCCTCACAATCCATTAAGGTCTGAGATAATTCCTCGAAGTCACTGATATAAACCACCAAGTCATCTGTCCAATATCCTTGAACTGATCTATCTATGGCATCGTCAGTTCTTGTGCTATATTAGGATGAGAATGTGCTCACTCTCTGTGTCCACTAGCTCCTTTACGAACCCAGTGTTGTGCAAGATTGCAAAGGCTTAACAGGTTCTCTCGCTTTACCATGGGTTAAGCACGTGGTTAAGGATTCGTGCTGGAGTGTCTCGTGAAGTCTCAAAGGGTCTAGGAATGGGGTTACTGGTCTGAAGGGTTAAACATAACTCTACGGGGTTGCACTTGGCCACGAAGGTTGTAGCAGAAGTCTTCAGTGCCAGTTGGCTGCCGAGGTAGAATCCTTGGTGCATCTTGTCTTGCGGGTCTTCAGTTGGGGAGAGAGAGAATAGAGGGAAGAAGCAGCGTAGAGGAGGGAAATGCCTAAAGGGGGTTCCATAGTGCAGGTGCAACAAACAGGTGCAAAGAGGCCGAAACAAAAGAAACAAGGCAAGGAAGGTGATATAGCCATGCACTTGTTGCCTAGGGCAAAAGTGCGACTTATATCAAAACACAAACAAATAAAGGCAAACAACACACAATCATGGTTCTATTCGAACCATCATATGGACTCGACTGCGCATAGGGGGTACACGACTCATCCTACCCTAGGGGTTCTCGGACTCAGTGTCGTGACTTGTGCCTCGTGCAGTCTTCTGGGCTTCCTCAGGTGTTGCTATGTCCCTTATAGTTGCTCGAGGAACGATCCGGGTTGAGCCTGAAGAATCTTCAACAACTTCTCGCCTGATGAGGTGAGGTGGTGAAGGTGCCTCCTTGTAGCTGGTGTTGCATTGGTCTTCTCTTGTCTCTTTAATCATGACGATCCCTTGTGCCTTCTGGGGCGTCGAGGGTACCAGGTAGGCAATCCATATGCAATGACAAATACAAGGCATAATAGAGATCCAACATGTCGGTTTCGTTGATGAAAACATCGACACCAAGAGCGGGGGACGAAGAGAACCGTTTTCCTGCTCACCATAGTGAGGCGGACCAAATGGCAAGGTTCTCATCCACCGGTGGTTGCCGATACAACAACGGTAGTGACATGATCACTCTATTAGCGATGCATATCATGACTTTGCATAACCTATTCCCTGGTCATCATAGGCCAACGTTGCATCTTCTTGGGGCACTGCCAAGGGTATCACCATCTTCTGGGTCTTCATGTCCTCATCCATCGAGGATGTAATTTCTGTTGGTATCGTCTTGTCATGGTGTCACCAATCTTGTGTGCAAAAGTGGTGGGTGAGTGTTTGGCAAGTTGCACTCCACGAGGATTACAGAAAATCCAGTGGTCTCGGGCATAAGGGTTCTAGCGACCAAGGTTTTGAAGGGGAAGAGATCAAGTATAGCCTAGTTTTCGAAAAACTGAGAAGGGAAGAGGAGTATAGATAGTTTTGAAAACTACTAATAGTTTTGGAAATAGTTTTACCCTAACTAACGACCATGCTAACTAAGGCTTCCTACAGTCAGGATGGCTCTGATACCAGCTCTGTGGGGACCCCGACTCATAAGTCGTGATCATCGAATGCACGTGTACAGTGATCCCAGAGATCAATGCTCACTGAACACACAGAAGCTGAATAACAAGACTCTTACATCCATACATACCGTATTACACAAATAGGATCGTTAAGGTCGAGTCTTGAGTATATCATCGCAGCGGAAATCTTCAAAGACAACTGGGACCCATGCCATCTGCCTTAACCCTATAGGCATTCTGACTGGGAAGCGTCCTAGCTCGCATACTCGTCACCAAGAAATCTTCATCATAACCTGTTCTCTCCTGCCTGGCCAATAAAATAACCAGTGGCAAGCCAATGAGTACATTGAATGTACTCGCAAGCAACCCAAGTGTGATAACAGAATAATTATGCAAGGCTCTACTGCTAGGTTGGCAGTTTTGCGGAAAGCTAGTTTTTCATATGCAATTATGATCAACATATAACAAGGGAATGCATGTGTCTGTAACAAGTATCAGTAGGTCACAGACATCATTATCGAGAAAGAGTTGTAATCAACTCATGCACAAGCTCATTGTGACTTCCTCACAATCACATCAACAATATCTCTGAATCGTGTTGTTTCCCAGAAACTTGTGGACATAGTCTAAGTAGCACCACCCAACTGTCCTTGACCGCGGACACGGCTATTCGAATAGTTTGACACTCTGCAGAGGTTGCACACTTTACCCACAAGATCCGGGGAACTTCCGTGTCATCCACGACCCGCGATACCTCAAGTACCCGGGGTAAGCACCCGATCACTATCTTTCCCTAGACGACACTAATATGGAGTCCACTCGATTGGTAACAGCCCCGTGCCCCACATTTCACATCTCAAGATCCTTGGAGCCTCGCTCCCATATTCATCACATACCACAAGCACGGGGTACCAACGGTGTGTCCGGTGCCCTGCAAAGACAGTCATGGCCGCCTATCCAAGCACGACCCCGTCCCGAGAGTGACCTCATGTCACCCCCGTCACTAGTAATGCGGGCACCATGCTAGTATCGACCTAGGTAATCAATAATGCCCTTTCCCATATAAGGGTAGAGTGGTTGCGCATGTTTGGTTGGGACGGCAGTCACACATAAATCTAATCCATCTCTGTAAACAACACTTCCGTCAAGCCTCGGCACACTACTTCTTCACCAAGTAGTGCCCTAGCTCCTCATCAACTCCCAGGGGCATCAGTGGCACCCACTGGGTCATTTGCAAGTATGTCAGACCACACTTGTTTCACTCAATGCATAACCCCGACCCATTTTGCGTAGCCAACTACTATAGCATACATCTATCAATTCCCACCCACATAACCCTCATAGGAAGGTAGGGTCATGTTTGATGCAAGTATCAATAGTAAGTAACAAAGGTAGCAACCGAAGTGGTCTCCACCTCAACATGATTTTGATGTATTGATAATAAGGTGCTATGAGACATGCATAAAAAGGTTTCTTGAACATGGTCAAAGGGCTGCTTGCCTTATTCTTCCGAGTCTTCAAACCTTCTGGTCCATCTCCGAGTATTCCGTTTATTTCGTCAACTAACGATGGAAACAATCATAATAAGCAACACAATCAAAGCAAAAATAAAAGTGCTCTAAAAATAGGAGTAGTACTTTTCTAGGATACCTCTGGTCATATGAAAAATAACCAAGGTGGTTTCATAGGCATTGGATCAATGGGTGATTTGGAACATTCCAATATGATGGAATCAAGGGGTTTATGGATTTGAAAGAAGTATACAGAAATATTTTCTTGAATGATGAGCAAAGGCACCCATCAACAAGTCATGATTTTAGAAGCATCTAGGAGTTGGTTTCACTGGATTTGGAATTCAAATGAATTTCCTAGGATTTTGCAAAGCTGATAAATATGAAGAAATGGCTCTATATTTGGTGGGGTACAAAAAGTATTAATAAAAATGTTCCAAAACTAAGTTTGGATATGACAAGCATCTAGGAATTTGAATCACTGCATTTGGATAAAAAATGAGCTCTCTTCCAAAACTAAGTTTGGATATGACAAGCATCTAGGAATTTGAATCACTGCATTTGGATAAAAAATGAGCTCTCTGTGATTTTCTAAAGTTCATCACAGAAAATGGAATATGGGCATTTGATAAATATTTGTGAAAGAAATGTATCTGGAATAATGTGCATGTTGCACCATGTGGTAGAGCATGAATTTATAGACTACCAGAAATTTGAATCATGCCATTTGGAGTTCATTTGAATATTTGTTTTTTTTGAAGTTTACTGGAAACAGAAAATAAAAGGAAAAAAGGGGGTTATACCCTTTTACTGCGTGCCGGGCGAGGGATAGATGATGGGCCGGCCTAGCTGCACGGCCGCGAGCGCACAGGTGCTACGTCGATAGCGCCCTCCAGGAAGTACGTCTCCGCTTGCTAGAAACGGTCTTCATGGAATACGTTTCCACTTAAACAGTGGGGCCAGGCCATTGGGTCACTTACATCCAGGGCCCATCGGGCTCTCTCCCTCTCTCATGTCCCCTTCTTCTTCCTCCCGACGGAAGACAGAGGAGGGCGCCGGCCTTGCTCGCCGCCGGCGCTGCTCAGCCTGCCGGCGTCGACCTGCGGTGGGGACAGAGCCGCGGGGCCTAGCCGCATCCGCATGAGGGGTTGCAGGGAGGCGCGGCGTGCTCCTTGCATCCGTGGAGACCGACGGGTTCGGCGCTCGGTGGACTCCCGTGCTGGCGACTACGGCCATCCCCGACGACGTCCGGCGTACCGGCGGATTCGTGAGGCCGAGCCGCGCCCATCTATGGCCCCCACGCAGGCTAGGGAGGTCCAGGGTGATGGTGACCCTGACGCCGGCGGACGAGGCGTCGGGGGAAGATGGTTGCGGCGCCACACGGCACCAGAGCAGGAGATAGAGAGTGGGGGAGCTCCGCCGGTCTGGTGCGGTTCTCCTGGTGGCCAAGGAAGAGGAGGAGAGGCTCTGGTTCATCAGTGCCGGGCAGAGGCCGACGGCGACCATGGTGGCCATGGCGAGGGAAAGAGAGCACTAGGGGAAGAGGGGGCATGTCTAGGAGATGCACGGGAGAGGGGAGGGTCCAGAAGAGGCAAAGGGCGCTCGGGGGGAGGCTTTATATAAGCGCAGCCGCGGTGCACCTTGAGCTTCGTCCATGGACGTGCTCGGGCAAGCTCGTGGAGAGAGGAGGAGGGCCAGGGAGGATAAGGCCGACCGTCCTGCAGGTCGCGGACGTCGAGGTGACCTCGGGGGACACGAGGGGGAGGCCCAAGGCTGTCGGACGCCCCTGATTGGAGGTGGCTACAGTGCGCCAGGGCACTGTAGCGTGCTCCAGAGCGCGAACCCTGCATGCCATGGCATGCACAAGGTGTCATTGGTGTGTCCTCTTGTGTCCAGCGGTGCTAGGGGATAGTAAACAAAGGCGTGAAGGTCTTGGATGCTCTGGGGAGCCTCTGGAATGAGGAGAGAGGTGAAGGAGAGGGTAAAAACTGCTGTCCAGCAGTGTGAATTGGGGTTTTACCCCCACCAATGATTGAGCTGAGGCCATGGGAATGTTACTGGGGGTAGAAGATGATCAGAATAAGCTGTGGTAAGAATTTGGGGTAAAGAGATAAAGTAAAAGAGGTTCAAACACTGGTTTTGGTAAATGGACAGAAGGTGTTTGATCAGGTTTTGGGGAGGCAAATGACTTCCAATTGGCATGGGACTTAACAGGATCAAATGTCACATATAATTAGGCCCTTACACCAAATTTGAGCTCATTTGAGCAAAGTGGCCAATGTAACTTTGGTGAACCCTAGAAATCAACAGAAATGGTTTCACCATGTTTGAGTTGAGCTATTCATCTTCCCTTGATGCACCACTTGGTGTAGCATCATCATTTGGGGTTATGAACATGCCCACAAAGTTTGAGGCTCCAGGTAAAAAGTTGACAATGTAAAGTTGTTCAAATTTGAATTTGAACAGAAATGGTTTTGGGGCACTTAGACCAAGCTATGATTCTCCAAAACTTGTGCCATTTGGCATGGATGCATGATTACATCATTTTAGCATGTTCACCAAGTTTGAGAGCATTTGGACAAGTTTGGCAATGTAAAGTTGCTCAAACTTCAAATATGGACATAATGGTTTTGAGGGGATTAGAGGATGTTTCCTAGATCTTCAAGGCATGAGGCTTTACGAGATCATCAAATATGTCATATATGACATGATATAAGGAATTTTTGGAGAATATTTCCTTTGTAAATATTTCAAAAGCTTGAAATATCCAGAAAGGGTTTTGGAAGGATTTGCCCAATATTTTGAACATGACCATGTGCTGAAACTCTTATATATGGACAATATATGTCCTATGAGTCTCCCTGAATTTTGGCAAATATTTTTGAAATAATTAAATAATTTTTCCCTATTAAAGACCATTTCTGGCCTAAAAGAAAATCTTTTAAATAAAATATAAAAATAACTTTTAAAATTATACTTTTGTGGTTTCTGGAAGTCCTATACCTAATAGGATTCAAATATACTTTTTGAAAGATTTTTCACACCCTAAATAAGGTACTTGCAGTGCAAACCTCAATTCAGGGGTTTTTGGAAAACTAATTTTTAGAAAATACTATTTGGCCAAAATATTTTTATAAGAAAATTCTATACTGGTCTATACACATGGCATGATCATTGGGAAAATGTTTTGGGTCAAGGAGATGAAGTATAAGATTTGGAGGATTTATTTGATTTTTAGAGCACTAGCAAACATGAGACAAAAGTCAAATCAATCAAAGTCAAAAACACACAAAAGTTTTTGCAAATCCACATTTTTAACATGAAAATTAGCTTAAGCAATGTGACATGAAAATCAGGGTGTGACATGATGCGGTGATGCTCTTGTGCTACATCGTTCTGCTGAAGCCCTTTTGCTGATTACATTACATAGATGAACCAAACATGTTTTTGTTTTACCCTATTTTCTTTACATTACTAGTGTGAAGTGATACCGATTACATTTACATTTACAATGCAGAACCAAACACCTCCTAGAGTTTTAATTGCCTACACTTCTAGCTAGTTAGGGCATCTCTAATAAACGACGTTAATTTGGAGATGTAAAAGTAGGTGTTGTATAATTTACATAAAAAAAAGTGTTTTTTACATATTAAAAAGAACAACTCCAACAGATGATGTAAAACGGTGATATAAATGGGCAACTCCAATAGGTGATGTAAACTGATGATGCAAAATCGACCGGCCACCGCGTGGCCGTTGTAGCTGTTGTTCAGCTGATGTGCAACCGATGTTCATCATCCCCACAAATTCAAATAAAACATCCGATAATCAAATAAAAATTACACATGTCCACAATATCAAATCATTACATAGTTCATTAAATCCACAACATCAAATGCATCACACATAGAAGGTGTTTGGATTAGAGATTGGTAACATAAATGGTAAGGGAATTAGATCACGCTGGTAACAGGGATGTAATGGAAAAAACTATGTTTTGTTTGGTTCATGCATGTAAAGGAATCGATTTACGATGTGTCCTTCGGAGTCGTCATGGCCGGTGGCTGAAAAGAAGGAGAGCGGACAAGGGATGGCTTTGAGAGCAGACAAGGAGGAGGATGGAGGACCTAGGAAAGAAGGAGGAATGACGGAGCTTGTGCCTTGTAGCGAACGCTCCGGCAACGAGGGCGGCGGCGACGCTGGATGATGAGGATAGAGGGGAGACGGAGAGGGGGCTTGAAGGGATCCGGAAGGCGCCAGCACCGGCGCCGAAGTCGAAGGGTATCAGCGAGTCGAGGAAGAGCGGGTCGTGGGGGGGGGGGTCGAGAGATGCGGTAACGCCACCGTTTACGAGGGTGGGTGGGTGGTATTGGTCTAAAGCTGGCCTGCACTCGTTTACGGAGGCAACCAATTACATCGTGCAGATAACAAACACATGTAACGTTTTTTGTTTACCCTGTAAACAGGTAACGAACGTTTCTCGCTGAAACAAACACCTCCATACAACATAGTTTTGCACAATACAGAAACAAATAAATGAAACTAGGCGGTTCTATCGTCATGATATTTCCATGACACCTCCATCAAATCCTTCTGAAGTTGATCATGTGAATTGGAGTTTCTAATTTCATTATACACCTTCATGAAGCGTTTGATTCGCTCCTCTCTTCTCATGGGCATAACGCGTATGCCCATCAAGTGATAGAAGGTGTAATCTAAACCCTGTCCACACTCATTCTCAGTGATCATGTTATGCATGATCATGCAAGCAGTCATGATATACCAAAGGACTTTTTATCCCAAAATCTAGATGGTCCTCGCATAATAGCAAATTGGGATTGCAAAATCCCAAAAGCCCTCTCAACATGTTTCCTAGCCGTCGCTTGTGCATTGTGAAAGATGAGTTCTTTCTTACCTTGGGGTTTTGAAATTGGCTTGACAAAAGTACTCCACCTAGGGTAGATGCCACCCGCAAGATAGTACCTGTAGTTATTTGTGCGACCATTTGCTTCAAAGGTCACAAGTGGCGCTTCTCCATTGGGTAACTTGGCAAAAAGAGGTGACGGGTCGAGCACATTTATGTCATTGCAAGATCCATGCATGCCAAAATGTGACGACCGGATAATTAGGCTACAGTAATCCCACATTAATGATGCCATGTCACCACAATTACTCTTGTTAATCTTGTGTTAGTTAAAAACAGATTCAAATTCCAATTTGAATTTAAGTCAAACAATAAAAGTTTCCAAACATCAAAACTAAAATGCTCTAAACGTGTGAAATAAATCCTAAATAATTGTGGTGGTGAAACCACACATTTATAAAAATGTTTAAATGCTCTATAGTAAATAAAACATCAGTGAAACTATTATTTAAATGATTTTTAAATATTAAGCAATATCAAAACTATTTTTATTTCAGTGTTAAATTGTTTGTGGCAGTGGCTTTAGTTTGAACATTAATTAAGGTGCCACTTTAGTATTTTTATTAAATAAACAAAGCAGCTAAGGAGTAATAAGAAAATGAGAAAAGAGAAAGTAAAAATAAAACAAAACAAGAAAATAAACAACCCTCCCCCCTCGCTGGGCTTTGGCCCAGCTAGCCACTAGGCCAGGCAGGCCGGCCCACCTGGCCTCCCATAACCCACCCCACACTCTTGGGTCCTAACCCTAACCACCCCACGTTCCCCCACTCCCCCTTCTCTCCCGATCCCATCTGGATCGGGGCTGCATAGCCCGACGACGCCACCGCACCCCGACGCTCGCCGTCGTCACCGGACCTCCCCCGCCTCTACATCATCGGCGTTGCCTCCCCACCGGGCTGCCCCATCATCGCCTCCTCCCCGCCGGTCCTCACCGAGCCTCGCCACACATCGTCTCGCCACCGCACGTGAGCACGCGCCCCTTAGCTCTCCTCGTCTCTCCCAGTCACCACATGCCCGCGCGCATGCTCGCCACGTCGGACATGCGCCCCACCGTCCATCTCTGCTCGTTGCTGCTGCCGTGCGTGCCCGCGCCCCACGTCTGGAGCTTTCCCCGCCCGCGCTGAACCACGGCCAGTCTGAGCCCTAAGCCGCTCACTGGCCACCATGCACCCGCGCCTCGGCGCGA
This sequence comes from Secale cereale, assembly GCA_902687465.1. Taxonomy (NCBI): domain Eukaryota; kingdom Viridiplantae; phylum Streptophyta; class Magnoliopsida; order Poales; family Poaceae; genus Secale; species Secale cereale. The sequence continues at coordinate 749,780,191 of LR738711.1, read as the reverse complement.
CCCCGTGCTACTTCTCGAGCTTGCGTTGTATTCCCTCGAAGAGGAAAGGGAGATGCATCACCGTAGCGTAAGTATTTCCCTCGGTTTTTGAGAACCAAGGTATCAATCCAGTAGGAGACCACGCGCGAGTCCCTCGCACATGCACAAACAAATAAGAACTTCGCAGCCAACGCGATAAGGGGTTGTCAATTCCTTTACGGTCACTTACAAAAGTGAGATCTGATAGAGATGATAGTTTATATTTTGGTATTTTTGATTTATAAGAACAACAAATGAAAGCAATAAAAGTAAAGCAGATGTAGATTGATATGTTGAGAATAGACCCGGGGGCCATAGTGTTCTCTAGTGGCTTCTCTCATGATAGCGATATTCTACGGCAGGTAAACAAATTACTGTCAAGCAATTGATAGAAAAGCGAATAACTATGAGACTTTCTAGGCATGATCATTGTATATAGGCATCACGTCCGAGACAAGTAGACCGACTCCTGCATGCATCTACTACTATTACTCCACACATCGACCGCTATCCAGCATGCATCTAGTGTATTGAGTTCATAAGAACAGAGTAACGCCTTAAGAAAGATGACATGGTGTAGAGGGATAAAATCAAGCAATATGATATAAACCCCATCTTTTTATCCTCGACGGCAACAATAGAATCCATGCCTTGCTGCCTCTACTGTCACTGGGAAAGGACACCGCAAGATTGAACCCAAAGCCAAGCACTTCTCCCATTGCAAGAACTATAGATCTAGTAGGCCAAACCAAACCAATAATTCGAAGAGACTTGCAAGGATATTATGAGCACACAAAAAAAGTTCAGAGAAGAACCAAATATCTTTCATAGATAATCTTGATCATAAATCCACAATTCATCGCATCTCGACAAACACACCGCAAAAAGAGATTACATCGAATAGATCTCCTCGAAGACCGAGGATAACTTTGTATTGAGATCCAGAGAGAGAGAGAAGAAGCCATCTAGATACTAGCTATGGACCCGAAGGTCTGTGGTAAACTACTCACAACTCATGGTGAGGGCGATGATGATGATGATGATGATGAACTCCGTGATGGATCCCCCTCCGGTGGAGCTCCGGAACAGGCTCCAAGATGGGATATCATGGGAATAGAAGGTTGCGGCGGTGGAATTAGGGTTTTCTCTCTGTTGTCGAAGGTTTCGGGGTATGTAGACTTATATAGGAGGAAGGAGGACACCAGGGGGTGCTCGGGGGGCCCACGAGGCAGGGGGGCGCACCCCCACCCCCGTGGATGCCCCGAGGCTCCCCTGACGTGGTTCTCAAGTCCCTCGTGCGTGATTTTCTCCAAAAATATCTGTTGCGAAGCTTTCATTCCGTTTGGACTCCGTTTGATATTCTTTTTCTGCAAAACCCTGAAACAGGCAAAAAACAGCAATCTGGACAGGGCCTTTGGGTTAGTAGGTTAGTCCCAAAAATGATATAAATGTGAATGATAAAGCCCATTAAACATCCAAGACTTCATAAATAATAGCATGGAACAATCAAAAATTATAGATACGTTGGAGACGTATCAAGCATCCCAAGCTTAATTCTTGCTCGTCCTCGAGTAGGTAAATGATAAAGAAAGAATTTTTTGATGTGGAATGCTAACCAATATAGTTTTTAAATGTAATTCTCTTAATTGTGGCATGAATGTTTAGATCTAAAAGATTCAAGATAAAAGTCTATATTGACATAAGAAATAACAATACTTTAAGCATACTAACAAAGCAATCACGTCTTCTCAAAATACTATGGCTAAAGAAAGTTATCCCTATAAAATCATATAGTTTGGCTATGCTCCCTCGTTATCACACAAAATATTCATATCATGCACAACCCCGATTTTAGCCAAGCACTTATTTTCATACTCTATTCTTTCAAACCTTTCAACTTTGACGCAATAGATGAGCGTGAGCCATGGACATAGCACTATGGGTGGAATAGAGGTGGTTGTGGAGAAGACAAAAAGAAGGGAGATAGTCTCACATCGACTAGGCGTATCAACGGGCTATGGAGATGCCCATTAATAGATATCAACGTGAGTGAGTAGGGATTGCCATGCAACGGATGCACTAGAGCTAAATATGAATGAAAGCTCAACAAAAAGAAACTAGTGGGGGTGCATCCAACTTGCTTGCTCACGAAGACCTAGGGCATTTGAGGAAGTCCATCGTTGGAATATACAAGCCAAGTTCTATAATGAAAAATTCCCACTAGTATATGAAAGTGACTAAGCATGAGACTCTCTACAATGAAGAACATGGTGCTACTTTGAAGCACAAGTGTGGAAAAAAGATAGTAGCAATTTTCCCTTTTTTCCTTTTTTGGGGCCTTTCTTTTTTTCTTTGACATTTCTCTTTTATTTGCGGAGGGGCTTTATAGATTCAGCCTTTCCTCTCATGGTACAATGCTCTAATAATGATGATCATCACACTTTCATTTCAACTTGATCATTACAACTCGATACTACAACAAAATATGACTCTATATGAATGCCTCCGGCGGTGTACCGGTATGTGCAATGAAACAAGAGTGACATGTATGAAAGGTTATGCATGGTGGCTTTGCCACAAATACTATGTCAACTACATGATCATGCATGGCAATATGACAATATGATGCGTGTTATATGAACGGAACGGTGGAAAGTTGCATGGCAATATATCTCGGAATGGCTATGGAAATGCCATGATAGGTAGGTATGGTGGCTGTTTTGAGGAATAATATGGTGGTTGTTTTGAGGAAGGATATATAGTGGGTTCATGGCACCGGCGAAAGTTGCGCAATACAAGAGAGGCTAGGAATGGTGGAATGGTGAGAGTGCGTATAATCCATGGACTCAACATTAGTCATAAGAACTCATATACTTATTGCAAAAATCTACGAGTCATCAAAGCAAAGCAATCAACGCATGCTCCTAGGGGGGAGGTTGGTAGGAGTTAACCATCGCGCGCCCCTGACCTCCACACAAAGGTTGACACTGTACAAATACCTCATGCTCTAACTTCGTCACATAGCGGTTCACCATACGTGCATGGTACGGGAATCACTAACCTTAACACAAGTATTTCTCAATTTCATAATAACTCCACTAGCATGACTCTAATATCACTATCTTCATATCTCAAAACAATTATCAAGAATCCAACATCTCATCATATTCAATGCACTTAGTGTGAATTTTTTTACTACATTGACATTGGATGTTTATCATGTGAAGACTAGTTTTTTAGCCTAAACACATTACCATGTTGTTTTAATAGACTCTCAAATAGATATAAGTGAAGCATGAGAGTTCAACAATTTCTAGGCCATTTTTAACTCTATCAAATAGGTGTGTCCAGAAAGGATGATTCTGGCAAACTAACAAGCAAAGACTCACATTATACAAGACGCTCCAAGCAAAACACATATCATGTGGCGAATAAAAATATAGCTCCAAGTATAGTTACCGATGGATGAAGACGAAAGAAGGGATGCCTTCCCGGGGCATCCCCAAGCTTAGGCTTTTGATTATCCTTGAATTCCTTGGGGTGCCATGGGCATCCCCAAGCTTAGGCCTTTCCTACTCTTTGTTCCATAGTCCATCAAAGCAATACTCAAATCATGAAAACTTCACAACACAAAACTTAGACAAAAACTCTCGTGAGCTCCATTAGTATAATAAAACAAATCACTACTCAAAGGTACTGCAATGAATTCATTCTTTGTTTATATTGGTGTTAAACCTACTGTATTACAACTTCTCTATGATTCATACTTCCCAATACTACTCATAGATGCATTAAAATAAGCAAACAACACACGAAAAACAGAATCTATCAAAAACAGAACAGTCTGTAGGAATCTGCAAGTTTCGCCTACTTCTGGAACCCCAAAAAATTCAAACTAAATTGCTAATTTTGAGGAATTTTTTTAGTAATCATCTGCAAAAAGAATCAACTAAATAGCACGCACCAGTAAAATCTGACGACCACTTTAGCGAGCGCTAACATTTCTGTTTTTCACATCAAGATCACATAAAGTTCACACAAGTCTTCCCAAAGGTTCTACTTGGCACAAACACTAAACAAAACTTGAAACCACATCTAATAAGAGGCTAGATGCAATATTTATTCCCTAACAGCAACAAAAAATAATATATAATTGGATTGCCTCCCAACAAGCGCTATCGTTTTACGCCCCTAGCTAGGCACGATACAAGATAAATCTAGAGAATGCCATAATGATACGATATGTCACGAAAGCTCATCTCATATTCCCTACATTCAGCAGCAAGCTTCCTTTGTGGCAAGCAAAAGTAAACAAAATGGCTAAAATTAATGGGACAAAAGTCCCCTACATCAATAGCGGGTAAAGCAACGGCACAAGTAAAGAAGTCTTGAAGAACTCCTTTTCCAATAATATTACCACTACCAACCCGGAATTTCTTAATATGTAAAGTGGTAGCTTCATCCGGGGGGTCAACATAGACATTGCCCTCGACATTACTACCCTTCTCGATAGGATCGTCCCCCATCTCAGACATTAGGGCAAACAGGCAAGCAAACAAGAAACAAGCGAACGATAAACACACAGCGGAAGAAGGGCAAATAAAACGGCAAGGGTGAAGTGGGGGAGAGGAAAACGAGAGGTAAATAAATGTAATGCGAAGGATAAGGGTTTGTGATAGGTACTTGGTATATGACTTTTGCATAAGCCTCCCGTGCAACTGCGCCAGAAATTCTTCTGTCTACTTCTCGAGCTTGCGTTGTATTCCCTCGAAGAGGAAAGGGAGATGCAGCACAGTAGCGTAAGTATTTCCCTCAGTTTTTGGGAACCAAGGTATCAATCCGGTAGGAGACCACGTGCGAGTCCCTCGCACCTGCACAAACAAATAAGAACTTCGCAACCAACGCGATAAGGGGTTGTCAATCCCTTTACGATCACTTACGAAAGTGAGATCTGATAGAGATGATAGTTTATATTTTTGGTATTTTTTATTTATAAGAACAGCAAATAAAAGCGATAAAAGTAAAGTAGATGTAGATTGATATGTTGAGAATAAACCCGGGGGCCATAGTGTTCTCTAGTGGCTTCTCTCATGATAGCGATATTCTACAGCGGGTAAACAAATTACTGTCAAGCAATTGATAGAAAAGAGAATAATTATGAGACTATCTAGGCATGATCATTGTATATAGGCATCACGTCCGAGACAAGTTGACCGACTCCTGCCTGCATCTACTACTATGACTCCACACATCGACCGCTATCCAGCATGCATCTAGTGTATTGAGTTCATAAGAACAGAGTAACACCTTAAGAAAGATGACATGATGTAGAGGGATAAACTCAAGAAATATGATATAAACCCCATCTTTTTATCCTCGATGGCAACAATACAATACGTGCCTTGCTGCCCCTACTGTCACTGGGAAAGGACACCGCAAGATTGAACCCAAAGCCAAGCACTTCTCCCATTGCAAGAACTATAGATCTAGTAGGCCAAACCAAACCAATAATTCAAAGTGACTTGCAAGGATATTATGAGCACACATAAAAAGTTCAAAGAAGAACCAAATATCTTTCATAGATAATCTTGATCATAAACCCACAATTCATCGGATTTTGACAAACACATCGCAAAAAGAGATTACATCAAATAGATCTCCTCGAAGACCGAGGAGAACTTTGTATTGAGATCCAGAGAGAGAGAAGAAGCCATCTAGATACTAGCTATGGACCCCAAACGTCTGTGGTAAACTACTCACAACTCATGGTGAGGGCGATGATGATGATGATGATGATGAAGAACTTCGTGATGGATCCCCCTCCGGTGGAGCTGCGGAACAGGCTCCAAGATGGGATCTCACGGGAACAGAAGGTTGCGGCGGTGGAATTACGGTTTTCTCCATATTGTCCAAGGTTTTGGGGTACGTAGACTTATATAGGAGGAAGGAGGACACGGGG
>LR738711.1:749667173-749774167 GCA_902687465.1 Secale cereale | reverse complement strand
GGCGTGCCTTGGGCAGGGGGCGCGCCCCCACACTCGTGGACGCCCCGAGGCTCCCTTGACGTGGTTCTCCAAAAATATCTCTCGCGAAGGTTTCATTCCGTTTGGACTTCGTTTGATATTCTTTTTCTGCAAAACCTTGAAACAGGCAAAAAACAGCAATCTGGACTGGGCGTTTGAGTTAGTAGGTTAGTCCCAAAAATGATATAAAAGTGAATGATAAAGCCCATTAAACATCCAAGACTTCATAAATAATAGCATGGAACAATAAAAAATTATAGATACATTGGAGACGTATCACCCCGCGCACAACACCGCCGCTGCTATCTCGCGCTCGTCGTCCGGGCACTTCGGTACCCGCTGTCCTCCTGCCGGAGCCGCCTGCTCCCGTGCCCTTCTCGCCTGCTGATGTCGCCCGTTCCGCCTTGCTGCTGCTTGCGCTCTGAAGCCGCCTTTGCCCGCTCCGCCTTGCTGCTGCGTGTGCTCTGAAGCCGCCATCGCCCTTCGCCCACGCCCATGGCCGCCTTCGCCCGAGCACTCCCTGGACGCCCCACCCCGCCCAGCCTCCCTGGCTAGGGCTACCAGGAGCCGCCCACCCTCTGACCCGCTCATCTGCAGTGGCGGTGCTGCCGCCCGTGTAGCCCTGCCGCGCCGCCGCCCGCCTGTGCCGCACTGCCTGCTCCGCGCCGCGGCTGCTGCCCCCACTGCTCCGTTCGTGCCTTAGCCCTCACACGCCCGCGTCGCCACCGCCCTGCTCGCCGGCTCGGCCATTCGGGTGATGCCGCACCCGGCGCTCGCGCCCATCGGGTGCCAACGGCCACGCGCGCTAGTTCCGCCCGATTGGCCCTTGGGCCAATGACCTATCGCAGTGCTCCCAATTTAAAAATTAATACAAAATAATCCGTAACTCGGATGAAAGTACTTTGTACATGAAAGTTGCTTAAAATGACGAGATGAATCTGAATACGCAGTCCATTAGTCCGCAACACGTCCCTAGCATAGCGAACATGCAACCTTCTCCCTCCGGTCCATTTGTCCGAAGATGCCTAACACCGGGAATACTTTCCCGGATGTTATCCCTCTTCGTCTGAATCACCGAGCACTGCGATAGGTCACCCCTAACACCGCGTATTGCCATGTTATGCTTTGAGGTGCTTTGATTGCTCTATTATTTTTTGTGTTCCCCCTCCGTTACTTCTTTCCGGTAGACCCCGAGACTGCCGACGACGCCCAATTCGACTACGGTGTTGACGAACCCTCCTTGCCAGAGCAACCAGGCAAGCCCCCCCTTGATCAACCTAGTATCACCTATTCCTCTCTCTACTTCTTGCATTAGAGTAGTGTAGCATGTTACAGCCCTCGATTAATCCTATTCTGCTGCATAGCATGTCATTGTTGCTACAACTGTTGATACCTTTACCTGCACTCGTGAATGCTTAGTATAGGATACTAGTATTACATCAGTGCCCTAAATTCTTGTCCGTCTGTCATGCTATACTATCGAGCCGTGATCACTACAGGTGGTGATCACGGGTATATACTTACATACTATACATGATACATTATGTGACTAAAGTTGGGTCGGCTCGTAGAGTACCAGCAAGTGATTCACAGATTGGGGGCTGAAAGGACAGGTGGCTCCATCCAGGTAGCGGTGGGCCTGGGTTTCCGACGGCCCCCGAGTGGATCTTTGTGGCGGAGCGAAAGGTCAGGTTGAGACACCGACGAGAGAGGTGGCCTAGCCATGGTCGTTGTCCTCGGTTATTTCATAATAACACGCTTAATGAGTTTGGATATTTAATCTGAGTCTAGCCAATGGCCTATATGCACTAACCAGCTACGTGGGAATAGATATGGGCTCTCGACATCGTGGTATCAGCCGGAGCCTTATTGACATCAGCGACTTAGCAGTGCGCGCCGGGTTGGACCGCGTAACGTAACTTCCTTTGTCATGGAGCTTGCTAGGTCTGCTCACCGGCCGTGTACGCAACGCGCAGGTGTGCAATGGGCGATGGGCCCAAACCTCTGCGCGCTTAGGATTTAGACCGGCGTGCTGACCTCTCTGTTGTGCTTAGGTAGGGATTGACGTGTTGATCTTCCGAGACCGGGCATGACCCAGTAAAGTGTGTCCGGCCATAGGGGATCGAGCGTGCTGGGTAATGTGGTGCACCCCTGCAGGGAAGTTAATCTATTCGAATAGTTGTGTCCCTCGGTAAAAAGACGACCTGGAGTTGTACTCCGACCTCATGACAACTAGAACCGGATACTTAATAAAACACACCCTTTCATGTGCCAGATACAACCTGGTGATCGCTTTCCCATAGGGTGATGAGGGGAGGATCGCCGGGTAGGATTATGCTATACGATGTTACTTGGTGAACTTTCCAGCTACTCAAGGTGGAGGCTGCCAGAAGCATTGATACTTGTTACTATTCCATCTACTCTCTTCTACTACTGCAAGATGGAGGCTGCCAGAAGCATTGATACCTGTTAAAAATAAAACAAAACGAGAAAATAAACAACCCCCCCCCCCTCGCTGGGCCTCGGCCCAGCTGGCCACTGGGCAAGCCTGGCCGGCCCACCTGGCCTCCCATAACCCACCCCCACGCTCCTAGGTCCTAACCCTAACCACCACACGTTCCCCCACTCCCCCTTCTCTCCCAATCCCACCTGGATCGAGGCGGCAGATCCCGACGACGCCACCGCGCCTCGACGCTCGCCGTCATCGCCGGACCTCCCCCGCCTCTACCTCACCGGCGCTGCCTCCCCATCGGGCTGCTCCATCATCACCTCCTCCCCGCCGGTCCTCACCAACCCTCACCGCACGTCGTCTCGGCACCGCACGTGAGCATGCGCCCCTCAGCTCTCCACGTCTCTCCCGGTCACCACATGCCTGCGCGCACGCTTGCCGCATCGGACGCGCGCCCCGCCGTCCGTCTCTGCTCGTTGCTGCTGCCGTGCGTGCCCACGCCCCGCATCTCGATATTTCCCCGCCCGTGCTGACCCACGGCCAGGCCGAGCCCTAAGCCGCTCGCTGACCACCGTGCACCCGCGCCTCTGCGCGATCCCGCGCACAACACCGTCGCTGCCATCTCACGCTCATCGTCCGGGCGCTCCGATCCCCGCATCCCTCCCACCGGAGCCGCCCGCTCCCGTGCCCTTCTCGCCTGCTGTTGTCGCCCACTCTGCCTTGCTGCTCCTTGCGCTCTGAAGCCGTTGTCGCCCGCTCCACCTTGCTGTTGCGTGTGCTCTGAAGCCGCCATCACCCTCCGCCCACGCCCATGGCTGCCTTCGCCCGAGCGCTCCCCTGCACGCCCCATACCGCGCAGCCTCCCTGGCCGCGGCTCCTCGGAGCTGCCCACACCTTCACGCCCCCCCTTTGACCCGCTCGTCTGTAGCGGCGGCGACGCCACCCATGTAGCCCTGCCGCGTCGCCGCCCGCCTAGAGTCGCCGCCCGCCTGCTCCGTGCCGCGGCTGCCGTCCCGCACTCCTCCGCTCGTGTCTCTCCCCTCGCACGCCCGCGTCGCCGCCCTGCTCGACCGCGCGGCCGTACGGGCGACGCCGCACCCGGCGCTCGCGCCCATCAGGCGCCAACGGCCACGCCCACTAGTTCCGCCCGATTGGCCCTTGGGCCAATGACGACGGGGCCCCACGCCCCTCAAACAAAGAAAAGATAAAAGATAAATAAATTAAAATTAACTTAATTAATTAATAAATCAATTAATTAAGTGTGATTAATTAACTTAACATTAATTAACCTGCAAATTAACTAACTAATCATGTTAATTAGTAACTAGTGTATGAAGGGGGGCCCACACTCTGTTGACCAGTCAAACTTTGACTAGTCAACTGGGTCCCCCCCTTGGCCCACATGTCAGTCATAGTGTACCCTGCTCGGTACACATTGTGTATACACTTTGCATTTTGTCTTTTAATTTCGAATTAAAATAAATTTAGAAAATGAATTAAATCTTTAAAAATTAATACAAAATAATCTATAACTCGGATGAAAATACTTTGTACATGAAAGTCTCTCAGAATGACGAGACAGATCCGAAAACGCAGTCCGTTCGTCCGCCACACGTCCCTAGCATAGCGAACATGCAACCTTCTCCCTTCGGTCCATCTGTTCGAAAATGCCTAACACCGGGAATACTTTCCCGGATGTTGTCCCTCTTCGTCTGAATCACCGAGCACTGCGATAGGTCACCCCTAACACCACGTATTTCCATGTTATGCTTTGAGGTGCTTTGATTGCTTTGTTATTTATTGTGTTCCCCCTCCGTTACTTCTTTCCGGTAGACCCCAAGACTACCGGCGACCCCCAGTTTGACTATGGTGTTGACGACCGCTCCTTGCCAGAGCAACCAGGAAAGCCCCCCTTGATCAACCAGATATCGCCTATTCCTCTCTCTACTTCTTGCATTAGAGTAGTGTAGCATGTTACTGCCCTCGTTTAATCCTATTCTGCTGTATAGCCTATCATTGTTGCTACAACTGTTGATACCTTTACCTGCACTACTAAATGCTTAGTATAGGATACTAGTATTTCATTAGTGGCCCTACATTCTAGTCCGTCTGTCATGCTATACTATCGGGCCGTGATCACTATGGGTGGTGATCACAGGTATATACATACATACTATACATGATAAATGATGTGACTAAAGTCGGGTCGGCTCGTAGAGTACCCGCAAATGATTCACGGGTTGGGGGCTGAAAGGACATGTGGCTCCATCCAGGTAGCGGTGAGCCTGGGTTCCCGACGGCCCCCGAGTGGATCTTTGTGGTGGAGCGACATGTCAGGTTGAGACACCGAGGATAGAGGTGGCGTGGCCCTAGTCGTCGTCCGCGGTTATTTCATAATAACACGCTTAACGAGTTTGGATATTTGATCAGAGTCTGGCCACTGGCCTATACGCACTAACCAGCTACGTGGGAATAGATATGGGCTCTTGATGTCGTGGTATCAGCTGAAGCCTTCTTAACGTCACCGACTTAGCGGCGCGCGCCAGGTTGGACCGCGTAACGTAACTTCCTTTGTAATGGAGGTTGCTAGGTCTGCTCATCGGCCGTGTACGCAACGTGTAGGTGTGCACTGGGCGATGGGCCCAGACCCCTGCGCTTAGGATTTAGACCGGCGTGCTGACCTCTCTTCTGTGCTTAGGTAGGTCTGCGACGTGTTGATCTTCCGAGGCCGGGCATGACCCAGTAAAGTATGTACGAACATAGGGGATCGAGCATGCTGGGTAATGTGGTGTACTCCTGCAGGGAAGTTAATCTATTCGAATAGCCATGTCCCTCGGTAAAAGGACAACCCGGAGTTGTACTCCGACCTCATGACAACTAGAACCGGATACTTAATAAAACACACCCTTTCAAGTGCCAGATACAACCCGGTGATCGCTATCCAACAGGGCGACGAGGGGAGGATCGCCGGGTAGGATTATGCTATACGATGTTACTTGGTGAACTTTCCAGCTACTCAAGGCGGAGGCTGCCAGAAGCATTGATACTTGTTACTATTCCATCTACTCTCTTCTACTGCTGCAAGATGGAGGCTGCCGGAAGCGTAGTCTTCGATAGGATTAGCTATCCCCCTCTTATTCCGGCATTCTATAGTTTAGCCCACAGATATTACCCCCCCCCCCTTTACACAAATACCATTGCATATGTAGTGTAGATCCTTGCTTGCGAGTACTTTGGATGAGTACTCAGGGTTGCTTTGCTCCCCTTTTCCCCCCTTTTTCCTTTCTTCTCGGTTGATGCAACCAGATGATGGAGTCCAGGAGGCAGAGGATCCCGAGGATGTTTCTATGTGGAGTTCGGCTTCGAGGAGTAGTTAGGAGGTCCTAGGCAGAAGGCCTTGCCTTTTCGATCATTGCTACTTTTGTGCTAGCCATCTTATGGCACCTTGTTTAACTTATGTCTATACTCGGATATTATTGCTTCCGCTGACTCTTGTGTTTTCGAGCTTATGTATTCAAGCCCTCGAGGCCCCTAGCTTGTAATATAAAGCTTGTATTATTTTATTTTGTGTCTAGAGTTGTGTTGTGATATCTTCAAGTGAGTCCCTGATTTTAGTCGCACACATTTGCGTGCATGATTAGTGTACGTTCAAATTGGGGGCGTCACACAAAATTGGGAGCTTGCGTTGTATTCCCTCGAAGAGGAAAGGGTGATGCAACACAGTAGCGTAAGTATTCCCTCAGTTTTTGATAACCAAGGTATCAATCCAGGAGGAGATCGCGCGCGAGTCCCTCGCACCTGCACAGATAAATAAGAACCTCGCAGCCAACACGATAAAAGGGGTTGTCAATCCCTTCTCGGTCACTTACGAGAGTTAGATCTGATAGAGATGATAAGATAATATTTTTGGTATTTTTGGTATAGAGATTGAAAGTAAAGATGTAGAGTAAAGTAAATAGTTGATGGAAGATTAATATGATGAGAATAGACCCGGGGGCCATAGGTTTCACTAGTGGCTTCTCTCATGATAGCAGATTTCTATGGTGGGTGAACAAATTACTGTCGAGCAATTGATAGAAAAGTGCATAGTTATGAGAATATCTTGGCATGATCATTGTATATAGGCATCACGTCCGTGACAAGTAGACCGAAACGATTCTGCATATACTACTATTAGTCCACATATCGACCGCTATCCAGCATACATCTAGAGTATCAAGTCCATAAGAACAGAGTAACACCTTAAGCAAGATGACATGATGTAGAGGGATAAACTCAAGCAATGATATAAACCCCATCTTTTTATCCTCGATGGCAACAATACAATACGTGCCTTGCTGCCCCTGCTGTCACAGGGAAAGGGCACCGCAAGATTGAACCCAAAGCCAAGCACTTCTCCCATTGCAAGAACTATAGATCTAATTGGCCAAACCAAACTGATAATTCGAAGAGACTTGCAAGGATATTATAATCATACATAAAAGATTTCAGAAAAGATAATCTTGATCATAAACCCACAATTCATCGTATCTCGACAAACACACCGCAAAAATATTACACCGAATAGATCTCCTCGAAGAACGAGGAGAACTTTGTATTGAGATCCAAAGAGAGAGAAGAAGCCATCTTGCTAAGAACTATGGACCCGAAGGTCTGTGGTAAACTACTCACAACTCATCGGAGAGGCTATTGTGTTGATGTAGAAGCCCTCCGTGATCGATGCCCCCTCCGGCGGAGCTCCGAAACAGGCCCCAAGATGGGATCTCACGGGTACATAAGGTTGCAACGGTGGAATTAGGGTTTCATCCGTCTCCCAGATGTTTTCAGGGTAGGAAAGTATATATAGGCTGAAGAGGCATGTCAGGGGAGCCAAAGGGGGCCCACGAGGGTGGGGGCGCGCCCCTGCCCTCGTGGCCTCCTATCTTGCCTCCTGGCGTGTACTCCAAGTCTTCTGTGTTGATATCGTTCCAAAAATAACTCTCCCGAAGGTTTCAATTCGTTTGGACTCCGTTTGATATTCCTTTTCTGCGAAACACTGAAATAGGCAAAAAAATAGCAATTTGCACTGGGCCTTGGGTTAGTAGGTTAGTCCCAAAAATAATATAAAAGTGTATAATAAAGCCCATTAAACATCCAAAACAGAATATATAATAGCATGGAACAATAAAAAATTATAGATACGTTGGAGACGTATCAAGAACCCCCAAGCTTAATTACTGCTCATCCTCGAGTAGGTAAATGATAAAAACGGAATTTTTGATGTGGAAGCTAACCAACATAATTCTCAATGTAATTTACTTTATTGTGGTATGAATGTTCAAATCCAAAAGATTCAAGACAAAAGTTTATATTGACATAAAAATAGCAATACTTCAAGCATACTAACAAAGCAATCATGTCTTCAAGCATACTAACAAAACATACCCCGGTTTCAGCCAAGCAATTGCTTCATACTTCAATTTTTTCAAACTTTTTGAACTTTCACACAATACATGAGCGCGAGCCATGGATATAGCATTATAGGTGGAATAGAATGGTGGTTGTGGAGAAGACAAAAGAGGAAGATGGTCTCACATTAACTAGGCGTATCAACGGGCTATGGAGATGCCCATCGATAGATATCAATGTGAGTGAGTAGGGATTGCCATGCAACGGATGCACTACAGTTATAAATGTATGAAAGCTCAACAAAAGAAACTAAGTGGGTGTGCATCCAACTTGCTTGCTCACGAAGACCTAGGGCATTTGAGGAAGCCCGTCGTTGGAATATACAAACCAAGTTCTATAATGAAAATTCCCACTAGTATATGAAAGTGACTAAACAAGAGACTCTCTATATCATGAAGATCATGGTGCTACTTTGAAGCACAAGTGTGGAAAAGGATAGTAGCATTGTCCCTTTTTTATTTTCTCCTTTTTTTCTTTTCTTCTTTTTTCCCCTTTTTTGGGCCTTTTTTTCTCTTTGGCCTTTTTTTTCTTTTTTTTTCTGGGACAATGCTCTAATAATGATGATCATCACACTTATATTGATTTACAACTCGATATTAAAACTCGATACTAGAACAAAGTGTGACTCTATATGAATGCCTCCGATGGTGTACCGGGATGTGCAATGAATCAAGAGTGACATGTATGAAAAATTATGCATGGTGGCATAGCCACAAATACGATGTCAACTACATGATCATGCATGGCAATATGACAATGATGAAACGTGTCATAATAAAGGAATGGTGGAAATTTGCATGGAAATGTATCTTGGAATGGCTATGGAAATGCCATGATAGGTAGGTATGGTGGCTGTTTTGAGGAAGGTATATGGTGGGTGTATGGTACTGGCAAAAGTTGTGCGGTACAAGAGAGGCTAGCAATGGTGGAAGGGTGAGAGTGCGTATAATCCATGGACTCAACATTAATCATAAAGAACTCACATACTTATTGCAAAAATCTACAAGTCATCAAAACAAAGTACTAGACGCATGCTCCTAGGGGAAGGGTTGGTAGGAGTTAACCATCGCGCGATCCCGACCCCCACACAAAGGATGACACTCAATGAAATACCTCATGTTTCAAATTTGTCACACAATGGTTACCATACGTGCATGCTACGGGATTTGCAAATCTCAACACAAGTATTTCTCAAATACACAACTACTCTACTAGCATGACTCTAATATCACCATCCTCATATCTCAAAACAATCATCAAGTATCAAACTTCTCATAATATTCAATGCACTTTATATGAATTTTTTTACTATACCATCTTGGATGCCTATCATATTAGGACTAGTTTTATAACCAAATCACATTACCATGCTGTTCTAAGAGACTCTCAAAATAATATAAGTGAAGCATGAGAGATCAATATTTTCTACAAAATAAGACAACCACCGTGCTCTAAAAGATATAAGTGAAGCACTAGAGCAAAACTTTCTAGCTCAAAAGATATAAATGAAGCACAAAGAGTATTCTAATAAATTCCGATTCATGTGTATCTCTCTCAAAAGGTGTGTCCAGAAAGGATGATTGTGGTAAACCAAAAATCAAAGACTCAAATCATACATGACGCTCCAAGCAAAACACATATCATGTGGTGAACAAAAATATAGTCTTAATTAAAGTTACCGATAGACGAAGACGAAAGAGGGGATGCCTTCATGGGGCATCCCCAAGCTTAGGCTTTTGGTTGTCCTTGAATTTTACCTTGGGGTGCTCTTGCCACTCTTTGTTCCATAGTCCATCAAATCCTTACCAAAAACTTGAAAACTTCACAACACAAAACTTAGCCAAAAATCTCGTGAGCTCCGTTAGTATAAGAAAACAAACCACTACTCCAAGGTACTGTAATGAACTCATTCTTTGTTTATAATGGTGTTAAACCTACTGTATTCC
This sequence comes from Secale cereale, assembly GCA_902687465.1. Lineage (NCBI taxonomy): Eukaryota > Viridiplantae > Streptophyta > Magnoliopsida > Poales > Poaceae > Secale > Secale cereale. Next base: position 749,764,306 of record LR738711.1, on the reverse strand, counting down.
AACTTCTCTATGATTCATACCCCCCGATACTACTCATAGATTCATCAAAATAAGCAAACAACACACGAAACACAGAATCTGTCAAAAACAGAACAATCTGTAGTAATTTGTAACTTTCGAATACTTCTGTAACTCTAAAAAAATGGAAATAAATTGGTGGACGTGAGGAATTTGTCTATTAATCATCTGCAAAAATAATCGACTAAAAATCACTTTCCAGTAAAAAAATGGTAGCTAATCTCGTGAACGCTAAAGTTTCTATTTTTTACAGCATGATTGCATAAACTTCACCCAAGTCTTCCCAAAGGTTCTACTTGGCAAAAACACTAATTAAAACACAAAACCACATATAAACAGAAGCTAGATGCAATATTTATTCCTAAACAGAAGCGAAAACAAAGAAAATAAATTTGGGTTGCCTCCCAACAACCGCTATCGTTTAACGCCCCTAGCTAGGCACGATACAAGAATAGATCTAGGTATTGCCATCTTTGGTAGGCAATCCATAAGAGCCTCTCATAATAGATTCATAAGGTAATTTGATTTTATTTCTAGGAAAGTGTTCCTTGCCTTTCCTTAATGGAAATTGGAATCTAATATTTCCTTCCTTCATATCAATAATTGCACCAATCGTTCTAAGGAAAGGTCTACCAAGAATAATAGGACATGTAGGATTGCAATCTATATCTAGAACGATGAAATCTACGGGCACATAATTCCTATTTGCAACAATAAGAACATCATTAATTCTTCCGGTAGGTTTCTTAATGGTAGAATGCGCAAGATGCAAATTTAAAGAACAATCATCAAGTTCATGGAAACCTAACATATCACACAAAGTTTTTGGAATTGTGGAAACACTTGCACTAAATCACACAAAGCAAAGCATTCATGATCTTTAATCTTAATTTTAATAGGAGGTTCCCACTCATCATAAAGCTTTCTAGGGATAGAAACTTCTAATTCAAGTTTTTCTTCATAAGATTGCATTAAAGCATCGACTATGTGTTTGGTAAAAGCCTTATTTTGACTATAAGCATGCGGAGAATTTAGCACGGATTGCAACAAGGAAATACAATCTATTAAAGAGCAATTATCATAATTAAATCCTTTGAAATCCAAAATAGTGGATTCATTGCTATGTAAAGTTTTGACCTCTTCAATCCCACTTTTAACTAAAGTAGACTCATCTTCAGTCCCATCTTTATGAAGATTCATACTAGAAAACAAGGATTTAATAGGAGACACATCAATCACTTTCAGATCTTCATCTTTATTATCATGAAAACTATAAAACATGCTTTCACAAAGCAATATCTTTTAGCACGCATCCTAGCGGTTCTTTCCTTGCATTCATCAATGGAAATTCTCATGGCTTTGAGAGACTCATTGATATCATGCTTAGGTGGAATAGATATAAGTTTCAAAGAATCAACATCAAGAGAAATTCTATCCACGTTCCTAGCCAACTCATCAATCTTAAGCAATTTTTCTTCAAGCAAAGCATTGAAATTCTTTTGCGAATTCATAAATTCTTTAACACTAGTCTCAAAATCAGAAGGCGTCTTACTAAAATTTCCATAAGAGTTGTTGTAGGAATTACCATAATTATTAGAGGATTTCCTAGGAAACGGCCTAGAATTAAAGTTTCCTCTATAAGCGTTGTTACCAAAATTGTTCCTACCAACAAAATTCACATCCAAAGGTTCATTATTATTATCAATCAACGTGGACAAAGGCATATCATTAGGATCAGAAGAAGAACTCTTAGTAGCAAATAATTTCATAAGTTCATCCATCTTTCCTCTCAAAACACTAATCTCTTCAATAGCATGTACTTTTTTACTAGTAGATCTTTTGGTGTGCCATTAAGAGTAGTTAACCATAATATTATCTAGCAGTTTGGTAGCTTCTCCTAAATTGATTTCCATGAAAGTGCCCACGCGGCGGAATCTAAAAGATTTCTAGAAGCAAAATTCAAGCCAGCATAATTTTTTTGTATAATCATCCATAAGTTCAAACCATGTGTAGGGCAATTGCGTATCATTAATTTCGTTCTCTCCCAAGCTTGTGCAACATGCTCATGATCTAGTTGCTTAAAATTCATAATACCGTTTCTAAGAGAGATAATCTTAGCGGGAGGAAAATACTTAGAGATAAAGGCATCTTTGCACTTACTCCATGAATCAATACTATTTCTAGGCAAAGGAGAGAACCAAGTTTTAGCATGATCTCTAAGCGAAAAAGGAAATAGCTTCAATTTAACAATATCATTATCCGTCTCTCTCTTCTTTTGCATATTACGCAAATCAACAAAGTTGTTTAGATGGGTAGTGGCATCTTCACTAGGAAGGCCAGAAAACTGATCTTTCATGACAAGATTCAGCAGAGCAACATTGATTTCACAAGATTCAGCATCGGTAATAGGAGCAATCGGCGTGCTAATAAAATTATTATTGTTGGTATTGGAAAAGTCACACAATTTGGTATTGTCTTGAGCCATAGTGACAAGCAAGCAATCCAACACACAAGCAAACAAGAGGCAAGCGAACGGAAAAATGGCGAATAAAACGGCAGGGATGAAGTGGGGGAGAGGAAAACGAGAGGCAAATAATGTAATGTGAGGGATAAGGGTTTGTGATAAGTACTTGGTATATGACTTTTGCGTAGATCTCCCCCGCAACGGCGCCAAAAATTCTTCTTGCTACTTCTCGAGCTTGTGTTGTATTCCCTCGAAGAGGAAAGGGTGATGTAGCACAGTAGCATAAATATTTCCCTCAATTTTTTTAGAACCAAGGTATCAATCTAGTAGCAGACCACGCGCGAGTCCCTCGCAGCCAACGCGATAAAAGGGGTTGTCAATCCCTTCTCGGTCACTTACGAGAGTGAGATCTAATAGAGATGATTAGATAATATTTTTGGTATTTTTGGTATACAGACTGAAAGTAAAGATGCAAAGTAAAGTAAATAGCTGATGGAAGATTAATATGATGAAAATAGACCCGGGGCCATAGGTTTCACTAGTGGCTTCTCTCATGATAGCAGATTTCTACGGTGGGTGAACAAATTATTGTCGAGCAATTGATAGAAAAGCGAATAATTATGAGACTATCTAGGCATGATCATTGTATATAGGCATCACGTCCGTGACAAGTAGACCAAAACGATTCTGCATCTACTACTATTACTCCATACATCGACCGCTATCCAGCATCTGATACGTCCAAAACGTATCTATAATTTCTGCTTGCTCCATGCCTCTTTTGTGTGATATTGCTATGATATTTATGCAGTTCCATACACTTTTGATCATATTTGGACTAACCTACTAATGGTTGCAAAAGTGCACAATGTTCTTGTTTTACACTTTATTGTGTAGGAATTACTTGGAAATTGACAAAAGCGCAAAAGGAGTCGTATTGGAGTAGGACTCTGACTTTCCTGAAATCTGTGTGAGAACGTTTTTTAAAGATGGTCACGTTCCAGCCCGAAGACGACGTCAAACGGAAAAAGTCTAGTTGCGAAAGTTGTGGGGAATTGCGAGGCGATGCTTCTGGATATAAAATTCGTCCAAATCGGAGTCCGGACGGCCGAGTAAAGCCCGTTTTACTGAGGCCCAAAATCTGATGACGGGAATTCGAGAATCTACATAAAGGGAGGAAACCTAGGTCACCAAGGGCCACGAATTTTCCTCCTCCCGAGCCGCCGTCTTGGAGGGGAGGACCAGCACCATTGCAGCACCATCCACAAGGAAGAAGGGGGGCCAAGGAGCCGCTGCCCCCTAGGGCCGCCGCCGCCGCCGCGCCCCCGAGGGCCGCCGCCGCCGCCTCCGTGGCTGCCGCCGGCCGTCTCCTCCTCGCGGGGCTGCACCTCTCCATCAACACCATCATCAACCTCCTCCTCACCATGTCCATGCGTGAGTAGTTTTCTCCGGGGCCGAGGGCTCATACGTGTAGCTATGTGGTTATCTCTCTCTCCCATGATGTGATCTTCGTTGTGATCATAGGCTATGTTAATCTAGGGTGATCCCATGATACTTCCCCTTCCTCTATGTATTGGATTGATGCACTCATTTGTCTTTATCTAGTATAATCACCGAGACCAAGGTGACAGCGGTCTATTGGACATGGATTAGAAAAATATTTTCATGAGCGATTTCCTCTCTTGTGTGTTGATTGAAGATTGAGAGTCTCTTGGTGCTTGTCTTTGACTATCCTTTAGATATGTTGTGGTGATTATGGGACTCTCTTTGGATGGCCGCGGTGACATTGGGAAATCCTTAGATTGAGAACAACGAACTTTGAGGTGTGCTTTTGTAGCCCTACATAATTCTCGTCCTCTCTTGACCACGAAGGAATGACCTCCGGGTGCGTCTCCATTGCATGTTTTATGGCAAATATCATGTGATTCGATTATGTTAATGTTGTTGAGAGTTGCCACTAGTGAAAGTATGATCCCTAGGCCTTGTTTCCACCATTGCAATACCATTTGTGCTCGTGTTTACCACTTGTTTGCTTGCTGCACTTTTTATTACAGATTTATATTACTTTGCTTTGCCACTCCTATCATCCATATTTTACCATCTCTTCGCCGAACTAGTGCACCTATACATCTAACAAGTGTATTAGGTGTGTTGGGGACACAAGAGACTTCTTGTATCTTAGTTGCAGGGTTGCTTGAGAGAGACCATCTTCAACCTCTACTTCCCTGAGTTCGATAAACCTTAGGTCATCCACTTGAGGGAAATTGCTGCTGTCCTACTAACCTCTGCGCTTGGAGGCCCAACATAGTCTACAAGAGTAGAAGCGTGTGTAGACATCAGCATCCATCTAGAGTATTAAGTTCATAAGAACATCGTAACGCCTTAAGCAAGATGACATGATGTAGAGGGATAAACTCAAGCAATATGGTATAAACCCCATCTTTTTATCCTCGATGGCAACAATACAATATGTGCCTTGCTGCCCCTACTGTCACTGGGAAAGGACACCGCAAGATTGAACCCAAAGCCAAGCACTTCTCCCATTGCAAGAACTATAGATCTAGTAGGACAAACCAAACCGATAATTCGAAGAGGCTTGCAAGGATATTATAATCATACATAAAAGATTTCAGAAAAGAATCCAATATTGTTCAAAGATAATCTTGATCGTAAACCCACAATTCATCGGATCTCGACAAACACAGCGCAAAAAGATTACATCGAATAGATCTCCTCGAAGATCGAGGAGAACTTTGTATTGAGATCCAAAGAGAGAGAAGAAGCCATCTAGCTAATAACTATGGACCCAAAGGTCTGTGGTAAACTACTCACAACTCATCGGAGAGGCTATGGTGTTGATGTAGAAGCCCTCCGTGATCGATGCCCCCTCCGGCGGAGCTCCGGAACAGGCCCCAAGATGGGATCTCACGGGTACAGAAGGTTGCGGTGGTGGAATTAGGGTTTCGTTCGTCTCCCCGATGTTTTCAGGGTATGAGAGTATATATAGGCCGAAGAGGTACGTCAGGGGAGCCAGAGGGGCCCCACGAGGGTGAGGGCACGCCTACCCCCCTGGGCGCGCCCCTGCCCTCGTGGCCTGCTCTCTTGCCTCCTGGCGTGTACTCCAAGCATTCTGTGTTGATATCGTTCCAAAAATAACTCTCCCGAAGGTTTCATTCCGTTTGGACTCCGTTTGATATTCCTTTTCTGCGAAACCGTGAAATAGGCAAAAAACAACAATTTGCACTGGGCCTTGGGTTAGTAGGTTAGTCCTAAAAATAATATAAAAGTGTATAATAAAGCCCATTAAACATCTAAAATAGAATATATAATAGCATGGAACAATCAAAAATTATAGATACGTTGGAGACGTATCACCCATCGTACCAGATCGCTTGATGAGGCGCGCGGTATGTTCAGTCTCACCCTAAATCGGTTGACATGGCCTACTTTCCTGAACATATTCTAAATATTGCTACATTTGGATAAAAGGTGCCACATGCACCATATACGTCAAAGGGAATTTTCCCCCCTCTTCTTTCTATATTAGGCAAATTAATGATGTATTGTTCTTTTGATTACTCTCATATTTCCATGACATCATGTTTTCCCTATCTCTTTAATTATAGATTTTTGTCCTTCTATTTCAACTGTTGTACAGTTCTTTTAATTTGGGCCCATATTTGCATGTTACCATATTTTCTTTAACAATCCAATCATTTTCTACAGCGCATCCCTTGATATGCAACAGATTATGTAGTGCACAATCTTTCCCTTTACATAGATCAAGATTGCACGGATGTCATACTACATACAAACCATTGATTTACAATCATTGCTACTGTAAGACTTGATGAACGTGGTGACTCCTATTTTGGCACTGGCTTTTGAAAAGAAATTTCTAAGTTTTATGTACTGAAAGTTGGCACCAAAATTGCACTGCATATAAAAGGGTCTGGTCATGAGATATATGCTAACTTCCCCGACAAAATCATCCATCCATACTTTGTTCGAAGTAAGTTTTCTTTTCAACTATCTGCATGTTGACTTACCCAGCAATGTCAAATGAATTGTGTTGTATTTAAGCAACCAATTTTTATTCCGTTTTCTTACTATATTCCTACCCAATAACTTCTAGTTACTAGTACACTTTTCTATTGCCCTATTTTAACTAAATATTCCCTGTACTCCCATTTCTATCAAAAAGCGCCGCTGACAAGGAGACTCTGGAGGTGGAGAACGGGGCTGCCAACAAGCGGAGGCAGGGCGAGCTAGAACCGCAAGCAACTCCAGCAGACCTAGACTTCATAAGCAGCCTCCCCGATGATATGTTGGCAGTCATCATCTCCCTCCTCCCAATCAAATATGGGGCGCGGACAACCATCCTTTCCCAGCGGTGGTGCCCCCTATGGAACTCCAGCCCTCTCGACCTCATCGACACCCATGAGCTCTGCCATGGCTATCACAAAAGCTTGGATGCGTTCTCCAAGATCCTCTGCAGTCACCTTGGCCCAACCAGAGGCCTTAGAATGGGCAAGTTCTGTTCCAACGGCAAGGACTGAGCCAAGCTTGACGACTCGTCCCGATCCCCCGCCCTATATCAGCTCGAGGAGCTCACTTTTGATGATGGGCATATGCGGTTGCTGCCAACGTCCGCACTCCGCCTCGCGCCCACGCTGCGCGTCGCCAAGTTCAGGAACTGCCATCCCCCCTTAATGACGCGCCCGCTCTTATTCTACCACGACTAAAGCACCTCGAGCTCGTCTCCGTCTGCCTCTCAAACGGTGACATGGAGCGCCTACTCCGTGGCTGTACTGCACTCGAGTACCTTCGTCTTTAGGTGATCAATGGGTTGAGTACCTTCTGCATCACCTCCATGACTCTCTGGACTATTTATGTGTGTTGCTGGTGCGGCAGGAAGACATCACAAGATGTGTACCACGGTATCGTCATTGAGGACGCACCTGCACTTGAGAGATTACTTGTAGTTGATCAAGAAGGTCCAACAAAAATCAATGTCATTTCTGCGCCGGAATTGACAGTTGTGGGATACTCGTCCGACAAATACTCAGAACTTGTTATTGGATCCACGCCCGTTCAGGTACAACAGACGCCTTCTACCTCTCCTTCTTCAAATTAACATTATTTCTAATTTTGAAGATGTTTATTTGTCTGTCATTCAGAAAATGATTCTGACAAGCTTGACCCCGAAACTGCGCATAGTGAAGGTCTTGGCACTAGAATCTATCGGCCCCAACTTGGAGCAAGTTGTCAGTTTCCTGAGATGCTTTCCGTGCCTGGAGAAGCTATATATCGAGGTGATGTTCCTTTCCTGTTAAATGTTAACCATAAGGGAGTTCAATTTGTGACACCTTTTTCGAAGTTTACAATGACAATGTACTATGATTTCTGAAGGATTCTTTTGGAGGATTTCAGTACATACATGTTCCACCCCCCCCCATATTGGTTGCTTGATCCATATGGTTACAATCAATAAGCATTTCTTCTTTGGATTCATCTGTACTAGTTTTCTTAGGGAACTTTTCATCCACTCCAACCTCTTGCGAAGAAGGCTGCATTTTTCTAGAATGTAATCAAATGCCCATGTTAATCATGTCAGATCAAAGATGGCATGTTAGTGCATTTTACAAATCCTGGAAACCAAATAGGCATGTAGTAATGTTCAAAACTGCACGTAGGCACTAACACGTTTTCTTATTTTGCAGATAAGATTAGGCCCAATGGTGGATAATGTGATACAATATAACAATCACGTCGAATGCCTAGATCTGCATCTCTCATAAATTACTTTGAACTCCTACTGAGGGACCTTGCCGAAGATTACATTCACCAGTTTCTTTGTTCTCAGAGCAAGGGTGCTGAAGGAAATGAGGTTTGCCCTACATTTATTTCGCGAAAATGAATGGTTTCTCGATAAGCGCTGGCGCCTACGGCAGAACGGAATAGGCTCCAAAAATGCTGGATTTCATTTTGGAACTTCGGATGATAGAGTAATCGGAAGTCATTGTGTCAACCCCATACATGACTTCTCAGTGGCTGACCCCTTTGCAAAAATTCTGAGGTTTCGAAACCAGACTAAGAAGTGGTAATATTAGTTTGAACCTCTTTGATATCCATGTTTAGCGGATCAGTGCGAGCGTTTGCAGCTGATGAGCTGAATTTCATTTCTAATATCAGTTTGAACCTTGTAATCTTCGAATTTGAGCCATATAACTCTGGAATTTGAACCTTGTAATATTTCGAGCTTTTTTGGTACAATCGTTGAAATGGCATCGTATGAGACTCGTATATTGGTAGCACTATTTTTACCTTAATATGCAATGGTCTTAGATTTTATTAACCATTATCGAATCTGTTTACCTTGTCGATCTCATAGCACACGATCTGTATAGCTAACTCGACTGCAATCTTCGACATTATTGCACACAGTTGGTTTCTTCCATCGTGTGCCCTGGAGAGTGCAGAATAAATTATCGCACTCGAGTGTCCATCATCACCCTTCTGTGTAACTTTGACCTTATGACCCACGGGTAAACTTATGACCGAAGTCATTCCACACACTTCGTTTTTACAAAGCTTTTTGCCAATAAACGCCCATGATTTGTCCCTCTTCTAGCCGACGCGTGGCCAAACTAGTCGGGCGGGAACCTTGCGCGGTAGAGCGGGAACAGGCCCACCGACGATACATTTGGCACCTCTTCGAGCCCACATGTGCGGTGCAGTGTTGTCAAGCGTGCACTAGAATCCTCCGGTATGAACGCTGTGACAAGACGTGACGATTACAGGCCCCATTTATTACAACGGCCAACCTTTCTATCGTGCCCCACCATTGCAAGAAGCACACCCACCACGAGAAATTTTTGGAGGGTATCCTGCGCGGCTCCAATGGCGCTCCGAGCGGCTGCCGACGACGACGAGCAGTTGTAGGATCGAAAGTATGCCCAGAGGGGGGTGATTAGACTACTTGACCAAATAAAAACTTAGCCATTTCCCAATTTTATGTTTTGATAGTTTTTAGCAATTTAGCACAAGTCAAGCAATCTTCCTACACATGCAATTCTAGAGTTGTAGCAGCGGAAAGTAAATCATTGCATATGAAGGTAAAGGGAGGGGTTTGGAGAGTGCAAACGCAAATCGAGACACAGATGTTTTTGGCGTGGTTCCGATAGGTGGTGCTATCATACATCCACGTTGATGGAGACTTCAATCCACGAAGGGTAACGGCTGCGCGAGTCCACGGAGGGCTCCACCCACAAAGGGTCCACGAAGAAGCAACCTTGTCTATCCCACCATGGACATCACCCACAAAGGACTTTCCTCACTAGGGTAGATCTTCACGAAGTAGGCGATCTCCTTGCCCTGACAAACTCCTTGGTTCAACTCCACAATCTTGTCGGAGGCTCCCAAGTGACACCTAACCAATCTAGGAGACACCACTCTCCAAAAGGTAATAGATGGTGTGTTGATGATGAATTCCTTGCTCTTGTGCTTCAAATGATAGTCTCCCCAACACTCAATTCTCTCTCACATATTTGGATATGGTGGAAATAAAATTTGAGTGGAAAGCAACTTGGGGAAGGCCAGAGATCAAGATTCATATGGTAGGATTGGAATATCTTGGTCTCAACACATGAGTAGGAGGTTCTCTCTCGGAAAATGTATGCTGGAAGTGTAGGCATGTTTTGATGGCTTTCTCCACGAATGAAGAGAGGGTGGAGGGGTATATATAGCCTCCACACAAAATCTAACCGTTACAAACAATTTACCAAACTCGGTGGGACCGAATCATGAAACTCGGTCGGACCGATTTAGTCAAAATGTGAACGTTAGGCTTTGCGGTGGGACCGATATGATCAACTCGGTGGGACCAATTTCATTAGGGTTAGGGCATAATGTAATCTCGGTGAGACCGATCACATCAACTCGGTGAGACCGATTTCTGTCATAGGCACACAGAGAGTTGGTCAGGCAAACTCGGTGGGACCGATTCGCTCATTTCGGTGAGACCGAAACGTTACGAAGAGGAAACAGAGAGTTTGCATTGCAAACTCGATGGGACCGATCGCTCACTTCGGTTGGACCGAAACGTTACGAAGGGAAACAAAGAGTTTGCAATCCCATCTCGGTGAGACCGAGATCCCTATCGGTGAGACCGAACTGATTAGGGTTTCTGGCTATGGCTATGTCAAATGAACTCGATGGCACCGGATAGATCAAATCGGTGGGGCCGAGTTTGACTTTTGGTTTGGGGCATATGTGGATATGAGAAAGTTGTTGAGGGCTTTTGGAGCATATCACTAAGCATTTTGAGCAAGAAAGCCATTAAGCAACACCTCATCCCCTTTTAATAGTATTGGATTTTCCTATGGACTCAATGTGATCTTGGATCACTAAAATGAAAATGTAGAGTCTTGAGCTTGAGCCAATATGTGTCCTTAGCATTTTGAGGGGTCCGCATTCCTAGTCCATGCCATGCCAATCATTGAACTTTCTGAAATGATAATCTTGAAAGAGCATTAGTTCAATGAGCTATATGTTGTTAGGAATTACCAAAACCACCCAGGGATAGTTGCACTTTCAATCTCCCCCTTTTTGGTAATTGATGACAACATATAGATCAAAGCTTCGACAAATGATAATAAGAATGAATTATATCGCCGCTTTGAGAAGTATGTGATAAACAAGAGCTCCCCCTAAATTTGTGCATTATTTAAAATTTTCTTTTGAATGCAAATGCACAATTGATTAGGATCACGGGTTACTCTTCCATGTCACATACATCTTGGTGGAGCGCTCAAAATGATAGAAAGTAAAATGTGCACTCATCACCAAGCAAAGTGAATGATCATATATGAGAGATAGATAGTAGCATCATTCAAGCAAGCATTAAGGTATGATATGATCAACCACATGATCATACAAGTATCTCACACACATAAACATATAGTATCAATCAAGCGCACAAATAAGTTTCAACTAGAAAACCAAAGAAGGCAAACGAAGCTCTCTCTCTCTCTCTCTCCCTCTCTCTCGAAGCCTATGATTTATACACTTTCTTACCCTTTGGCAACAAGTTACCAAAAAGATTGAAAATGCATAGTGCTATGTGTCTCTCTAGGCTTGATCTTCGGGAGGAGGCGTTGAGAGGACTCCAAGGACGAATGCAGGTGTGGAAGTTGTTGGAGCTGGTGGAGTGGAAACTGGAGGTGGCGCTGATGTTGTGGCTGCAGGTGCTGATGTAGTAGCTCCAGTGTCAGCCATGGGCACTGCAGCAGATCTCTGCCCTCTTGGCACTCTCTGAAAGACATATGTGGTAGGTCATCCTTTCCTCTCCTCAGCTTCTTCCTGGAGTTGCTCAAGTGTTGCCTGCATTTCTTTCACCTTCAAGTCTAGATCATAGAAGTTTGCTTCAGTGATCCTCTCCAGGCTCTCTTGATTCTGAGTCAAGTTGGCCAAACCTTTCTCAATCCTCAAGGTTGCTTGAATCAGATATGCCATTTGATCTTGTTTAGATTTGAGGGACACTTGAGATGCCTCATCAGCACTTGGCATCTTTGCTGCTTTCTCCACTCTTGCTTTCTGTCAGGCTCATTTCTGAGAAATAAATCACAGAATAGCCTTAAGTCACACTAGCTCCCAAGCACAGCCAGTGGACAACCTTGATATAGATAACCAGTACAATAATATTACACAGGGTTGAGTCAGGGTGACTCAATAGTTTATTACAACATTTCAACGTACTAGGCGGGTGGAATATGACAGTGGGTAGTGGAACTCAACACTGAAATACTAGCATAGGGTCAAGCGTCAGTGTGAGGCTTGACTAATTTATTGGTGTGGCGGAAGCTTGACGGATGGTACAAGTGATAGACTCCAAGACACAGGTGTGCTGACTGGAAACCTTCTAAGCGTCGGCCTCGCTAGCGCAATTCTCCTCCAACGGTTCGTCCTCCTCCAAGTCTGGCCAAGTAAATAGCCAGGGACAAGCCAGTGAGTACTTTGAATGTACTCGCAAACATTATGAACATAAGGTATACTAAAACGAAAGCCATGATGAAATACTATATGCATGCAACAAATATCAAGACTTGGCATGATGAAACATGGTTAGTTCAAAATAAATATTGGTCACTATATTATAAAAATAAAATAAAAGGAATGCCAGTCGGATATCAAGCGACATCACGGTAGGACTTGAAAAGAAATGCCAGTTGGGTATCCACAAGAGTAGTGGCGAGATAAACCGCCTGACACTCGAGGGACGCCTCAAAAGGACTTTAAAAGAAATGCCAGTGGGTGTCCACAAGAGCAGTGGCGAGATAAACCGCCTGACACTCGAGGGACGCCTCAAAAGGACTTTAAAAGAAATGCCAGTGGGTGTCCACAAGAGTAGTGGCGAGATAAACCGCCTGACACTCGAGGGACGCCTCAAAAGGACTTTAAAAGAAAAGCGAGTGTCCGGGGTAGTCTAGCCAGCCCCTGAGACATTCTCGAAGGTAATAATAAAGTCACAAGGTTAGTCCATAAACATAATATTCACCATAAATAAATTTATGATAATATACTGACTGTGACAAAGAAAAAGTCCTGCAAACATAACATGCTCAAGTAGTTTATTTTCCTCCAGAGACTGACACCGAGACCGATACTTGACCCACCCAACTAAATCCTTGACCGTGGACGCGGCTATTCGAATAGATATAACTCTGCAGAGGGTGTACTCTTTACCCACGCGTATGGGCTTTCCTTAGCCAGTACCGTGTACTGACTAATACCCAATTCGGACTTTAGGTTGAAAACACGCCTGACGCATACACACCGACCGGATGCCAGGACTCACCCAAAGCATCGCTCCAGAAACCTTAAGTCAGGGAGGCTACAACCTCCGAAAAGCATGGGATCACTATTAAACGCGCGGATTACAAGGGGTGCCCCCCTCTCGGCTACAACCGGAAACACCCATGCCCCTGACCCGATGACAGGCTACAACCTTCATCGTAGTATCTGTGTGGCGTGCACCCGTACAGGGGTTATCAACTTACTAGGCCGTACCTTCCTTTCGGAAGGACCCGTGGCAGCACGGTGTACAGCTAGGTGTATAGAGCAAGACTCGATCTAGGCAGACTCAGGAGGTATTGTCAAAATAACACCAGTGTTCTTCATCAGTACCACATGACACCACTGTGTCACAAAGGACCATGCCTACTAGCATGTCCCAACCAGCAGCAGCATCTCTGCCCTCACGTAACCATTTGTATGCCAGACAAGCTAGTGTGACATGCAAGCCAAGGTAAAGCAAACATGACATGACCATGCATGCACATATGATATAACATGCAACGTATATGATGCACTACCATTTTATGTAACCATGCAAGGAAGCAACACCATAACTCAAGTTCAATAATGCTTGCCTTGTCCAAAGTAATCAGGAGAAAACCCTTCAGAAATCCCAGCAAAAGTTCCTTCTTCTTTTTCTGAAAAATTCAAATTTGAATTCGAATAAGACAATAAACACAGAACAGAAAAAGTTCTCAAAATATTTTTAAATAAATCTTAAAATAAACTAGAGCAGAAAAGAAAATTTTAGCAAAAAGAATCAACTCATTTGGATTTATATTTTAAAAGTTATTAGCTTTTCAAAACCAGGGGTTTTTCTGTAAAACAGAAATCCCTGAGTTGTTTTAAAAGAAAACGTTTCGGATACGAGTGCGTCTTCCAGAGTAGAAGACGTAAAGCGCAGAGTGCGCTTCCACTTAAAACGGAAACAGAGAGAGAGAGCTGACGGGTGGGGGCCACCCGTCAGGTTTAAAATTCGAACGCGCTCGCGCACGAGTACAGAGAAGCGGCGGCGATCACCGGCGACGATCGCCGGGGTCTCAGGGCCCGGCGCTGGTCGCAAAGTGACCAGCGTGGACTTCCGCATCCAGGGGTGGTGGAGGTGGCCACCGGCGATCACCTGAACGGCGGTGAGCTCGTCGCCGGCGGACGAAGATTCGGGTGAGGTGGTGGCTCGTCGGAGAGGGCTCGGAAAGGTAAATTGATCTAGGGATTCGGCATGGTGGTGGAAAAGGGGAAGATCGACGGAGTTTGGGCTGCTCTGGTGGTGTACGTGCTCGGTTCGGTTCGAGGACAGAGGCGGCGGAGCGGTGGCCGGAGAGGGAGAAGATGACTCCCTCGGGGCCTGGTGGGTGGTCAGGAGGGAGTGTGGGTGGTGGTGGAGGCGAGTGCTAGCGCTAGAGGGGCTCGGGGACCCTTTTTATAGGCGGTTCGAAGATAGCCGAAGCGGGTGAAGATCGCCGGAGTTAATGAGGTCGCCGAGGTTGGTTCTGGCCGGTGGTCTGGGCGATGGAGCATTCAAGAGGTCCGTGGTGTTCGTCCGATGCTTCCGCGTGGACGAGCTCGTGCCTGCTTGACACGTTTGCGGTGTGCTGTCCGCACGGGCGCGGCGGAGCGGCCGGCTCCGGCGACTGTCAAACGGGCCCCGTGCGGCGTGGCCGGTGTGTCCTTTGCGCGTAGAGGCGAAGGAAGATGACGCGTGTGCAGGGAGGTTGGTATGAGCGCTGAAGTGGAGTAAAGGAGCGATTGATGGCCGAGGCATTCCGCTCGGCTCCGCCGTGGACGAGCCCGGGGAGGCTGCACCGGCCCGGTGCCATCTCACCGGAGTGGAGTGGCTGGGCGCTGGGCCAGGGGGAGCTGCGGTAATGAAAACGGGCGACATTGCCGTGCGGAAGAGGAAGACGATGGATGCACGGCATCGCTGTCCCTGTCGGCCGAAATTCAGTTAACTGAATTTTATTCAGTGTGGAACAGTATGCCCGCCAACTGTTTGATGAAATGATTTGAGGTCTTAAACAACTTGGTTGATAATGGGGTCTTGTGTGGTGGTGTGTAGTTACTCAAAAATGAGTTTGCCAGGAGGCCAAGAATTTTGGTGAAGTTTGGAAATGGTTTGGGGCAGAAATATGATTTCTGGACCAAATTTGAATTGAATTTGGTTTGAAATTTTTGAACTGTGGGACCAAATGTTTTTGGAGAAATGGGTTGAGGGTACCATATATATGTAGGAATAATTTTGGTAGAGGCAGAAGAGTCATAGAAAATATAGTTCCTTTGTAAATGTCAAGAAACTATGATTAATTCAAATTCCACTTTTGGAATTTAGAATATATAGAAAGAATATTTTTGTGGAGTAGGAAGGAGTTGAATAATACCACAGAAGGTGTGCATGACTTGAGAGGAAAATTTTGGAGTGACAGAAAATATTTGGAGAAGTTTTATGGTATTAGAAGGGGTGAAAAGGATTTTTTTTGCCTTTGAAAATAAATAGCTAAAAACCAAAGATTCTTTAGAGAGAAAAACTTTTGAAAATCTCCAAAACAATTAAATCAAATAAGTCCACCCTTCAAACAGAACCTTCCAAGAAAATTTAAAAATCTTAGCTAAAATTTTGAAAAGTTTTCAAAATTCCAAATAACTATTTTTGGGGTGTGACAGCACCTACCCCCTTAAGAAAAATCTCGTCCCCGAGATTCCAGCTGTCCCTCAAACAGGTACGGATATTCAGTCCTTAAATGATCTTCTCTTTCCCAGGTTGCCTCTTCCTCGGTGTGATTACTCCATTGAACTTTGCAAAATTTTATTACGCTCTGTCGGGTTCTCCGTTCAGACTCCTCCAAAATCTTTATGGGACGTTCCCGATAGGTAAGATCTGGTTGAAGATCCAACTCCTGGTGCTGGATCTGCTTCTCCGGGTTGCTAACACATTTCCTAAGCTGGGATACATGGAACACATCGTGGACATCTGATAATTCTGCCGGTAATTCTAGTTGATAGGCAACCTTGCCCCTTCTTGCGGTTACTTTAAACGGTCCAATAAATCTTGGTGCTAGTTTCCCCTTAACCTTAAATCTCTGTAGCCCCCTTGTGGGGATACTCTAAGGTATACGTAGTCATTTGGCTCAAAGTGGACCTGGCGGTGTTTTTGATCATAATAACTCTTCTGTCGGCTTTGAGCTGCCTTTAGTCGGTCCTGAATAAGCTTTACTTTGGTTTCTGCTTCTATTAGCATTTCTGGTCCAAAAGTTCGGCTGTCTCCGGTTTCAGACCAATTCAATGGGGTTCGGCATCGTCGTCCGTATAATGCTTCGAACGGTGCCATTATTTGTTGTTTTAAATCTTCAATGTTTGGTACGCACAGTCTCTGTCCAAACCAAATGACCCCTTGGCTGTCTTCCATAAATTCGGGCGCCCTGCCCATTTTCATCTTCTTTCTAATCCCTTCAATACTTGGGTGCCCCTTCTGGGCTTCTCTGATCTGGTCCTCTATTGTTGGTTTTATTTCCAACTGGGAAATGGTTCCTTCCGTGACTAGGGCCATGTTGAGCTTGGCAAACTCCTGGCTGAGCACATGTTGCGAAAGTTGTACACTGCCATTTCCAGCGTATGGATTCCGGCTGAGGGCATCTGCCACAACATTGGCTTTACCTGGGTGATAGTGAATTCCTACGTCATAATCCTTAATTAGCTCAAGCCAACGCCGTTGTCTCAAATTTAATTCTGGCTGCGTGAAAATATATTTAAGACTTTTATGATCCGTGTATATTTCACATCGGTTCCCCAGAAGATAGTGTCGCCACTCTTTGAGTGCGTGTACTACTGCAGCGAGTTCCAGATCGTGAACGGGGTAATTTTCTTCATGTCGCCGAAGCTGTCTTGAGGTGTAAGCCACTACTTTTCCTTCCTGCATTAACACACATCCAAGGCCTTTCCCGGATGCGTCACAATATATATCGAAATTTTTGTGCACATCGGGCACGACCAGAACTGGTGATGTTGTTAACCTCTTTTTCAACTCCTGAAAACTCTTTTCACAAGCTTCAGTCCATTCGAACTTCTTGTCTTTCTTGAGTAACTGGGTCATGGGTCTGGCTATATTGGAGAACCCTTCAATAAACCTTCGATAATAGCCCGCTAAACCGAGGAAACTTCTGACTTCCGTCACGTTTGTGGGCTGCTTCCATTCCAACACATCCTTTACCTTTCCCGGGTCTACAGCGATTCCGTCTTGGGTCAATACGTGCCCAAGGAAACCAACTTCTCTCAACCAAAATTCACATTTACTGAATTTGGCGTATAGCTGATGTTTTCTTAATTCCTCCAGTACTATCCGAAGATGTTGCTCATGTTCTTTAGGCGTCTTAGAGTAAATAAGTATGTCATCGATAAATACCACCACAAATTTATCCAGA
This sequence comes from Secale cereale, assembly GCA_902687465.1. Taxonomy (NCBI): domain Eukaryota; kingdom Viridiplantae; phylum Streptophyta; class Magnoliopsida; order Poales; family Poaceae; genus Secale; species Secale cereale. The sequence goes on along the minus strand of LR738711.1, from coordinate 749,746,555 downwards.
TATTTCATAAAAACCTTGTTCATGAGATGCACAAAATATGCCGGGGCATTGGTTAAACCAAATGGCATCACTGTGAATTCATATAATCCGTATCTGGTCGTGAATGCCGTCTTAGGTATGTCTGTCGTCCGAATTTTTAACTGATGATAACCTGATCTCATGTCTATCTTCGAGAAGACTTTGGCTTCTGCTAGCTGTTCAAATAAGTCGTTGATTCTGGGCGGTGGATATTTATTCTTGATAGTGACCATATTAAGTGCCCTGTAATCAATGCACAGCCGTAGGGTACCATCCCTCTTTTTGGCGAATAAAACTGGCGAACCCCATGGTGACGAGCTGGGTCGTACGTAACCTTTCTCCATCAACTCCTTAATTTGCTTCTTTAATTCTGCCAATTCTGTTGGGGCCATACGGTACGGTTTCTTGTATATGGGTGTCGTTCCAGGTGCTAGTTCAATAACGAACTCAATCTCGCGGTCCGGTGGCATTCCTGGTAATTCTTCAGGAAATACATCAGGATATTCACAGACTACAGGAACCTTACTTAATTCCATCGTATCCACTTGATTTAATTTCCCTTGAGATGTGGCAATCTTCCTTGTACCCACTTTTATTGTCTTTCCTTGGCAATTGGTAAGAGTTACCGTACGGTTGTAGCAGTCTATGAAACCTTTGTTGGTGGTTAACCAATCCATTCCCAGAATAATGTCCAAATCAACTGCGTCTAGAACGATGAGATTGGCTAGGAATCCCATTCCTTCAATTTCGATGTTCACATCCTTACAGTACCATTGAGTATTTTGCTTTGATCCCGGGGACTGAATAACCATGGAATTTTGTAACGGCAAAAAGGGAAACTGATTCTTCGAGGCAAATCCTTTAGAAATGCAAGAGTGGGAAGCTCCGGAATCAAATAAAATTGTAGCATCTACTGAGTTGGCGGGGAACGTACCAAACACGATATCCGGTGCGTTCTGAGCTTCCTCAAAAGTCATGTGGTTGATATGCCCTTGCTTGTGGTTGTTATTGGGGTTGAAATTGTTGCGTCGCGGAGCGTTGGTCGTACCACGGCCATTGTTGTTGTTGTTGGCTTTGGGAGGGTTGTTTCCTTGTTTTGGGCACTGTTTAGCATAGTGCCCTGCTTCTCCACAGGAGTAACAGGTGACTCCAGGGTGAAAGTTTGTATCCTTGGTCCTATTGTGGAATGCACTGCGGTTCTGTGGTGGAGCTGTATTTGTTGGTCGGGTTACTACTGGCTTTTGAACATCATTCCTAGGTCTGTTGTTGCGAACCTGTATTGACTGGTTCATGCGGCGCTTGCGGGCCTCATCCATATTGCGGTGTTCATTTTCCAAGATAATAGCCTTATCCACCAGTGTCTTAAAGTCTGGAAAGGTATGAACCATCAGTTGGCATTTTAGCGACGAAATACGTCCGTCGAGAAATTTCTCCATCTTTTTGTTCTCTGTCATATACTCGTCGTTGGCGTACCGGGCCAACTGAGTAAACTGATCCAGATATTGGGATACTGTGGAGCTTCGCTGCTTGAGATCCTCAAATTCCCTCTTCTTCAGTTTCATAATGCTATTTGGAATATGCGCTCCTCGGAAATTTTCCTTGAATTGTTCCCATGTCATATTTGCTCCGTCAGGGTGGGTGTGACATAAGTTTTCCCACCACGAAGCAGCCGTTCCAGAAAAATAGTGTGGCGTGTACAGCACCTTTTCCTGGTCAGTACACTGGGCAATAACTAATTTTCTTTCCATGTCTCGAAGCCAGTCGTCTGCCTCTAGTGGCTTGTCAGTGTGCGTAAAGACCGTTGGGCGGGTCTTTTGTAATTCCGACAGTTTGGACCTGGGTTGTGGTTGTCCTTGTTGATTTCCCATGTTCATCAAATGCTGCATCATCTCCTGATCCTGTTGCTGACTCTGCTCGTATAGGCGGCATACTTGTGAGAAAGCTGATTCACTGCTCTGCTGACTAGTCTGCCCTTGGGTAAAATTATTTCCCATTTGTCCAGAGTTGTTTTCAGGTTGAGTTGGCATAGAACGGGTCCAGGGACGATGCATTTTCTTTCTGGGGTATTTGCATAACACCAAGGAAAATTAATCGAATATCAGAAAATAAATTCCCAAACAAAATTTTCCCCCGGACAAGGTAAGACAAGGCAGCCAAATATATTACACAAGGGATTTAATTATACAAGCAGGATCTAATTATACAGGATACATGTGGAAACTGCATCATACAAGATCATTTATTCTACTAGCGCACTCTCCGTGCTCTCATCGACCAGCGGTCCTACATCGCTATCTTACAAAGGCTAGGCAGAACAGGAAATAAATATATTACATCCATGCTCTCAAGCAGTCATCTGGCACAAAAAACTGCGTTCGTCCCCATGGCTCATCCTAGGTCCTGCTGAGAGTGAGACTCAGGCAAGGTACCCAGGATGTGATATCGCCCTCCTCCTCTTCCTCCTCGAGGATCGCCTCTAGTCGGGTGGTTGTTGATGCCGTGCCTGCTGGGGGTGGCACTGTGCTCGTCAGTGGAGAAGCTCTGGTAGGAATGGGTGCAGTCGGACGGCTAGCATCGCCAGTTGTGGTTGAGCGCTGAGCCGCGGGACTAGCCAGAGAAGTATTTGGTGGATTGGAAGTGCGTGGGGCACGAGGCGAAGGAGAGCGGTACTCGCTCCTGCGAATAATTCTCGCACGAGACAAGTCCATCCGCGCAGTGAGGTAGTCATCCACCAGGGAGGTGAAAGCTGACTCCAAGGCCATGATATACTGGACAAGTGGCTCAATAGCCATATCCTTTTCCCCTATGGTGCAGGAAAAAGCATAGTGGCTAGTATATGGAACGTGGCAAGGCAGATAGTAGTAGGGACGGTCCTGCATAACTTTCAGGATGTCCCGGAGACGTGCGATAGCCTCACGTGCGGCCATCTGGATAGCATGCCTCTCAGTGGGCATGGCTCTCCCCATGAAGCGATAGTTGCGGAAAGACACAGACGCACCACCCCGAATATATACCGAAGCCTGGTACATAGTCAGGGTCTCTGAGATCTTGTCCGGGTAAACGACGTACTCCGGACGCCCGAGGGACCCCATCGCGTCCCTCGCGATGCTCGCGAGAAGGCGGGAAAAACCCGCAGGCTCGTTGGCGAAAATCTGAGATGGGCAGCTGCCACCAGCCATCTACAACAGTAGACAAAAATCCAAGTAGCCATGTCATAAGTGTATGATGACCAAGGAAAATTTGCTACGATGCATGAGATGCATGCTGGAAAAATGTTAGCACTGACTCGGTGACTAGCGATCGTGCCTAGGGCTCCTACAGTCAGCCTGGCTCTGATACCAAGGTCTGTCAGGCTCATTTCTGAGAAATAAATCACAGAATAGCCTTAAGTCACACTAGCTCCCAAGCACAGCCAGTGGACAACCTTGATATAGATAACCAGTACAATAATATTACACAGGGTTGAGTCAGGGTGACTCAAAAGTTTATTACAACATTTCAACGTACTAGGCGGGTGGAATATGACAGTGGGTAGTGGAACTCAACACTGAAATACTAGCATAGGGTCAAGCGTCAGTGTGAGGCTTGACTAATTTATTGGTGTGGCGGAAGCTTGACGGATGGTACAAGTGATAGACTCCAAGACACAGGTGTGCTGACTGGAAACCTTCTAAGCGTCGGCCTCGCTAGCGCAATTCTCCTCCAACGGTTCGTCCTCCTCCAAGTCTGGCCAAGTAAATAGCCAGGGACAAGCCAGTGAGTACTTTGAATGTACTCGCAAACATTATGAACATAAGGTATACTAAAGCGAAAGCCATGATGAAATACTATATGCATGCAACAAATATCAAGACTTGGCATGATGAAACATGGTTAGTTCAAAATAAATATTGGTCACTATATTATAAAAATAAAATAAAAGGAATGCCAGTCGGATATCAAGCGACATCACGGTAGGACTTGAAAAGAAATGCCAGTTGGGTATCCACAAGAGTAGTGGCGAGATAAACCGCCTGACACTCGAGGGACGCCTCAAAAGGACTTTAAAAGAAATGCCAGTGGGTGTCCACAAGAGTAGTGGCGAGATAAACCGCCTGACACTCGAGGGACGCCTCAAAAGGACTTTAAAAGAAATGCCAGTGGGTGTCCACAAGAGTAGTGGCGAGATAAACCGCCTGACACTCGAGGGACGCCTCAAAAGGACTTTAAAAGAAAAGCGAGTGTCCGGGGTAGTCTAGCCAGCCCCTGAGACATTCTCGAAGGTAATAATAAAGTCACAAGGTTAGTCCATAAACATAATATTCACCATAAATAAATTTTTGATAATATACTGACTGTGACAAAGAAAAAGTCCTGCAAACATAACATGCTCAAGTAGTTTATTTTCCTCCAGAGACTGACACCGAGACCGATACTTGACCCACCCAACTAAATCCTTGACCGTGGACGCGGCTATTCGAATAGATATAACTCTGCAGAGGGTGTACTCTTTACCCACGCGTATGGGCTTTCCTTAGCCAGTACCGTGTACTGACTAATACCCAATACGGACTTTAGGTTGAAAACACGCCTGACGCATACACACCGACCGGATGCCAGGACTCACCCAAAGCATCGCTCCAGAAACCTTAAGTCAGGGAGGCTACAACCTCCGAAAAGCATGGGATCACTATTAAACGCGCGGATTACAAGGGGTGCCCCCCTCTCGGCTACAACCGGAAACACCCATGCCCCTGACCCGATGACAGGCTACAACCTTCATCGTAGTATCTGTGTGGCGTACACCCGTACAGGGGTTATCAACTTACTAGGCCGTACCTTCCTTTCGGAAGGACCCGTGGCAGCACGGTGTACAGCTAGGTGTATAGAGCAAGACTCGATCTAGGCAGACTCAGGAGGTATTGTCAAAATAACACCAGTGTTCTTCCTCAGTACCACATGACACCACTGTGTCACAAAGGACCATGCCTACTAGCATGTCCCAACCAGCAGCAGCATCTCTGCCCTCACGTAACCATTTGTATGCCAGACAAGCTAGTGTGACATGCAAGCCAAGGTAAAGCAAACATGACATGACCATGCATGCACATATGATATAACATGCAACGTATATGATGCACTACCATTTTATGTAACCATGCAAGGAAGCAACACCATAACTCAAGTTCAATAATGCTTGCCTTGTCCAAAGTAATCAGGAGAAAACCCTTCAGAAATCCCAGCAAAAGTTCCTTCTTCTTTTTCTGAAAAATTCAAATTTGAATTCGAATAAGACAATAAACACAGAACAGAAAAAGTTCTCAAAATATTTTTAAATAAATCTTAAAATAAACTAGAGCAGAAAAGAAAATTTTAGCAAAAAGAATCAACTCATTTGGATTTATATTTTAAAAGTTATTAGCTTTTCAAAACCAGGGGTTTTTCTGTAAAACAGAAATCCCTGAGTTGTTTTAAAAGAAAACGTTTCGGATACGAGTGCGTCTTCCAGAGTAGAAGACGTAAAGCGCAGAGTGCGCTTCCATTTAAAACGGAAACAGAGAGAGAGAGAGAGCTGACGGGTGGGGGCCACCCGTCAGGTTTAAAATTTGAACGCGCTCGCGCGCGAGTACAGAGAAGCGGCGGCGATCGCCGGCGACGATCGCCGGGGTCTCAGGGCCCGGCGCTGGTCGCAAAGTGACCAGCGTGGACTTCCGCATCCAGGGGTGGTGGAGGTGGCCACCGGCGGTCACCTGAACGGCGGTGAGCTCGTCGCCGGCGGGCGGAGATTCGGGTGAGGTTGTGGCTCGTCGGAGAGGGCTCGGAGAGGTAAATTGATCTAGGGATTCGGCATGGTGGTGGAAAAGAGGAAGATTGACGGAGTTTGGGCTGCTCTAGTGGTGTACGTGCTCGGTTCGGTTCGAGGACAGAGGCGGCGGAGCGGTGGCCGGAGAGGTAGAAGGTGACTCCCTCGGGGCCTGGTGGGTGGTCAGGAGGGAGTGTGGGTGGTGGTGGAGGCGAGTGCTAGCGCTAGAGGGGCTCGGGGACCCTTTTTATAGGCGGTTCGAGGAAGGCCGAAGCGGGCGGAGCTCGCCGGAGTAAATGAACTCGCCGGGGTAGGTTCTGGCCGGTGGACTGGGGCGACGGAGCATTCAAGAGGCCGGTGGAGTTCGCTCGACGCCTCCGTTTGGACGGGCTCGCGCCTGCTTGACACGTCTGTGATGTGCTGTCCGCACGGGCGCGGCGGAGCGGCCGGCTCCGGCGACTGTCAAACGGGCCCCGTGCGGCGTGGCCGGTGTGTCCTTTGCGCGTAGAGGCGAAGGAAGACGACGCGTGTGCTGGGAGGTAGGTATGAGCGCTGAAGTGGAGTAAAGAAGCGATTGATGGCCGAGGCGTTCCGCTCGGCTCCGCCGTGGACGAGCCCGGGGAGGCTGCACCGGCCCGGTGCCATCTCACCGGAGTGGAGTGGCTGGGCGCTGGGCCAGGGGAAGCTGCGGTAATGAAAGCGAGCATCGACGCCGTGCGGGAGAGGAAGATGGTGGACGCACGGCATCGCTGTCCCTGTCGGCTGAAGATGAAATTCAGTTAACTGAATTTCATTCAGTTTTGAACAGTGCCTGCCAACTGTTTGATGAATTGCTTTGGGGTGTTAATCATCTAGGTTGATCATGGGGCTTTCTGTGGTGGTGTGTGGATACTCAAAAATGAGTTTGCCAGAAGGACAAGTATTTTGGTGAAGTTTGAGAATGGTTTGGGGCAGAAATATGATTTCTGGACCAAATTTGAAATGAACAGAATTTGAAATATTTGAACTGTGGAACCAAATGTTTTTGGAGAAATGGGTTGAGGGTACCATATATATGTAGGAATAATTTTGGTAGAGGCAGAAGAGTCATAGAAAATATAGTTCCTTTGTAAATGTCAAGAAACTATGATTAATTCAAATTCCACTTTTGGAATTTAGAATATATAGAAGGAATATTTTTTTGTGGAGTAGGAAGGAGTTAAATAATACCACAGAAGGTGTGCATGACTTGAGAGGAAAAAAAATTTTGGAGTGACAGAAAATATTTGGAGAAGTTTTATGGTAATAGAAGGAGTGAAAAGGATTTTTGCCTTTGAAAATAAATAGCTAAAACCAAAGATTCCTTAGAGAGAAAAGTTTTGAAAACCTCCAAAACCATTAAATCAAATAAGTCCACCCTTCAAACAGAACCCTCCAAGAAAATTTTTAAATCTTAGCTAAAATTTTGAAAAGTTTTTAAAATTCCAAATAAATATTTTTGGGGTGTGACACTTTCTCCCTCTTCTCTTGAGCCTCTACAGATGTGGGATCTTCTGCATCCATGACAATTGTGTTGTCCTCAAAGTCAGGCAACAAGGGAAGATGTTCCTTGTCCAATAAATATGTGCATGTGCCCATATTGGAGTTGATGAGCATCTGGATGTGTGGAGCATACCCACATGATCTCTTCAGGTCTGTAGTTGTCCTCTTGATTGTCTCAATGACCAAACTCATCACTTTGAACTTCTGAGGCACATCAAACAGTTGCAGCAAGTTGATGGGATGGCCTCTGGTCATCTTGTGATCTCCAGATTTGGATAACAAGGTGTGCCTCAAGATGGTGTTAATTGTGACCAAACCAGATAGCAGATAATGAACAGAGCCAAACTTATGGGTTTCCAAGGCTTTGTCAGGAATCTCCTTGTACATGTTTGCCATGGAGTTGTGCTCTTGCTTCTTCTTGGCATAGACATCCAAGTCATCCTCATGCGCTTTAGGGGCATTGATCAAGTTGGCCCACTCAGCAATTGTTGATTGGTACCTAGTACCCTCAGACATCCAAACAATTCTTCCATCAGGATAGAAATGAGCTGTAGAATGAAATTGCACAATGAGCTCATCATTCCACTTGGTAAACTCTTGACCCACAAACTTGTATACTCCACATAGCTTGAAGCTCTCAAGCACACCTGGAAAATGATCTGCATTCTCATCAATGTAATCCCAATCTACCAATTTCATATCACAAACAATGGGCTTCTTACCAAGCAATATGGTCTCATAGAAATCCTGCTGCTCTCTGGTGTGGAACATGTAATCTACATCAGTCCTTCTCCTCACAACATATGGATCAGATTGTCTCCAACGTCTGAGACCTGCATCCTTCCTCAGTTCCATGTCTTCAGCAACAATATGACTATCATCATGATCAAGAATCTTGGGCTTCAATTTTGTGAGCACTTGGACTTCAGCATCTTCTTCATCAATCTCAGGCACTGGGGCCTTGTTCTTTTGAGCAGCTGGTATGTTTCTTGTGCTCCTCTTTGGTGCAGTCTTGGGGGTTGGAGCATGAGCTTTGGTGGTAGTCTTGGTCTTAGAAGGGGCATCCCTCGACTTGATGGCATCCCCCATCAACTTCTGAGTCTTTGCAGCTGGTGCAACAGGCTCATCAGCTTCATCTTCAGAATCATCATCATCACCATCAGTTCTCATAGATGGCTTGCCAACCACTCTGGCTGTGGTCTTCCTAGCCCTCTTCTTAGTTCCTGCTGGCTCATCATCTCTCGTTTCAAGAGTGAACACCATTGTTTCTTGAGTTGATGCTCTGGTCCTTGACATTGGCACTCTCTTGGCAAGGGCCTTCTTGTTCAGTCCGGGCTTTGTTGAAGCAACTATGCCATACTCCTTCTTAGTCACTTTCTTATTTTAAGTGGCCTCATCAGCCACAAAATTCTCATCCTCACTGTCAGAAGGTTTCTTCTTCCTTGACTTGGTAGCAGCTTTTGGAAGGTTACTTGGAGTGCTCCTACTACTCTCATCGTAGCTGCTATTTGAGGGACTAGAGCCCTCACTCAATTGTGCCTGCTCCTCTGACATGTTTTGGCTGTCACTTTGATCAGACATTGTTGACACTGCAAAAAGAAAGCTGACCCTATGAATAGATGTAGACGAGATGGAGTGGATGAGCGTCACAAAGTGCAGAGGTTTTGTAAAACAAATGAGTCAAAATCTCCGTTTTGGGTTTCTACAGAAAGCATTTAGGAGCTACCAATTTGTTAATTACGGTGACACCGAAGCAACTTTGGAGTCTAAACTACTGAAATCGGTCAGACCGAGACATAGTTCGATAACTCCGAGATTTATAGGGTTTCACTGAGAGTGGAACTCGGTCACACCGATTTGTAGGTTCCGGTCAGACCGAATCTTACATGTGCAATGGCCTAAGCCAAATCGATGGGACCGATTTCTACAACTCGGTCAGTTTGAGATGAGTTCGGCGGAAACCTAACCCTAAAACTTTGAATCAAAACTAATCTAAACGGAGTTTTCGCTGGACAGGTGATCTCATACGTGGCAAGAATAATGGCATTGACTTTGTGCTAAGAATCGGAGGTAAAAATTGCACAAAGTGTCGAGCTCATACCCTAACTTGGCGGTGAGCTTGCTACGGCAGCAACGGTGGGGTTGAATTCCGTTGACGGCGGCGGAGACCAGCGGCGGGAGGTCGCTGGCGGCGAGAGGACGATCCGAAGACCCAAGATGGCAGAGCAGGATATGCGCGGGCGAAGAGGTTTTGAAGAGATTTCCAAAATTTGACCCATCGGTATATATATCCTGACCCTGTCAGTGTGACCGAGTGGAAGAACTCGGTGGCACCGAGATGCTGAATCTCAAGTGGTTACTGCAACTCATTGTGACCGAAAAGTTCTAATCGGTTGCATCGAGATTGAAAACCTAGATCAACTCAGCAAACTCGGTTAGCCCGAAAAGGATGAATCGGTCAGACCGAAATGCATAGAGTGGTTTTGGAAGTTTAATTCTATGACGAATCGGGGACTCCAAGTGCCCCTCACACAGAGTGTTCGAATCTGACTTGATCAAACTTTGTGATGTAGCATGAATAGAGTTTGAGACAAGAAAAGCATAGATAGCTAGAGGAGGTTCTTAGGCATTCTGGTCCATCCATTTGGCAAAAGAAGAAAGCCAAACAATCAAAGCAACAAATGGATGTCCTCGAATGAGACAAATATGCACTTAACATGCTCACACAATAAGATAGCAAATGAAACATGTGGCGAAGCATGCACATCCAATCTAGCGTCTACCAAGCAATTGGCGATGACTAAGTCATCTATATATGAGTATATTGACTTAGGAGTCAAATGAGAACATTTGATCATAGGTCATACTCATCGTTTAAGCACAAGTGGGGTTGCCACTTTTACATAAAGCATTGTTGTGTTCACATCATTAGAGTTGCTTTAGATCAATTTTTAGAGTAAAGATCCCCCTAGATGTGATGTCCCCCTAAGAGGGATAAACTAACCTTGGGTTTTGTCGATGATGACTTCATGTAGGTGTTGAAGATGTAGATGATCTATGTTGATGTAGATCATTTTGGAGCAATCCATTGGAGTAAGTTGCACTTTCAATATCTACATGGGTTAGTCCCACAAGGAACAAACAAATATATCCATGGACATAAAGTGAATTGTACACAATATGATGTCCATGAAAGCATTAGGTTACCTTGTCCCTTGTCGTACCAACAAGAGGGTTTGTGACTCCTTGAACTAGTGCAAGATGTGAAAGTTGATTGCACTTGTCCTTGCCAATATGAATAAGAGTGAAGTATGTTGGCGGAGTCACCCTCAAGAACTCTCTAGTTCTTCTTCTTCGGGATCCACACCATCTTGATGGGGATCCTTGGAGTTGTAGATGTACTCGATGAAGTAGAACTCGAGGTAGTCTTGGGAACCCACTTGACCAAGGACTTAGGAGCTTCTTCAAATGCATCAATATCTTCTTGAAGCTTGTCCTTGCCCTTTAGCTTGAGGTCTTGTGGTGGAAGATCATCTTGGGCTTGTGTCCCCTTGAAGGAAGTAGGATCATACTTCTCTTGTTGAGGAACAAACTTTGTCTTGGGGTATTGATCTTCTTCCCACTCAACTCCATTGGCATTGAACTTTCGTTCAAAACCAACACCTTGATTCTTCCGGTGCCTTCCTTGCGTACAATTTCCTCGAATTGCTTACTCCCGTCAAGGGTCTTATAAACACCTTTCTCTATAATTCCCTTCAATAAGCTATTTTCTTGCTCAAGTGTAACTTGGCTAAGAGAATCATTAGTGGAATCAAGAGAACTACTAGAAGTAACAACATTTGTTTTATCATGATTATTGTTACTACTAGAGGAAAAATCTTTCTTGTTCTTGTTGCTAGATTTTACTTGTGGCGTGTAAGTAGATAAGAGTAAACGCTTGGCAACGTAAGAAGAACTTTTCTTGCGAAGATCATCATTGATTGTTTTTAAGAACTCATGCTCTTGCTCTAGATTGAGCTTTCCAAAGCATAGCTTCTCATGAGTCCTCAAAAGTTCTTGATGATCCTCTAAGGTAGTTTCATGAGCTAAATTGAGAGTGTTTAATTCTTTAGTTAGACGCTCAATCTTCTCCTTATCATTGTCAGTCGTTTTCTCTCGATTATCATGATTAATATAAATTTCATCATAGTTTTCATCATAGGTTTCATCACTATTGCTACCAACAAGTAAATCATCATATCCTAGCAAGTCATCTTCATCACTATTGAAATCAAGATACTCGGGGTGTGATACCTTAGGACCTTTAGCCATGAAGCATCTTTCAATTCCTTCATTTGGTGAGTCAAATACGTTGTAGGAGTTGTATGACACAAGAGCAATTCCGGCAACACCTTCATCTTGAGTATCTTCGAAGTCGTAGTAGTAGCTTCTTTTAGAGTGGTTATCAGAGTCGGAACCGGATACCCATTCACCAACATGAGCTGGATGTCTTCGTCTTGTATAGATGCTTGATGATTTGTCCTTCCTTTCTGAATCTTTGCTTGTCCGAGAGGGTCTTCGTTCATAACGATCATCTCTACTCCTTCTCTCTCCTGGTGGTGAATCTTATCTTCTACTCCTCCTTTTAGGTGAGTCGTCTCTTCTCTTCTGTGGAGCCGTACACTCATTTGAGTAGTGTCGGGGTCTCCCACAATTGTAGTAATTCCGATCACGACGAGAAGATCTTTTGTCATTGTAGGACCTTGACTTGGAACTTCTTTCCTTGCTTCTATTCTTGTACAATTTGTTGAAGTTCTTCACCATTAAGCTCAATTCCTCATTGAAGACTTGTTTCTCACTTGATGATGTAGGAGCATCACATGAAGCTTTATAGGCACCACTAGACTTGTTGTGAAGCTCTTCTTTATGTTTGAGTGACATCTCATGAGCAACAATTCTTCCAATGACTTCCGTTGGTTTGAGATCTTTGTAATTGGGCATCATTTGGATCAATGTGCACACGGTGTCATATTTTCCATCCAAGGCTCTTAGAATGTTCTTGATGATGAATCTATCGGTCATTTCTTTGCTTCCTGAGCCGACAATCTCATTTGTGATGAGAGCAAGCCTAGAGTACATTTCAGCGACACCTTCACCATCCTTCATCTTGAACTTGTTAAGTTGACTTTGAAGCACATCCAACTTGGATTCCTTGACCGAGACAGTACCTTCGTGCATATCAATCAAAGTATCCCAAATTTCCTTTGCATTCTCAAGACAGCTGATTTTGTTGAATTCTTCGAGGCACAATCCGTTGAAAAGGATATCGCAAGCTTCAGCATTGTATTGCAATATCTTCAATTCTTCAGCGGAGGCTTCACGGTTTGGTTCCTTCCCATCGAAGAATTCACCTTGCAAACCAATACACACAATAGCCCAAACGGCGGGGTTATGTCCAAGAATATGCATTTTCATCTTATGCTTCCAACTAGCAAAATTAGTACCATCGAAGTAAGGACCTCTACGGTGTTAACTTCCCTCGTTAGATGCCATACTCTCCTAGGTTGTGAAACCAAGGCTATGATCACCAAAGCTATGGAAATCAAGGCAAGTGGAGACCAAAGCTCTGATACCACTTGTAGGATCGAAAGTATGTCTAGAGGGGGGTGATTAGACTACTTGACCAAATAAAAACTTATCTTTTTCCCAATTTTATGTTTTGATAGTTTTTAGCAATTTAGCACAAGTCAAGAAATCTTCCTACACATTCAATTCTAGAGTTGTAGCAGCGGAAAGTAAATCATTGCATACGAAGGTAAAGGGAGTGGTTTGGAGAGTGCAAACGCAAGTGGAGACACGGATATTTTTGGCGTGGTACCGACAGGTGGTGCTATCGTGCATGCACATTGATGGAGACTTCAACCCACAAAGGGTAACGGCTGGGGAAGTCCACGGAGGGCTCCACCCACAAAGGGTCCATGAAGAAGCAACCCTGTCTATCCCACCATGGACATAGCCCACGAAGGACTTGCCTCACTAGGGTAGATCTTCACGAAGTAGGCGATCTCCTTGCCCTTACAAACTTCTTGGTTCAACTCCACAATCTTGTCGGAGGCTCCCAAGTGACACCTAACCAATCTAGGAGACACCACTCTCTAAAAGGTAATAGATGGTGTGTTGATGATGAACTCCTTGCTCTTGTGCTTCAAATGATAGTCTCCCCAACACTCAACTCTCTCTCACAGATTTGGATATGGTGGAAAGAAGATTTGAGTGGAAAGAAACTTGTGGAAGGCTAGAGATCAAGATTCATATGGTAGGATTGGAATATCTTGGTCTCAACACATGAGTAGGTGGTTCTCTCTCAGAAAATGTATGCTGGAAGTGTAGGCATGTTTTGATGGATTTCTCCACAAATGAAGAGAGGGTGGAGGGGTATATATAGCCTCCACACAAAATCTAACCGTTACACACAATTTACCAAACTCGGTCGGACCGATTTAGTTCAAAATGTGAATGTTAGGCTTTTCGATGGGACCGATATGATCAACTCGGTGGGACCGATTTCATTAGGGTTAGGGCATAAAGTAATCTCGGTGAGACCGATCACATAAACTCGGTGTGACCGATTTCTGTAATAGGCACATAGAGAGTTGGCCAGGCAAACTCGGTGGGACCGATTCGCTCATTTCGGTGAGACCGAAACGTTATGAAGAGGAAACAGAGAGTTTGCATTGCGAACTCGGTAGGTCCAGTCGCTCACTTCGGTTGGACCGAAACGTTACGAAGGGAAACAGAGAGTTTGCAATCCCATCTCGGTGAGACCGAACTGATTAGGGTTTCTGGCTATGGCTATGTCAAATGAACTCGGTGGCACCGGATAGATCATATCGGTGGGGCCAAGTTTGACTTTTGGTTTGGGACATATGTGGATATGAGAAAGTGGTTGAGAGCTTTTGGAGCATATCACTAAGCATTTTGAGCAAGCAAGCCATTAAGCAACACCTCATCCCCTTTTAATAGTATTGGATTTTCCTATGGACTCATTGTGATCTTGGATCACTAAAATGAAAATGTAGAGTCTTGAGCTTGAGCCAATATGTGTCCTTAGCATTTTGAGGGGTCTACATTCCTAGTCCATGCCATGCCAATCATTGAACTTTCTGAAATGATCATCTTCAAAGAGCATTAGTTCAATGAGCTATATGTTGTTAGGAATTACCAAAACCACCCAGGGATAGTTGCACTTTCAACAGTTCACCATGCATGTCGTGGTCGGCACCCACAAAAGGTTCACGGACCTCTCGGTGGTGTACACCAACGACCCGGTCTGGGTGGAGCACTCCATCCACATCATGGAGCTGTTGCTTGCCGAGGAGAAGTACAAGGTGGTCGGGTTCGACCTCGAGTACATCCGCGCTCATGCCAGTTCTCGTCCCAGGGTTGTCGTCGCCCAGCTGTGCGTGCGCCACCACGTCCTCGTCTACCACTACTGCCTAGCCACAAGGCCTTGCGAGCATTTCGCCACGTTTGTCAATAGCCCCCACTACATGTTTGCTATGGTGGACATCACCAACGATGTAAAGGCGCTCAAGAATTCAGGCCGAATCATGTCGACATCCAGGGCCAATACAATATCTAGAGCAGCAAGGAGCATGAGAAGGACTCACTGGTTCACCTCGACGAGGCCATCATTGACCCCTACTACAGAGACATGAAGGATTCGTGCAACAAGGACAAGCGTGGCTGGCACTCGGCCTGGATGGATAAACTCGACAAAGCTCATGTCATGTACGCGGCCAAGGAGGCGTACACAAGCTACGACATGTATAGGCGGATCGTTGACATGATGAAGTGCCTCCTTCCCCAAAACGGCCATGGATCCAGCCGGAAGCAGAGCAATGGCAAGCGTCATCGCAACAATAAGTAGATGATTAGATCCTTGTTTCTCCTACTTTAGTATGCATGTAATTGCTTACTTTGGTGTGTGGAAATGTTATGTGTGTAGTCACTTGTGTAATTGTATGCCTAATTTGGTTATGCAATGACGTCTTTTTAAGTATATATATGTTGATGCTCTGTAGACAGAGCGTAGATGTTGTGCGGACAAACAAAATCACATCGCACATAGACTAAACAATGGAACCCTTCGGTGATGTTCTCATCAATCACTCACAATTTTATACCAGCAATCGTTTGCTCACAACACACACGGCTTGTTAGCAGTGATCGACTATGTTGTTATGGTCTTCGCACATGTTTCCGATTTTAGACATGTTTGCCGCGTATCACACACATCTTGTTAAGTTGAACCGTTTTTGTTCTCATCTCTCAACGCCAACAGTTCATCCGAGTGAATCGCATGCCGTATATCGCACTAGCTAACCGTTTCTCTTGTGTTGCCTAATCACAAATAGTTCATCCGAGTGAACCGTATACTGTATATTGCACACACACCTTCATCTGGCTGCCCGTTTCTTTTGTTCCTCCTCATCGCAAACAGTTAATTGAACTGAACCGTATGCCCTGCATCACACACGAACTAAAATCTGAACCGTGTTTGATGCATCCTCCATCGCAAACATTTTGCACATTTTTTGTCGGTTTTTTACACCCCCATTTGCGATTATGGCATAGCACGCAGTTTCGTCGAAGGGTCTCTGATCGTAGTGTCGCGTTAGCAGCATCCTGTAGTAGTGTACGTTCCCCAACAGTGGCATCATGAGCCAGGTCTATGTGTAGAGGATATGCACGAGTAGAACACAAAGGAGTTGTGGGCGGTGATAGTCATACAGCTTACCACCAACGTCTTATTTTGATTCGACGGTATTGTAATATGAAGTGGCCCGGACCAACATTACATGACCGCGTTCATGAGATCGGTTCCACCATTACATGCAACTTGTTTGCATAAAGGTGGCTAGTGGGTGTCTTTCTCTCTTGCTTTAGTTGAATCAAATTTGACTATGGTCGGTCCTTGTTGAAGGTTAAAACAACAAACTTGACGAAACACCGTTGTGGTTTTGTGACGTAGGTAAGAAATGTTCTTACTAGAAGCCCGTAGCAGCCACGTAAAACATGCAACAACAAAGTAGAAGACGTCTAACTTGTTTTTGCAGGGCTTGTTGTGATGTGATATGGTCAAGATGTGATGTGTTATACGTTATTGTATGAGATGATCATGTTTTGTAAATTATCGGCAACCAGGAAGAGCCTTATGGTTGTCTCTTTATTGAATGAATTGCAAGCGCCATGTAATTGCTTTAGTTTATCGCTATGAATTA
This sequence comes from Secale cereale, assembly GCA_902687465.1. NCBI lineage: Eukaryota > Viridiplantae > Streptophyta > Magnoliopsida > Poales > Poaceae > Secale > Secale cereale. The sequence continues at coordinate 749,729,971 of LR738711.1, read as the reverse complement.
GCAATGGTCGTAGAAGCAATAGTTCATGAGACGACCACAACACTGCGATGGAGATCAAGGTGTCAAGCCGATGATGATGGAGATCATGACAATGCTTTGGAGATGGAGATCAAAAGCACAAGATGATGATGGCCATATCATGTCACATATTTTGATTGCATGTGATGTTTATCTTTTATGCATCTTATTTTGCTTAGTACGACGGTAGCATTATAAGATTATCCCTCACTAAAAATTTCAAGGTAGAAGTATTCTCCCTGAGTATGCACCGTTATGACAGTTCGTCGTGCCGACACACCACGTGATGATCGGGTGTGATAAGCTCTACGTTCACATACAATGGCTGCAAGACAGTTTTGCACATGCGGAATACTCGGGTTAAACTTGATGAGCCTAGCATGTACAGATATGTCCTCGGAACAGTGGAGATCGAAAGGTCGAGTGTGAATCATATAGCATATATGATCAACATAAGATGTTCACCATTAAAAACTACTCCATCTCACGTGATGATCGGACATGGTGTAGTTGATTTGGATCACGTGATCATTTAGATGACTCGAGGGATGTCTATCTAAGTGGGAGTTCTTTAGTAATATGATTAATTAAACTTAATTTATCATGAACTTAGCCCTCGTAGTTTTTGCATATCTATGTTGTAGATCAATGGCCCGTGCTACCATTCCCTTGAATTTTAATACGTTCCTAGAGAAAGCTAAGTTGAAAGATGATGGTAGAAACTACACAGACTGAGTCTGTAACTTGAGGATTATCCTCATTGCTGCACAGAAGAATTATGGCCTTGATGCACTGCTAGGTGAAAGGCCTGCTGCAGGAGTAACTACTGATGTAATGAACGTCTGGCAAGCTCATCCGATGACTACTCGATAGTTCAGTGTGCCATACTTTACGACTTAGAATCGGGATGTCAAAGACGTTTTGAACATCATGGAGCATATGAGATGTTCCAAGAATTGCAGTTAATATTTCAAGCAAATGCCCGAATTGAGAGATATGAAGTCTCCAACAAGTTCTATAGCTGCAAGATGGAGGAGAACAGTTCTGTTAGTGAACACATACTCAGAATGTCTAGGTACCATAACCACTTGACTCAGCTGGGAGTTAATCTTCCGGATGATAGTGTTATTGACAAAGTTCTTCAATCACTGCCACCAAGCTATAAAGGCTTCGTGATGAACTATAATATGCAAGGGGTGGAGAAGACAATTCCCGAGCTCTTCGCAATGCTCAAAGCTACGGAGGTAGAAATCAAAAAGGAGCACCAAGTGTTGATGGTTAACAAGACCACTAGTTTCAAGAAAAAGGGCAAGGGAAAGAAGGGGAACTTCAAAAAGAATAGCAAGCAAGTTGCTACTCTCGGGAAGAAACCTAAGTCTAGAGCCAAGCCTAAAATTGAGTGCTTCAACTACAAAGGGACTGGTCACTAGAAGCGGAACTACCCCAAGTATTTGGCGGATAAGAAGGATGGCAATGTGAACAAAGGTATATTTGATATACATGTTATTATTGTGTACCTTACTAATGCTCGTAGTAGCGTCTGGTTATTTGATACTGGTTCGGTTGCTCATATTTGTAGCTCGAAACAGGGGCTACAGATTAAACAAAGATTGGCTAAGGACGAGGTGATGATGCGCGTGGGAAATGGTTCCAAAGTCGATGTGATCGCAGTCGGCACGCTACCTCTACATCTACCTATAGGATTAGTTTTAGACCTGAATAATTGTTATTTGGTGCCAGCGTTGAGCACGAACACTATATCTGGATCTTGTTTAATGCGAGACGGTTATTCATTTAAATCAGAGGATAATGGTTGTTCTATTTATATGAGTAATATCTTTTATGGTCATGCACCCTTGAAGAGTGGTCTATTTTTCTTGAATCTCGATCGTGGTGATACACATATTCATAATATTGATGCCAAAAGATGCAAAGTTGATAATGATAGTGCAACATATTTGTGGCACTGTCGTTTAGTTCATATTGGTGTAAAGCGCATGAAGAAACTCCATAAAAATGTGCTTTTGGAATCACTTGATTATAATCATTTGATACTTGCGAACCATGCCTGAGGGGCAAGATGGCTAAGACTCCGTTCCCCGGAACAATGGAGCGAGCAACTAACTTATTGGAAATAATACATACCGATGTATGAGGTCCGATGAGTGTTGATGCTCGCGGCAGGTATCGTTATTTTTGTGACCTTCACAGATGATTTGAGCAGATATGGGTATATCCACTTGATGAAACACAAGTCTGAGACATTTGAAAAGTTCAAAGAACTTCAGAGTGAAGTAGAGAATCATCGTAACAAGAAAATAAAGTTTATACGATCTGATCGTGGAGGCGAATATTTGAGTTACGAGTTTGGTCTTCATTTAAAACAATGTGGAATAGTTTCAGAACTCACGCCACCTGGAACACCACACGTATTGGTGTGTCCGAACGTTGTAACCGTACTTTATTAGATATGGTGCATTCTATGATGTCTCTTACCGATTTACCACTATCGTTTTGGGGTTATGCATTAGAGACAGCTGCATTCACGTTAAATAGGGCACCGTCTAAATCCGTTGAGACAACACCATATGAACTGTGGTTTGGCAAGAAACCTACGATGTCGTTTCTTAAAATTTGGGGTTGCGATACTTATGTGAAAAAGCTTCACCCTGATAAGCTCGAACCCAAATCGGAGAAGTGCGTCTTCATAGGATACCCAAAAGAAACTGTTGCGTACACCTTCTATCACATATCCGAAGGCAAGACTTTTGTTGCTAAGAATGGATCCTTTCTAGAGAAGGAGTTTCTGTCGAAAGAGTGAGCGGGAGGAAAGTAGAACTTGATGAGGTAATTGTACCTTCTCTCCAATTGGAAAATAGCTCATCACATAAAATCGTTCCCATGATGCCTACACCAATTAGCGAGGAAGCTAATGATGATGATCATGAAACTTCAGATCAAGTTACTACCAAACCTCGTAGGTCAAGTAGAGTACGTTCGGCATCAGAGTGGTACAGTAATCCTGTTCACTAAGTCATGTTACTAGACCATGACGAACCTACGAACTATGAGGAAGCGATGATGAGCCCAGATTCCGCGAAATGGCTTGATGCCATGAAATCTGAGATGGGATCCATGCATGAGAACAAAGTTTGGACTTTGGTTGACTTGTCCGATGATCGGCAAGCCATAGAGAATAAATGGATCTTCAAGAAGAAGACTGACGTTGATGGTAATGTTACCATCTACAAAGCTCGACTTGTTGCGAAAGGTTATCGACAAGTTCAAGGAGTTGACTATGATGAGACCTTCTCACCCGTAGCGATGCTTAAGCCTGTCCGAATCATGTTAGCAATTGCCGCATTTTATGATTATGAAATATTGCAAATGGATGTCAAAACTGCATTCCTGAATGGATTTCTCAAAGAAGAGTTGTCTATGATGCAACAAGAAGGTTTTGTCGATCCTAAAGGTGCAAACAAAGTGTGCAAACTCCAGCGATCCATCTATGGACTGGTGCAAGCATCTCGGAGTTGGAATATACGCTTTGATGAGGTGATCAAAGCATATGGTTTTATACATACTTTTGGAGAAGCCTGTATTTACAAGAAAGTGAGTGGGAGCTCTGTAGCATTTCTGATATTATATGTGGATGACATATTGTTGATTGGAAATGATGTAGAATTTCTGGATAGCATAAAAGGATACTTGAATAAGAGTTTTTCAATGAAAGACCTCGGTGAAGTTGCTTATATATTGGGCATCAAGATCTATAGATATAGATCAAGACGCTTAATTGGACTTTCACAAAGTACTTACCTTGCTAAAGTTTTGCAGAAGTTCAAAATGGATCAGTCAAAGAAAGGGTTCTTGCCTGTGTTACAAGGTGTGAAGTTGAGTCAGACTCAATGCCCGACCACTGCAGAAGATAAAGAGAAAATGAAAGTCATTCACTATGCCTCAGCCATAGGTTCTATCATGTATGCAATGTTGTGTACCAGACCTGATGTGTGCCTTGCTATAAGTCTAGCAGGGAGGTACCAAATTAATCCAGGAGTGGATCATTGGATAGCGGTCAATAACATCTTGAAGTACCTGAAAAGGACCAAGGATATGTTTCTCGTTTATGGAGGTGACAAAGAGCTCATCGTAAATGGTTACATTGATGCTAGCTTTTACACTGATCCGGATGACTCTAAGTCACAAACCGGATACGTATTTTTGTTGAATGGTGGAGCTATCAGTTGGTGCAGTTCCAAGTAGAGCATTGTGGCAGGATCTACGTGTGAAGCGGAGTATATAGCTGCTTCAGAAGCAGCAAATGAAGGAGTCTAGATGAAGGAGTTCATATCCGATCTAGGTGTAATACCTAGTGCATCGGGTCCAGTGAAAATCTTTTGTGACAACACTGGAGCAATTGTCTTGGCAAAGGAATCCAGTTTTCACAAGAGAACTAAACACATCAAGAGACGCTTCAATTCCATCCATGATCAAGTCAACAGTGAGACATAGAGATTTGCAAAATACATACGGATCTGAATGTAGCAGACCCGTTGACTAAGCCTCTTCCACGAGCAAAACATGATCATCACCAAGACTCCATGGGTGTTAGAATCATTACTATGTAGTCTATATTATTGACTCTAGTGCAAGTGGGAGACTGAAGGAAATATGCCCTAGAGGCAATAATAAAGTTGTTATTTATATTTCCTTATATCATGATATATGTCTTTTATTCATGCTAGAATTGTATTAACCGGAAACTTGATACATGTGTGGATAGATAGACAAAACATAGTGTCCCTAGTAAGCCTCTACTAGACTAGCTCGTTAATCAAAGATGGTTGAGTTTCCTAATCATAGACATGTGTTGTCATTTGATTAACGAGATCACATCATTAGGAGAATGATGTGATGGACATGACCCATCTGTTAGCTTAGCATATTGATCGTTTAGTTTTATCACTACTGTTTTCTTCATGTCAAATACATATTCCTCATACTATGAGACTATGCAACTCCCGGATACTGGAGGAATGCCTTGTGTGCTATCAAACATCACAATGTAATTGGGTGATTATAAAGATGCTATACAGGTATCTCCGAAGGTGTTTGTTGGGTTGGCATAGATTGTGTAACGCCCCAAGACACATCCGCCGGTGGTCGTCACACCTGGCGGGATCTAAACTGGCCCCACAGATCAATACTAGTCTTTTCTGCGCACTTTGTCCTCACTCATGCGCACCTGGGATCAACTTCCCGGTCGGTCACCCATCCTGAAATTACTCCAAGATGAGCACGCTTAACTTTGGAATTCTGTCCAAATGGGCTTCCGGAAAAGAAGGAATTCCTTATTGATATGAGTATTCTATCATCCCTAATAAGCCAGGCTATCACATACACCCCCACTCAGAGGAACTGACGTCCTCGTCGGGCCATAGGACTGCTCCCTCTTGGCACATACATTTGTGCATCCAGTCCGGCACATGTGCCATGCTGTGTGCCACGACGGGTCACAAACGTCATGCACAACATGACCGCACACCTGTCCGCAAACATCCATGTAATCGTGTGCATGACCGCACACCTGTCCGCAAACATCCATGTAATCGCAAGGTTCGGCTATGATACCAACTTGTAACGCCCCCGGACACACCCGCCGGTGGTTGTCACTCCTGGTGGGATCTAGACTGGCCCCACAGATCAATACTAGTCTTTTCTGTGCACTTTGTCCTCACTCGTGCGCACCCGGGAGCAACTTCCCGGTCGGTCACCCGTCCTGAAATTACTCGAAGCTGAGCATGCTTAACTTTGGAGTTCTGTCTGTATGGGCTTCCGGAAAAGAAGGAATTCCTTATTGATATGAGTAGTCTATCATCCCTAATAAGCCAGGCTATCACAGATCGAGATTAGGATTTGTCACTCCGAGTATCGGAGAGGTATCTCTGGGCCCTCTCGGTAAAGAACATCATAAGAAGCCTTGCAAGCAATCTGACTAGTGATTTAGTTGCGGGATGATGCATTACAGAACGAGTAAAGAGACTTACTGTACGAGATTAAACTAGGTATGAAGATACCGCTGATCGAATCTCGGGCAAGTAACATATCGATGACAAAGGGAATAACGTATGTTGTCATTACGGTTTGACAGATAAAGATCTTCGTAAAATATGTGGGAGCCAATATGAGCATCCAGGTTCCGCTATTGGTTATTGACCGGAGATGTGTCTCGGTCATGTGTACATAGTTCTCGAACCCGTAGGGTCCGCACGCTTAACGTTCGATGACGATTTGTATTATGAGTTATGTATTTTTGGTGACCGAAGATTGTTTGGGGTACCAGATGAGATCACGGACATGACGAGGAGTCTCGAAATGGTCGAGAGGCAAAGATTGATATATTGGATGATAGTATTCGGACACCGGAAGAGTTCTGGGGGGTATCGGGTACACATCGGAGTTCCGGGGGGGTCTCCGGCACCCCCCGGGGAAAGTTATGGGCCTTATGGGCCATAAGAAGGAGGCACACTGGCCGATGTAGGGTTAGTGCTCCCCCTTAATTGAAGGAGGCCGGATTGGAGTAGGGGAGGGGGCGGCGCCCCCCTTTCCTTCTTCTCCTCCACTCCTTCCTCCTTTCCCCCTCCATGCGAAGGAAAAAAGGAGGTTGAATCCTACTAGGACTAGGAGTCCTAGTAGGACCCCCTCCCCATGGCGCGCCCCCTTTGGCTGCCTCCATCCCTCTCCCTCCTTTATATACGTGGGAGAGCACCCCTAGAACACACATCAATTGTTCCTAGCCATGTGCAGCGCCCCCTCCACAGTTTGCTCCTCCGGTCATATTGTCGTAGTGCTTAGGCGAAGCCCTGCATGGATAACTTCACCATCACTGTCACCACACCGTCGTGTTGACGAAACTCTCCCTCAACACTTTGCTCGATCAAGAGTTCGAGTGACGTCTTCGAGCTAAAGATGTGCTGAACTCGGAGGTGCCGTATGTTCGGTACTTGATTGGTTGAATCACGAAGTTGTTCGACTACATAAACCGCGTTGAACTAACGCTTCCGCTTTCGGTCTACGAGGGTACGTGGACACATTCTTCCCATCTCGTTGCTATGCTTCTCCTAGATAGATCTTGCATGAGCGTAGGATTTTTTTTTAATTGCATGCTACGTTCCCCAACATGGAGATGCACAGCAACAAGGGGGAGAGTGTGTCTACGTACACTCGTAGACCGAAAGCGGAAGCATTTAGTAACACGGTTGATGTAGTCGAACTTCTTTGCGATCGAACTGATCAAGCACCGAACGTACTTCACCTCCGTGTTCAACACATGTTCAGATCAATGACGTCCTTGCCTTCTTGATCCAGCAAGACAGGCAAAGTAGTAGATGAGTTCTGACAGCACGATGACATCATAGAACACATCATATCCTATAGAGTACGGTTATGACGTTCGGACACACCATTAGGTTGTGGTGTTCCAGGTGGCGTGAGTTGTGAAACTATTCCACATTGTTTTAAATGAAGGCCAAACTCGTAACTCAAATATTTGCCTCCGCTATCAGATTGTAGAAACTTTATTTTGTTGTTATGATGATTATCTGCTTCACTTTGAAATTCTTTGAACTTTTCAAATGTTTCAGACTTGTGTTTCATCAAGTAGATACCCATATCTACTCAAATCATCTGTGAAGGTGAGAAAATAATGATACCTACCGCGTGCTTCAACACTCATCAGACCGCATACATCAGTATGTATTATTTCTAATAAGTCATTAGCTCGCTCCATTGTTCCCGAGAACGGAGTTTTAGTCATCTTGCCCATCACGCATGGTTCGCAAGTATCAAATCATAATCAAGTGATTCCAAAAGTCCATCAGCATGGAGTTTCATCATGCGCTTTACACCAATATGACTTAAACGGCAGTGCCACAAGTATGTTGCACTATCATTATCAACTTTGCATCTTTTGGCATCAATATTATGAATATGTGTATTACTACAATCAAGATTCAAAAAAATAGACCATTCCTCAGGGGTGCATGACCATAAAAAATATTACTCATATAAATAGAATAATCGTTATTCTCTGACTGAAATGAGTAACCGTCTCGCAAAAAACAAGATCCATATATAATGTTCATGCTCAACGCAGGCACCAAATAACAATTATTTAGGTCTAAAACTAATCCCGAAGGTAGATGTAGAGCTAGCATGCCGACGGCGGCCACATCGACCTTGGAACCATTCCCGACGCGCATCGTCACCTCGTCCTTAGCCAATCTTATTTCAGCTCATGTTTTGAGTTACAAATATGAGCAACTGAACCATTATCAAATACACAGGCGCTGCTACGAGCACTACTAAGGAACACATCAATAACATGTATATCAAATATACCTTTGTTCACTTTGTCATCATTCTTATCCGCCAAATACCTTGGGTAGTTCCGCTTCCAGTGACCACTCCCTTTGAAGTAGAAGCACTCGGTTTCAGGCTTGGGACCAGCTTCGGGATTCTTCATGGGAGCGGCAACCTGTTTATCGTTCTTCTTGAAGTTCCCTTTCTTTCCTTTGACCTTTTTCTTGAAACTAGTGGTCTTGTTAACCATCAACACTTGATGGTCCTTCTTTATTTCTACCTCCACCGATTTCAGCATCGCGAAGAGCTCGAGAATTGCATTATCCATCCCTTGCATATTATAGTTCATCACGAAGCCTTTGTAGCTTGGTGGCAGTGATTGAAGAACTTTGTCAATAACACTCTCAGGTGGAAGAGAGATTCCCGACTGAGTCAAGGGGTTATGGTAACCAGACATTTTGAGTATGTGTTTACTGACAAAACTGTTCTCCTCCATCTTGCAGCTATAGAACTTGTTGGAGACTTCATATCTCTCAACCCGGACATTAGCTTGAAATATCAATTTCAGCTCCTGGAACATCTCATATGCTCTATGACATTCAAAACGTCTTTGAAGTCTTGGTTTTAAGCCGTAAAGCATGGCACACTGAATTATAGAGTAGTCATCACTTTGCGCTTGCCAGATGTTCATAGCATCCAGGTTAGCGGGAGCGGGTGGTTCATCTAGCGGTATCAAGGACATAATTCTTATGTGCGGCAATGAGGATAATCCTCAAGTTACGGGCCCAGTCTGTGTAGTTGCTACCATCATATTTCAACTTAGCTTTCTTTAGGAACGCATTAAAATTTAAGGGAACGGTAGCACGGGCCATTGATCTACAACATAGATATGAAAATACTATCAGGACTAAGTTCATGATAAATTAAGTTCATTAATCAAATTACTAAAGAACTCCCACTTAAATCAACACCCCTCAGGTTATCTAAGTGATACATGATCCAAATCAACTAAACCATGTCCGATCATCACATGAGATGGAGTAGTCATCAATGGTGAACATCTCTATGTTGATCATATCTACTATATGACTCATGTTCGACCTTTCGGTCTCTAGTGTTCCGAGGCCATGTGTGTACATGCTAGGCTCGTCAAGTTTAACCTAAGTATTCCGCGTGTGTAAAACTGGCTTACACCCGTTGTATGTGAATGTAGAGTGTATCACACCCGATCATCACGTGGTGTCTCGAAACGACGACCTGTAGCAACAGTGCATACTCGGGGAGAACACTATTATCTTGAAATTTAGTGAAGGGATCATCTTATAATGCTACCGCCATTCTAAGCAAAATAAGATGCATAAAGGATAAACATCACATGCAATCAAAATATGTGACATTATATGGCCATCATCATCTTGTGATTTTGGTCTCCATCTCCAAAGCATCGTCCTGATGTCCATCATCATCGGCTCGGCCCCTTGATCAACATCGTTGCATCGTGGTCATCTTGCCAACTACTGCTTCTACGACTCACCCACCATTCACCTTTATGCAAAACAAGTTGCATGTCTGTCGGTGGAACATGTCTCATGTACGTGGACATGTAAGGTTGGTCTGGGCCGCTTCATCTTACAATGCCGCCGAATTAAAATAAGACATTGGTGGTAAGCAGTATGATGATCACCACCCACAACTCTTTGTGTTCTACTCGTGTAAAATATCTACGCATAGACCTGGCTCATGATGCCACTGTTGGGAAACGTTGCATGAAAACAAAAAACAAATCTACGCACACGCAATGATCTATTGATGGAGATGCATAGAAACGAGGGGAGAATGTGTCTATGCACCCTCGTAGACCGAAAGAGGAAGCGTTTAGTAACGTGGTTGATGTAGTCGAACTTCTTCGCCATCCAACCGATCAAGCACCGAACGTACGGCACCTTCGTGTTTAGCACACGTTCGGCTCAATGAAGTCCTCGCCTTCTTGATCCAGCAGGACGGGCGAAGTAGTATACGAGTTCTGACAACACGATGGCATGGTGACGGTGATGGTGAAGTGATCTCCGCAGGGCTTCGCCTAAGCACTACGAAAATATGATCGGGGAAGTAAACGGTGGATGGGGGCGCTGCACACGGCTAAGACAATATTGTGTGTACTTGTGTGGCGCCCCCTCCCCACATATATATAGGTGGGAGGGGAGGGGAGTGATACGTCTCCATCGTATCTACAATTTTTTATTGTTCCATGCCCATATTCTACAACTTTCATATACTTTTGCCAACTTTTTATATTATTTTTGGGACTAACATATTAATCCAGTGCCCAGTGCCAGTTCGTGCTTGTTGCATGTTTTATGTTTCGCAGAAAACCCATATCAAACGGAGTCCAAATGAGATAAAAACGGACCGAGAATATTTTTGGAATATTTGTGACATATGGGAAAAGAATCAACGCGATACGGTGCCCGAGGGGGCCACGAGGCAGGGGGCGCGCCCTAGGGGATGGGCGCACCCCTGACCCTCGTGGGCAGCCCGTAAGGAGGTTGCTGCTCTTCTTTGCCCACATGAAAGCTAGTTTTCAGAAAGAAATCTGGGCGAAGGTTTCAGTCCAATCGGAGTTACGGATCTCAGGGAATTTAAGAAACGGTGGAAGGCCAGAATTTGGGAACGCAGAAACAGAGAGAGACAGAGAGACATATCCAATCTCGGAGGGGCTCTCGCCCCTCCCACGCCATGGAGACCATGGACCAGAGGGGAAATGCTTCTCCCATCTAGGGAGAAGGTCAAGGAAGAAGAAGGAGGGGTGCTCTCTCCCACTCGCTTCCGGTCGCACCGGAGTGCCGCTGGGGCCATCATTGTCACCGCAATCTACACCAACAACTTCACCGCCGTCATCACCAACTCTTCCCCCCTATATGCAGCGGTGTAACCCCTCTTCTACCCGCTGTAATCTCTACTTAAACATGGTGCTCAACGCTATATATTATTTCCCAATGATGTATGACTATCCTATGATGTTTGAGTAGATCCGTTTTGTCCTATCGGTTAATTGATGATCGTGATTGGTTTGAGTTGCATGTTTTATTATTGGTGATGTCCTATGGTGCTCTCTGTGTCGTGCAAGCGTGAGGGATCCCCGCTGTAGGGTTTGCAATATGTTCATGATTTGCTTATGGTGGGTGGCGTGAGTGACAGAAGCACAGACCCGAGTAAGTAGGTTGTTTGCGTATGGGAATAAAGAGGACTTGGTACGTTAATGCTATGGTTGGGTTTTACCTTAATGATCTTTAGTAGTTGCGGATGCTTGCTAGAGTTCAAATCATAAGTGCATATGATCCAAGAAGAGAAAGTATGTTAGCTTATGCCTCTCCCTCAAATAAAATTGCAATAGTGATTACCGGTCTAGTTATCGATTGCCTAGGGACAAATAACTTTCTCGTGACAAAAATCTCTCTACTAAAACTAATTTAGTTGTGTCCTTATCTTAACAACCCCTACTTTTTATTTACGCGCTCTTTATTATCTTGCAAGCCTATCCCACAAAAACCACAAAGTACTTCTATTTTCATACTTGTTCTAGGTAAAGTAAACGTCAAGCGTGCGTAGAGTTGTATCGGTGGTCGATAGAACTTGAGGGAATATTTGTTCTACCTTTAGACCCTCGTTGGGTTTGACACTCTTACTTATCGAAAGAGGCTACAACTGATCCCCTACACTCGTGGGTTATCAAGACCTTTTTCTGGCACCGTTGCCGGGGAGCAATAGCGTGGGGTGAATATTCTCGTGTGTGCTTGTTTGCTTTATCACTAAGTAGATTTTATTTGCTGTTCTAAGTTGTTCTCTATCTTTAGTTATGGATATGGAACACGAAATACCAAAAAACTTAGGTGTACTTGCTACTCATGGAGATGGGGAACCTCCTAAAACCCTCGATGCTCATTATGTGAAAGATATTATGTACTACTTTGATAATCCTGAGAAAACCCCATTCAACTATATAATGGAAGTGACGTTGGATCAACGTGAATACTTTAGGGATTATCGCTTGACACAAAAAGGGAAACTATTATGGGATCAAATTTATATGTTGTGTTGGTATGCTCGGCAACTATGCTTGGGCTATGATTATACTTGTTTCTCTAGGATGAAGGCTCCACACCTTCCCTTTACATGCGAATTTAATGATAGTGAAACCTTAGCTTCTTATGCTAATGGTATATATGATTATTATGATGTGGAACAGATAGAAGAATTCGTTGCTTTTAAGGGTGCTTATGAAATTGAATCTCTGTTTAAAAAGAATGATGCTTTTGATGATGATGTTTATAGGCCTGAAAATCTTGCTATATTGAAATATTGCTATTTCAATTATGAATATAACTCCAATATTGATGCGTTTATTGAGAAATACTCCGTTGTCCAAGAAGAGACTAATATTTTGCAGGAGTCTATGGAAGAAGAAATTAATGACATTGTGAGCTCATTGGATGAAAAAGATGAGGATGAGAGTGAAGAACAAAAGGAGGAAGAGCGGATTGATCACCCGTGCCCACCTTCTAATGAGTGCAACTCTTTATCTCATACATTGTTTAATTTTTCTTCGTGCTTACCGAAGGATGAACGCTATGATGATTGTTATGATCCCGTTGATTATTTTGAAATATCCCTTTTTGATGATGCTTGCTATGCTTGTGGCCAAGATGCCAATATGAATTATGCTTATGGAGATGAACTTGCTATAGTTCTTTATGTTTGATGCCAATATTCTACAACTTTCATATACTTTTGGCAACTTTTTATATTATTTTTGGGACTAACATATTGATCCAGTGCCGAGTGCCAGTTCTTGTTTGTTGCATGTTTTTTGTTTCGCAGAAAACCCATATCAAACGGAGTCCAAACAGGATAAAAACGGATGGAGAATATTTTTCGAATATTTGTGACATATGGGAAAAGAATCAACGCGAGACGGTGCCCGTGGGGGCCACGAGGCAAGGGGCGCCCCTAACCCTCATGGGCACCTCGTAAGGCGGTTGCTGCTCTTCTTTGGCCGCAAGAAAGCTAATTTTCGGGGGGGGGGGAATCTGGGCGAAGGTTTTAGTCCAACCGGAGTTACGGATCTCCGGGAATTTAAGAAATGGTGGAAGGCCAGAATCTGGGAACGCAGAAACAGAGACAGACAGAGAGACATATCCAATCTCGGAGGGGCTCTCGCCCCTCCCACGCCATGGAGACCATGGACCAGATGGGAAACCCTTCTCCCATCTAGGGAGAAGGTCAACGAAGAAGAAGAAGGGGGCTCTCTCCCACTCGCTTCCGGTGGCACTTGAGTGCCGTCGGGGCCATCATCGTCACCGCAATCTACACCAACAACTTCACCGCCGTCATCACCAACTCTTCCCCCCTCTATGCAGCTGTGTAACCCCTCTTCTACCCGTTGTAATCTCTACTTAAACATGGTGCTCAACGCTATATATTATTTCCCAATGATGTATGGCTATCCTATGATGTTTGAGTAGATTTGTTTTGTCCTATCCGTTAATTGATGATCGTGATTGGTTTGAGTTGCATGTTTTATTATTGGTGATGTCCTATGGTGCTCTCCATGTCGCGCAAGCATGAGGGATCCCCGCTGTAGGGTTTGCAATATGTTCATGATTTGCTTATGGTGGGTGGCGTGAGTGACAGAAGCACAGACCCGAGTAAGTAGGTTGTTTGCGTAGGGGAATAAAGAGGACTTGATACTTTAATGCTATGGTTGGGTTTTACCTTAATGATCTTTAGTAGTTGCGGATGCTTGCTAGAGTTCCAATCATAAGTGCATATGATCCCAGAAGAGAAAGTATGTTAGCTTATGACTCTCCCTCACAAAAATCTCTCTACTAAAACTAATTTAGTTGTGTCCTTATCTTAACATCCCCTACTTTTTATTTACGCGCTCTTTATTATCTTGCAAACCTATCCCACAAAAACCACAAAGTACTTCTAGTTTCATACTTGTTCTAGGTAAAGTAAACGACAAGCGTGCGTAGAGTTGTATCAGTGGTCGATAGAACTTGAGGGAATATTTGTTCTACCTTTAGCTCCTCGTCGGTTTGACACTCTTACTTATCGAAAGAGGATACAACTGATTCCCTACACTTGTGGGTTATCAGGGAAGCAGCCAGGGCGCCCTAGGGCTTGGCCGCCGCCCCCTAGGGGCCCTGCCTTACCCTGCGCCCCCTTTCCATGTATGCACAAGCGGAAGGAAAGATGGGGGGAGGTGGAAGGATGGGGGAGTCCAACTCCACACTTTCCTTTCCCTTCTCATATTTCCTTCTCCTCCTCCTATGGCTGGCCCTTATAGGGCGCATCATCCCCTTGTGGGCTGGTGTGTTCCCTCACTTAGCCCATAAGGCCCATAGGATTGTCGGGGGGTGCCCGAAACTCCTTCCGGTGACCCGATAAGTACCTGATACCCTCTAGAACACTTCCGGTGTCCGAATACCATCATCCTATATATCAACATTTACCTCTCAACCGTTTAGAGACTCCTACTCATGTACACGATCTCATACGGGACTCCGAACATCATTCGGTCACCAAATCACATAACTCATATAACACTATATCGTCAACGAACGTTAAGCGTGCGGACCCTACGGGTTCGAGAACTATGTAGACATGACCAAGACACCCCTCGGTCAATAAACAATAGCAGAACCTGGATGCCCATGTTGGCTCCTACATAATATATGAAGATCTTTATCAATCGAACCGTTATGACAACATACACAATTCCCTTAGTGTGTCGGTATGTTACTTGCCTGATATTTGATCATCGGTATCTCTATACCTAGTTCAATCTCGTTATTGGCAAGTCTCTTTACTCGTTTCGTAATACATGATCGCGTGACTAACTTCATTAGTAATTTGGTTGCAAGGCTTATTATGATGTATATTAACGAGAGGGCCCAGAGATACCTCTCTGATACTCGAAGTGACAAATCCTAATCTTGATTCATGCCAACCCAACAAAACACTGTTGGAGATACCTGTAGAGCATCTTTATAATTAAATCACCCAGTTACGTTGTGACATTTGATAGCACACAAGGTATTCCTCTGGTATCTGAGAGTTGTGTGATCTCATAGTCAAAGGAATATGTATTTGACATACATGAAAGCAGTAGCAATAAACTATACGAAATGCTAAGCTAACGGATGGGTCTTGTTCATCACATCATTCTCATAATGATTAGATCCCGTTATCAAATGACAACTCATGTCCATGGTTATGAAACATTAACCATCTTTGATTAACGAGCTAGTCTAGTAGAGGCTTACTAGGGACACTGTAATTGTTTATGTATTCACACATGTATTTAGGTTTCCAGTCAATACAATTATAGCATGAATAATAAACCTTTATCATGAATAAGGAAATATAAAATAATAATAACTTTATTATTGCCTCTAGGGCATATTTCCATCAACGTCATCTATTGGAGCAGCGTTTTTGGGCCTCAGGGATGTAAAAGGTAGTTATTTTTGCATCTACATCTTCTATTGGAGATGCTCTTTGTCTTGAGTTCCTTTGAGACACTCCGGAGTCTGGTTGTTCTGGTTTGGCTTAACTTTGCCATTTGCATTTTGGTTTACGCCGCTTAGTTTGAGAAATGATCTTATATCATGAGACAGAGGGAGTAGTTAATTGCATGTGCATTGTACTACCTCCGTTCCATAATGTAAGATGTTTTTTTGACAAGGAAGTAATAGGATATAAATAGTAGAGAAAACAAATCAAACACAGTGAGAAGAAGAGAAATGAGCGTACGGTCGGATGAAAGTAAAAATAAGCACATATTTTATGTTAAATACATAAATAGGCTCTTGATAGCTAGGAACACCCAAAAAAAAAGCCTGCTTTCCGACTCTTCCAATTTTCGTACTATAAAAAAGCGTGCGTTGCAATAGGAAAATATGCCACACTTCCCTAACCCAATATTCATGAGTCAAGACCCAAATAGGTTCATGCCTTTTCTTTCAACACATGACATCCCATCAGTGTTGCCACTTATTCTTCTTTCCACCCTCATCGATGGTGGTCTCAGTGCTCACATAATCACATGACATTTGAATGGTATCAATCCTAAGACGTCTCTCTCTCTCTCGGCATAACATGAGAAATTTGCTTTTATTCCCGTGAGTTTTTGGTTAGGCGTGAATGTGTGGTCATAGATGGTTTCTTTTGTCTCCAATCCTGATTTGGTAAGGTGTTCATTTTTAACCTAGATCGGTACTAGTATGAAAGAAAGATGGATCATGCACTATTGATTAAGTTTACACCATAAATAGCATTTTAAAATTGGTTAACAGATAAAATAACATCTTATTCAGATTTACACATTTTTCTAATCAAATTCCATATATAACATGTTAAATTTGAAGTTATGGTTTAAAAGATATGGGTATTTAAAAAGAATTTGATATATACTACAAGTTTATTAACTCAATTGTTAGAAAGTTTCCTGTAAAATAAAAAATCTGACTTAAAACTGGTCTAGGAATTGATTAATAGAAACATTAGGGATTTTACGTAGAAGCAAAAATCTGACAAAACTAAGCTACATGTTGATTGCCAGAAACATTAGATTTATTATTTTGCAAAATAGCATGACAAACCAAGAATACCTATTTTCTTTATTAATAGGTATAGATTGTCTTTCACACCAACATCTTGCAGGTTGATCAACAGATCCCTCAGAACCCAACCTAGAGGCTATTCGCGCTCAAACACCGCTGAACAACTGTAATATATTTCAGGTCGGCATGTGGCAGGTGATCGATGGATCCCTAGAAGAGTTCGGGGGCAACTTGCACCCAAGTGCTGATGGTCTGATGTATTATATTTTAGTACGACATATAGTAGGTGTCGGGACCCCGATCCTAAGTCACACCGGTCTAGCATGTAACACATCATATCACTTTGCGGCCTCACGCACGGTATCCCCACGGGTGCCACCTTACCTGGCCCGGGACCGTTTGCACATTTTGGCTCACGTATATGATAGTGTCGCTAGTATCCATATGACAGAGAACCCGGGCCGACATGACTAGTTGTAAACTCAAGGTGGCACTAACTTACAGGGACAGGCATACATGACCCAGCAACGAACGTGTCGGTCATCAACGTATGAATCCAAGTCGTAGTGAGCTACAAGGACTTAAAGGAACAACGCGTGACATTTCCCAAAGGGACAGACACTGGAACGAAGAAGGACACATGCCGGCCAGCCTAAGTGTTCGGGAGCAGTAGCAAGCTACCATGGCTCAGTGGAAACACTAGGAGACATTTCCCCATAAGAGAGGCTACCAAGAATAAACAACTAGGTTGTCGGATCCCACACATACCAAGCATTTCAAAACATACACACAATATGCTCGATATGTGCAAATACAACATGGCATCACAACAAGACTCTATGAAACAAAGTATTTATTCATTAGGCTCCGATGAGCCAGATATTACAAACATGGGTCTCATGACCCAACATTCAGAGCATACAAGCAACACGCGGAAGCATAACATGTCTGAGTACAGACAACTACAAATGAAAAAGGCTAGAGAGCCTGACTATCTACAACACTCGTACAAGATCGTAGCTGAGGTAACAAGCTACTTGTCGAAGTCCAAGCGGAACTACTAGTGAGACTGAAGTCTCCTCTGCAAAACATAAATTAAGAAAACATGAGTACAAAGGTACTCAGCAAGACTTACATCAGATCCTATCATACATTCATTTGTATCAAGAAGGCAAAGTGGGGTTTAGTTGCAGCAAGCCAGCTTTGACTCAGTGGCTATCCTGTACTACGACTGCTGGTAACTCTTTGAGGTGGCGCACACGAGTCCACTAATCACCACTCAACACACCACTATGGATTCATCCCCGTCTCCCTATGAGAAGGCCATCCATAGCACTCACACTTGTCTTGAGTATTTTAGAGTATCCACTTCAAGTTGTCTATGTACCACGTAAGCATCCAAGAAGCCCATAACCGTGGACCCGGCTATTCGAATAGATCATGTTAACCCTGCAGGGGTGTACTTCTTCACACATGCTCTCGCCACTTACCTCCATGTACACGTCGTGTATCTCGGCAACCTTCAAGCAGAAGCCTGGCGAGGGTGTCGGCCACGACCTGACTAACCACACAAGACTCTAGTCCAGGTTTATCGCCTATTCGGGTTTCATCCGCAAGGGAGTCTGGTCGAGGTTTCCATCACGGCCCCAAATGATGTGCACAGGGTTCCCGAGCCCACCATCCGGGTTCCACTCGGTACACCAGGCCACGTGTGCCTAGTGTGTCCCAAGTCCACACTACCGAGTGCCACTTGGTAGAAAAATAACACTACCTACAAACACCAGAAACAAGTTGCGACTCCTGGACAGAGATCAAGTTGGTTAATAAGCCGAGAGGGGTCGAGTTACCGGAACCTAGTGTGTGTTAGTAGCTAGTCATTGGACAACATACACAGAACTCAGTTCTTAAGGACGGTTACAGTGAGACAACCCACCATGTACTCCCACATGGCCTCTCTCCGCTACCTTTACCAAATCGTGTTCACACACTTAACTCTTAGCATCAGAACATAACACTGCACTCCAATTCATTCCCAATGAATCAGACATGACACACTCTAAGCAATAGCAGGCATGGCATGGTAAGAACACAACATGGCTTCAATCAACTCCTACACATGCTAGTGGGTTTCAACTATTTACTGTGGCAATGACAGGTCATGCAGAGGAATGGGTTCAACTACCACAGCATAAAGTATCAATTGAATCATTGTTGTCCTAATGCAATAACAAAGAGCAGGAGCGAGAGAGTGGAATTGTATCGGAATGAACAAGGGGGTTTGCTTGCCTGGTAGATTAACAGGGGGGCACTGCTCCTCTGACAGGTACTGTGGAACGGTCTCCGGAGCAGGACCTATCGAGAAGGACGGTGCCGACAATCAAACACAAGCATATGAAACAATATGATGCATGAGCATGGCATGAAGATGTGATGTTGTTTGAGCTAATGCAACTAGCATTCATTTGGGTGAAGTCCATTTGAACCAAGGGTTCAAATGCAACTCCAAACTTAAGCATTTTAAATGCCCTTTATGTGTTTTCATATATTCAGTAGGTATAACTTCATTTGTCATCCATGAAAATTGTATAGATGAATAGATTGAATTTTTTCTGATCAATTTTTATCTATAAATTATTTCAATCTGAGCTACGGTTGAAATTCTGTGATTTTTTGAAGTTTAAACAGTTTTATGGAATTTCCTGAGTTAAATAATTCCAGAAAATTATTTATCGCGTCAGCACTACATCATGCCTGCGTTAGCAAGTCAGTAGTGCTAACTGAAGTCAAACCTGACGTGTGGGGTCCACACGTCAGTGTCACAAGTTAACAGAGGGGGTTATTCTAAACTAACTAAAAGGATTAGTGGCGCTGGGGCCCACTGACAGTGTCATAGTGGTTAGTTAACTGGTGATTAGCCTTAAGCTAATCACCTGGCAGGCCAGGCCCGCACGTCAGCGAGCCAGGGGAGGTCAAACCCCTGGTCAGACGGGGCTGACCCGCCGGCGGCTCGACGCCGGCGTCCTCAGACGCGCGGAGGGGCTCGGGATCGCCGCTCCGGCGACCAAACGAGCAGTCGAGGGCAGCTACGGGGAGCTGGAGCTCACCCATGCCTGTTGCAGCAAGCAGCAGCAGCTAAGGCGGCCGGAGCTCGCCGGAAACGAGCTCGAGGCGGCGGCCGGTGTTCGGGCGTGTTCGGGTTCGGTGCTAGGAAGCACAGCAGGGGGCGCGGGGAGGTTCTACGGCCTCCTGGGTGTGTGGCGAACGCGGTGAATGCTCGATTTTGAGTTGTGGTGGCTCTGGCCACGGCAGCGACATGGCCGGCAGCGGTGAGGTCTCGGCCTCGGCGGCCAACCTAGCTACAACGCGCGAAGGAAGGAACGGAGAGGAGGGAAGGAGCAGCAACTCACGGTGGATGCGGTGGAGCTGACGGCGACGGCGGGGAGGAACCGGAGCGGTCGGGGCGGCGAAGAGGATCTCCGGCGGCCGGCGATGAAGATGACGGCAGTGACGGCTCCACGGGGCGTTCGGCGAACCACAGCTCGACGGGGAGGATGGGGACGAAGTGGCGGAGCTTGCAAACACGAGGAGAGGGTGAGGGGGAGGCGGTAGCTATGACCTGCACGGCGACGAGCGCTTGGTGGCATCAGCCATGGCGATCAGAGGAGAGGGAGAGGCGAGGGGGGAAGGAGTGAGGTGTCCAGCGGTTTGGGGCGTCTCTGTGGCGTGCGAAGAGAGCCCAAGTGCGCCTCGGTGGCAAGCAGGAGGTGGCCAGGGCAGCGCACGTGGCCGACAGGCAGCTGCCTGCCTGCTCTCGCGGGAGGAAGCAGGTGACTGGTTTGGGCCAGCACAGTGCTGGCCAACTACTTGGCTGCTAGGTGGGCTGCGCCAGGTAAGTTCCTTTTCACCCTTTTCTTTCTGTTTTTCTATTTTCTGGCATTTTTTTTGATTTGGTTTTAGAACCAAATCAATTTTGTTGCTTCTGATAAAATTTTGTAGGGACTAGAAGAATTATTCCACAGCCCCTCACAAGTTTCCAGAATTATTGGACATATATTAAATATATAATAAATATATATCCAATGCAAATAATTATTGCATTAATTCCAAATGCCCAAAATGAATATTTATGAGCTCCTAAAAATATTGGTTTGAATTTTACCTCCGACCAATATTTTCAGAGAGAAACATGAACATTTTCTTGGACCCTTTTGGAGCAATTTTTATCTGGGTCATTTTCAAAAAGATTCCTGAGGCTTTCACATGTCCCCAATTCAAATTCATTTGAAAATTTAAACATGATACAAACACCAAAGCTAGCCTAGTGCATACCAGAACTAGGGATGTGACAACTCGCCCCCACTCGAAAGAATTTCGTCCCAAGATTCAAGAGTCGGCGGAAAGAAAGTGGGGTACTCTAGTCAGAGACGATCTTCTCGCTCCCAAGTAGCTTCTCTATCGGAATGATGAGACCAACCTTGAGAAATTTGATGTTATGACATTGAGTGACACGCTCTGCTTGATCCAGAATGTGAACGGGTACTCCTGATATGTGAGGTTATCTTGGAGATCAAGTGTTTTGTGGTCCACTTCGCGGATGGGATCCGAGAAGCAACACCTGAGTTGAGAGACGTGGAAGACATCATGAACTCGAGAAAGATGTGGGGGTAGTTCCAACTGGTAGGCAACCTCTCCTAGATTAGCGAGAATGTGAAAAGGACAAATGTAACGAGGAGCCAACTTGCCCTTGATACCGAAACGATGGGTACCCTTCAAGGGGTAACCCAAAGGTAAGCTTTGTCGCCAACTTCATAAGCCACTTCCTTATGATGACGATCATACTGGCTCTTTTGACGAGACTGGGTTGTTTTTAAATTCTCACGAATGATGCGAACTTGCTCTTCTGGTTCCTGGATCATATCCGGTCCAAAGAATTGTCCTTCACCGGTTTCTGACCAGTTCAAAGGGGTTCGACATCTTCGTCCATAGAGAATCTCAAAAGGAGCTTTCTTGAGACTGGATTGATAGCTATTGTTATAAGCAAACTCGGCAAAAGGAAGACATTTCTCCCAATCCATACCGAATGAGATAACACAGGCTCTAAGCATGTCTTCGAGAATTTGGTTGACCCGTTCCACCTGACCACTTGATTGGGGGTGGAAAGCGGTACTGAAAGAAAGGTGGGTGCCCATGGCAGTTTGGAAACTCTCCCAGAAATGAGAAGTGAAAAGACTACCACGGTGTGAATTGATCTCTAGTGGGACACCATGAAGTGACACTATTCGAGAAATATATAAGTCAGCGAGCTGACTAGCAGTGATACTCTCTCGAACAGGTAGGAAGTGAGCCACTTTGGACAGACGATCAATGACTACGAAGATAGCATTATTCCCTCTCTTGGTCCTGGGAAAGCCGGTGATGAAGTCCATACCAACTTTATCCCATTTCCACTCAGGAATAGTTAAAGGCTGAAGGGTGCCAACAGGTTTTTGATGCTCTGCCTTAATGCGACGACAAATGTCATAGTTAGCAATGAACTGAGCGATTTCTCTCTTCATCCTAGTCCACCAGAACCTCTGGCGTAGGTCCTGATACATCTTAGTACTACCGGGATGAATCGTGAGATGTGATTCATGAGCCTCCTTAAGGATCAGTTGCCGAAGATGTTGCTTCTTGGGAACCACCAGTTGGTTCTGGAAGAAAACAACACCTCGATCATCTATGGAGAAACTACCAGCCATACCCTTGGCAATGTTTTTCTTGATCCGGGTAATCCCCGTATCATGCTTCTGGGCTTCTATGATATGGTCCACAAAAGTAGGTTTCGCCACCAAGGTAGAAAGGAATCTGTGAGGAGCAATGTGAAGATTAAGCTTGCATAGTTCCTCATGGAGAAGTGGTTGGCCCTGCTGCCACATGAGATTATTGCAATAGGACTTACGACTTAGTGCATCAGCCATGACATTGGCCTTGCCTGGGGTGTAAGTAATCCCTAAGTCATAATCTGAGATCAACTCCAACCAACGTCTTTGCCTAAGGTTCAAATCTGGTTGGGTGAAGATATACTTGAGGCTCTGGTGATCGGTGTAGATCTCGCAACGATTACCAAGGAGGTAATGTCGACAGGTCTTAAGTGCATAGACTAAGGCTGCAAGCTCTAGATCATGTGTAGGATAATTTTCCTTATGTGGATGCAACTATCGAGATGCATATGCAATCACATGACGATCCTGCATAAGAATGCAACCTAGTCCCTGTCGTGAGGCATCACAATAGATAACAAAGTCCTTAGTGAAATCCGGTGGCACAAGTATGGGAGCAGAAGTCAGGCGTCTTTTTAGTTCCTGAAAATTGTGCTAACACTGTGGGGACCACTCAAACTTAATATCTTTCTTGAGAAGTTCTGTGAGAGGTTTGGCCACTTTAGAGAAGTTCTCAACAAAGCAGCGACAATAACTGGCTAGACCAAGGAAACTCCTAACTTGTTTAACTATTTCAGGTGGAGTCCAATCAAGAACGGCCTGAACTCTGTCGGGGTTGACAGTAATGCCCTTACTAGAGATTACGTGGCCGAGATAGGTCACTTCTGGCAACCAAAATTCACACTTGGAGAACTTGGCATAAAGGCGGTGCTCTCTGAGTTTTCCCAACACAAGTCTAAGATGTTCGGCATGCTCTTCCTCGTTCTTCGAGTAAATAAGAATATCATCTAGGTAAACCACGACGAATTTATCTAAGTACTCCATGAAGATCGAGTTCATCAAGCGGGAGAATGTAGCTGGAGCATTGGTTATACCGAAGGACATGACGGTGTACTCGTACTGGCAATAACGAGTGACAAAACCCGTCTTAGGAATGTCTCCGTTTCTGATCTTGATTTGATGGTAGCCTAACCTCAAATCCATCTTGGAAAAGACCGAGGATCCAACGAGCTGATCGTACAGTTCGTTGATCCTGGGGAGCGGACACTTGTGTGACGCCCCAAGACCGATGCTCGAGAAGACTTCCATCTATTCCGGGTTTCGTCGTGTGTTTCTTTTGCTTGCTCTATTTTATTTTGCATGGCATCATGTCATCATGTCATCATGCCATCATGTCATTTTTTTGCAACTCAACTAAATAAATTGTGTGGATCTTCGATCCATTTAATTCAAGGGAAGGATGACTTCTCTTTATAACATATCTTCCTAATATTTATGGAGCTATATTAAAATATTCCATTAACTTGGAATCACCTATAACACATTTGCACCGTTCGTCAATTTTCTTTTATCCGGCTCAACTTCTTTTCTTCCTTGATGCCTCTTAGTAAAATTGAGTTGCAATTTTACTTTATCCATAAATGCTCCAAATCTGCCCATAAATCACATATAGTGTGTAGGGTCACCTCTTATAATTTCAACCCATTTGGAGTTTATTGGGAATGGGTTTCGGAATTCAAACATGTCGAGTTAAATTCAACATGTTTGGATTTTACTTCCTCTAGACAACCTCAAGCCATTTTTGTTATATTCCTCAAATTTTTGTGAGTCCAAGAAAAATGGCCTCCTGCCCAAATCCTTCCTCTAACCCTTCCTTTTATCTCCTTTCTTTCATTGTGATTTTTTTTTTCTGTTTTCTGAAAAGTTTTTGAAAGAGATAAGAGGGATAGAGATTCCAGCCCAATTGGGCCTTGTAGCTGCAGCAAGGCACAACCACCCCTCCTACTCTAACCTAGCCCGACGCCCCACCTCGCTCCCTCGTTCCTTCCCGTGCGCCGCCACCACGCGTGCATCGCCCGATCCCATCTCCCTCCTCCGCTCGATCTCTCCTGCACCACGTTGCTCCCGTCGCCGCCCTGGGTCCCTCTCCTCCACGCCGTCGTCCAACTGCTGTACTGCTCCGCCCACGACAGCGCCTCCTCCCCGCAACGGCGTCTGCTCGCCTCGAGCCACGCCGCACCTCACCACCTCGTCCCCGACCCCAGCTGCCGGCGTCTGTGACCAGTGTCGCGCCTCCACGCCGTCTTCCACATTCGCGGCCATCTCGTCCTCGCATCTCCGGCCTCGTCCCCGACCACAGTTGCCGGATCCGGTCGGATCGTGCCCGCTCGCGTTCGCCACTGCCACCTATGCTCCGCCCCTCCTCTGCTCCGCCTCCATCGCGCCCAGGCCCCGCCGAGCTCACTGCTGCTTCCGCCGGCCATGCCAGCCCGCAGCCATGGCCTCAAGCCAAGCCGCTACTCCCTCATCCTGCCATGCCGAGGCCTCTTTTTTCTTCTCTGTTGTGGTTTTGCCCTCGAGCTCCTTGGCCTCTGTTCATGCCCCAACACCTCCGTCGTTTGCCTTCCCAGGAAGCTCTTGTTTGCCTCGGCTTCGAGATCATCATGCGTGGCCAGAGCCACACCAAGATGTTTCCTCTTGTACCTATGATGTCTTGCGTGGACGCATTCGAGACCGAATTGGAACCTCAAGCGCCAAGTTCATCTACCGCGTGTCCGGAATCACCAAGTACCACGACTACCGTTGTTCACCAAGTACCCCTTCGAAACGACAAGTTCCCCGGCGCCGCGTGTACAACTACCGTCGCCGAAGACCCGGGTTGCAAAACGCCAAGTTCCACTACCGTCGACTCCGTGGACGTCAAGTTCCTCGTCGTGACCCCGAACATCTTCGAAACATGAACGGCTACTTCCCTCGAGACTCGAACCAACCCGAACCACATGCTTCGAAGGTATACCCCGAGGCGACGCCCGTGGACCGAATGCTTGTGTTGTATGAGATGTATCACTTGTTTGCATCGTATGCGTTTGACCTTGCACGTTCCTTCTTCTTTGCCATGGTGCCGGCACTTGGGAACCCGGTTACTGGGATCACTCCACCATCCTTGCATGGCCCGCTCACTTTCACCCTTCATCTTTTGCATCGGCATCTTGACGAGTTGTCGGATCATCAGAACGTTGTCGTGGCACCGAATCCGTTTCCGCCGCCATGACACCCCTTTCTTTCCGTCGTGGCGACAAATACTCCATATCATCTTCATGTCAACTTTTAATAAAAATTGCATAAAACTTGCAAATGTCATCCGCATCATGATAGCAACATCTAAATGACTAAAATTGGTGTTTGCATTAAAATTGCTAAATGCACATGGGGAGTTTCTGGAATTGTTGTTGTTAATTCCGGCCTCGTTTAAAATGCCTAGATAGATAGTTTACTTATGCTTCACCTCTTGCCATGCTAAAAACAATTAAACTTGTTGGGTTCATAAACGAGAGTCAACTAAATAAATAGAATGGGGTGTTCCGTCAATATGCAACTCGTTGCATATCGAGCTCCACTTAAATTGTAGTGTTGTTTGTGATCTTTGCCATGCCATGCATACTTAAACTGGACATGCATCATAGTTGTTTGTGCATCATGACATGTTTATGCTTGTGTGTTTACCCTGTTGTTTGCTTCTTTCCGGTATGCTTCTCTCGTTAGCTTTGGTTCTGTTCCGGAGTTGTGAGGATCCATTCGACTACGTCTGTTTGTCTTCTTCATGGACTCGTTCTTCTTCCTTGCGGAATTCCATGCAGGATGACCGTTCCCCGATATCACCTCTATCTTTGCCTTGCTAGTTGTCTCACTCTATAGTTATGCCTCGATGCCCATTCTTGTCTTGTCGGCCTCCTATGTTGCCATGAAACACTCTAACCGCCTTCCTAGCAAACCGTTGATTGGCTAAGTATGCTTTTGCTCAACCCCTCTTATAGCGTTGTTAGTTGCAGGTGAAGTTTGAAGATTGCTTCATGTTGGACCTGTTTATTGGGATAACACAATATATATATATATATATCTTAAGTAATTAATACACATATATATTGGTAATGGGTGGAAGGTTTGGCCTTCTGCTTGATGTTTTGTTCCACTCATGCCACCTTAGGACCCGATAAACCGGTGTTATGTTCCTTGATTTTGCGTTCCTAACACGGTTGGGGTTTATGGGCCCCCTTGATAATTCGCACTGCTTAAAGCTTTTCTAGCAAGGCCCAACTTTGGTTTTACCATTTGCCTAACAACTAAAAACTTGCATAGGGAGTAATTAACCCGAGTTCTTAATCAACAACCCAGGCCAGTGCTCCTCACGAGTGTTGGTCCAAACTGGTCGGACTGCAGGGCCACCTTAGGGAAACCAGAGGGCTGGTATTTTCCTGTAGGCTGACCTATCCGGACGTGGTCTGAGACGAGATACACACGGCTACTATCAGGGTGTCGGCACGCCGGGAGGTCTTGCTGGATTAGTTTTACCTTTGTCGAAATATCTTGAGCACGGGATTCTGAGAATACTCGAGTCTTCCCAATTTGGAGTTGCGACTCCGCAGATCGTGAGCTTGTGATGGGCTAAGTTGGGACATGATACGTCTCCAACGTATCTATAATTTTAATATTGTTCCATGCTATTATTTATGATGTTTTGGATGTTTAATGGGCTTTGTCATACACTTTTATATTATTTTTGGGACTAACCTACTAACCCAAAGGCCCAGTCCAGATTGCTGTTTTTTTTCCTGTTTCAGGGTTTTATAGATAAGGGATATCAGACGGAGTCCAAACGGAATGTAACCTTCGGGAGAGATATTTTTGGAGAAAATCACGCACGGGAGACTTGAGAACCATGGAGTAGGGCTGACGTGGTGCCCACGAGGGTGGGGGGCGCCCCCCCCCCCTCTAGGGCGCTCCCCCCTGCCTCGTGGGCCCCATGTTTGGCCCCCGGTGCCCTCCTTCCTCCTATATATACCTACGTACCCCGAACCCATCAGAACAACAGAGAAAACCCTAGTTCCACCGCCATAACCTTCTGTTCCCGTGAGATCCCATCTTGGGCCTGTTCCGGAGCTCCGCCGAAGGGGGTGTTAAATCATATGCGCCACATATTAGAGATAAGCCTAGGTACATTAGAAATAAGGTTAGGAGGTAGTTTGTATTGAGATATTCTTGTAACCATCTCCTCCTTTCTTCTCTCACAAGATGTATCCTAGATTCTCTCTTATCTCTTCCTCAAACCACATGTAATCCATCTAGGGTTTTGGCTCCCTGCTATATAACATGGACACGTCGCCCTCAGCAAGGGTAAGGCGTTTTACCGCTCGCACATGGTAACCAGAGCCCCTCTTCCTCAACTCATCTAGCTACCAAAAATGATCTGTGCCAAAGCCACCATGTCTTCCTCCTCCGGCGCTTCCCTCCCGGCTAGTCTCAATCGCCAGGTTACCGAGAAGCTATCTCGCACGAACTACGTGATGTGGTGCATGCAGATGATCCCCCAACTGCATGGCGCCGGGGTCTTCGGCTACGTCGACGACACCCAGCCGGAGCCGGCAAAGCTGCTCGTCACCACCGACAAGAAAGGCAAGAAGACTTCACCGCCCAACCCTCTCCAACCAATCTGGGTCCGGGAGGACCAGCAGGTCCTTGGCTACCTGCTGGGCAACCTCACAAAGGAGGTGCTCCTCACGGTGACCATGATCACCACCGCGGGCGCGCTCTGGACAACGCTCGCCGGCATGTACTCATCACAATCGGTGAGTCGCATCAACAATATTCGCACCTCTCTCATCAATGCGCAGAAGGGCAACCTCTCAATCGTCTCCTACTTCGCCACCATGCGTGGCTACGCCGACGAGCTGGCCGCGGCGGGCAAGGCGATCCTCGACGACGAGCTCATCTCCTACATCATCCACGGGCTCGATGCTGACTACCAGCCTCTGATCTCTACTCTGGACGCTCGCGTGACCCCTGTCACCCTCGACGAGCTGTTCGCTATGCTCTCCAACTTTGATCAGAGGATGGTGCACTTCCATGGGTCCAGCGGTGGCGGCTTCAAATCCTCCGCGAACTCGGCCTCTCGCGGTCGTGGTGGCTCCTCTCGGCATGGCGGCTTCTCCCTTGGCAGGGGGAGGTCCAGTGGAGGCGGAAACGGCGGCGGCTCCAACTCCCGCAATGGCGGCGGGCGTGCTTCCTCCAACAACCGAACTCGTCGCGGTGGCGACAACCCTCACGCATGCCCTGATGGTCCTCGCTGCCAGATATGTGGCAAGCTGGGGCACACAGCAAAAGATTGCTGGTACCGCTATGAAGAGGATGACGACTTGAGAGAAGAGGATGACGACTCCTCTCAAGATGATGACAAGGTGGCGGCGGCTGCAGATGGCTCCTACGGCATCGACACCAACTGGTATGTCGACAGCGGCGCCACCAACCACATCACCAATGAGCTCGAGAAGGTGACCATGAAGGAGAAATACCGCGGCAAGGACCAAATCCACACGGCTAGTGGTGAAGGTATGGAGATCAGTCACATTGGTCATTCAAGTTTTAGTACCCCTTCTCGTAAAATCCATCTTAGGAAAATTTTGCATGTTCCTAATGCCGACAAAAGTCTTCTCTCTGTCCATAGAATTGCTCTTGATAACCATGTCTTCCTTGAGTTTCACCCTTACGTCTTTCTGATCAAGGATCATGTGACGAAGAGCATTCTCTATCGAGGTAGATGCGTTCGTGGACTCTACCCGTTGATTCCGGAGCTTAGGAGACTGAATAAACAAGCTTGTGGTGCTATCAAGCTTTCATCCACACGATGGCATGATCGTTTAGGACATGCTTCTTTTTCTTTAGTTGAAAAATTACTTAGGAAGAATAAGCTCCCGTTTGTTGGTGAGCGCAATATTGAAACTATTTGTGATTCCTGTCAACGAGCTAAGAGTCATCAGCTACCCTATCCTATATCCACTAGTGTGTCTACCAAACCATTGCAATTAATTTTTTCAGATGTTTGGGGTCCTGCCCCCAACTCAGTAGGTAGACATACATACTATGTGAGTTTTATTGATGACTATAGTAAATTCTCCTGGATTTATCTTCTTAAGAAAAGATCTGATGTCTTTCCAGTTTTTAAGAACTTTCAAGCACTCGTTGAACGACAGTTTGCCAATCAGACTGGGGTGGAGAGTATGAGAAATTAAACTCATTCTTTCAAACTCTCGGCATCTCTCACCATGTGTCATGCCCCCACGCTCACCAACAAAACGGCTCTGATGAACGCAAGCACATGCACATTGTTGAGGTCGGCCTAGCTCTCTTAGCTGGCGCCTCCATGCCTTTAAAATTCTGGGATGAAGCCTTTATCACGGCCGTTCACATCATTAACATGCTTCCTAGTCGTGTTATCAATAATGAAACTCCAGTAGAACGGTTACTCCACACCAAACCTGACTACACGTCTCTATGTGTCTTTGGGTGTGCATGTTGGCCTAATCTTCGTCCATACATTCAACGCAAACTTATGTTTAGATCAAAGCAATGTGTATTTCTTGAGTATAGTACCCAACACAAAGGTGTCAAGTGCCTAGATGTGTCTACGGGACGAGTTTATAACTCCCGTGATGTTGTTTTTGATGAAACAAAGTTTCCTTTTGCTGATCTTCATCCCAACGCCGGTGCCTTACTTCGCAAAGAAATTCTACTTCTACCCTCTTCTCTCATCGGCCTTGATCATGGGGGAATTACTTGTGATGATTCAATGTCGACTAACCCTCCTAATGGTGTACACGAGTTCTCTTGTGACATTGCAGGAACAACCAGCGAAAAAAATGATGAAGAATATGGCTCCCAAGTGCCATATTGGCTGTGTCCAGATTTGGGGAACAAATCCCCCTTGGGATCGGCGCTGAACCAGCTACAGTCCAGCAGATCCGCGCCGGGATCCGCGCTGGCAGACGCGCCAGACCGGACAGCGACGGAATCTTCCGCACGTGTGGACCAGCCCGCGGCTGGTGGCTCGCCCGATGCCACGCGGCGGCGTCCCAGTGGAGCGGGCAGCGTGCGCTTCCCCGACCAACTGGGCTGCTACAAGCGGCGGGCCCAGGTGCGGCCGACCATGTAACATCCCAAATTTTCAATTTGGATGTTTATAAATAGATCATTCATATGCATCCATGATTTATGCATTTTTTTGCCCCATTTGTATTATTTGATTCTGATCCAAGGAACTTTGAGCAACTCAAGGACAAAAAGAGAGAGTTGGAAGTTTCCCTAAAACCCACTTTTGAAATTTCAAAATTTGGAAATTGGATCAAACTTGGTTCCATAAAAAAAAAGATCATTTCCATTATTCCAAAAATAAAGAGAGAAGATAAAATGACTTCTTCAAAATCAGAGGGAAAATATTGGAATTTGAATTTGGAACCAAAATATATTTGTTGGGTTTTATTTGCAATTTATTTTACTAGTTTAACAAAAATATTTTTTTTTAATTTGCATTATAGGCAGGATAAATGTTCACAAGGTCATATATAAGACCATATTATTATGTGAACATTTTTCTTCAGATCTAAATAATAATTCTGAGAGGAGCGAACATGACACTCCAAAAAGTCAGAAGAAAACAATGCCAAAAATTTTGAATTCAAATTTGAGTTTCTTTTGAATTTTTTTTTAGAAAAATGTTTTTTTTATAAATTTTTTTTTATCTCTGAAAAATAGTTCATCATGTAGAATTTATTTTTCTGAATTTTTTGATATATATATGTCCTATATTAAAATATTTTTATTTTCTATCTATACATTTTTTTTCTCTGTGTCAAAAAAAACGCAGCCCAATTGGCCCAATCTTCTCACGACCAAACATGGTCGTCTTCTTCCTTACGTTCATGGCAGAGCGAGGAGAACGCACATCCATCCAGCGCCCCACCCCTCCCCTTCCTCTCCCCCGCCCCAAAACGCCTCTGAATGGAACCCCCTCGCCTCCCTCTACCCCTTCCCCTTCCTAGTGCGCCTTGGAGTCGCCTGTAATGGCCATTACGAGGCAGAGAAACAGCCACCATTAACACATCTCGCCCACCCAACTCTGGACCTCCCCAAGCCCTATAAAAGGCACCCCGTGAGCCCCTCTCACCCCTCGTCCGAAGCCCTCTCCTTCTGGAGCTTTTCCCCTCCCAAACCTCGCCAATTGCTCGCCGGAGTTCGTGAATTCCGGCGACCTCTCACCGTGTGTACATGAAGCTATCTTCAACCAAAACTTGATCAAGTGGTTCACCACATCGTCCTCTACACCGTCCCGTACGCGTCCTTCGCCGAAACACACCGGAGCCGCCTTCTTCCTCGTCTCCGGCGACAAGTCCGGTGAACACCATGTCCAATTTTTTTTTCTTTTATCAGTATATTTTCCAATTCAGATTCTATACCAAATCTTGTTTCTAGTATATCTTTTAGTCTATAGATCCGATTTAGTTGATTCTTTTTCCTACGGTTTCATAAAAATATCTCTATCCAGAGAACCAAACGAAATATATTTTTGAAAATTTTAAAATTTGAATTCAAACAGATCTGAATTCAAACTTCGTTAGGCCATAACTTGAGTTTCGTAACTCCGTTTTGGGTGATTCTTTTTGCAAATCGAAGCTTGTACATGTACCTTCTGTTAAAACCAAAACCATTTATTTTTGTTGCTGTAAAAAATTACGTTTTGTACAGAAACTTTATTTTGGTGTTTTTGGAGTTTTTCGAAGTCTTTTATTCGTTTTCTTTTGATTCTTTGCTTGTATGCTTATGTATGTTATTGCTTGCTTACGCTAGATCATCCGGAGTGCGAAGCTTGCTACTACGAATCTTTAGAGTTCAACGAACGTCAGCAAGGCAAGTTCACACTTTGATCATAAGTTTAAATACCCAGTTTTTACTATGCATTAGTTTCACCCTCAAAGATTGCATGAGTAGGATTGGGAACATGTGGTTATGCTATGTAGTTCATTTGGTAGGAACCTATGACCTTTTATCACCTCGGGAATATTCGTTATGTCATATATTGCTTAGCCATGCTCGTAGACGGGGATTGGTATGTGAGATACATGCAAGTTGCGAGAGATAATAATTTATCGGGACAACATAAGGTGGCAACTTTAATACACATCTGGGTGGATTGTTTGGGGCACCTGGAGAAACCAGTGCTTGCCCAAGGGGAATCCCGGAGTACCCGTGTGATTACCCTAGGTCCGCCACCCAGGCTCAAAGGGATCATAAGATATTTCATGCCTAGAAACTTCCGTGTGCAGCCACAAGCCATTATGGGCTCTGGCATAGTTGAGTAAGTTGTGTGACCTCTTTCCGTGGTAGACTAGCTGATGTAGGGGAAAGTAGGTGTACCGGTCTACCCAGGGTTTGGAGGAAATACTTCAGAAAGACTATGTCTCGATCTTCCGATCATGGAGGTGGTCGAGTCTTGTGGGGAAAAGTGCACAAACCTCTGCAGAGTGTACAAACTAATCATGATTAGCCGTGTCCCCGGTTATGGACAACTTGAGTATCTAGAAGTGAATTATTGGTTGATCTCATCACTCTTTTTAATGAAATCATTGGGTTACTAATAACTTGGGAATTTTGGGATTGAGTTGGAGGAACCTTCTCAATGATGCCATTTTTAACTTAGTAGTAAATAAAAAAAATTATTCCTTTGTTGTAGGGTAAAATTTGCTTTATGCAAACATTAAACTTAGAGCCTCCACCAGCTAAATTTGCATATAGAGATAGTTTTTTATTATTATTATTTCTGTGGTGTGACATTGCCAGCATATTCCATGCGCTGACCTACACGGCTGCAACGTCTCATGTTGCAGAGTTTTCCGACGAGGAGTAAAGGTGCGATAGGTCGTTGTTCTGCACTCAGTTAGCCGTGGAGTTGATGGACTCATTTTACTTTTGATGCTTCCGCAGTTATTTTATCCAGATGGCCTTTGGCCATATTATTGTAATAATACTCTTTTGAGGACCTCGATGTAATAAAGTGTGTGATTGAACTCTGTTATAATTCATCGAATACTGTGTGTGTCAGCATACCGATCCAGGGATGACACTTAAGCATAGAGACTTCAATCCATTTGGATCGGGTCGCTACAAGATGGTATCAGAGCACACGCTGACTGTAGGACGCGGCCACTAGGAAATGGAAAACTATAGGAAGAAAACTCTATTTTACCACTTCCTTATATATCCGTTGGTCTGTACTCTTCTCTATTCATTTCTATCGCTTCTCTACTTCAATTTGATAGTTGTTGAACCCCATAACCAAGTTGCTCAGCTGATGAGACCAAGACCCATGAAGACATCATTGGCGAAGAAGAAGAAGCTAGAGTTGACTTTGATTTGAGAAGATTTAGTTCAGACCACCACAACCAAATGTAGTCCAACGAATGATTGCGGTAGTATGAAGAGATCATATCTCTTGTGGATATGACCTTACCTGTAGGTTTTGCTTGTGTGGTGTGATTTGTGTGAATTGCTTGATTTGAAGTTTTATTGCTATCATAAGCATATGGGTAGTGATTTCTCTCATTAGGTCCTTATTCTATTCTAAATTCTCATCCACTCTAAACCGTACTGTATGCCCGCAAATGATCTGGAGGAAATTAAGAAGCAGATTAAGGAATTATTGGAGAAAGGTTATATTCGACCGAGTTCATCAC
This sequence comes from Secale cereale, assembly GCA_902687465.1. Lineage (NCBI taxonomy): Eukaryota > Viridiplantae > Streptophyta > Magnoliopsida > Poales > Poaceae > Secale > Secale cereale. Next base: position 749,695,489 of record LR738711.1, on the reverse strand, counting down.
CTTGGGGAGCCCCAGTGCTTCTAGTTGCGAAGAAGGATGGATCCTTGAGAATGGTTGTGGATTACCGTGCGTTGAATGAGGTGACGATCAAGAACAAGTACCCTCTGCTGATGATCAATGATTTGTTTGACCAGCTACAAGGAGCAAAAGTTTTCTCAAAAATTGATCTTCGATCTGGATATCACCAGCTGAAGATTCGAGAATAGGATATACCCAAGACAGCCTTTACCACGAGATATGGGCTTTATGAGTATACAGTCATGTCTTTTGGTTTGACTAATGCCCCTGCCTATTTTATGAATATGATGAATAAGGTATTCATGGAGTTCTTGGATAAGTTTGTTGTGGTATTCATTGATGATATATTGATTTACTCAAAGAATGAAGAAGAACACAAGGAACATTTGCGCTTGGTTCTTGAGAAGCTCAGGGAACATCAGTTATATGCAAAATTCAGCAAGTGTGAATTCTGGTTGAAGAAAGTTGGATTTCTCGGACATGTTATATCAGGGGAAGGAATAGCAGTGGATCCTGCGAAAGTTGAAGCCGTCACCGAATGGAAGGCACCCACCTCAGTCGGAGAGATTCGCAGTTTCCTTGGACTCGCAGGATATTATCGGAGGTTTATTGAGAATTTCTCCAAGATCGCGAAGCCCATGACAGAGTTATTGAAGAAAGACACCAAATTTAATTGGACCGAGGAATGTGAGGCCAGTTTTCAGGAGTTGAAGAAACGTTTGGTCACAGCCCCAGTACTAATTCTTCCGAATATACGCAAGGATTTTCAGGTATATTGCGACGCTTCTCGTCAGGGACTTGGAGGTGTTCTTATGCAAGAAGGAAGAGTTGTTTCATATGCCTCACGTCAGCTTCAACCCCATGAGCGGAATTATGCCACGCATGATTTGGAGTTAGCAGCCGTAGTGCATGCGCTCAAGACCTGGAGGCATTTTCTTATTGGAAATCATTGTGATGTTTACACGGATCACAAGAGTTTGAAATACATCTTCACGCAGAAGGAGTTGAACCTCAGGCAGAGAAGATGGTTGGAGCTCATAAAGGATTATGACATGAAATTGCACTATCACCCAGGAAAGGCCAATGTTGTGGCAGATGCATTGAGCCGCAAGAGTTATGTCAATACCCTCACAGCAGGAGGATTACCTCAAGAGTTAATTGATGATCTCAGAGATCTCCGATTGGAGATAGTACCACGAGGTTTTGTTGCCGCAATGGAAATTCAATCCACCTTGTTGGGAAAGATTCGAGAAGCCCAGAAGTTAGACAAAGGTATTGCAGAAATAAAGGAAAGGATGAACCAAGGAAAGGCAGCAGGATTTCGTGAGGATGAACACGGAACCTTATGGTTTGAGCAGCGTATTTATGTGCCAAATGACACAGAGATCAGGAAGTTGATTCTTCAGGAGGCTCATGATTCGCCTTATTCGATACACCCAGGAAACACCAAGATGTATTTGGACTTGAAGGAAAGTTTCTGGTGGACAGGTATGAAAAAGGATATTGCCGAGTATGTCGCAGTATGTGATGTATGTCAAAGGGTTAAGGCAGAGCACCAGAAACCAGCAGGATTACTTCAGCCTTTGCCGATACCGGATTGGAAGTGGGACAAGCTTGGCATGGACTTCATTACAGGATTACCCAGGACCCGATCAGGCTATGATTCTGTTTGGGTAGTAGTTGATCGCTTGACCAAGGTAGCTCACTTCATCCCCGTGAAAACCACATATACAAGTGCTAAGTTGGCCAAGATATATATGACCAGGATCGTATGTCTGCATGGAGTTCCGAGGACCATCGTATCAGATAGAGGAACACAATTTACCTAAAAGTTTTGGCATCAGTTACACGAAACTTTGGGTACCAGGCTAGAGTTCAGTATAGCCTTTCATCCGCAGACAGATGGGCAGACCGAGAGAGTCAATCAGATTCTGGAGGACATGTTGAGAGCTTGTGCGCTAGATTATGGATCTAGTTGGGATGATAATTTGCCATACGCAGAATTCTAATATAACAACAGCTATCAAGCTAGTTTGAAGATGGCCCCTTTCGAAGCTTTGTACGGAAGGAGGTGCAGGACACCATTAATGTGGGATGGAGTTGGAGACCGTAAATTATTTGGTCCCGACCTTATCAGAGATTCGGAGGAGAAAGTCAAGTTGATCCCAATCCAGACAGAAGAGTTATGCCGATACTAAACGCAAGGAAGTAACTTATGAAGTCGGAGATAGAGCATATCTTCGTGTGTCTCCACTTCGAGGAGTTAAACGGTTTGGAGTTAAAGGCAAACTAGCACCACGATTTGTGGGGCCATACAAAATTTTGGAACGCAGAGGAGAAGTTGCATATCAGTTGGAGTTACCCGAAGCCTTGTCTGGAGTTCATAATGTGTTTCATGTTTCTCAGTTGAAGAAGTGCCATGCAGAGATGGTTGATATTCCTTTGAGAGATACCGTGCCACTGGAGGCCATACAGTTGGATAGTGATCTGACCTATGAGGAGAAGCCCATCAAGATTCTCGAAACAGCAAGCAGGGTTACCCGCAGCAAGGTCATCAAGTTTTGCAAGATTCAGTGGAGTCATCATACTGAGGAAGAAGCCACCTGGGAATGCGAAGAAGATCTTCGACAAGATCACCCACACCTTTTTGCTAGCCAACCCGAATCTCGAGGGCGAGATTCATCTTAAGGGGGGTAGGTTTGTAACATCCCAAATTTTCAATTTGGATGTTTATAAATAGATCATTCATATGCATCCATGATTTATGCATTTTTTTGCCCCATTTGTATTATTTGATTCTGATCCAAGGAACTTTGAGCAACTCAAGGACAAAAAGAGAGAGTTGGAAGTTTCCCTAAAACCCACTTTTGAAATTTCAAAATTTGGAAATTGGATCAAACTTGGTTCCATAAAAAAAAAGATCATTTCCATTATTCCAAAAATAAAGAGAGAAGATAAAATGACTTCTTCAAAATCAGAGGGAAAATATTGGAATTTGAATTTGGAACCAAAATATATTTGTTGGGTTTTATTTGCAATTTATTTTACTAGTTTAACAAAAATATTTTTTTTTAATTTGCATTATAGGCACGATAAATGTTCACAAGGTCATATATAAGACCATATTATTATGTGAACATTTTTCTTCAGATCTAAATAATAATTCTGAGAGGAGCGAACATGACACTCCAAAAAGTCAGAAGAAAACAATGCCAAAAATTTTGAATTCAAATTTGAGTTTCTTTTGAATTTTTTTTAGAAAAATGTTTTTTTTATAAATTTTTTTTTATCTCTGAAAAATAGTTCATCATGTAGAATTTATTTTTCTGAATTTTTTGATATATATATGTCCTATATTAAAATATTTTTATTTTCTATCTATACATTTTTTTTCTCTGTGTCAAAAAAAACGCAGCCCAATTGGCCCAATCTTCTCACGACCAAACATGGTCGTCTTCTTCCTTACGTTCATGGCAGAGCGAGGAGAACGCACATCCATCCAGCGCCCCACCCCTCCCCTTCCTCTCCCCCGCCCCAAAACGCCTCTGAATGGAACCCCCTCGCCTCCCTCTACCCCTTCCCCTTCCTAGTGCGCCTTGGAGTCACCTGTAATGGCCATTACGAGGCAGAGAAACAGCCACCATTAACACATCTCGCCCACCCAACTCTGGACCTCCCCAAGCCCTATAAAAGGCACCCCGTGAGCCCCTCTCACCCCTCGTCCGAAGCCCTCTCCTTCTGGAGCTTTTCCCCCTCCCAAACCTCGCCAATTGCTCGCCGGAGTTCGTGAATTCCGGCGACCTCTCACCGTGTGTACATGAAGCTATCTTCAACCAAAACTTGATCAAGTGGTTCACCACATCGTCCTCTACACCGTCCCGTACGCGTCCTTCGCCGAAACACACCGGAGCCGCCTTCTTCCTCGTCTCCGGCGACAAGTCCGGTGAACACCATGTCCAATTTTTTTTTCTTTTATCAGTATATTTTCCAATTCAGATTCTATACCAAATCTTGTTTCTAGTATATCTTTTAGTCTATAGATCCGATTTAGTTGATTCTTTTTCCTACGGTTTCATAAAAATATCTCTATCCAGAGAACCAAACGAAATATATTTTTGAAAATTTTAAAATTTGAATTCAAACAGATCTGAATTCAAACTTCGTTAGGCCATAACTTGAGTTTCGTAACTCCGTTTTGGGTGATTCTTTTTGCAAATCGAAGCTTGTACATGTACCTTCTGTTAAAACCAAAACCATTTATTTTTGTTGCTGTAAAAAATTACGTTTTGTACAGAAACTTTATTTTGGTGTTTTTGGAGTTTTTCGAAGTCTTTTATTCGTTTTCTTTTGATTCTTTGCTTGTATGCTTATGTATGTTATTGCTTGCTTACGCTAGATCATCCGGAGTGCGAAGCTTGCTACTACGAATCTTTAGAGTTCAACGAACGTCAGCAAGGCAAGTTCACACTTTGATCATAAGTTTAAATACCCAGTTTTTACTATGCATTAGTTTCACCCTCAAAGATTGCATGAGTAGGATTGGGAACATGTGGTTATGCTATGTAGTTCATTTGGTAGGAACCTATGACCTTTTATCACCTCGGGAATATTCGTTATGTCATATATTGCTTAGCCATGCTCGTAGACGGGGATTGGTATGTGAGATACATGCAAGTTGCGAGAGATAATAATTTATCGGGACAACATAAGGTGGCAACTTTAATACACATCTGGGTGGATTGTTTGGGGCACCTGGAGAAACCAGTGCTTGCCCAAGGGGAATCCCGGAGTACCCGTGTGATTACCCTAGGTCCGCCACCCAGGCTCAAAGGGATCATAAGATATTTCATGCCTAGAAACTTCCGTGTGCAGCCACAAGCCATTATGGGCTCTGGCATAGTTGAGTAAGTTGTGTGACCTCTTTCCGTGGTAGACTAGCTGATGTAGGGGAAAGTAGGTGTACCGGTCTACCCAGGGTTTGGAGGAAACACTTCAGAAAGACTATGTCTCGATCTTCCGATCATGGAGGTGGTCGAGTCTTGTGGGGAAAAGTGCACAAACCTCTGCAGAGTGTACAAACTAATCATGATTAGCCGTGTCCCCGGTTATGGACAACTTGAGTATCTAGAAGTGAATTATTGGTTGATCTCATCACTCTTTTTAATGAAATCATTGGGTTACTAATAACTTGGGAATTTTGGGATTGAGTTGGAGGAACCTTCTCAATGATGCCATTTTTAACTTAGTAGTAAATAAAAAAAAATTATTCCTTTGTTGTAGGGTAAAATTTGCTTTATGCAAACATTAAACTTAGAGCCTCCACCAGCTAAATTTGCATATAGAGATAGTTTATTATTATTATTATTTCTGTGGTGTGACATTGCCAGCATATTCCATGCGCTGACCTACACGGCTGCAACGTCTCATGTTGCAGAGTTTTCCGACGAGGAGTAAAGGTGCGATAGGTCGTTGTTCTGCACTCAGTTAGCCGTGGAGTTGATGGACTCATTTTACTTTTGATGCTTCCGCAGTTATTTTATCCAGATGGCCTTTGGCCATATTATTGTAATAATACTCTTTTGAGGACCTCGATGTAATAAAGTGTGTGATTGAACTCTGTTATAATTCATCGAATACTGTGTGTGTCAGCATACCGATCCAGGGATGACACTTAAGCATAGAGACTTCAATCCATTTGGATCGGGTCGCTACAGACCAGCGCGGGCGCAGGTCCCAGTGCTGGCCCAACCAGCCAGGAGGGCGCGGGCTTTGGTGCTGATTCTCGTGGCCCCGTGCAATCATTGGCTCATGATGAGCATGCTGGCGCGTCAGGAGGTGCGCCAGGATCTTCTGTGGCTGATTCAACTTCGCCGTCACGTGCTGAAGCCACAGAAGATCCGGTGCGGGTGTTAGGCGAATCTGCCTTGGGATCGCCTGCGCCAGGGACTCCTGTGCGCGGCTCCGGATCTTCCGCGCCGGCTGATTCAGCAGTATAGCCTAGGCGGCTCACATGGTTACAAACAGGTGTAATTCAACCCTTTAATTACAAAAATCTAAGCAAATGTGGCCTCGCTTGCTCTACAGATGAACATGCTGAACCAAGAACTCTGGATGAGGCACTTGGAGATGATAAGTGGATAAAAGCAATGATGGAAGAATATGTGGCACTGAAGAAAAATGAAACATGGCATTTGGTTCCCCCACGGCAAGGTAAAAATCTTATATGTTGCAAGTGGGTGTTCAGAGTTAAAAGGAAATCTGATGGAACCATTGATAGATACAAGGCTAGGCTTGTTGCCAAAGGTTTTAAACAAAGATATGGTATTGATTATGAGGATACATTTAGTCTAGTTGTAAAAGTTGCCACCATTCGCCTTGTTCTGTCTATTGATGTTTCCAGAGGATGGAGTCTCAGACAGCTAGATGTACAGAACGCGTTTCTCCATGGTGTTCTGGAAGAAGAGGTGTATATGAAACAGCCTCCTGGGTTTGAGAGCAAGTCTAATCCCTCGTTTGTGTGTAAACTTGATAAAGCACTCTATGGCTTGAAGCAGGCTCCAAGGGCGTGGTATTCCCGTCTTAGTCACAAGATGCAATCACTTGGTTTTGTCCCTTCCAAGTCAGACACCTCACTGTTTATTTACAATAAGCTCAATACATGCATATTTGTTCTCATCTATGTTGATGATATTATTGTTACAAGTTCATCCAGTGAGGCCATTGCATCATTGTTGAAGGATTTAAGTGCATAATTTGCTCTCAAGGATCTTGGAGATTTGCATTTTTCCTTGGGATTGAGGTGAAGAAACATAAGGATGGACTTCATCTCTCTCAAGAGAAGTATGCAACCGATTTGGTAAAAAAGGCAGGCTTGCAAGGTTGTAAACCCTCTTTCACTCCATTATCTAGCTCAGAAAAGCTATCTCTCACAGAAGGACAACTCTTGAATCAAGAGGATGGTACAAAGTACAGGAGTTTGGTAGGTGCATTACAGTACTGGACTTTAACAAGGCCTGATATCTCGTTTGCTGTCAACAAGGTATGTCCGTTTCTACATGCTCCCACCACTGTGCACTGGACTGCTGCAAAACGCATTGTCAGATATGTCAAACATACTTTGAGCATTGGTCTCAACTTCAGCAAGTCATCCTCAACCCTTGTTAGTGCTTTCTCTGATTCTGATTGGGCAGGCTGTCTGGATGACAAACGCTCTACTGGAGGATTTGCAATATGTTTTGGACCAAACTTGATTTCATGGTGTGCCAGAAAACATGCCACATTGTCTAGGTCTAGCACAGAGGCAGAGTACAAGGCATTAGCAAATGCTACAACTGAAATCATATGGGTTCAATCAATGCTAAAGGAACTTGGTATTCGAAGTTCTCCAACTCCATGTTTGTGGTGTGATAATCTTGGTGCCACCTACTTATCTGCAAATCCAGTTTTTCATGCCAGAACAAAGCACATAGAGATAGACTTTCATTTTGTCAGAGAAAGGGTTGTACGGAAACAGCTTGATATTCGGTTCATTCACTCCAGAGATCAAGTTGCAGATGTGTTTACTAAAGCCTTGCCTATCAGAAGCTTTGAAGAGTTTAAGCATAATCTCAACCTAATGAAGTTGTGATTAAGGGGGGTGTTAAATCATATGCGCCACATATTAGAGATAAGGCTAGGTATATTAGAGATAAGGTTAGGAGGTAGTTTGTATTGAGATATTCTTGTAACCATCCCCTCCTTTCTTCTCTCACAAGATGTATCCTAGATTCTCTCTTATCTCTTCCTCAAACCGCATGTAAGCCATCTAGGGTTTTGGCTCCCTGCTATATAACATGGATACGTCGCCCTCAGCAAGGGTAAGACATTTTACCGCTCGCACAGGGGGATCTTCCACGGAGTGCTTCTACATAATCATCATCTCCTCACCATGAGTTGTGAGTAGTTTACCATAGACCTTCGGGTCCATAGCTAGTATCTAGATGGCTTCTTCTCTCTCTTTGGATCTCAATACAAAGTTCTCCTCGGTCTTCGAGGCGATCTATTCGATGTAATCTCTTTTTGCGGTGTGTTTGTCGAGATCCGATGAATTGTGGGTTTATGATCAATATTATCTATGAGAAATATTTGGTTCTTCTATGAACTCTTTATATATCATTATAATATCCTTGCAAGTCTCTTCGAATTATTGGTTTGGTTTGGCCTACTAGATCTATAGTTCTTACAATGGGAGAAGTGATTGGCCTTGGGTTCAATCTTGCGGTGTCCTTTCCCAGTGACAGTAGGGGCAGCAAGGCACGTATTGTATTGTTGCCATCGAGGATAAAAAGATGGGGTTTATATCATATTGCTTGAGTTTATCCATCTACATCATGTCATCTTGCTTAAGGAGTTACTTTGTTCTTATGAACTCAATACACTAGATGCATGATGGATAGCGGTCGATGTGTGGAGTAATAGTAGTAGATGCAGAATCGTTTCGGTCTACTTGTCTCGAACGTGATGCCTATATATAATGATCATGCCTAGATAGTCTCATAATTATTCGCTTTTCAATCAATTGCTCGATGGTAATTTGTTTACCCGCCGTAGAATATCTCTATCATGAGAGAAGCCACTAGAGAACACTATGGCCCCCGGGTCTATTCTGAACATATCAATCTACACCTACTTTACTTTTTCTGCTTTTACTTTCTGTTCTTGTAACCAAAAATACCAAAAATATCAACTATCATCTCTATCAGATCTCACTTTCGTAAGTGACCGTAAAGGGATAGACAACCCCTTATCGTGTTGGCTGCGAAGTTCTCATTTGTTTGTGCAGGTGCGAGGGACTCGCGCGTGGTCTCCTACTGGATTGATACCTTGGTTCTCAAAAACTGAGAGAAATACTTACACTACTGTGCTGCATCTCCGAATACAACGCAAGCTTGAGAAGTAGCAAGAAGAATTTCCGGCGCCGTTGCCGGGGAGGCTTACGCAAAAGTCATATACCAAGTACCTATCACAAACCCTTATCCTTCGCATTACATTTTTTGCCTCTCGTTTTCCTCTCCCCCACTTCACCCTTGCCATTTTATTTACCCTTCTTCTGTCGTGTGTTTTTTGTTCGCTTGATTCTTGTTTGCTTGTGTGTGTTGGATTGCTTGTTTGTCACTATGGCTCAGAACAATACCAAATTGTGTGACTTCTCCAATACCAATCATAATGATTTTATTAGCACTCCGATTGCTCCTATTACCGATGTTGAATCTTGTGAGATCAATGCTCCTTTGTTGAATCTTGTCATGAAAGATCAATTCTCCGGCCTTCCTAGTGAAGATGCCGCTACCCATCTAAACAACTTTGTTGATTTGTGTGATATGCAAAAGAAAAGGGATACGGATAAAGATATTGTTAAATTGAAGTTATTTTCGTTTTGACTTAGAGATCATGCTAAAACTTGGTTTTCCTCTTTGCCTATAAATAGTATTGATTCTTGGAATAAGTGCAAAGATGCTTTTATCTCTAAGTATTTCCCTCCTGCTAAGATTATCTCTCTTAGAAACGATATTATGAATTTTAAGCAACTAGATCATGAGCATGTTGCACAAGCTTGGGAGAGAATGAAATTAATGATACGTAATTGCCCTACGCATGGTTTGAATATATGGATGATTATTCAGAACTTTTATGCTGGCTTGAATTTTGCTTCTAGAAATCTTTTAGATTCGGCCACAGGAGGCACTTTCATGGAAACTACCTTAGGAGAAGCTACCAAACTCCTAGATAATATTATGGTTAATTATTCTCAATGGCACACCGAAAGATCTACCAGTAAAAAGTGCATGCTATTGAAGAAATTAGTGTTTTGAGTGGAAAGATGGATGGACTTATGAAAGTATTTGCTGCTAAGAGTGCTTCTTCTGATCCCAATGATATGCCTTTGTCCACTTTGATTGAAAACAATAATGAATCTTTTGATGTGAATTTTGTTGGTAGGAATAATTTTGGTAACAATGCTTGTGGAGGGAACTTTAATCCTAGGCCTTTTCCTAGTAATTCCTCTAATAATTATGGTAATTCCTACAACAACTCTTATGGAAAGATGCCTTCTGAATTTGAAACTAGTGTTAAGGAGTATATGATATCGCAAAAGAATTTCAATGTTATGCTTGAAGAAAAATGCTTAAGGTTGATGAATTGGCTAGAAGTGTGGATAGAATTACTCTTGATGTTGATTCTTTGAAACTTAGATCTATCCCACCTAAGCATTGTTGGGGAACGTAGTATTTTAAAATTTTCCTACGATCACGCAAGATCTATCTACCAGATGCATAGCAACGAGAGGGAAGAGTGTGTCTACGTACCCTCGTAGACCGGAAGCGGAAGCGTCAAGTGACGCGGTTGATGTAGTCGAACTTCTTCGCGATTCAACCGATCAAGCACCGAACGTACGGCACCTCCGCGTTCAGCACACGTTCAGCTTGATGACGTCCCACGAGCTCTTGATCCAGTTGAGCTTCACGGGAGAGTTTCGTCAGCACGACGGCGTGGTGACGGATATGATGTATTCACCGGCGCAGGGCTTCGCCTAAGCACCGCGACGGTATGACCGAGGTGTGTTTCTGTGGAGGGGGGCACCGCACACGGCTGGAACAATTCAACTTGTGTGTCTTTGGGTGCCCCCCTGCCCCCGTATATAAAGGAGCAAGGGGGGAGGCCGGCCGTCCCTCCTATGGTGCGGCTAGGGTGCAATCCTACTAGGAATAGGATTGCAATCCTATTCCTAGTAGGAACTACCAAAGAAGGAAGAGAGGGAAAGGAAAAGAGGGAGAGGTGGCGCCCCCCCCCAATCCTAGTCCAACTAGGATCCCTAGGTGGGGCGCCGGACAGCCTCTATGGGCTGCCTCTCTCCTTTCCTTAAGGCCCACTATGGACCATCCCCCCTCGTAGGGGGTTCCGGTAACCCCCTCCGGCAATCCCGTTAAATCTGAAACTTTTCTGGAACACTTCCGGTGTCCGAATATAGTCGTCCAATATATCAATCTTTATGTCTCGGACATTCCGAGACTCCTCGTCATGTCCGTGATCTCATCCGGGACTCCAAACTACCTTCGGTACATCAAAACTCATAAACTCATAATACCGAACGTCATCAAACGTTAAGCGTGCGGACCCTACGGGTTCGAGAACTATGTAGACATGACCGAGACTCATCTCCGGTCAATAACCAATAGCGGAACCTGGATGTTCATATTCGTTCCTACATATTCTACGAAGATCTTTTATCGGTCAAAACCGCATAACAACATACGTTGTTCCTTTTGTCATCGGTATGTTACTTGCCCGAGATTCGATCGTCGGTATCTCCATACCTAGTTCAATCTCGTTACCGGCAAGTCTCTTTACTCGTTCCGTAACACATCATCTCGTGACTAACTCATTAGTCTTTTGCTTGCAAGGCTTATTGTGATGTGTGTTACCGAGAGGGCCCAGAGATACCTCTCTGACACTCGGAGTGACAAATCCTAATCTTGATCTATGCCAACACCACGAATACTTTCGGAGACACCTGTAGAGCATCTTTATGATCACCCAGTTACGTTGTGACGTTTGATAGCACACAAGGTGTTCCTACGGTATTCGGGAGTTGCATAATCTCATAGTCATAGGAACATGTATAAGTCATGAAGAAAGCAATAACAGTAAAACTAAACGATCATAGTGCTATGCTAACGGATGGGTCTAGTCCATCACATCATTCTCCTAATGATGTGATCCCGTTGATCAAATGACAACTCATGTCTATGGCTAGGAAACATAGCCATCTTTGATCAATGAGCTAGTCTAGTAGAGGCATACTAGGGACATACTATTTTGTCTATGTATTCACACATGTATCAAGTTTCCGGTTAATACAATTCTAGCATGAATAAAAGACATTTATCATGATATAAGGAAATACAAATAACATCTTTATTATTGCCTCTAGGGCATATTTCCTTCAGTCTCCCACTTGCACTAGAGTCAATAATCTAGCTCACATCGCCATGTGATTTAATACCGATAGTTCACATCGTTATGTGAATAACACCCATAGTTCACATCGCCATGTGACCAACACCCAAAGGGTTTACTAGAGTCAATAATCTAGTTCACATCGCTATGTGATTAATATCCAAGAGTAATAAGGTGTGATCATGTTTTGCTTGTGAGAGAAGTTTAGTCAACGGGTCTGTCACAGTCAGATCCGTATGTATTTTGCAAATTTCTATGTCTACAATGCTCTGCATAGAGCTACTCTAGCTAATTGCTCCCACTTTCAATACGCATCCAGATTGATACTTAGAGTCATCTGGATTTAGTGTCAAAGCTTGCATCGGCGTAACCCTTTACGACGAACTCTTTATCACCTCCATAATCGAGAAACATTTCCTTAGTCATCCAGTTACTAAGGATAATTTTGACCGTTGTACAGTGATCTACTCCTGGATCACTATTGTACCCCCTTGACAAACTCATGGCAAGGTACACAACATGTTTGGTACACAGCACGGCATACTTTATAGAACCTATGGCTGAGGCATAGGGAATGACTTTCATTCTCTCTATATTTTTCTGCCGTGGTCTGGCTTTGAGTCTTACTCAACTTCACACCTTACAAGTCAGGCAAGAACTCCTTCTTTGACTGATCCATTTTGAACTACTTCAAAATCTTATCAAGGTATGTACTAATCGAAAGTTTTATCAAGCGTCTTGATCTATCTCTATAGATCTTGATGCCCAATATGTAAGCAGCTTCACCAAGGTCTTTCTTTGAAAAACTCCTTTCAAACACTCCTTTATACTTTCCAGAAAATTCTACATCATTTCCGATCGACAATATGTCATTCACATATACTTATCAGAAAGGTTGTAGTGCTCCCACTCACTTCTTGTAAATACAGGCTTCACCGTAAGTCTGTATAAATCTATATGCTTTGATCAACTTATCAAAGCGTATATTCCAACTCCGAGATGCTTGCACCAGTCCATAGATGGATCGCTGGAGCTTGCACATTTTGTTAGCACCTTTAGGATTGACAAAACCTTCAGGTTGCATCATATACAATTTTTCTTTAATAAATCCATTAAAGAATGCAGTTTTGTTATCCATTTGCCAGATTTCATAAAATGCGGCAATTGCTAACATGATTCGGACAGACTTAAGCATCGCTACAGGTGAGAAAGTATCATCGTAGTCAACTCCTTGAACTTGTCGAAACCCTTTCGCTACAAGTCGAGCTTTGTAAACAGTAACATTACCGTCTGCGTCGGTCTTCCTCTTGAAGATCCATTTATTTTCGATGGCCTGCCGATCATCGGGCAAGTCAACCAAAGTCCACACTTTCTTCTCATACATGGATCCCATCTCAGATTTCATGGCCTCAAGCCATTTTGCGGAATCTGGGCGCATCATCGCTTCCTCATAGTTCGTAGGTTCATCATGGTCTAGTAACATGATTTCCAGAACCAGGTTGCCGTACCACTCTGGTGCGGAACGTACTCTGGTTGATCTACGACGTTCAGCAGAAACTTGATCTGAAGTTTCATGATCATCATCATTAACTTCCTCACTGATTGGTGTAGGAATCACTGGAACAATTTTCTGTGATGTACTACTCTCCAATCCGGGAGAAGGTACAATTACCTCATCAAGTTCTACTTTCCTCCCACTCACTTCTTTCGAGAGAAACTCCTTCTCTAGAAAGGATCCATTCTTAGCAACGAATATCTTGCCTTCGGATCTGTGATAGAAGGTGTACCCAACAGTCTCTTTTGGGTATCCTATGAAGACACATTTCTCCGACTTGGGTTCGAGCTTATCAGGTTGAAGCTTTTTCACATAAGCATCGCAGCCCTAAACTTTAAGAAACGACAACTTTGGTTTCTTGCCAAACCATAGTTCATAAGGTGTCGTATCAACGGATTTAGATGGTGCCCTATTTAACGTGAATGCAGCTGTCTCTAAAGCATAACCCCAAAACGATAGTGGTAAATCGGTAAGAGACATCATAGATCGTACCATATCCAATAAAGTACGGTTATGACGTTCGGACACACCATTACACTGTGGTGTTCCAGGTGGCGTGAATAGTGAAACTATTTCACATTGTTTTTACTGAAGGCCAAACTCGCTAACTCAAATATTTTACCTCTACGATCATATCATAGAAACTCTTATTTTCTTGTTACGATGATTCTCCACTTCACTCTGAAATTATTTGAACTTTTCAAATGTTTCAAACTTGTGCTTCATTAAGTAGATATACCCATATCTTCTTAAATCATCAGTGAAGGTCAGAAAATAACGATACCTGCCGTGATCTTCAACACTCATTGGTCGGCATACATCAGTATGTGTGATTTCCAACAACTCTGTTGCTCGCTCCACAGTTCCAGAGAACGGAGTTTTAGTCATCTTGCCCATGAGGCATGGTTCGCAAGCACCAAGTGATTCATAATCAAGTGATTCTAAAAGTCCATCACTATGGAGTTTCTTCATGCGCTTTACACCAATATGACCTAAACGACAGTGCCACAAATAAGTTGCACTATCATTATTAACCTTGCACCTTTTGGCTTCAATATTATGAATATGTGTATCACACGATCGAGATCCAACAAACCATTTTCATTGGGTGTATGACCATAGAAGGTTTTATTCATGTAAACAAAACAACAATTATTCTCTAACTTACATGAATAACCGTATTGCAATAAATATGATCAAATCATATTGATGCTCAACACAAACACCAAATAACACTTATTTAGGTTCAACACTAATCCCGAAAGTATAGGGAGTGTGCGATGATCTTATCAATCTTGGAACCACTTCCAACACACATCGTCACTTCACCTTTAACTAGTTTCTGTTCATTATGCAACTCCCATTTCGAGTTACTACTCTTTAGCAACTGAACCAGTATCAAATACCGAGGGGTTGCTATGAACACTAGTAAAATACACATCAATAATCTGTATATCAAATATACCTTTGTTCACTTTGCCATCCTTCTTATCCGCCAAACATCTAGGGCAGTTCCACTTCCAGTGACCTTTTCCTTTGCAGTAGAAGCACTTAGTTTCAGGCTTGAGTTTAGCTTTGGGTTTCTTCACGGGTGTGACAACTCGCTTGTCATTCCTTTTGAAGTTCCCCTTCTATCCCTTTGCCCTTTACTTGAAACAAGTGGTCTTATTAACCATCAACAGTTGATGCTCTTTCTTGATTTCTACCTTCGCCGATTTCAGGATCGCGAAGAGCTCGGGAATTACCTTCGTCATCCCTTGCATATTATAGTTCATCACGAAGTTCTACTAACTTGGTGATAGTGACTAGAGAACTTTGTCAATTACTATCTTATCTGGAAGAATAACTCCCACTTGATTCAAGTAATTGTAGTACCCAGACAATCTGAGCACATGCTCACTGGTTGAGCTATTCTCCTCCATCTTGTAGGCAAAGTACTGTCAGAGGTCTTATACCTCTCGACACGGGCATGAGTATGAAATACTAATTTCAACTCTTGGAACATCTTATATGCTCCGTGGTGTTCAAAACGTTTTTGAAGTCCCGGTTATAAGCCGTAAAGTATGGTGCACTAAACTATCAAGTAGTCATCATATCGAGCTTTTGTCAAAACGTTCACAACGTCTACATCTGCTCCTGCAATAGGTCTGTCACCTAGCGGTGCATCAAGGACATAATTCTTCTGTGCAGCAATGAGGATAATCCTCAGATCACGGAACAATTCCGCATCATTGCTACTAACATCTTTCAACTTGGTTTTCTCTAGGAACATATAAAAAAATAAACATGGAGCAACATCGCGAGCTATTGATCTACAACATAGATATGCTAATACTACCAGGACTAAGTTCATGATAAATTAAAGTTCAATTAATCATATTACTTAAGAACTCCCACTTAGATAGACATCCCTCCGGTCATCTAAATGATCACGTGATCCAAATCAACTAAACCATGTCCGATCATCACGTGAGATGGAGTAGTTTCAATGGTGAACATCTTATGTTGATCATATCTACTATATGATTCACGCTCGACCTTTCGGTCTCCAGTGTTTCGAGGCCATATCTGCATATGCTAGGCTCGTCAAGTTTAACCCGAGTATTCTGCGTCTGCAAAACTGGCTTACACCCGTTGTATTTGAACGTAGAGCTTATCACACCCGATCATCACGTGGTGTCTCGGCACGACGAACTTTTGCAACGGTGCATACTCAGGGAGAACACTTATACCTTGAAATTTAGTAAGGGATCATCTTATAATGCTACCGTCGTTCTAAGCAAAATAAGAAGCATAATAAGATAAACATCACATGCAATCAAAATATGTGACATGATATGGCCATCATCATCTTGTGCTTTTGATCTCCATCTCCAAAGCACCGTCATGATCACCTTCGTCACCGGCGCGACACCTTGATCTCCATCGTAGCATCGTTGTCGTCTCGCCAACTATTGCTTCTACGACTATCGCTATCGCTTAGTGATAAAGTAAAGAAATTACATGGCGATTGCATTTCATACAATAAAGCGACAACCATATGGCTCCTGCCAGTTGCCGATAACATTACAAAACATGATCATCTCATACAAAAACCGTATAACTCATCATGTCTTGACCATATCCCATCACAACATGCCCTGCAAAAACAAGTTAGACGTCCTCTACTTAGTTGTTGCAAGTTTTACGTGGCTGCTACGGGCTTAGCAAGAATCGTTCTTACCTACGCATACAAAACCACAACGATGTTTCGTCAAGTATGTGTTGTTTTAACCTTCACAAGGACCGGGCGTAGCCACACTTGATTCAGCTAAAGTGAGAGAGACAGACACCCGCCAGTCACCTTTAAGCAACGAGTGCTCGTAACGGTGAAACCAGTCTCGCGTAAGCGTACGCGTAATGTCGGTCCGGGCCGCTTCATCTCACAATACCGCCGAAGCAAAGTATGACATGCTGGTAAGCAGTATGACTAGTATCGCCCACAACTCATTGTGTTCTACTCGTGCATATCATCTACGCATAGACCTGGCTCATGATGCCACTGTTGGGGAACGTAGTATTTTAAAATTTTCCTACGATCACGCAAGATCTATCTACCAGATGCATAGCAACGAGAGGGAAGAGTGTGTCTACGTACCCTCGTAGACCGGAAGCGGAAGCGTCAAGTGACGCGGTTGATGTAGTCGAACTTCTTCGCGATTCAACCGATCAATCACCGAACGTACGGCACCTCCGCGTTCAGCACACGTTCAGCTTGATGACGTCCCACGAGCTCTTGATCCAGTTGAGCTTCACGGGAGAGTTTCGTCAACACGACGGCGTGGTGACGGATATGATGTATTCACCAGCGCAGGGCTTCGCCTAAGCACCGCGACGGTATGACCGAGGTGTGTTTCTGTGGAGGGGGGCACCGCACACGGCTGGAACAATTCAACTTGTGTGTCTTTGGGTGCCCCCCTGCCCCCGTATATAAAGGAGCAAGGGGGGAGGCCGGACGGCCCTCCTATGGTGCGGCTAGGGTGCAATCCTACTAGGAATAGGATTGCAATCCTATTCCTAGTAGGAACTACCAAAGAAGGAAGAGAGGGAAAGGAAAAGAGGGAGAGGTGGCGCCCCCCCAATCCTAGTCCAACTAGGATCCCTAGGTGGGGCGCCGGCCAGCCTCTATGGGCTGCCTCTCTCCTTTCCTTAAGGCCCACTATGGACCATCCCCCCTCGTAGGGGGTTCCGGTAACCCCCTCCGGCAATCCCGTTAAATCCGAAACTTTTCCGGAACACTTCCGGTGTCCGAATATAGTCGTCCAATATATCAATCTTTATGTCTCGGACATTCCGAGACTCCTCGTCATGTCCGTGATCTCATCCGGGACTCCGAACTACCTTCGGTACATCAAAACTCATAAACTCATAATACCGAACGTCATCAAACGTTAAGCGTGCGGACCCTACGGGTTCGAGAACTATGTAGACATGACCGAGACTCATCTCCGGTCAATAACCAATAGCGGAACCTGGATGTTCATATTGGTTCCTACATATTCTACGAAGATCTTTTATCGGTCAAAACCGCATAACAACATACGTTGTTCCTTTTGTCATCGGTATGTTACTTGCCCGAGATTCGATCGTCGGTATCTCCATACCTAGTTCAATCACGTTACCGGCAAGTCTCTTTACTCGTTCCGTAACACATCATCTCGTGACTAACTCATTAGTCTTTTGCTTGCAAGGCTTATTGTGATGTGTGTTACCGAGAGGGCCCAGAGATACCTCTCCGACACTCGGAGTGACAAATCCTAATCTTGATCTATGCCAACACCACGAATACTTTCGGAGACACCTGTAGAGCATCTTTATGATCAACCAGTTACGTTGTGACGTTTGATAGCACACAAGGTGTTCCTACGGTATTCGGGAGTTGCACAATCTCATAGTCATAGGAACATGTATAAGTCATGAAGAAAGCAATAGCAGTAAAACTAAACGATCATAGTGCTATGCTAACGGATGGGTCTTGTCCATCACATCATTCTCCTAATGATGTGATCCCATTGATCAAATGACAACTCATGTCTATGGCTAGGAAACATAGCCATCTTTGATCAATGAGCTAGTCTAGTAGAGGCATACTAGGGACATACTATTTTGTCTATGTATTCACACATGTATCAAGTTTCCGGTTAATACAATTCTAGCATGAATAAAAGACATTTATCATGATATAAGGAAATACAAATAACATCTTTATTATTGCCTCTAGGGCATATTTCCTTCAAGCATGATATCAATGAGTCTCTCAAAGCCATGAGAATTTCCATTGATGAATGCAAAGAGAGAACCGCTAGGATGCGTGCTAAAAGAGAGGATTATATTAAAGCGTGTTCTTCTAGTTATCATGAAAATAAAGATGAAGATCTGAAAGTTATTGATGTGTCTCCTATTAGATCCTTGTTTTCTAGCATCAATCTTGATGAAGATAGGATTGGAGATGATTCTACTTTAAGGTGTCCCGATGATTCGGAGTTTTTAGATCTTGATGCTAAAATTGTTAAAAGTGGGAGTGAAGAGATTAAAAGTTTGCATAGTGATGAACCAACTACTTTGGATTTCAAGGGATTCAATTATAATAATTGCTCTCTGATTGATTGTATTTCCTTGTTGCAATCCGTACTAAACTCTCCGCATGCTTATAGTCAAAATAAAGCTTTTACTAAACACATAGTTGATGCTTTGATGCAATCTTATGAAGAAAAACTTGAGTTAGAAGTTTCTATCCCTAGAAAGCTTTATGATGAGTGGGAACCTACTATTAAAATAAAAATTAAAGATCATGAATGCTATGCTTTGTGTGATTTGGGTGCAAATGTCTCTACTATCCCAAAAACTTTGTGTGATTTGCTAGGGTTCCATGAGCTTGATGATTGTTATTTGAATTTGCATCTTGCGGATTCCACTATTAAGAAATGTAACATCCCAAATTTTTAATTTGGAATGTTATACATTAGATCATTATGCATATCATATTTTCTTGCTTTTGGTGATCCAAGAAAATCCTAAGCAACTCAAGGACCCTCGGAGAGTGTTGGGGATTTCTAAATTTTCATATTTGAGGTTCTCAAATTTTGAAAATAGGATCGTTTGATTTTATTTATTTTTCTTCAAGTATTTCTATCATAAAATATGAGAGATGGAGTAAAATGACTCTCCCAAAATAAAGAAATACGGAAGATTTAATAAAAAAGATCAAACAAATTTTATTTGAATTAGGAAAAATTGCATGTTTTCAAAAATGCATTTTAGTGCCAAGAAAATGTTCATCTTGGTCTAAATATTTTATTTAGACGGTGAAAATTTGTTTTGACAATTTCTAGATTTTATTTTATTTTCTAGAGTTTTTTTAGCGCCGGCGTATATAAAAAATATAGGGGGACCGACCCGACTGGGCCGAGGCCCAGCCGAACCGGCCCATCGCCCCGTCGCCGCCTTCCCCATGTCGCCCGCCGTGACTGACTCGGACACCGCCGCCGACCGCCATGGTTTGCCCCCTCCCCAAGCCAGCCACCCCCCTCCTATATAAAGCCAGCCAACCCCCTCCGACCAACGCCGCCGCACCCCGCCCCTTGCCGCAAGCCGCCCGCCGTCGCGACGCCAGCACGCCGCCGCCCTCGCCGCCGCTAGCCGCCGCCCTTGCCGCAGCTGCCCGCCGCTGCCCTCGCCCGCCACCGCGACGCCAGCCACCGCCGCCGGCAGTTCTCGAGGTAGCCGCCGCTGGTTTTCTCTAGAAAACCGTTGGTCTTTTTTTAGAACCCCTAGTCATTTTTTTATTAGATCGGTTTTATTAGATCGGTTTTCTGTTTTTATTTTTCGGGTTTAGTTAAGTAGTAAACGTTCACCCGTTCGTTCGTTCTGACGAACGAATTCGCCGTTTATTATTAGCTGACAAACGTCCGTTCGTTAAGCTATTTTATTTTTCTTTTTCGCAGTTATTTTCTGATCGCGATCTCTGATCCGATCTTCGTTCTAGTTTAACTTTTCGCTCGTTTATCGGAATCAGGTGATTCAAGCGCCTGGAGTTTCGTATCAAAATTCTTTTTCCGTTTAACCTAGTCGCTCAAGCGTTTGCCTCTGTTAAATTTGGACTTAGATCCAGATTGGTTCGGTAGTTGTTTCTCTTTCGCCGTTCGTCTTTCGTTGTTTCTTCTTTTGTCGTTTCTTTTGCAAAGCGGAGTTCTTAAGTTGAACTTTCTGGATAGCTCTTTTATTTGAGATTTACCCGTGCATTAGTTAAGTACTTATTGTGTGCTTGTTTGTTTGCGATAGAGTACCCGGAGTGCGCCGCTTGCTACTTTGAATCTCTAGGTTTTGCGGATCATCAGCAAGGCAAGTAACATTTTGATCATACTTTCCAATTACCCAGTTTTGATTGCATTATTTCAAACCCTCACACATTGCATGAGTAGGATTAATTAACTTGTGGGACTGGGAAGTAGATTGAGATAGTACTTATTACCTGCATTACATTCAAACCTTTGGGAGTTACTTCTATGTTTGCTGTTAGGACATGCTATGCTCGTAGACGTGGATTGGGTGAGTGTATCCATGACACATGTGAGTTTGTTAATTAATGGTTCAACTTAAGGTGGCAACATTAATACACATCTGGGTGGATTGAGGCATCTGGGTATTCCAGGGATTGCCTGTTTTCTTCGGACCGCCACCCAGGCTCAAAGGGATCATGAGATTATTCATACTAGAAACTTCCGTGTGCAGCCACATGCCAATATGGGCTCTGGCATAGTTGAGTAAGTTGTGGGAAACCTTTCCATGATGGGCTAGCAGATGTAGAGGGTTTGTAGGTGTACCGGCCTATCTATCTGGTTAAGGGGACCTCTTCGGAAAGACTGTGTCTCGGTCATCCGTTTCTCAAACACCATGCAATGCGAGAAACCAAACGGAGGCGATCTAGTCTTGTGGGGAAAAGTGCACAAACCTCTGCAGAGTGTACAAACTGATCCTGATTAGCCGTGTCCCCAGTTACGGACGTCTTGAGTATCTAGTACTTGAATATCATGTGAATCTCATCATGTTACTTTAATATAATATTGTTGGGTTTATTGATGAACTTTAATTGGGGTTGAGAGGATGTCTATCTTCTCAACGATGTTTCAACTACCATGATAGTTAACTAAAATCTATTCCTTTGAAGTAGGGAAAAATTGGCTTTACGCAAAACAGTAACCATAGAGCTTTCCACTAGCCATATTGCATATAGTATAGCTTTACTTTCATTGCTCTCTTGTTTTACTTTGCCAGCATATTCCATGTGCTGACCCTTTTTCGGGATGCAACGTTTCATGTTGCAGACTTTTCAGACGACGAGTAAGATGCCTTTTAGGTCGTGCTTCTATACTCAGTGATGCCGTTGGAGTTGGTGGACTCACTTATCTTCCAAGCCTTCCGCTGTTATCGTGTTAGATGGCCTTCAGCCATATTTATTGTAATAAGTTCATCGTTGGACTATCGATGTAATAAGTGTGTGATTGCTACTCTGTTATAAATCCTTCAAGTACTGTGCGTGTCAGCATTACTGATCTAGGGATGACACTGATGCACAGAGATCAGACTGTTTGAGGTCTGGTTGCTACAAGATGGTATCAGAGCACACGCTGACTGTAGGACACGACCACTAAGCTAAAGCCCTAGAGCACTATTCACTCTTCTCTTTTCTGACTCCTCATCTTTTCTACTCTTTTAGGATGGTGGATGCAAAGAACAAGTTCATGCAACCGGATGATGATACACCATTTGGACGACACCTGAAGGAAGTCACCAGATATCTAAACATTGGACTATCAAGTTTCACCGGAACCTACAATGCCACTCTACCTGAGGAGGAGCATTGGTTGATTCAAGCCCAAGTTCCAGGAAGGACGTTCGCGCCCGTCACCTCACTCATAGCATTTTCTTTTAATGCGCCTACATGGAACCTAGGCAGGAGCATGGCAGCCCACATTGCTATGGGAAGGATTGGAGAAGTCTACAAGCAGGAGCTAAAGGACACTATCTACCAAATTTGTGGACGCCGAGATGAGAACTGGGATATGATCAGCACCTGGAAGGATAGATCCATTGCAGCATTCATCCAGGAGTTGAACCACCACATTCGTCACCAGGAGCACCAGATGTGTGCAGGGATGATGGATTTGAAGAAAGCCCTAAATAGGAATTTGGAGCTAGAGGAAGAACTCAAGTCTACACGCGACGGATACAAGGAGGAGATGCTAATACTTGTGGAGAAGAATGATGACTTGACACAGAAGAAGAACCCAAGGAGATTCCACCGGAAGACTATATCATCATAGATGACACGGATTCGGAACCCGATGATAGCAAAGATGAAGACTATGAAGATGAAGCTGGAGCAGATATCATGGAATCCTCTGTCAATCAAAATTTCTAGAAGACCTTCCCTTGACTAGTAGTTTTTCCATTTAGTAGACTTAGATCACTTTTGTAACGATTAGATCCGTGTAAGCCCTTGTTTGAAATTGATTGGTGTGATAAATTGTGTGTTTGCCTCATGTGCATATGGGTAGTGATTTTCCCTTAGACATTTTTCTATTCTAATCTCTTCCCTCTGCAACCATCAGATGCCTCCAAGACGTGAATTTGAGTTTCCCCCTGAGCTCACCCAGTTGATCCATCAGCATAACACCCTGATGCAACTTCTTGTCCAGAACACTCAGAACAACCAGAACAACAACAACAACCCTCCACCACCACCACTCGTGGACAACCTGGCACGTTTCTTAAGGTTGCAACCACCGGTGTTTGCCAGCAGCATCGAACCAATAGTGGCTGATGACTGGCTACGCAAGATTGGAAGGGATTTGACCACCGCCAATTGCTCAGATGCTGAGAAGGTGCGATTTGCTGCACACCAGTTGTCTGGACCAGCCGCAACATGGTGGGAGAATTACACAGCCACTTACCCCATAGCCAATGTGACTTGGGATCAGTTTCAGCAAGCTTTTCGTACCGCCCATGTCTCAACTGGAGCTATGAGTATGAAGAAGCAGGAGTTTCGCAATCTGCGCCAAGGCAACTGTACTGTGGCCCAGTACGTGGATGAGTTTAGTACCCTATCTCGTTATGCCCCAGATAATGTGGCCACAGATGCCGCTAAGCAGGAGAGATTCATGGAAGGGCTGAATGATGAGATGAGTGTACAGTTGATGGTGGCAACTTTCAATAACTATCAGGAGCTGGTTGATCGCGCCCTAATGATTGAAAGGAAGCATCAACAGATTGAAAGTCACAAAAGGAAGTATGGACAAGGAAAGTATAATTCTGGAGCTCAGCAGAAGCCGCGTTTTACCCCTAAAACGGTAGGACAGTTTCAACATACCCATGGAGGAGGTAGCTCGCACAATCACAATGGCCCCATGAATGGAAATGGAAATGGAAATGGAGCAAATGGTAACCAGAGCCGCCCTACACCGTCCACACCCACCAAGAAGGATTTCAGCCATGTCACTTGTTTCAAGTGCGGGAAGAATGGACATTATGCCACTGACTGCCCAGAAGCTAAGAATGGGAACGGCAATGGAAGCGCTGCGAAGAAGCCCAACCCCTACAACAAAGGACAAGTGAATCACGTTAGCATGGAGCAGGTTGAAGCCCAACCAGATGCAGTAATAGGAAAGTTTTTAGTTAAGTCATTTACTGCACTCGTTCTTTTCGATACTGGTGCATCGCATTCATACATTTCAAGGGGATTTGTGGATAAGTATAAGCTGCCAACCCAAGCCCTTAGATCGCCCATGTTAGTAACCTCACCAGGAGCAGAGTATATGGCTAAGTTATGGTGTGATCAGTTGCCATTAAGGATTGGTAATTACATTTTCCCTTCGGACCTAATAGTATTGGAATCTCAAGGACTGGATGTGATATTAGGCATGGATTGGTTATCTAAGTATGAAGGGAATATTGAATGCGCCAGTAAGTCCATTTTGCTTACTACGCCAGAAGGAAGAAGGATCAAGTATGTATCCCGGCATGAACCGAAGAGGAACAGATTAAATTCCTTATCAGGAGTTGTTCAGGAGGAAGTACCCGTGGTGAAGGATTTCCCTGACGTATTTCCAGAAGAACTGCCAGGAATGCCACCTGACAGAGATATAGAATTTTTGATTGAGCTTTTGCCAGGCACCGGGCCAATTTCTAAGAGACCATATAGGATGCCCACAAAGGATTTGGAGGAAATTAAGAAGCAGATTAAGGAGTTACTGGATAAAGGATTCATACGCCCAAGTTCTTCGCCTTGGGGTTCGCCAGTACTTCTAGTGGAGATGAAGGATGGATCGTTAAGAATGGTTGTTGATTACCGAGGACTGAATGAAGTAACGTTCAAGAACAAGTACCCACTGCCGATGATCAATGATCTGTTCGATAGGTTGCAAGGAGCTAAGGTATTTTCCAAGATCGATCTGCGATCAGGGTACCATCAATTGAAGATCCGAGAGCAGGATATACCTAAGACGACCTTTACTACCAGGTACGGGTTGTACGATTATACCGTTATGTCTTTTGGTCTGACTAACGCACCGGCATACTTTATAAACCTGATGAACAAAGTGTTTATGGAATATTTAGATAAGTTCGTCGTAGTGTTCATAGATGATATATTGATCTTCTCGAAGGATGAAGAGGAGCATGCAGAGCATTTGCGTTTAGTATTGGAGAAACTCCGAGAACATCAGTTATACGCCAACTTTAGTAAATGCGAGTTTTGGTTGAAGGAAGTTGGATTCCTCGGACACGTTATATCTGGAGAAGGAATAGCAGTAGATCCCGCCAAGGTGGACACTGTGACCCATTGGGAAGCACCAACAACAGTTGGAGAGATCCGGAGTTTTCTTGGACTTGCAGGATACTACCGGAGATTTATTGAGAATTTCTCGAGGATTGCAAAGCCAATGACGGAGTTGTTAAAGAAGGACACCAAGTTCAAATGGACAGAAGAATGTGAGGCCAATTTCCAGGAATTAAAGAAAAGATTGGTCTCATCCCCTGTGTTGATTCTACCATATCAACATAAGGATTATGAGGTGTACTGCAACGCTTCACGTCGAGGACTTGGAGCAGTTCTTATGCAGGAAGGAAGAGTTGCTTCGTATGCTTCACGACAGCTAAAACCTCATGAGCTGAACTATGCCACCCACGATTTGGAGTTAGCAGCCGTAGTGCATGCATTGAAGACGTGGAGACATTTTCTTATTGGAAACCATTGTGAAGTATATACGGATCACAAGAGTTTGAAGTATATATTCACTCAGAAGGAGCTGAATCTCAGGCAAAGGAGATGGCTGGAACTCATTAAGGATTACGACATGAGATTGCATTATCATCCCGGAAAGGCTAACATAGTAGCCGATGCGCTAAGCCGTAAGAGCCATGTCAACACCCTAATGACGGAGGATTTTCCAAAGGAGTTAGCCGAGGACTTACGAGAACTACGTATGGAGATAGTTTCGAGAGGCTATGTAGCAACACTAGAAATCCAGTCTACCCTGATGGATAAAATTAGAGAAGCTCAGAAAACTAACAAAGAGATTGTCTCTATAAAGGAGAGGATGAGCGAAGGAAGAGCTAAAGGTTTCGTGAGGATGAACACGACACCTTATGGTTTGAGGACCGCGTTTATGTGCCTAATGACCCGGAGATCAGGAAGTTGATTCTACATGAGGCCCATGATTCACCATACTCGATTCACCCAGGAATTACTAAGATGTATTTGGATTTGAAGGATATTTTCTGGTGGACCGGTATGAAGAAGGATATTGCGGAGTATGTAGTAGTTTGTGATGTATGTCAGAGAGTGAAGGCAGAACATCAGAAGTCGGCAGGATTGTTACAACCATTGCCAATACCCGAATGGAAGTGGGATAAGCTAGGTATGGATTTTATTACGGGACTACCCAGAACTCGTTCTGGCTATGACTCGATTTGGGTCGTAGTCTTAACAAAGGTAGCTCGTTTCATCCCCGTAAAGACTACCTATACCAGTGCAAAGTTGGCAAAAATATACATGACCCGAATTGTATGTCTGAATGGAGTTCCGAGGAGCATCGTATCAGATAGAGGAACCTAGTTTACCTCAAAGTTCTGGAATCAGTTACATGAAACTTTGGGTACCAGTCTAGAGTTTAGCACAGCTTTTCACCCTCAGACAGATGGACAGACTGAAAGAGTCAATCAGATTTTGGAGGATATGCTGAGAGCCTGTGCACTAGATTATGGATCTAGTTGGGACGACAATTTGCCGTATGCTGAATTTTCTTACAACAACAGTTATCAATCCAGTTTGAAGATGGCCCCCTTCGAAGCGCTATACGAAAGGAGATGTAGGACTCTGTTGTCGTGGGACGAAGTTGGAGACCGATAGTTGTTTGGACTAGACTTAATCAAAGAGTCTGAGGAAAAGGTGAAGTTGATTCGAGATAGACTGAAGGTAGCTCAGTCCAGGTAGAAAAGTTATGCAGACTCAAAGCGTAAGGAGATAACCTATGAGATCGGAGACAGAGCATACTTGAGAGTATCGCCTCTGGGAGGAGTCAAACGTTTCGGAGTTAAAGGAAAGTTAGCCCCGAGATTTGTGGGACCTTACCGTGTTTTGGAACGCATGGGAGAGGTTGCCTACAAGTTGGAATTGCCCGAAGGATTGTCAGGAGTGCACGATGTGTTTCACGTTTCGTAGCTTAAGAAGTGCCATGCGGAGATGGCCGATATACCGCTTAGAGACACAGTACCCCTGGAAGCGATTCAGTTGGACAGTGATCTGACCTACGAAGAGAAGCCTGTTAAGATCCTCGAATTTTCGAGCAGAGTTACCCGCAGCAAAGTTATCAAGTTTTGCAAAGTTCAGTGGAGTCACCACACCGAGGAAGAAGCCACCTGGGAACGAGAAGATGATCTACGCAAGGACCACCCTCACCTATTTTCTAGCCATCCCGAATCTCGAGGGCGAGATTCATCTTAAGGGGGGTAGGTTTGTAACATCCCAAATTTTTAATTTGGAATGTTATACATTAGATCATTATGCATATCATATTTTCTTGCTTTTGGTGATCCGAGAAAATCCTAAGCAACTCAAGGACCCTCGGAGAGAGTTGGGGATTTCTAAATTTTCATATTTGAGGTTCTCAAATTTTTAAAATAGGATCGTTTGATTTTATTTATTTTTCTTCAAGTATTTCTATCATAAAGATATGAGAGAGGGAGTAAAATGACTCTCCCAAAATAAAGAAATACGGAAGATTTAATAAAAAAGATCAAACAAATTTTATTTGGAGTTATTTGGATTTTATTTGAATTAGGAAAAATTGCATGTTTTCAAAAATGCATTTTAGTGCCAAGAAAATGTTCATCTTGTTCTAAATACTTTATTTAGACGGTGAAATTTTGTTTTGGCAATTTCTAGATTTTATTTTATTTTCTAGAGTTTTTTTAGCGCCGGCGTATATAAAAAAAATATATATAGGGGGACCGACCCGACTGGGCCGAGGCCCAGCCGAACCGGCTCATCGCCCCGTCGCCGCCTTCCCCGCGTCGCCCGCCGTGGCTGACTCGGACACCGTCGCCGACCGCCATGGTTTGCCCCCTCCCCAAGCCAGCCACCCCCCTATATAAAGCCAGCCACCCCCCTCCAACCACCGCCGCTGCACCCCGCCCCTCGCCGCAAGCC
>LR738711.1:749604423-749665493 GCA_902687465.1 Secale cereale | reverse complement strand
CACCCCCCTCCAACCACCGCCGCTGCACCCCGCCCCTCGCCGCAAGCCGCCCGCCGCCGCGACGCTAGCCCCGCCGCCGCGATGCCAGCACGCCGCCGCCAGCCGCCGCCCTCGCCACCGCTAGCCGCCGCCCTTGCCGCAGCTGCCCGCCGCCGCCCTCGCCCGCCACCGCGATGCCAGCCGCCGCCGTCGGCAGTTCTCGAGGTAGCCGCCGCCGGTTTTCTCCAGAAAACCGTTGGTCTTTTTCTTAGAACCACTAGTCGTTTTTTTATTAGATCGGTTTTCTGTTTTTATTTTTCTGATTTAGTTAAGTAGTAAACGCTCACCCGTTCATTCGTTCTGACGAACGAATTCGCCGTTTATTCTCAGCTGACAAACATCCGTTCGTTAAGCTGTTTTAGTTTTCTTTTTCGCAGTTATTTTTTGATCGCGATCTCTGATCCGATCGTCGTTTTAGTTTAACTTTTCGCTCATTTATCGGAATCAGGTGATTCAAGCGCCTGGAGTTTCGTATCGAAATTCTCTTTCAGTTTAACCTAGTCGCTCAAGTGTTTGCCTCTGTTAAATTTGGACTTAGATCCAGATTGGTTCGGTAGTTGTTTCTCTTTCGCCGTTCGTCTTTCGTTGTTTCTTCTTTTGTCGTTTCTTTTGCAAACCGGAGTTCTGAAGTTGAACTTTCTGGTTAGATCTTTTATTTGAGATTTACCCGTGCATTAGTTAAGTACTTATTGTGTGCTTGTTTGTTTGCGATAGAGTACCCGGAGTGCGCCGCTTGCTACTTTGAATCTCTAGGTTTTGCGGATCATCAGCAAGGCAAGTAACATTTTGATCATACTTTCCAATTACCCAGTTTTCATTGCATTAGTCCAAACCCTCACACATTGCATGAGTAGGATTAATTAACTTGTGGGACTGGGAAGTAGATTGAGGTAGTACCTATTACCTGCATTACATTCAAACCTTTGGGAGTTACTTCTACGTTTGCTGTTAGGACATGCTATGCTC
Source organism: Secale cereale (assembly GCA_902687465.1). Lineage (NCBI taxonomy): Eukaryota > Viridiplantae > Streptophyta > Magnoliopsida > Poales > Poaceae > Secale > Secale cereale. Next base: position 749,664,488 of record LR738711.1, on the reverse strand, counting down.
GTAGACGTGGATTGGGTGAGTGTATCCATGACAGATGTGAGTTTGTTAATTAATGGTTCAACTTAAGGTGGCAACATTAATACACATTTGGGTGGATTGAGGCATCTGGGTATTCCAGGGATTGCCTGTTTTTCCTCGGACCGCCACCCAGGCTCAAAGGGATCATGAGATTATTCATACTAGAAACTTCCGTGTGCAGCCAGATGCCAATATGGGCTCTGGCATAGTTGGTAAGTTGTAGGAAACCTTTCCATGATGGGCTAGCAGATGTAGAGGGTTTGTAGGTGTACCGGCCTATCTATCTGGTTAAGGGGACCTCTTCGGAAAGACTGTGTCTCGGTCATCCGTTTCTCAAACACCATGCAGTGCGAGAAACCAAACGGAGGCGATCGAGTCTTGTGGGGAAAAGTGCACAAACCTCTGCAGAGTGTACAAACTGATCCTGATTAGCCGTGTCCCCGGTTACGGACGTCTTGAGTATCTAGTACTTGAATATCATGTGAATCTCATCATTTTACTTTAATCTAATATTGTTGGGTTTATTGATGAACTTTAATTGGGGTTGAGAGGATGTCTATCTTCTCAACGATGTTTCAACTACCATGATAGTTAACTAAAATCTATTCCTTTGAAGTAGGGAAAAATTGGCTTTACGCAAAACAGTAACCATAGAGCTTTCCACCAGCCATATTGCATATAGTATAGCTTTACTTTCATTGCTCTCTTGTGTTACTTTGCCAGCATATTCCATGTGCTGACCCGTTTTCGGGCTGCAACGTTTCATGTTGCAGACTTTTCAGACGACGAGTAAGATGCCTTTTAGGTCGTGGTTCTATACTCAGTGATGCCGTTGGAGTTGATGGACTCACTTATCTTCCAAGCCTTCTGCTGTTATCGTGTTAGATGGCCTTCAACCATATTTATTGTAATAAGTTCATCGTTGGACTATCGATGTAATAAGTGTGTGATTGCTACGCTGTTATAAATCCTTCAAGTACTGTGCGTGTCAGCATTACTGATCCAGGGATGACACTGATGCACAGAGATCAGACTGTTTGAGGTCTGGTCGCTACAAGAAACCTATGGGAAGGATTAATGATGTTCTTATTGTTGCCAATAGGAATTATGTGCCCGTAGATTTCATTGTTCTTGATATAGATTGCAATCCTTCATGTCCTATTGTTCTTGGTAGACCTTTTCTTAGAACGATTGGTGCATATACTGATATGAAGGAAGGCAATATTAGATTCCAATTTACGTTAAGGAAAGGCATGGAACACTTTCCTAGAAAGAAAATAAAATTACCATATGAATCTATTATGAGAGCCACTTATGAATTGCCTTCCAAAGATGGCAATACCTAGATCTATTCATGTATTGTGCCTAGCTAGGGGCGTAAAACAATAGCGCTTGTTGGGAGGCAACCCAATTTTATATTTTTTTTGTTTTTGCTTCTGTTTAGGAATAAATATTGCATCTAGCTTCTGTTTAGATGTGGTTTTGTGTTTTTTTAGTGTTTGTGCCAAGTAGAACCTTTGGGAAGACTTGTGTGAAGTTTATATGATCTTGCTGTGAAAAACAGAATCATTAGCGCTTGCTAGAATGGTCATCGTATTTTACTGGAGCGTGTTATCTAGTTGATTCTTTTTGCAGATGATTAATAGACAAATTCCTCACGTTTAACAATTTAGTTTGATTTTTTGGAGTTACAGAAGTATGCGAAACCTGCAGATTACTACACACTGTTCTGTTTTTGACATATTCTGTTTTTCATGTGTTGTTTGCTTATTTCAATGCATCTATGAGTAATATTGGGAAGTATGAACCATAGAGAAGTTGGAATACAATAGGTTGAACACCAATATAAACAAAGAATGAATTCATCGCAGTACCTTTGAGTAGTGGTTTGCTTTCTTATACTAACGGACCTCGCGAGATTTTTGTCTAAGTTTTGTGTTGTGAAGTTTTCAAGTTTTGAGTATTGCTTTGATGGACTGTGGAACAAAGAAGAACAAGGGCCTAAGCTTGGGGATGCCCAAGGCACCCCAAGTAAAATTCAAGGATAACCAAAAGCCTAAGCTTGGGGATGCCCCGGGAAGGCATCCCCTCTTCGTCTTCATCTATCGGTAACTATACTCAGAGCTATATTTTTATTCACCACATGATATGTGTTTTACTTGGACCGTCTTGTATAATTTGAGTCTTTGCTTGTTAGTTTGCCACAATTATCCTTGATGGACACACCTATTTGAGAGAGTTAAATATGGCCTAGGAATTGATAGAACACTCTATGTGCTTCACTAATATCTTTTGAGTTGAATAGTTTTTGCTCTAGTGCTTCACTTATATCTTTTAGAGCACGGTGGTGATAATATTTTGAAGAAATTGTTGAACTCTCATGCTTCACTTATATCCATTTGAGAGTCTATTAAAACAGCATGGTAATGTGCTTAGGCTATAAAACTAGTCTTCACATGATAGACATCCAATATCAATGTAGTAAAAACTTTCATAATAAGTGCAATGAATATGATGAGAAGTTGGATGCTTGATAATTGTTTTGAGATATGAGGATAGTGATATTAGAGTCATGCTAGTGGAGTTATTATGAAGTTGAGAAATGCTTGTGTTAAAGTTAGTGATTCCTGTAGCATGCACGTATGGTGAACTGCTATGTGACGAAGTTAGAGCATGAGGTATTTGTAAAGTGTCAACCTTTGTGTGGAGGTCGGGGGCGTGCGATGGTTAACTCCTACCAACCTCCCCCTAGGAGCATGCGTTGATTTCTTTGTTTTGATGACTCGTAGATTTTTGCAATAAGTATATGAGTTCTTACGACTAATGTTGAGTCCATGGATTATACACACTCTCACCCTTCCACCATTGCTAGCCTCTCTTGTATCGCGCAACTTTCGCCGGTACCATACACCCACTATATATCCTTCCTCAAAACCGCCACCATATATATTCCTCAAAACAGCCTATCATGGCATTTCCATAGCCATTCCGAGATATATTGCCATGCAACTTTCCACCGTTCCGTTCATATGAGACGCATCATATTGTCATATTGCCATGTATGATCATGTAGTTGACATCGTATTAGTGGCAAAGCCACCATGCATAATTTTTCATACATGTCACTCTTGATTCATTGCACATCCTGGTACACCGCCGGAGGCAATCATATAGAGTCATACTTTGTTCAAGTATGGAATTATAATTTAATGAAAGTGTGATGATCATCATTATCAGAGCATTGTCCCATATGAGGAAAGGCTAAATCAATAAAGCCCCTCAAAAAAAGGCCAAAGAAAAAAAGAAAGGCCAAAGAAAAAAAGAAAGGCCAAAAAAGGGACAATTGCTACTATCTTTTTCCACACTTGTGCTTCAAAGTAGCACCATGTTCTTCATGATAGAGTCTCATGTTTAGTCACTTTCATATACTAGTGGTAATTTTCGTTATAGAAGTTGGCTTGTATATTCCAATGATGGGCTTCCTCAAATGCCCTAGGTCTTCATGAGCAAGCAAGTTGGATGCACACCCACTTAGTTTCTTTTGTTGAGCTTTCATACATTTTTAGCTCTAGTGCATCCGTTGCATGGCAATCCCTACACACTCATATTGATATCTATTGATGGGCATCTCCATAGCCCGTTGATACGCCTAGTTGATGTGAGACTATCTCCCTCCTTTTTGTCTTCTCCACAACCACCTCTCTATTCCACACATAGTGCTATGTCCATGGCTCACGCTCATGTATTGCCTGAAAGTTGAAAGGTTTGAAAGAATAGAGTATGAAAACAAGTGTTTGGCTGAAATCGGGGTTGTGCATGATATGAATATTTTGTGTGATGAAGAGGGAGCATAGCCAGACTATATGATTTTATAGGGATAAATTTCTTTAGCCATAGTATTTTGAGAAGACATGATTGCTTTGTTAGTATGCTTGAAGTATTATTATTTCTTATGTCAATATAGACTTTTGTCTTGAATCTTTCAGATCTGAACATTCATGCCACAATTAAGAGAATTACATTGAAAAGCTATGTTGGTTAGCATTCCACATCAAAAATTCTGTTTTTATCATTTACCTACTCGAGGACGAGCAGGAATTAAGCTTGGGGATGCTTGATACGTCTCCAACGTATCTATAATTTTTTATTGTTCCATGCTATTATTTATGATGTTTTGGATGTTTAATGGGCTTTGTCATACACTTTTATATTATTTTTGGACTAACCTACTAACCCAAAGGCCCAGTCCAGATTGTTGTTTTTTGCTTGTTTCAGGGTTTTACAGAAAAGGGATATCAAACGGAGTCCAAACGGAATGAAACCTTCGGGAGAGATATTTTTGGAGAAAATCACGCACGGGAGACTTCAGAACCACGGAGTAGGGCTGACGTGGTGCCCATGAGGGTGGGGGGCGCGCGCCCCCTAGGGCGCGCCCCCTGCCTCGTGGGCCCCACGTTTGGCCCCTAGTGCCCTCCTTCCTCCTATATATGCCTACATACCCCAAAACCATCAGAACAACAGAGAAAACCCTAGTTCCACCGTCGTAACCTTCCGTTCCCGTGAGATCCCATCTTGGGGCCTGTTCCGGAGCTCCGTCGGAGGAGGGATCTTCCACGGAGTGCTTCTACATCATCATCATCGCCTCACCATGAGTTGTGAGTAGTTTACCACAGACCTTCGGGTCCATAGCTAGTATCTAGATGGCTTCTTCACTCTCTTTGAATCTCAATACAAAGTTATCCTCGGTCTTCGAGGAGATCTATTCGATGTAATCTCTTTTTGCGGCGTGTTTGTCGAGATCCGATGAATTGTGGGTTTATGATCAAGATTATCTATGATAAATATTTGGTTCTTCTTTGAACTCTTTATGTATGATTATAATATCCTTGCAAGTCTCTTCGAATTATTGGTTTGGTTTGGCATACTAGATCTATAGTTCTTGCAATGGGAGAAGTGCTTGGCTTTGGGTTCAATCTTGCGGTGTCCTTTCCCAGTGATAGTAGGGGCAGCAAGGCACGTATTGTATTGTTGCCATCGAGGATAAAAAGATGGGGTTTATATCATATTGCTTGAGTTTATCCCTCTACATCATGTCATCTTGCTTAAGGCGTTACTCTGTTCTTATGAACTCAATACACTAGATGCATGCTGGATAGCGGTCGATGTGTGGAGTAATAGTAATAGATGCAGAATCGTTTCGGTCTACTTGTCTCGGACGTGATGCCTATATATAATGATCATGCCTAGATAGTCTCATAATTATTCGCTTTTCTATCAATTGCTCGACAATAATTTGTTTACCCGCCGTAGAATATCGCTATCATGAGAGAAGCCACTAGAGAACACTATGGCCCCCGGGTCTATTCTCAACATATAAATCTACACCTACTTTACTTTTTCCGCTTGTACTTTCTGTTCTTATAACCAAAAAATACCAAAAATATCAACTATCATCTCTATCAGATCTCACTTTCGTAAGTGACCGTAAAGGAATTGACAACCCCTTATCGCGTTGGCTGCGAAGTTCTTATTTGTTTGTGCAGGTGCGAGGGACTCGCGTGTTGTCTCCTACGGGATTGATACCTTGGTTCTCAAAAACTGAAGGGAATATTTACGCTACTATGCTGCATCTCCCTTTCCTCTTCGAGGGAATATATTCAAGCTCGAGAAGTAGTAGGACACCCCTGCAGGGTTTTGAACTTTCAAAAGTCGTGCCCGCGGTTATGTGGCAGATGGGAATTTGTTAATATCCGGTTGTAGATAACTTGACACCATATCCTTAATAATACACTACCTGTGTGAGTAACTGTGATGGTCTCTTTCCAAAGGGCTTCGGGAAGTGAACACGGTGGGGTTATGCATGAACGTGAGTAGCTAGGATCACTTCTTGATCAACTTGGCGATCGTTGGCACTTATTCTCATCTCGCTCTGAACTCGTAAGCTAGTTGCTTAGTGCTTGCTGCAAATAGTTTATTACCTCTCCACACCTAAAGGCTTTGTTAGTTTTGATACCCGGGAATGGGATTGCTGAGTCCTTGTGACTCACAGATTACAACACACACCAGATGTAGGTACAGCCGAGTACGATGCAGGAGATGGATCAGAACTTCACTGGGAGTTCGATGAAGAGCGTGGCCGTATGTATGTGACGTGTTTCGACGATCACTAGTGGTTCCTACTAGGGGCGATTAGGCCTTGAGATTTGTGGTTTCTTTTCTTGTTTGGATTTCGTTCGTAGTCGGACCCTATGTTATTTGGATGAATGTATGTTATCGTATTCATTGTGTGACGTGGCGAGTGTAAGCCAACTATTTTACTCTTTCATCCCTGTATTTTACATGAGTTGTGCAAAGATACTACGCTTGTGATCATTCCAGAACGCACTTATGTCTCTAAGTCGTGCCTCGACACGTAGGAGATATAGTCGCATCCTGGGCATTACAAGTTGTTCTTTATCGTGACCAAATTAACGGGACGATAATCTACAACCATCCGATCCGTGCCATCCTTCTTCTTGACGAAGAGGACGGGACAAGCCCATGGAGAAGAACTAGGACGGATGAAACCCTTTTGCAAGGACTCATCAAGTTGTTTCTTAAGCTCGGCTAGTTCTAAGGGTGCCATCTTGTAAGGTCTCCTAGAAATTGGAACAGTTCCTGGGATAAGATCTATGACAAACTCTACATCTCTGTCAGGTGGAATACCTGGCAGTTCCTCTGGAAAGACATCCGGAAAGTCACGGACTACTGGGATATCTTCAAGGTCTGGGAGGGGGCTGGCATTAAGAGAATAGAGTTGACGCTTTGCAACTCTAGTGGAGACAGTGACTATCTTGCCAGATGGGTGTGTAAGCTGAACAGACCTAGTGTAACAGTCAATCTTGGCATGATGAGCTGTCATCCAGTCCATACCCAAGATGATGTTAATATCTGAAGACTTGAGGGCTAGAAGTGATGCAAGGAATACAAGTCTGTCAACAAGGATTCCATTACCATGGCTTATTCTGGTCGTTTGCCATCTAGACCCTGGAGTTTGGATTTCAAGCGGAGTTGGCATATCACAAAATGACATGTCATGCAAACGAGCATAGCCTTCAGAGATGAAGGAGTGAGATGATCCGGTGTCAAATAGAACCAAAGCTGGATGACAACTGACAAGGAGTGTACCAAGAACAACATTTGGATCATCATGAGCGTCTTTAGCTGAGACGTGATGCACACGTCCATGTTTAGTGGGAGCTGACTTAACACTGATCATCTTGCGTGGTGGCTTATCATGAAGAACGGACTTCCCGGGCTGGGGTGGAGCAAAACTGGCCTGAGAGTAGTCACGTGCATAATGTCCTGGCTTTCCGCATGTGAAGCAAGTCCCTGAAGTAGGACGTGGACCTGCATTGACAAGCGGAATACCAATAGGCCTGGGTGGAGCATATGACTGAGCTGGAATCATGGCCTCATAGTTCTGCCACCAAAGACAAGTAGGACCTTCCAGGTGATATGTGGCATAGGTGACCTTGTCACCTTCAGCTACGTTCGCGGAGCGCATCTTGTGAGTGATACTACGGAGCCAGTCATCTGCATAGAGTGGCTCAATGGGATGATGGAAGGTGGGTGGTTTCAGACCAATGAAGTCATGGATGGTCGCTGACTCTTTGCACTGATGTTTGGTGTTCTCCTCAATACGTGCCAACAAGCGGTTAGACTCTCGCTTGTTTTTATCCATCTCTAACATGAGCTCTGCCAACAAAGGCTGGTCGGGAGGATCCTCCTCATCCCTACCACCTCCGTGGTTCTGTCTACGAGCAACTAAACTTCGCTTAACTGATGACATCCTGAGAATGAAACCAAGGACGGAATTAGCATCAACCATAGGCTGTAGAATGTAGGACAAGGAAATGAGTATCTCTCAAACTCCTAGGACAAATCCGGCAGCATAACGGCAGTAAAATGCTCAAAATGATACATCCTGCAAACGATAGGGCAGTACCATACGCAACAACATCACTCAAGGTTCTGTGATAGTACTAGACAAACTACACCGGAAGAACTCGAAAACTGAAATATGACTCTCATCAACCAATCCTATGGAACTACGGAATAGTAACACGTGATCCTGATAGACGAAAGTGAAAGCATAGTTCCTTAACCCCGTAGGAAAGGTAAGATGACTCAGATCAGAAGACATAACGTATAAGGAGTAAAAAGAGCCTTACATTCCCTTCCACAATCAATTCCCTTATATAACTAAAGAATTTCTAGACTCAACTTTGACCAGTTTGGCTTGGTAATCCTACAGGCAGTCAGGCTCTGATACCAAAGCTGTCGGGACACCGATCCTAAGTCACACCGGTCTAGCATGTAACACATCATATTACTTTGTGCCCTCACGCACGGTATCCCCACGGGTCCCACCTTACCTGGTCCGGGACCGTTTGCACATTTTGGCTCACGTATATTATAGTGTCGCTAGTATCCATATGACAGAGAACCCGGGCCGACATGAATAGTTGTAAACCCAAGGTGGCACTAACTTATAGGGACATGCATACATGACCCAGCAACAAACGTGTCGGTCATCAACGTATGAACCCAAGTCGTAGCGAGCTACAAGGACTTAAAGGAACAACGTGTGACATTTCCCAAAGGGACAGACACTGGAACGAAGAAGGACACATGCCGGCCAGCCTAAGTGTTCCGGAGTAGTAGCAAACTACCATGGCTCAGTGGAAACACTAGGAGACATTCCCCATAAGAGAGGCTACCAAGAATAAACAACTAGGTTCTCGGATCCCACACATACCAAGCATTTCAAAACATACACACAATATGCTCGATATGTGCAAATACAACATGGCATCACAACAAGACTCTATAAAACAAAGTATTTATTCATTTGGCTCCGAGGAGCCAGATATTACAAACATGGGTCTCATGACCCAACATTCACAGCATACAAGCAACACGCGGAAGCATAACATGTCTGAGTACAGACAACTACAAATGAAAAAGGCTAAAGAGCCTGACTATCTACAACACTCGTACAAGATCGTAGCTGGTGTAATAAGCTACTTGTCAAAGTCCAAGCGAAACTACTAGTGAGACTGAAGTCTCCTCTGCAAAACATAAATTAAGAAAACATGAGTACAAAGGTACTCAACAAGACTTACATCAGATCCTATCATACATGCATTTGTATCAAGAAGGCAAAGTGGGGTTTAGTTGCAGCAAGCCAGCTTTGACTCAGTGGCTATCCTGTACTACGACTGCTGGTAACTCTTTGAGGTGGCACACACGAGTCCACTAATCACCACTCAATACACCACTATGGATTCGTCCTCGTCTCCCTACGAGAAGGCCATCCATAGCACTCACACTTGTCTTGAGTATTTTAGAGTATCCACTTCAAGTTGTCTATGTACCACGTAAGCATCCAAGAAGTCCATAACCGTGGACTCGGCTATTCGAATATATCATGTTAACCTTGCAGGGGTGTACTTATTCACACACGCTCTCGCCACTTACCGCCATGTACACGTCGTGTATCTTGGCAACCTTCAAGTGGAAGCCTGGCGAGGGTGTCGGCCACGATCTGACTAACCACACAAGACTCTAGTCCAGGTTTATCGCCTATTCGGGTTTCATCCGCAAGGGAGTCTGGCCGAGGTTTCCATCACGGCCCCAAACGATGTGTACAGGGTTCCCGAGCCCACCATCCGGGTGCCACTCGGTACACCAGGCCACGTGTGCCTAGTCTGTCCCAAGCCCACCCTGCCGGGTGCCACTTGGTAAAAAAATAACACTACCTACAAACACCAGAAACTATTTGCGACTCCTGGACAGAGATCAAGTTGGTTAATAAGCCGAGAGGGGTCGAGTTACCGGAACCCAATGTGTGGTAGTAGCTAGTCATTGGACAACATACACATAACTCAGTTCTTAAGGACGGTTCTAGTTAGACAACCCACCATGTACTCCTACATGGCCTCTCACCGCTACCTTTACCAAATCGTGTTCACACACTTAACTCTCAGCATCAGAACATAACACTGCACTCCAATTCATTCCCAATGAATCAGACCTGACACACTCTAAGCAATAGCAGGCATGGCATGGTAAGAACACAACATGGCTTTAATCAACTCCTACACATGCTAGTGGGTTTCAACTATTTACTGTGGCAATGATAGGTCATGCAGAGGAATGGGTTCAACTACCGCATCATAAAGTAGCAGTTGAATCGTTGTTGTCCTAATGCAATAACAAATAGCAGGAGCGAGAGAGTGGGATTGTATCGGAATGAATAAGGGGGTTTACTTGCCTCGTAGATTAACAGGGGGGCACTGCTCCTTTGACAGGTACTCTGGAACGGTCTCCGGAGCAGGACCTATCGAGAAGGACGGTGCCGACAATCAAACACAAGCATATGCAACAATATGATGCATGAGCATGGCATGAAGATGTGATGTTGTTTGAGCTAATGCAACTAGCATTCATTTGGGTGAAGTCCATTTGAACCAAGGGTTCAAATGCAACTCCAAACTTAAGCATTTTAAATGCCTTTATGTGTTTTCATATATTCAGTAGGTATAACTTCATTTGTCATCCATGAGAATGGTACAGATTAATAGATTGAGTTTTTCTAATCAATTTTTATATATAAATTATTTCAATCTGAGCTACGGTTGAAATTCTGTGATTTTTTGAAGTTTAAACATTTTTCTGGAATTTCCTGAGTTAAATAATTCTAGAAAATTATTTATTGCGTCAGCACTACGTCATGCCTACGTCAGCAAGTCAGCAGCACTGACTGAAGTCAAACCTGACGTGTGGGGTCCACACGTCGGTGTCACAAGTTAACAAAGGGGGTTATTCTAAACTAACTAAATGGATTAGTGGCGCTGGGGCCCATAGTCAGTGTCATAGGGGTTAGTTAACTGGTGATTAGCCTTAAGCTAATCACCTGGCAGGTCGGGCCCGCACGTCAGCGAACTAGGGGATGTCAAACCCCTGGTCAGACGGGGCTGACCCACCGGCGGCTCGACGCCGGCGTCCTCAGACGGGTGGAGGGGCTCGGGATCGCCGCTCCGGCGACCAAACAAACAGTTGAGGGCAGCTACGGGGAGCTGGAGCTCACCCGCGCCCGTTGCAGCAAGCAGCAGCAGCTAAGGTGGCCAGAGCTCGCCGGAAACGAGCTCGAGGCGGCGGCCGGCGTTCGGGCGTGTTCGGGTTCGGTGCTAGGAAGCACGGCAGGGGGCGCAGAGAGGTTCTACGGCCTCCTGGGTGTGTGGCGAACGCGGTGACACGCTCAATTTCGAGCTGTGGTGGCTCTGGCCACGGCGGCGACATGGCCGGCGGCGGTGAGGTCTCGGCCTCGGTGGCCAACCTAGCTACGGTGCGCGAAGGAAGGAACAGAGAGGGGGGAAGGAGCAGCAGCTCACGGCGGATGCGGTGGAGCTGACAGCAACGTCGGGGAGGAACCAGAGCGGTCGGGGCGGCGAAGGGATCTCTGGCGGCCGGTGATGAAGACGACGGCAGTGACGGCTCCACGGGGCGTCCGGCGATGCACAGCTCGACGGGGAGGACGGGGACGAAGTGGCGGAGCTTGCAGACACGGGGAGAGGGCGAGGGGTAGGGGTGGGCATTCGGTTTATATGGTTAATTCGGTTCGGTTTATTCGGGTTTCTAGAATTTCGGTTTCTGAAAAATGACAACCGAAATAATCACAATAAAAATTTCCACTGAACCTTATTAACCAAAATATATCGGTTCGGTTTGTTCGGTTAACCGAAAAACCAAAATACATGTGCAGCACCATCAGTTGAAGCAATGTATCATCTAACGATTTGTTATACTTTATACACACATAGCCGTCAATCATCTTAGAGCATAGCTACCAATTAATATTTGTATGCATGAGATCCTATAATCAATGCATTAGACCCATGCTCTTGTGATTGCATAAATCTTTGTATAATTTCCAAAGCGATACACAACTAGCTAGCGATTTAGACTAATTGGCTATCTTATTGTGCTTGTGCTGGAGAGAAACAAAGGTAGTGGACTCATAATTCGGTTAGTTCGGTGTATACGGTTTTTCTCAATCGAAAACCGATTTAAAATTATACACCAAATAATTTATATTTTTCAAACCAAACCAAATAACCAAAAACCGATTTAGCCTATATTTCGGTTAAAATGGTTCGGTTGGGTTTTAAATTTTGGTTTTCGGTTTGAAAGTGCCCACCCCTAGCGAGGGGGAGGCGGTAGCTACGACCTGCACGGCGGCGAGCGCTCGGAGGCGTCGGCCATGGCAATCAGAGGAGAGGGAGAGGCGAGGGGGGAAGGACTGAGGTGTCCAGCGGTTCGGGGCGTGCGAAGAGCGCCCGGGTGCACCTCGGTGGCAAGCAGGAGGTGGCCAGGGCGGCGCGCGTGGCCGACACGCAGCTGCCTGCCTGCTCTCGCGGGAGGAAGCAGTTGACTGGCTCGGGCCAGCACAGTGCTGGGCCGGCCAGTGGGCTGCTAGGTGTGCTGCGCCATGTAAGTTCCTTTTCACCCTTTTCTTTCTGTTTTTCTGTTTTCTGACATTTGTTTTGATTTGGGTTTTGAACCAAATCAATTTTGTTGCTTCTGATAAAATTTTGTAGGGACTAGAAGAATTATTCCACAGCCCCTCACAAGTTTCCAGAATTATTGGACATATATTAAATATATAATAAATATATATCCAATGCAAATAATTATTGCATTAATTCCAAATGCCCAAAATGAATATTTATGAGCTCCTAAAAATATTGGTTTGAATTTTTCCCTTTGACCAATATTTTCAGAGAGAAACATGAACATTTTCTTGGACCCTTTTGGAGCAATTTTTATCTGGGTCATTTTCAAAAAGGTTCCCGAGGCTTTCACATGTCCCCGATTCAAATTCATTTAAAAATTTAAACATGATTCAAACACCAAAGCTAGCCTAGTGCATACCAGAACTAGGGATGTGACAGTAGGTTGATCGATGGACCTCCCAGAACCTAGTCTAGGGGCAACTTGCATCCAAACGCCACTGGCAGGCCAAATCATGCTCCAACCCGATTTGGAATAAGAATACCGAGCTAGTTCCTGAAGGAGATTCTCGACCGTCAGGACGACCTTCAAGCCGGGCTTGAGTCTCGGGGGCTATTGCGTCGGCGTTCTAAATAAAATTCTAAGTGCAAGGTAGAATCCGAGGATATTCGATCCAAAGGTCGACCAGTCCATCCAACCTGTCAGCCTTTCATCCTAGGCCGAGTTTTGTGAGCTACTGGACCAACCTTTTATGCGCAAAAGACCGAATTCCGATAAGATTCGATCCCCCGGTCAGCCATTTCGCATCCCACATTAAGTCCTAGTTATATAGATTTGCAACCCAGTTTCATTGAAACCGGTCTGCAACTCACGGACTACTCGGTGGAGGTTGCATGAAAACTTTTCCGCGGGGCCGGCCGTATTCATCAATGATTCAAGCCCGGAGTGGTTGATGGGCCTCGAACCCCTCGTTGGTTACCCCAAGTGGAAGGTGTAAGATGCAGTAAGTAGAAGTGTTTTCCCCTAGCAAAGATGCCAAGGATCGAATCCCCAGAGACTCCTTGGTTCAACAAGTAGGTGTCAATTGCTAACGGCGCAATTAGCAATCAACGTGGACCTGCACACAGATACAAATAACTTTGCTCCCAACGAGTACAGAGAGGTTGTCAATCTCTCCGGCCTTGTAGTTCACAAAGGGTAAAAAGCAATATGATAGTAGTGATAGATAGTGTTTTTGCAATAGTAAGTAAAATAGCGAAAAGTAAATAGTGGATGTGATCAATGATGGTAATATGGACCGGAGTCTCATGATGTTCACTAGTGATGTCTCTCTCCCAAAAGACGATAAAACAGCTATGTGACGTAAACAAATTACAGCTGGGCAATTGACAGGACCACGAACGCAAACCAATGCTGACTACATTGCAAGAAAGGTTGAGGTTCAAAGCATGGGCGGTACGCCAAAGTAAGTAGACCGAAATCCATCAATATCTACTACTAATCATCCACCTTGAGATATCTATCCAGAACATCTCGCTGGTATTAAGTTGCGAGTCCCATCCATAGTGTAAACTCAATGCAACAGACAACTGCATTAAAAGAACTTTGCGTAAAGTAAACAATCCTTGCACCCGCGGGCACAAGCACCGTTGTTTTCCCCCTTGTGGCAACAACACATCTCCTAGACTCATGTTTCTGTCACTCCAGCTAGTCATCGAGGGGCATGAACCCACAATCGAGCATAACGTTCGCTCTTGGAGTCACTACCTATTACTCGGCCAAAGCAATAAATAACAACGGAGAACATGCAAGAATTACTTATGAACTAAAATATAAAAGAGGTGAATCAAATATATTACTCAAGATCAATCTGAACATAATCTCATAATCCATCGGATCCCAGCAAACTCAACATAGCAACAGCATAAGGATTACATAGGTGCCTCGATCATGTAGGGCAGCTCACGAGGACTAATTAGTGAAGCACAAGAAGGGGAGGAGAACATCACATAGCTACTGGTCATGGACTCATGGTCCAAGGGAGACTACTCACGAGTCATCCGGGAGGCGTCCATGGTGGTGGAGAAGCTCCCGGTGGTGATCCTCCCCTCTGGCAGGGTGCCGGGAAGAGTTCTCCTGGTGCTCCCGATCTTGGAAGCGGCGGCGGCGGCGGAACAGAGATGGGATCGCGAAAAGAAGTCCTATTCTGAGGGTTACGGAGGACCCTTTAAATATATGCCAAAGTAGGGCACCGGGGGAGCCTCGGGGGGCCCAGGCGCCCCCCCGGCGCGGCCCAGGGGGGGCGCGCCCACAGGGCGCCTGGAGCCCCTGTGCACCCCCCAGGCTGCCCTTCGGACGCAGTGTTGTTTCCGGTTCGCTGATTTTTTATATAATTTTTCTGGATTTTTCTGGGCAGTTCTCGAAACGTGAAAACCTGAAATACAAAAACAGCCGAAAACAGAAACTGGCACTGGGGTGCACTGGATTAGTAAGTTAGTCCAAATATGATCAGAAGTGTATGGAAGTGTATGAATATCATAGCAATATCACCCAAAAGTGGCATGGAGCAAGCAGAAATTATAGATACGTTTTGGACGTATCAACATCCCCAAGCTTAATTCCTGCTCATCCTCGAGTAGGTAAATGATAACAAGAATAATTTCTGTGGTGACATGCTATTAACCATATAAGACTTTCTCATAGTCATATGACAAAAGCTTACTGAGACAATGATTCTATAGTAATTAAGTTGTCTCAAGAGAAAATTACAAATGACTGAAAGTTTTACAACATGAAACTGAAACATCAAAAAGATTTGCAATGAACATGATGTGCAAATATGATAAAGTGATATCTAGCTTGCCCCCTTTAGTGATGCAAAACATAAATGCAAGGGCACCTTCAAGGTTTAAGTGATGACTAGATACAATCATTTCAGAATAAACGATATCACAATCATGCAAAAGACAATGCTACTTTGGGACAATGCACATTACACTCAGAATGACAATCATGCTCTCAGTAGTTGGTGCTTCAATATAAAGGTAAAAGAAAGGTTAAGTGCTAAAGCTTTTTATTTTGAAAACATGGAAGCAATTGTGTCAACGGTAGTAGTACTTCATATGTGTCATGTATAAAACATCTTATAAGTTGCAAGCCTCATGCATCGAATACCAATAGTGCTCGCTCCTTGTCCTAATTAGCTCGGATCCCCATGGGTTATCATTGCATTGCATATGTTTTAACCAAGTGTCACAAAGGGGTACCTCTATGCAACCTGTACAAAGGTCCAAGGAGATAGATCGCATTTGATTTCTCGTTTTTGATAGATCTCAACTTGAGGACATCCATACCGGGACAACATAGAAAATAGATGATGGACTCCCCTTTAATGCATAAGCATATTCTCATAAGAGATTGAGGATTAAGGTCCAAGCTAAAACTTCCACCATGATGCATGGCTTTGGTTGGCGGCCCAATGTTCTTCTCTAACAATATGCATATTAATTCAACCCAAGGTAAATCACCCTTACTTCAGACAAGACGAACATGCATAGCAACTCACATGATATTCAACAAAAGTGTGACAGTTGATGGCGTCCCCAGAAACATGGTTACCGCTCAGCAAGCGACTCATAAGAAATAAGATACATAGGCAACATATTCTTTACCACAATAGTTTTTAGGCTAATTTCCCATGAGCTATGTATTGCATGGTTAGTTTGCTTAGTGCAGGTGGAGGTTAGCAAAAGACTGGGAGCGACCAACTAAGAGAGCAATGACGGTCATAATCATGCAGAGCGACAAAGCAATATTGAATCAGGCATGGTAGTTATATTGCTACTTAGAAACAAAAGATCATCAAGGCTTGACAGACTTTCTTTACAGTCTTGAATATGCGTGAGCATACGCCAAGTCAATCAAAATAAATTCTCGAAGGAAGATATTACTAAACCATACCACATCATAGGCAAACAAACCAAGTTGGTACTCCAATAACACATTGGGAACCCCCCAGCTATTTGAGATTAACCAAAAGAAAACCTGAACTACTAAGCACCATCATGAAAGTAGCATCTTTATCATAGACACATTAACCCATGCAAAGGAAGCAAACTCTCTTAATAAGGTGAGCATGGTAATTAAAAAGAGTTCAAGCAACCAACTAAATAAAAGCTCTTGAAACGATAAGCATGAATACTAAGAGCAGAGCATGATAGTAGCTATTAAAAGATAAAGAACACACACAGCATAGATAGACATGAAAATTCTATGTAATGTTCTAGGTAGAGGTGGAGCGTGTTTCTCTCCCACATAAAGGAATGCTGAGTTCCGACTCGTTATGAAAAACTAAAAAGAAAACTAAAAGCAAGAAGCTCCAAGCATAGCACATAACATATGAAGTGATAAAAATATAGCGAAACGAAGACGAACTGATAATGTTGATGGAGAAGGGGATGCACGGGGGGGCATCCCAAAGCTTAGACGCTTGAGTCTCCTTGAATATTTCTTGGGGGTGCACGGGGGCATCCCCAAGCTTGAGTGCTTGACACTCCTGAATCTTTTTATCATCTTCCCTCGCACACTTGAAAACTCCCTTCATACACAACTCATCATAATCTGATTAGCGAGGTTAGTACCCTTAATAAAATAATTATACCTTGCTGGAAATAAGGATATTCTTGAAGTTCTACTGTTTCTCAAGATTGCCAAAAGGTTTTTGCAAAGAAAAAGCAAGTTCTTAATTTGCAAAGTGAAGGTAAGGCAAAACAGGACAGAATCTGTGAAAAACATAACAGCAGAAAGTAATTGACCTGTTCGGGATACTTCTGCAACTCAAATAAAAAAACTCAGAACTGACGCACGAAAAACAATTATATAGAGAACGCTGTCGAAAAAATTCAGACCAAAAAGATGATCTGGTGATTTTATACGAATTTTTCTATCCAAGGACAGAATCTGTTTCCTGGACAGCACCTCACAACTTTTGAACTTTCTAGCAATCGGAGGCTATACTTGGCACAAATATGAAAAGCAAAGATACAATGATGATGCTACAGCAGTAAACAACATCAAGATACAACAAAAGCAAAAAAATTATTCATGTGGGCTGCCTCCCAAAAGCGCTTTCTTTTATGCCTTTAAGCTAGGCATAATGCATATCATCAAGTTTTATCAAGAGTAAAAGAATAGCTAGCCCGTACAACGGACTCAAAAGGTAACTTGACCTTCTTACGAGGGAAGTGTTCCATCCCTTTCTTGAGAGGAAACTGAAATTTTATATTACCCTCTTTCATGTCAATGACAGCACCAACGGTGCGCAAAAAGGGACGTCCCAAAATAATTGGACATGAAGGATCACATTAAATATCCATAATAGTGAAATCAACGGGCACATAATTATCATTGACAACAATAAGAACATCGTCGATCCTCCCCAAAGGTTTCTTTATGGAAGAATCAACGAGAGCATCACCAAAAGAACAAGAATCAAAAGATTTTAATTTAAGCATATCATATAGTCTTTTGGGCATAATGGAATTACTAGCTACAATATCACATAAAGCAAAGCATGAGAAGTTGTTTATCTTAATTTTAATCATGGAATCCCAACCATCTCCTAGCTTTCTAGGTATGGAGGCTTCTACTCTAAGTTTCTCCTCCCTAGCTTTGATAAGAGCATTAGTGATATGCTCTGTGAAGGCAAGATTAAGCGTGCTAGTGTTGGGATCCTTAGCCATTCCTTGCAGAAAGGCGACAACTTCTGAAATACTACAATTATCAAAATCAATTTTATCATTAGTGGGCAGAATTGTAGTGTCATCCTCTTTGTTTAATTCGCTCTCTATTATAAGAGTTTGAACATCTTCCCAAGTTTCGGGAAGCTTAGGAGCAATTTTAAACTGAGGCTCATACTTTTTTCCTGGAAGACCATGCCATGGGCATAATTCTCCGTCATAGCTAGTGTAATCACAAGGTTTATTTTTTTTGTAAATCCCGTCAGAGATAAGTGGGGCAATGGAAGTAGGGGTGTACTCCTCCCATTTAGTGTTTTTGGTAGAACCCATAGTAGCAAGCAAGCAAGATAAATATTTTTGTGATTTTCGATAAAAGGAACTAAATCAAAAACAAAAGGTAAACTAACAAGACTAAAAAGCAAAGGTAAAAGATAGCATCAACTCCCCTATCCTGAAGAGTGGTGTCCCCGGCAACGGCGCCAGAAAATACTCCTTGATGGGCCTCGAACCCCTCGTTGGTTACCCCAAGTGGAAGGTGTAAGATGCAGTAAGTAGAAGTGTTTTCCCCTAGCAAAGATGCCAAGGATCGAATCCCCAGAGACTCCTAGGTTCAACAAGTAGGTGTCAATTGCTAACGGCGCAATTAGCAATCAACGTGGACCTGCACACAGATACAAATAACTTTGCTCCCAACGAGTACAGAGAGGTTGTCAATCTCTCAGGCCTTGTAGTTCACAAAGGGTTAAAAGCAATATGATAGTAGTGATAGATAGTGTTTTTGCAATAGTAAGTAAAATAGCGAAAAGTAAATAGTGGATGTGATCAATGATGGTAATATGGACCGGAGTCTCATGATGTTCACTAGTGATGTCTCTCTCCCAAAAGACGATAAAACAGCTATGTGAGGTAAACAAATTACAGCTGGGCAATTGACAGGACCACGAACGCAAACCAATGCTGACTACACTGCAAGAAAGGTTGAGGTTCAAAGCATGGGCGGTACGCCAAAGTAAGTAGACCGAAATCCATCAATATCTACTACTAATCATCCACCTTGAGATATCTATCCAGAACATCTCGCTGGTATTAAGTTGCGAGTCCCACCCATAGTGTAAACTCAATGCAACAGACAACTGCATTAAAAGAACTTTGCGTAAAGTAAACAATCCTTGCACCCGCGGGCACAAGCACCGTTGTTTTCCCCCTTGTGGCAACAGCACATCCCCTAGACTCATGTTTCTGTCACTCAAGCTAGTCATCGAGGGGCATGAACCCACAATCGAGCATAACGTTCCCTCTTGGAGTCACTACCTATTACTCGGCCAAAGCAATAAATAACAACGGAGAACATGCAAGAATTACTTATGAACTAAAATATAAAAGAGGTGAATCAAATATATTACTCAAGATCAATCTGAACATAATCTCATAATCCATCGGATCCCAGCAAACTCAACATAGCAACAGCATAAGGATTACATAGGTGCCTCGATCATGTAGGGCAGCTCGCGAGGACTAATTAGTGAAGCACAAGAACGGGAGGAGAACATCACATAGCTACTGGTCATGGACTCATGGTCCAAGGGAGACTACTCACGAGTCATCCGGGAGGCGTCCATGGTGGTGGAGAAGCTCCCGGTGGTGATCCTCCCCTCCGGCAGGGTGCCGGAAAGAGTTCTCCTGGTGCTCCCGATCTTGGAAGCGGCGGCGGCGGCGGAACAAAGATGGGATCGCGAAAAGAAGTCCTGTTCTGAGGGTTACGGAGGACCCTTTAAATATATGCCAAAGTAGGGCACCAGGGGAGCCTCGGGGGGCCCAGGCGCCCCCCCGGCGCGGAGAAGGGGGGGGGCGCCCACAGGGCGCCTGGAGCCCCTGTGGCCCCCCAGGCTGCCCTTCGGACGCAGTGTTGTTTCCGGTTCGCTGATTTTTTATATAATTTTTCTGGATTTTTCTGGGCAGTTCTCGAAACGTGAAAACCTGAAATACAAAAACAGCCGAAAACAGAAACTGGCACTGGGGTGCACTGGATTAGTAAGTTAGTCCAAATATGATCAAAAGTGTATGGAAGTGTATGAATATCATAGCAATATCACCCAAAAGTGGCATGGAGCAAGCAGAAATTATAGATACGTTTTGGACGTATCAGTGGTCCATCCAACTTCCAGAGCAGGTCGGCCGAGAGGGGTTGACAACGCGAATTCACAATTAAGGGATATTTAAAGAAACGGTTTCAACCTACAAAATTGAGAAGATGGTGTTGTAGATCGGTGTCCATCAGGATGCTGCCAAGCTTGAAGTTCAATTCAGGGGCTACTAATGGTGTTATGGCTTGGCTGTGTGCATATTAGTTATGCAGATGCCATGTTTGTTCATTATGTTTGTATCCCCTTGTTGCTTCATTATAAACGATAAAAACACCCTTCATCGAAAACTAATGGTGTTATGGACACGGGTGCCTCACCTGTGTGGTTATCGGCCCAAGTGGGCCGGCCCAAGGCCCCATAGGATGGTTCTCTCCATGGGCCATCAAGTCGACCCATAGGTCCTGCATAAGGAAGATTCGAGAAGCCTTGCCATTCAAGACAAGGAGGCCGGATCCATGGAGGACTCCCCTCCACCGACACGGCTGACTAGGACTGCTGTAACCCTAGGGCCCTGATATCTTATATATGTCGGGGCCAAGCTAGTCGATATAACACATTAGAATCTTTCAGTATACATGTAATTTGTACACCCCAATCACAATATACACGAGTAGGAGTAGGGATTTACCTCATAAGGAGAGCCTGAACCTGGTTAAATACATCTCCCGTTTCCCCTCCGACCTAAACCTACACCAGGATACCACACCGAGGGATCTACTGGAATAAGCACTGACAGTAAACGAATAAGTGCTTACCAAATAAGGGTTTCTCAAGTAAAATCCTATTCTTTTACAAAATCACACTAATATGGGCAAGTAAATTGCGACTAACCTAAAAAATATTTATCCCTTGGTTGCAATGCACAAGTAATTATCAATGTTTTTGACAAGTGTAATATATTAAGAGCATTTCCAACCGCACTAGGCAAATATGACCCCCTAAATGTCCACGGATAGGAGCCGATGGCCAGTGGTGGCAGCGCTGTGGGTTGGGGATGTTGGCGAAGCTAGGAAAGGGATGACACAAACAAGGAAAGAGGTGCCATGGGCAGGTCATGAGGCTTGGGGATGATGTGAAGGGATTTGGAGTGGGTCCGGGTTGTTGAATCCGACGTGGCAAACGTGTCTCGACGGCTCAAATCCACTCCACATGTAGGTTGGGTTTGAAGGGTGTTGCACAACCGGGTTGTTTGAGATGGGTTTAGGACTTTAGGGGGACTGGTTGGGTGGTTGTTTTTGGTCTGGGTGGAGGAGCGGGGATCCGATTGGATATGCTCTAAGTTATATGGATAGCTCCCACATCCCTTAAAAAGCTACCCTTCAAGGGAAGTTGGAGCAAAAAAGGCCTCCAACAACGCTCGTAAACTCGATTATTTTTACATGATCCCGTATATTCACCTTCCTCGCCCCTTGCGTTTATGGGAAGATGACCTTCCCATATAATTTTGACGGGCGGATAACCGCCTGAAACTTCAAGAGAAGCGACCCTTGCACCATGCTGGGCCACCACCGTCGTGCAACCCCGCCTCCTCTCCCGTCCACGTCGCTGCGCAGTCGCACCACCGCCCTCGCTGCTCCGTATCATCCTCTGTCCTGCGAGGATGTGCTTCCGTGAGGATGTCGCCAAGTTACACCACTGCATGGGGTCCCGCCGCCAGGTTGTGCCATTGGCGCCGCTCCACCATGCAGCCCCGCCTCCCCTCCCCTGCCCTGTGAGGCCGCGCCTCCGGAAGGACGACCGCCAGGTTCCGCCACCGCTCCGCCTCCTCTCCCCTGCCCCACGAGGCCGCATCGCTGCAAGGACGGCCTCTAGGTCACACCGCCTCACTGTTGCGGCCATCATTGCCATGACGTCTCATTGACTTGCGGGCCCCAACACCGTTTAGTGGGAAATAGGAAAAATGAGATTTTTAGGGGAAGGAGTTTTACACAAACCGAGAGAAATATGTGTTGGAAAACTTCTCCTAAATTATACAGCCATCCCGTAAAATGACTTTTACAGGAGCTATATCCCCTAACAAAACCCCAACCTAAGAGCATCTCCAGTAGCATGTGTATATTTGGATGTCTATATATTCATATAGACAATGGTCTAAAAAGATTCTTTCATATACACGTCCAGTTTTGCATCAGAACGTCTATATACAGAGACCATGACATGTGGGCCGTCGCTGGGGAAAGAAAGAAATCATGACTGCAGCTGAGTTTAGACAACGCCTTCACATTGTCCAGGCGTGGACATTGTCGAGGTCGATTTAGAGGATGTGTATATTTGGACGACCATATAGACAAGTTGTTGGACACCTATTTTGGACTCACGTCGTGGAAAACGAGTATAGACATCCATATAGACAAGCTATTAGAGATGCTCTAAGTACCACAAACCCTTACAGTATCATCCTTACAAAAATTAAAAAATACCATTCAAATCCATACCATTCATCTAGTTTAACATGAAAACACAGATCTCACAGCTTTTGTTGATGCAAATAATACGTGCGGCGGCTCAGTGAGGAGACTGTAATTTCGTGGTGAGTGGCGCTTTCAGGAAAATAAAGGAAAAAGAGGGGAAAAGCGGGCCGAGGAGCATAGCAAACGATGATGAGAGTCTCACTGTAAAAAGAAGAAAAAAGAGTAAAAGAGAAAGAAAAAGGAAAAGGAAAAGAAGGAATGGCAGCAGTGAAACTGTCCAAAGCGACGACCCCGTACGTGAGGGAGCGGGACGGTCCTCGGGGCGACCAGCGACCCCACCCTGTCATTTACCCATCAGTGCCACTGACCATTACCACCCCTGGTCTGGTCATTAGTGCCCGGCTGCCTGCCTAGCGACCGCCGTGAGTACTCCGGCATCCAATCCCAAGCCCACGCTGCTCGCCCCAGCCCAGATACACCCGCCATTCGCAGCGGCCGCCGCTCTCCTCCCTCCTTCTCCGCCCCCCGGCTCACTCGGCCTCGTCGGCAGAAGGCGAGCGAGCTCGGCTTGCAACGGGAAGCACGCACGCGCCAAGCGAATCAATCCCCGGCCCGTCCTGCTCCGTTTATCCGCGCTGAGGTGAAACCCCCAATCTTAGTTACTCTGCTATTTCACCTGGCTTTCTGCTTAACCACCGCCCCCAGCTGCTGCTGCTGCTGCTGCTGCTGCTCTCGTTGTAGATTAGTTGTTGTGCTCGGCGCGAAGTCGGATTCATCCGTGGTGGCTATTTTACGGGAGTATCGAAAGACCCTAGGGAATGAATGTGTTTGACACTGATGTTTTTTTTCCCGCCGAGTCAATGGACCATTGACCTAGACTGGTACTCGTACTAGTTTATTTGGGTTTAGTTGTTCTATTTTTTAGCACACGGCTGACAATGGAGTGAATCGTCATCAAGATTTTTAAGATGCCATCAATTTAGCTGAGAATGAACAATTTACTACTCCCTCCGTCCCATAACATAAGAGCGTTTTTGACACTAGTGTAGTGTCAAAAATGCTACGGAGGGAGTAATTCTCACCGTGCAATGTCAAAACCCCTCTGTACATTTTAAACGCCCTGTATGAACTAGTACTATTACATATACTCTACTCATACTCTGGTATTTTCTTCAGGGCCGTCAGGTTGACCACAGTGAGGAGACACTTGAAGATTTTCAGAGATGGCATGCCCCAACGTTTCTTGGGGATGCCTTCTTCTACTGCTCTGTTTTGCTTGGATGGGAGATGCAGCGTACATGAAGTACAAGGATCCGAAGCAGCCTGTCAACACTAGAATCAAGGACCTTATTGGTAGAATGACTCTTGCTGAAAAAATTGGCCAGATGACACAGATTGAGCGTTCGGTTGCGTCTGCAGACGTCATGAAAAATTACTTCATAGGTACGTTCTGTGACAGCTCCTAGCTTCCTGCAGTAAAGGCTTAGTGCGAGAATTTTGTTCGATAGCTCACACATGTTCGCTATCCTGCATCCGGAGTAGCTGTTTGGAGGTTGACAGCACAAAGCTTTAACACCACATAGCTAGAGTCACCATTGTGGCATTGCCATGTCCAAGCTGTGATTATGCAACCTTTTCTTCATCCTTCAATGAGGCAATTCAACGTCTAATCCTGAAATTTTATTATGTTCTCTAGGTAGCATCTTAAGTGGTGGTGGGAGTGTCCCTGCTCCTCAGGCCACACCTGCAATGTGGGTCAACATGGTAAATGAATTCCAGAAAGGTGCCTTGGCAACACGTCTGGGAATTCCTATGATTTATGGGATTGATGCTGTTCATGGTAATAACAACGTCTACAACGCCACCATATTCCCTCACAACGTTGGGCTTGGAGCTACAAGGCAACTCTCTAACAATATACATTTTATTTAATGTAAACGCATGGCTGTGTGTGAAACAACAGGCTTCCTAAATGGCCGTTTTGTTGGAAATAAACTGATAGTGCTCGGCTGCTTGCCTTGCAATTAAATTCGCTAAAATGTTTAGTGAGCATTTCATCTCCATGCGACAAATAGCAACATAAATTCCGTTCAGCAAAATACCCAAAGATGGTAAAAAAATATGGGTAGCTATATCTTGGAACGGAATTGTATAACTATATTATCTCTTTGTATATTTTGTTTATTAGGGATCCTGACCTAGTAAAGAGGATTGGTGAAGCAACTGCTCTTGAAGTACGCGCAACAGGCATCCCATATACCTTTGCTCCATGCATTGCAGTAAGCACAATACGGTGGTGTCTTGCTTTATTAGGTGTTACATGTGCAGTGGAACAGTTAAGAGTGTATTCTTGGTTCACTAAAAGTTATGTTGATTGGAAATGCTTCTTGTATATATAGGTTTGCAGAGATCCAAGATGGGGTCGGTGCTATGAGAGCTACAGTGAAGACCATAAGATTGTTCAGCAGATGACAGATATTATCCTTGGTCTGCAAGGAGAGATCCCAGTGAATCATACCAAAGGAGTTCCTTATGTTGCCAAGTAAGATATTCTTTTCTCAGTGTTAATTCATATGGTAGATGTAAGATGTGAGCCAATCTGTAGGCATCTGCATTTGATGCATGAAACTGTACTTTGAACTGACAGGTAATCTGCCTAGATGGGCATTCAGTAATTCAACTTTTTATGGCAAGCAGCATTTCCTGCTTAGTGAAATGTCTACTACATTGCTTGAGACAGTTTAGGGATATAATCATTATCAATGTCTTGCAGCTTGAATGCTTTCTATCTTATGTATCAGCTTATGGATTCTAACAGGAATAAAGTTGCTGCTTGTGCTAAACACTTCGTTGGTGATGGTGGAACACATAATGGAATCAATGAGAACAACACAATCATTGACGAGCGTGGACTGCTAGGCATTCACATGCCACCATATTATGACTCCATTATCAAGGGTGTCGCTACTGTTATGGTTTCATATTCAAGCGTTAATGGTGAAAAAATGCATGCGAATCATGATCTAGTCACCGACTACTTGAAATCCAAACTGCACTTCAGAGTTAGTGCTAATCTGCAATTTATTTGACATTCCGCTGCTGTTATCATAAACTGACTTCAGAATGGTGACTGATTGCAGGGTTTTGTGATATCTGACTGGCTAGGAATAGACCGGATAACCTCACCAGCTGGTGCAAACTATACTTACTCTGTGCAAGCTGGAATAAATGCTGGTATTGATATGGTATGTTTTTTTGAGAACACACTTGCTTATTATTATTATTTTGCTAGCTACGGAAAGTATGTTTACTTTGTTGTTAAAAAAGTATCTGGTTTCAGATGGAGAAGTGTCCATAACACACCCCTCTACTTTTGAACTGAATTTGTTCGCATAATTTGTTTCGACTCCATTTCTTGCATCTAAGATCACAACCACAACCCAAGATCACCTAAATGAAGCCTGATTCTTTGTACTCAATGTTGATTGCCAACCTTAATCGCGTAATATCAGCTGCTTAGAGGTACTATCTGTGTTGTGGTACTGCAACATGAAGTGTTCAGTACTTACTGAGCAGCAACGACTGGAAATAATCTAGACAAACGTTTGCCCTGCAGTAACTTTCTTTCAATTCCATTCCAGGTTATGGTCCCTTTCAATTACACCGAGTTCATTGAGGATGCAACATCTCTTGTTAACAAGCGTATCATCAGTATGAGCAGAATTGATGATGCTGTGAGTCGCATCCTTCGAGTGAAATTTACAATGGGCCTCTTCGAGAACCCTTTAGCTGATCTTAGCTTTGCAGATCAGCTTGGAAAGAAGGTTCATGATCTACAACGTGTTTTATATAATACTTGTATGAAAATAACGTGGAAATCTACCTAGAACTAAGTAACCAAGTAATTAAATTTAACAGGAACACAGGGAATTGGCTAGAGAAGCTGTCAGGAAATCACTTGTTCTATTAAAAAATGGTAACACTCCTAATCAACAATTCTTGCCTCTCCCAAAGAAAGCTAGCAAGATCCTCGTAGCTGGAAGTCATGCTAGCAATTTAGGCTACCAGTGTGGTGGATGGTCAATTCAATGGATGGGGGGAAGTGGAGATATTACAGCTGGTACGTGCTTTCTAATGTGCCCTTTGGTTGCTCTGGTCTTTCAGTTTATTACAGACAAAATTTCAATATTTTAGATTCCTGCCTGCCGAAACTACACCCTACTTAGGTTGGAACAGATGGTTGCTTAGTGAATTCGAATTGTCAATTTTGAAGTATCCCTTCAGAATATTTAAAGCTATGTTTATATATAATTTTGACGCTCATGATTCAATATTCTTTTCAGGAACAACAATCCTTGATGCCATAAAGTCCACCGTTGGTGATGCGACACTTGTAATCTACTCCGAGAACCCTGATGACAGCTTCATGAAGAAAAATGATTTTTCATTTGCTATTGTTGTTGTTGGTGAGCCACCATATGCGGAAACAGTAGGTGATAACACTGATCTGACTATCCTAGACCCTGGTCCAGACACAATCCGAACCGTCTGTTCGGCAGTTAAATGCGCAGTGGTTGTCGTCTCTGGACGGCCTGTCGTTATTGAACCATATCTTCCTCTGATGGAAGCGCTTGTTG
The DNA here is from genome assembly GCA_902687465.1 of Secale cereale. NCBI lineage: Eukaryota > Viridiplantae > Streptophyta > Magnoliopsida > Poales > Poaceae > Secale > Secale cereale. The sequence goes on along the minus strand of LR738711.1, from coordinate 749,636,982 downwards.
CCGCCTGGCTTCCTGGCACAGAAGGGCAGGGTGTTGCTGATCTGCTATTTGGGGATTACAGCTTCACCGGAAAGCTTTCGCGCACTTGGTTCAAGTCTGTAGACCAGCTGCCCATGAATTTTGGAGACACGCACTATGATCCGCTCTTCCCTTTCGGCTTCGGTTTGGCAGTAAATTCATCACAGCCAGGGTAAATAACTTCATCACTCACACTAGTGAAACAATGCTAATGGCCTAGTTTGAACTACTTTCTGAAATTTGATATCTTTCGTCTTGTTTGCCATTTTAGGTTCTCGGGCGCCAGAAGCCGCGGAGATAAGAAGGAAATAACGGCATGGGCTGCGTTGAGTTTGCTACTGCCAATGATGCTAGCTTGGGCATAGGCGTGTTTCACCACCAAGCTGCTCTTTTGTAGCCGTAGCATGATCAATCAATCCCCTTGCTAGTGATCATTAGTCCACAAGGATATTGTTCCCTGCAGATGGCGTTATGCTAACCTAGGTCACCGGTCAGTATAGATTTGTTGTTTCATCAAATTATGCTTGGGTCCATGTTTTTAATCTAGTGATGAGGACAAAGTAGTAAGATTAATTAGAACATGCAAGTCCTGTTGGATAATGAATTACAGCAGCACATTCAGCTTCGAATTGAATCATTGCACATAAATTTCCTACGAATTTTCATACAGAACTTGATTCCTTGACAATCCATCCGAAAATCCTTAAATCCAAAGATAGTCTATGAGTCTTTGCTGTACTTGTCATAACTGTGAGGCTGTAGAGAATACCATGGGCAAGGTGGCGACTCCGACGGACGTCCGTCCGCCACCACCTTGCAGCGCATCACCTTGTCGCAGCTGTTGCCGCCGAGGTAGTCCCACCGCCGGCCTTCTCCGGTGTTTCTGTAGACCGCCACGTCGACGTCGAGCTCGACCTGCCCCGAGCGGCGCCACTCCGACGCCATGCGCTCCCGGAGAGGCCCCGAGAGCCCCACGCCGTCGGCCCTGGCCACCACCTCCACGCCCCTTCCCCAGGGCTCCCGGGAGACGCAGCCGCGCGGCTCCACGCGCGCCCAGCCGAGCGCCACGCCGGAGTAGGTCAGGACCACCTCGGCGCGGTCGGCGCACGTCTTGGTCATCCGCAGCGTGAGGTTGAACGCCGGCGAGACCACGCGGCCGGGCCTGTCCGGGTCGATGCCCTCGTAGCCGGCGAGGCCGACGGAGAAAGACACGACGTTGGCCTGCTCCATGTAGTACATGGGGAAAAGCATGAGCGCCACCGGTGCAACCGAAAATACCACAAGTACCAGCAACTGGAGCCTTTTGTCGCTGAAAGTCGCCGCCGGCGCGTTGCCCAGCACCGGCGCCTGGTCGTCGTCGCCGCGCGGGTCGGAAGGGATGGCATGGTAGGCCGCCTGCTCCAGGTCGACGTCCATGCTTCGGTATACCTACGTACTCCTACGTGCCTGTGATTGAGAGCCCAACTTCTGCATCACGAATATATTGGTCAGGAGTCCCGAGGCAGTACGTTTGGGCAGCGGCAGGATATATCTGGATGTGAACGGAACATCCTCACGTGTAGGGATCGAGATCCTCAAGTATTTTCTGGAAGATAAACGGCTGCATCCATCTACTAGTAGTTGGTTCCAAACCACCGCCCCAAGTATTGCTCGGCGGCCTCGTCAGCTCGGAGCAAGCATCCATCAATGGATGAACGTAAAACTTTCGCACAGAGCCATCCTGTGCTCGCGGTGCTACTGCTCGGATCCGTTGTGCTTGGTACGATCCTCATCACCGTCCTCGCCATCACGCTCAACTCTACCCCGCCCGAGTTCTCAACGACCGTCTCCAGCTTCGACGGCCTCGACCGGCGCGCCGGCGCGCCGCCCACCTTCCACGTCGACCTGCGCGTCAAGAACGGCAACGTGTGGCGGCACTGCTTCGAGCCGGCGGGCGCGGTGGTGGAGTACGAAGGCGTGCCCCTCGCCAGCGCCGATCTCGGCGAGCTCTGCGTCCCGGCGAGGAGCGTCGTGGACGTGCCCTTCGTGGCCACCGGCGAGGGGCTGGGGATGCCCGACCGCCTCTACGATCATCTCGACGGCCGCCGCCGGCGGCAGGAGCGCGTGCCGTTGGCGGTGCGGCTGACGCTGGAGGAGAAGGATGCCGTAATGCAGGTATGGCCCTTGTTGCTGCGGTGCACGGCGATGCTGGATGGGCGGCCGGACCTGCCGTCTCGTTGTCTGCTCTTCTTCCTCGTGGAGACGGGTAGTGAACGTTTGTGATCTCTCTCAATAAAGAGTAACTTGCGTTTTTTCGTTTTTTGTTTTTTGTTTACACACGAGTTACAGGTTTGTAAGCCTTGCATAAAGCATTGAATTTCTACTTCGACTTTGGGATTTTACTTGCGGTGCATGTTGTTCATACTAACGAGCGTAAGGGAATTCCGGATTGGTCCGGCCTGTCAGTGGTACCAACACCACTCATGGATTGGCTTGGACCCTATGGACAACGCACAACATGATGGTTATTGAGTGTGTCTTTTACGACGGGCTGACTCCATATTCAAGAGTCCAATTGGTTTAGTGTCAAAAGTTGATATGTCAAAATTTGGCAATTGCTAAATGTTGGCTAGAGATTGTTTGCATATCAATTTTCGTTACCAATCTGACAAAAAGTAGCTAAATTTTGGCAACTTTTAATTTTGCCAAATATTGGCAATGCCAAATATTGGTAGCAAACCAATTAGCCTCCAAATTTCTTGCCTTTCTCAAGCATTGGTATCCGCTATCTAGGCAGCGATACCGTGGCCGGCTTGGCAACACAATGAACACAATAATTGTAGCAGAGCGTTGACTTGTGTCGCCCAGACAACCTGACCTTCTTGCCATTTGGTGGCCTTTTTTCCCTTTTATCTGGCCTTGTGTGTGTAGTTGCCTCAACAGACATTTTATGTACTTTGCTGCATTTGAACTTGTTGTATGGACATAAGGGTTGCTTTATCTATAAAAGCAAGACGAAAGCATGTTTGAAGAAGCTAGACCCGTCGAGGATGTTTCACAAATTTGATGGAAACATATCACTTAGAGGATGGTGATGAAAAGGATCTCATCACGGTAGTTTTGCTGCGGTTGAAACTCTGGATAGACGAGAGCCATATGTCAAAAATGATATCACAACCCACCATCACCATGCACAATCAATGTCGTTTTTCCCGTCATCACCGATGATGGCCATTCTCCCAGGCAACGCGTCCAAACGTGGGCGATCCCAAGGGATGAGCCCCGCCACCACACTTCGATTAATTGAAGTGCGCCAGCGTAAGGGAATGTTTACAATTTAAAAAACTAACCTGGTCGAGCTAGACACGAGGATCGCCATATGCAAGTTATTTCATGATGCTCGTACGTTGCCACGGGAATAAAAATTCTCACTCGATACTTGTCAATTCAGTAAAATTTGTACTGCATCAAGCTTACTATTGAAGTAGTATATGAATAAATGAAACATAATATTTGCAACAAAGATGAGTTAATTACACCGACTGAAATTCATACAAAAACTTAAAAAATGACTCATATTGATCACTGAACTATGGTTTTGGATACAGATTCATGCAAGATAGTATGAATCTGCTCAGGGAATGACACCCGGTAATCTTTTCTTACAAAAATCTCCCTGAAACTTATGGAATTTATAGGGTGTGGTCCTCTAGCCCGACACCGCACACCGGCACACATTAGCAGATCCCCTACCCCATGCCCTTAGGGCATGTACAATGGTTCTATCTTAAGGATGCCACATAAGATAAATGATGAGGTGGAGGAGAGAGAAATCATAAGAGAAGACTTGTCTTATCTTATTTAAGAGAAGACAAGAGATGATAGCTTAGCACAATTTGTCTCACCATGTTTTTAGGAATAACTAATTATTGAAGATAAGTCTAAGAGATGACCCATTGTAGACTTGTTTTTTTGTCATCTCTAATTTACATGCAAAACTTAAGATAAGACTATCTTATCAACCATTGTACATGCCCTTATGGAGCACCAGGCTCCTTCAACGGCGGCTTCCTCTTGTACCGGCCTCCGCGCTATCTAGTCGGACGGCTGTGTGCGCATCACGGTGGCTTACGATGAGTATGCACGAACACTCGCACAATGCACAGCTTCCCTTTGCAATGCGCCAGCATGCCAGAGGAAGAAGGCGAGGCCGTGAGGGCGAGAGGCTATCGGTCCTTGCTGACGAGGCTCCGGGAGGCAGCGGGACATGGGCGGGCGCACCGCATGCCACGCCCACATCAACAACCCGCTTTCCCAGGCGGCTGGCCGACTCGCCGGGTTCCATGAAGCGCTCGCGCGCTGCATCTTGCTCTCCAGGCGCCTATCTGCGGCATGGCGCCCTTAGTACTCCGGCTCAATCTGCACTTGTTTTGAATCAAGTTTATCCCTGGATCACTACATACGCAAGAGAAAATCAATGATTGATTCATATGATGTTGCCAATGTGCATGCAGCTGCCTGGTGGCCCCAAAATCCCTCATGTGCGCGCGCAACTACAAGGTGCGAGACTGAAATGGTGGTGTGGGTGTGGAACCATGGATGCCGCCGAGGCACCAGCCGTCCGCCAAATAACTGGTGTGGTTCGAGCCATATGTGTGGTCGGGGTTCATGGACATCGGCACATGTCCATGGTGAGCCTCATCTTGATCGAGAACCTCATGGTCCTGGACCCGGCCGACGTCTCCATCTCACACACCTCGCACCGGCAAGCATTAGGACACGCAGCCGCTCGAATTCAACGTCGCCGAGCACATCGTCACTGGCTCGCCGACCATTGGTGGCCAATGCGCGCGCTACACCTCCACAGCTTGCTCTGCTTCGAGGCTCCATGTGTCAGTACTTGCTCGCAAACACGCTCGAGTATGCGGACAAAGACGAGAGAAGCGATGCTGCTCGAAGCAAATCATGACCATGGTCGCCATGCTAGCACATGCCATCACTTGATGCCGACACCTCTGCGGCGCCACTTGACCAAAAAGACCAGCTAGTTGCGTGACCAGGGCAGTAAGGCAGTGCCCGCTAATGGTGTGGTAGATCACCGGCCATGTGTTGAGACATGGCAGTGTGTGTAGGTGGCACCATGGTCCATGGCGGTGTCGACGGCGAGTAGCTCGGCCCATGTGTTGGAGCAGGCGGCCTCGGAGTTGCGCGCTACCATCGCCACCTACCCGCACACTCCACCGTGCCGCGCCGCAACTCCCACCAAGTTGCTCGCTACACGGGCGCCACCCCTCATTACTTGCTCCGTGCACACCCATCGAACACACGTCACGTGCATCCCGAAAAAGAGTAGAATTAATGTTTGGAATAGAAGAAGTACGAGGGAGATTTTTGTAAAAGAAATTTTGCAACATGTTAGCCCGAGAACGATTTTGTATCAATTAGAACTCGCAACTTAAGTTAGACCACCAATTTGTGTCATTTTCAAGTTTTTGTACGAATTCGTACGCACCGTGCAAGTTTATGTATCATAGGTGTAATTAACGGAACAAACATCTAAGTTGCTAAGAAACCATCCAATTAAATACGATTTTCCATCTGTCGATCGAATGTAAAATGCAAGAAACTCACACTCAAATATTAATGTCGGCCATCAACCTTCTAGTTTGCACGTACACGCATGATTGCATCACAAATCATCGTGATATGTGTGAAGGCTTTCGTGTTTTTTATTGAAGCAACGCCAGTTCGACTTCGACTCAGACAACACACACGCATGTACATGAACATGAGGTTACTGAGGCAGTAGAGAATACCATGGGCAAGGTGGCGACTCAGACGTTAGTCCATCATCCGCCGTCACCTTGCAGCGCATCACCTTGTCGCGGGTGTTTTCGCCGAAGTATTCCCACCGCCAGCGTTCTCCGGTGTCTCTGTAGACCGCCACGTCGACGTCGAGCTCCACCCGCCCCGAGCGGCGCCACTCCGACGCCATGCGCTCCCGGAGAGGCCCCGAGAGCCCCACGCCGTCGGCCCTGGCCACCACCTCCACGCCCCTTCCCCAGGGCTCCCGGGAGAAGCAGCCGCGCGGCTCCACGCGCGCCCAGCCGAGCGCGACGCCGGAGTAGGTCAGGACCACCTCGGCGCGGTCGGCGCACGTCTTGTTCATGCGCAACGTGAGATTGAACGCCGGCGAGACCACGCGGCCGGGCCTGGCCGGGTCGATGCCCTCGTAGCCGGCGAGGGCGACGGAGAAGGACGCCACGTTGGCGCCCTGCATGTAGTACATGGGGCCCAACATGAGCGCCGTCACTCCAACCGAAAGTAGCACCAAGATTAGAAAGGTGGGCCCGTCCATGTGGCTGGACCTCGCCACCGGCGCGTTGCCCAGGACTGGCGGCGCCTCGTCGTCGCGCGGGTCGGCAGGGATGGCATGGTAGGCCGCCTGCTCCAAGTCAACGGCCATGCTTCGATCTTGGACTACTACTTTGCTGTCCTCAAGCTTCTTGGAGTAGTATTTGTTGGGGATGCCGGTATTTGTGAGCCCAACTGCATCACGGATATATCGGCCAGGAGTCTGGGCAGTTGGAGCTGATGGTCCGTATCCAGCGATAGGATATATCTTAGATCTCAACCGAACTTCCTCACGTGTAGGGATCGAGATCCTCACGTATTTTTCCGGATGTTAAACGGCTGCATCCATCTACTCGGAGCTATCATCTGGTAGTTCCAAACCTCGGCCCCAAGTATTGCTCGGCGGCCTCGTCAGCTCGGAGCTAGTATCCATCCATGGAAGAACGTAAAACTTTCGCGCAGAGCCATCCTGTGCTCGCGGTGCTGCTGCTCGGATCCGTTGCGCTTTTTACGATCCTCATGACCGTCCTCGCCGTCACGCTCAAGTCCACCCCACCCGAGTTCTCGGCGACCGTCTCCAGCTTCGAGGGCCTCGACCGGCGCGCCGGGGCGCCGCCCACCTTCCGTGTCGCCCTCCGCGTCAAGAACGGCAACGTGTGGCGGCACTGCTTCGAGCCGGCGGGCGCGGTGGTGGAGTACGAAGGCGTGCCCCTCGCCATCGCCGATCTTGGCGAGCTCTGCGTCCCGGCACGGAGCGTCGTGGACGTGCCCTTCGTGGCCACCGGCGAGGGGCTGGGGATGCCCGACCGGCTCTACGAGCGCCTCGACGGCCTCCGCCGGCGGCAGGAGCGCGTGCCGTTGGCCGTGCGGGTAACGCTCGACGAGAAGGATACCATAAGGGATATAAGGTCCCTGCTGCTGCGGTGCACGGCGATGCTGGATGGGCAGCCGGACCTGCCGTCTCGTTGTCTGCTCTTCTTCCTCGTGGAGCCGGGTAGTATGATCGGCGACTGACTCGATCGTAAAGCTGGGCTCGCGGTGGACTTCTTCTCAGCTCCCGTATATGCTGCGTGCTTACTGCTTACCAAGAAACGACGAACTCATATGATCTGTCTCAATAAATAGTTGATTTATTTATAAAGCGCCGCGAGTCTTTTTCAGTATAAATAGTCTTTTTTTCATTTCACATTACACACGAGTTACAGTTTTGTAAGCCTTTGCAGAAAGCATTTGAATTTCTGCTTTGGCTTTAGAATTTTATTACTTGCGGTGCACTATTTTTCATACACTCATAAGTGGGTCCGTTAGGCCTTGTTCCTTGGATCCAAATAATAAGTGTCACATGTTAGGTGCATGGCATTTCAGCCTTAACGTTTTGCAATAGCAATTTCAGTGATGTAAGGATGACAATTTTCAGTGACACACGACAAGTTTCTTGTAAAGAATAAACGAAGCACAAAAGTTGTCATGCTTGATAACTAAAGTTGCCATCCTCGTGTCGAGTAAATTACATTTATAGTACTCAAACTTGACACTAGGGTTCACTTTCGTCACTGTATTTCGGAAGTGTCAGAATACGCTCACTGAAGTTGTGTAAATGTGTCACTCTACGATCACCGCTACCGTATCCAACGTATTTCACTGATGCGATATATGTTGACCTGTCCTAACCATTGACTTGCTTACGTAGAAAGCTCATCCTTCTCATGTCTCTTCGCATCCGATGAATGAACTGGAGCACTGCCTGCCGCGTATGCCAACCAGCCATGGAGCCCGTGACGATGTACCGCATGGCTGCTCGGCTCTCTTCTGTCAACATCCTCTACTTCCACACCACCCTTCTTTATGCCGCGTCGTCCCTGTCAGGGCGGAAGACCGCCCTGCTCGAGCTCCTCTCGTGCGACGCCCCGCTCTTCAACGAGCAGCACGGAGGCTCGCTGCACTCGGACGAGCTCGCCTTCTTCGACATGCTCAGAGATGACTACGAGGCCGGCTCGCACCTCAGCCGCCTGCGCGCCATCGCCTCCTGGAAAACCGGTTCCCCTCACGTGTACCTCATCTGCTTGCCTAGTGCGCCACAAAGAGCACTTCTCCGACCCGGGAACCTCCAGCGAGCAGCCAGTCCTCACAGAGGCCATGTCGCCGCCGTCGCCGCAATCTACCTCCCCTCCATCGTCGCAGCTCTCCGCGTGGATTCCCCACGCATGTACAACATCGCGCTCTCTGGTCCCTTTTCAGCAAAGACGTCGCCCAACCTGGCATCCGACGTGCCGACCAGTACACCAATCGGGAGTATGCCTGCGAGTTGTGGGGGTGTAGCTAGACGAGAGGTGGTGAAAGAGCATGTCGACAGCCACATCAGGCAGGCGATGAAGGTTGAGCATATGCAAAGGTCAAAGGACCTTGGTAGGGTGGAAGGCTGCGTTGACAAAATCGCAAACATGGTGCCGATCGGCCACGCACGCACACGTGCACTTGGCACCGGCAGTCGGCCAACGACGCGATGAACTTCAAGTTGGGCATGGCGCGGGAGTTGGGGATTCAAGTTAGCATCATGAGCTCTAGAACGCAGCGCTGCAGAGCTATGGCATCGGTTGGAGCTCAACGTGTTGTTCAACGGTAAAAGCTGATATGACGTTCGACAGAATTTCAGAGAGGAGTGGCAGTAGAGAGAGGTGTATTTGCCACGTCAGCGAAATACAATGGATACAGTACTAGTGACCGTAGAGTGACACGTCCTGGCAACCTTGGTGACCGTATTTTGACCTTTCCAGAATACAGTGAGCAAACTGAACCCGGATGAAGTTCAAAGTACTATAGATGTAATTTACCCCGTCTTGTCAGTAGACTCCATAAAAAAAGTAGGAGTTGCCATGTGCTCGTGCCATACGCCAGGTACTTACCAGGGTCCAAAATCCCAACCCCGTCGGTATTGGGTCAAAACCTGGCTGGTCCGCGTGGGTTTAGGGGATGTTTGGTTCTAGGCCTAGCATTGTCATTTTTTTTTTGAGGACTAGAGTAAACAGGTTTACTCCAATGGGTGGGTACATTCAGAGAGCATTAAGCTCCTTAAAACCTCCGGAACATTCGCAATCCGTAGATGGTCTCCTGTTTTCCTGGCTTCTGCTGCGAGCTCATGCGCGAGGGAGTTTCGCTGTCTTGCAATGTGAGATACCCGATGGCTAGCGAAATTTGCTAGTGCCGATCTAATGTCCATGATCAAACCATAGTTTGCTGACCGGTTCTGTCCATTTTCTTGGAGATCATCGGCTAAGGCCTTGCAATCTGTTTCCACCAGGATATGCCCGTTAAAAACTGAGTTAACAGCTTGCAGCCCCATCAACAGTGCCTGTCCCTCAGCCTCCTGGGCACTGGTTGCCTGATCAAGTTTCCTTCCCATTGACAAATATACATGTCCTTTGTAATCCCGCGCGACTGCGCCTCCCCAACACTGTCCACTGTGTGGCAGGAAGGATGCGTCAGTGTTCAGCTTAGCGGTTCCTCTCGCTGGAGCAGTCCACAGGCCTGACTGACTCGCAAGAACCTCCTGACCAACATTGGTTTTAGTTCCGCTGCCTCCTCCCACTAATGCCAAGTCAGCTGCCGCTGCATTCTTCCATTCCTCATCCAGTCTCATCAGAAAGGCGGCGGACACTCCGACTGGTTCCTTGCCGTCGCCATGGACGCAGTTATCGCGTAGGTGCCAGCACCTCCATAACAATAGCAGAGTTTTAGCTCGTGTGTCATCGGAGGCAGTGCTCAGTAGGACCTGCAGCCAATCCTCACCAGTGAACCCGAAGTGTTTTTCTGCTGGGAGGTCCCATTCCTCTCTCATTTTGTACCTTAACGCTCTACTCTTGGTACAGCTAACTACTGCATGATATTCGTCTTCAGCCCCACACCCGCATATGTCACAGGTGGCGTCAGAGGTGAGCGTGCGACTGAACTTGTTCTTCTTCGTGGCCAGGGTGTTTGTCGCCACCCTCCATCCAAACATTCTTACTTTCGGCGGGACATCAGCCTTCCAAATGAGGTCCCATATGCTGCGGTTGTCTGAGCTGTTCGTCGAGCTGGATGGTTCCAGAGCCGAGCTGTTCTTGATAGCTACCGCCAACTTGTATGCACTCCTAACAGTGAATATCCCATTCTTTTCAGGGTGCCATGCAATACAGTCTCTCACTTCCGATCTCGGGATAGGGATCCTACAAATGTCATCAGCGTCAAATTGGTGGAAGATTTGTTTTATGAGTGTGACATTCCACTCCTTCCGGTCTGGGTGCATGAGTTGATTTACCCATCGGATGCGGGATCTTCTTATGAACGAGGCTGTCATGAGGCCATCCTTTCTTGGTATCCACTGGTCGCGTTGTATCTGAATATCCTTCCCATCTCCTACCCTCCAAATGATGCCCTTCTTCAGGAGATCCAGGCCCGCCTCAATACCTCTCCAAACGGGTGAGGCGTCCGATGCAAAAACCGTATCCAGCAGGTTACCATGAGGGTAGTACTTGGACTTGAGCACGCGGGCACATAGACTGTCCGGGTTCTGAATAAGTCTCCACCCTTGCTTTGCCAGAAGCGCTATGTTAAAAAGATGCATATCTCTGAAACCAATCCCGCCCGCCCTCTTTGGTTTGATCATACGTTCCCAAGACATCCAGTGGACCTTACGGTGTCCCTCTTCGTCCCCCCACCAAAAATCCCGAATCAGCTTCTCATACTTCTCGCAGAAACCCATAGAGAGCAGGAACACTCCCATTGTGTAGCATGGTAGGGCTTGTACTACAGATTTCACATGTACTTCTTTGGCGGGATAAGACATGAACCTTTCAGACCAATCATTGCATCGTTTCCTGAATCTGTCCATTATGGGTTGGAAGTGCTCATCTTTCATCTTGCCCTCCGGTGTTGGTAGACCTAGGTACTTTCCTTCGAAGGTCGTGGAAACCACTCCGAGAATAGATTTTATTTCCTCCCCAGTGTTCATCGGGCACACCTCACTGAAGAGGAGCGAGCACTTGCTTTCACTCAACAATTGTCCCGTGGCCCTCTGGAAGGTGGTGATGATCTTTTTTACTGTGCGGGCTTGCTCTGTTGTGGCTTTGAAGAAAAGGAGGCTGTCGTCTGCAAAGAGGAGGTTCGAGATCCCTGGGTTGTTTCTAGCAATTTTCAGCGGTGTTAGATTACCTTGTGAGATTTCCATGTTGATGAGCTTCACTAGTCCATCTGCAACAAACAGGAAAAGGTAAGGACTGAGTGGGTCTCCCTGGCGCAAACCTCTCGTGGGTATAAATGGTTCAAGCAGCTCTCCGTTGCAGTGCACTGAGTATCTGACCGAGCGCACACATTGCATTATCCACCCCGTCCACTTTTGACTGAAACCCGTTTTCAGCAGTACTCCTTCTAAAAACTCCCAGTCGACCCTATCGTAGGCCTTGGCAAGGTCAAGCTTGTATGCACAGTAAGTGTTATGCGGCTGTTTTCCATGTTGAATCTTATGGGAACACTCAAAGGCAATGGTTGCATTATCTGTAATCAATCTCCCTGGAACGAAAGCGCTTTGTGTTTCCGAGATAATGTCATCCAAAAGAGGCCGCATCCGATTAACCAGGCATTTTGATATCACCTTGTAGAGAACATTGCACAGGCTAATTGGGCGGTAGTCTTTGAGAGTCTGGGGGTCTTTGCTCTTCGGTATTAGGACTATGACTGTATCATTCAACCCTTCTGGGAGTATGCCTGTGTCAAAGAAACTTAGCACTCCTTTCACTATATCCTCTCTCAAAACCTCCCAATTTCTTTGAAAAAAACGCGCTGGAAAACCGTCAGCTCCCGGGGCCTTGAGTGGGCCAATTTGGAACAATGCATCGCTCACCTCAACAGCAGAAAAGGGCCTGGTGAGTTTCCGGTTTATGTCTTCCGATATCTTCCCCTCAATGTGGTTCAATATTTCATGCGGAAACACTTCTTTGTCTTTTTCATATAGGACCCGGTAGAACTCCCTCGTCATCTCCTGTATCTCTTCTCTGTCTTCTTTCCACACTCCCGCGCTATCCTTCAATTTAGTAATGTCATTCTTTTTCTTCCTCCAAGTAGCTTTTCTCTGGAACCATCTTGTATTTTGGTCCCCTTCTCTCAAGTAGGTAGCTCTGGATCGTTGCCTCCACATGAGTTCCTCCCGAAGGAGCAATTCATCCAGCTCTGCCGAGCACTTTTTGATTGAGTTTTGCTGTTCTACAGAGTACGGTCGGTTCCAGAGGGTACTGAGCTTGTTTCGGATCTCAGTTGTCTTCCTCAGGACTGAGCCAAAATCCTTTTCCGCCCATCTTCTAAGCTCCTTCTGTATGCCAGCTAACTTTTGTGTTACTGCCTCAAGGTTTGCAGCAGGTCCTCCTCTCTTCCAGGAGCTGTCAATCGTGGGCTGCAGAGATTCGGCCCGCTCCCACATATGCTCATATCTAAAGGCCTTCTGCTGTCCTTCCATCTTTGGTCTCCATTCTTTTCTCTTGCCGAAACGGACAAGCAGCGGCAGGTGGTCCGATCTTGATGAGCAGATGTGTTCAACTGTAGCGTTTCTAAAGCAGTCCGTCCACTCGGGCGTTGCCACTCCTCTATCTAGTCTGGCTCGGACGTTCTTTGCGCCATCTTGCTTATTGTTAAAAGTCCAGCAGGGGCCCTTGTATCCCAAATCAAATAGGTTACAGTCAGATAAGACATTTCGAAAGTTTTCCATGTGCCGTTCTGATCTCTTCGCATAAGAGAGGTGTTCTGATTGCCACATCGTCTCGTTGAAGTCACCCAACATCAGCCAGGGCGCATTTGAGTTACACTTTATCCTTCTTAGTAATTCCCACATGTGGTGCCTATCACTTGCTCTCGGTTCACCATAGACAAAAGTGCATCGCCATTGGATGCTAGATGAATTTAGGCGAACCAACACATCGATATACCTCGGGCCAACGGCAAGCTTTATTACCTCCACACTTTCATCATAGAAGAGCGCAATACCCGCACCTTTGCCGATGCCGGGTTGCGTGATACAATGCTTGAGGCCAAGCCTCCACCTAAGCTTATTGACATACGAGTTGCTTTGCCGCATTTCAGAGAGGAACACAAGTTTGGGCTTGTACGTGTGTACGAGACACACTAGCTCCTGAACTGTCCGGGGTTGCCCCAAGCCCCGGCAGTTCCAGCTGAGGATCGTCATGGCCCCTGACGGGCACCGCCATTAGCGCCCGTCAGTGAGCCGGCAGCCCCATGGCCGGTCGCTTCCAGTCCACCTTTCCTTTCCTTGTTCTCTTCCTCACCACTATCCGTGCCTCTGGCCTTTTTCTTGTGCGCGCTGTGAGCCTTCCCAGGTTCGCCTTTTTCACCCCTGGTTGCATCCCCACAGCTACCTCTCTTACCTAGCACGGACATCTTTTCAGCTACGCCACCCCCCATAACAGCTGACTGTATGTTGCCTTGCAGAACCTCACCGTGATCTGCATCCTTCATAGTAGCTGTCTCTCCTTCAGCCCTTCGAACTTCAGTGGTCGCCATTTGTCCATGTTCAGCTTCTGAAGCAGGCTTGGTACTGTTGCAACTTCCCGGGGCAGCAAGCATCAGTTTGCCTCCGTTTTTGCACAACACTGTCTAGTCTCCCACCGGTGGCACCACCCTCTCTGTCATGGCCAGTGTTGGGTCAGCCGTCTGGAAATGGCTGGAGTTAGCAATGGGTTCAAAACCCGGAGGGAAGTCTAGCCTCAGCCCCTCACTGCTTCCAGTGTAATCAGTAGGGGTGTACATGCCGGGATCCTTGCTGGTGTCGAGCCCGCCACCTGCACCCACCTTAGCTTGCTCGGTCAGCGGGATTGTTACGTTGTTCTGCGCCTGAGAGCCCTCTCCTTCCATCGTAGTGCCGATCTTGATGGCACTAACAGCTTCAATCGCTGCCTGAACCAGTGGGTTGTTTAGGATTTCTTCCGGTATCTCCTTGTGCTTCCCAGCAGGTGTCCCCACTGGTTCTGCTCTTGCCATCTCGGCTGCTTCAGGTTCGAACAGGAGGAACCGCCTAGCACTGCTGCCCTCGGGGACCACAAAACCTCCTCTAGAGTTACTCCTTTTGAACGGGGAGGCGCGCAACGCTGCCGAGAATCTCATCTTTTGGAGATCTGCGGACAGCTTACACTCGCGTTGGCCATGCCCTAGGTACCCACAAAAGCAACAAAAACGGGGGAGTCTCTCATACTTTACATTGAGGAAGTACACTTCATTCTCTGCATGATCATGGAATTCTAGCTTACTGCGGAGAGGCTCATCTACATCGTGTTTCACCCGTATCCGAATGGACTCACCCCAAATTCTTCCTTCTCTGTCCGAATCCACCTCAAGAACTTCACCAAGCTCTGCACCAATCTTGCGGGCCACATGATCGAAGAACATGATCGGGGGGGCATCGAAAATGCGCGCCAAGATCGGCATGTGGGCGACCTCCACGTCTCCGGGCCTAGCGCTCCCATCCACTGCCACCATCAAGAACGGGTCTCCCCGGTGTGTCCAGGGCCCGTTGTTGAGGATGAATCTTAGGTCACCTTCTCGCTCGAACTCGAGGAGGAAGCGATTGTTCTTGAGCGGTGAGTAGTTGAGGCGCCCCCTCAACCCCCACTTGCTCCTCAGCTCCTGGAAGAGGCCCCCGACATTGAAGAGCTGCACCGAAAAGAACAAACCAATGGCGAGCCACCGAGATCGCATGGCCACCCGCTCTTTTGACAGGTTCAGGGAAACCACATTCGGGCCCTGAACCCCCATGCTGATAGGAAAGACGGGGGCGACAACATCATCAGGGCCTCCATACCTTTCTTTCTGGATCGTCGATCCTCCCTGCCAGATAGGAGTGCGGGAAGGATCTCCACAGCCGTGAGAGGAGCCGCCGCGCTCCAAAGGCCGAGATCCCAGCCCCAGCTTGCCACACGAGGCTGCTTCCTCGTCCATGCTCATCTTCCCCTTGTTCTTGCATTCTTGTTGATTCGCCATGCTGAAGTGTTTCTTCACTACGACCAGCGGTGATGCAGGAGCTTCAGTTTGGGGTCTCTCTACTGACACGCTTTGGATCTTTATACCCTCAGACAGAGCCCTTTCCTTCATTGATCTTTCCAATTGGTGTGATACGCCATGATTTCTTTCACAAAGGAGATCAAGTGAAATCCCTAGACTTGGGGCCCGACCTCCTCCTTTGTCAGGTGGATCAGCACTACTTGGAAACCGATGATTACATACCTTGGGGACGCGCTCTCCTTCTGGTAGCCTGCTTCCCAGATCTGCTCGCATCTGTTGTATCTTTTCTTTGATCCTCGTGATTCCATGATCCGGATCTCCTCGATGATAACCTCTTTGATTTTCCGCTTTTGCTTTCCTTTTCCGAGCATACGCGATCGCCAAGTTACGGGTTTTGACCCAAGAATCCCTCAGCCCGAGAGGATCCTCTCCTCCACACGGAGAGCAATCGTCCCTCGAGATCTTTTCCTTTCTCTCGCATTCGACGTATCTCACTGTTGATTCTGCTGGATCCGCACTCGCCGACGATCGCCTTGGCGTCGCCCCGACAAGACTTCCGCTAATCTCGCCCATCTCCTCGTCTCATATACTATATTATAGCCAAATTTGCCTAAAGTTAGCTCATCAAAATGAGAGCCACAAGTTAACAAGCCTAGGGGAATATTGCCATACTTTTTGTGTGTATGCCATCTGGGGCCTAAGTGTGGCTTGAACCAAACACTCACCTAAGTTGGTCAAACTTGCCTAACCTTAAGTGTGGCAATCTTTACAAAGTTACTCACAAACCAGACAACCTCTTAGCCCCGACCAGGGTTGGATCCCTGCCTGTCTTATATGCGCCTTCGGTTGGACCTAGCCGGGTTAGGCTACTTCCAATGCATTGGTGTTAACATGAGGTGCTAAGTACATTAAAAACTTTAGCAACTAAAGCTCCCAATGCATAGGTGCTTAACTTGTTGGTGCTAAGCATGCTTCATTTAATGATTTTGCAACTAAAGTTCTTCATGCATTGATGGGATTCTTCCATTTAAGTCTTTTGCCTAGGTTCTCGCGCTTAGCATTGTTTCTTCCTGGGGTCACCACACTCATCTCTCTCCTCTTAATTACATTGCCACATCAGACTTTTGCCTACATGGCAGCCTTAGCACCCGTACAAGGTGGAGCATTGGGAGGGGCCTTATAGCCCTTTCAAACCCACCCGATACCACCAGGTTTTCGTCGGGATTTAACCCACATCGGCCCCACGCATGGAACAAAATTGCTCGGGCTCGAAGAAAAAAGGTGAAGGCGAGGGCGGGAGCGGCGGCGACGGTGGTGGGAAGGACTGGACAGAGGAGTAGGGGGGGAGCGGCCGGACGCTCTCCACCACCAACGACCGGCTGCTGCCCTAGCCCGCTCCCTCGTCCTCTTAGTCTGCAGAAGATCTGCCACGGTGACCCTCTTCTTTCCTTCCCCGACGTGACCTCGGCGACGACAACAACCTACTCCGGTGTCCCTTCCCATCGTCTCTCCGGTGAGATCTTCCGGCCCATCCTTCTTTTCCTTCCTTTATCTCCCTTTTAAGTTTTAGGGTTCCGTTGCCTGTGCGTACACTGGTTCTAGGGTTCAGGAGTTTTTGATCTCATGGTGATAATGCACTCAACACTTGTTACCTTAACTTTGTCTAGATTTTTGTGCGTGTTAATTTTTCCTTGTGTGTGCACGCTGTGGTAAAAATCCAATCCTCTAGTTCAAAAAAAGACAATGGTTCCTATGCCCAGATTCTACACTGATTATATTACACAAAATTTATTTGTTAACAATTAGATTATTAGTTCAACTCTCCTCTAATAGCCTAATGTTTGTGTTAGGCCTAAATCCCCAATTTTTGTACTGATGATTAACTCAAATGCCACATGCACATTCTATGTTTGTTCTCTCTTAGAACTAGCACGTCTGAAACAAAACACTGGAATGTATGGAATTTCCGATCTGAGTGCTTGAAGCATAGTTGATTGGTGTACAACAAATATTCGGCTGCTTAGGAACATGAAGTGCTATTTGTTGAAATCTCGATTGTTATGAAACAGAAAATGTGGCCAGCTATGTAAGAAGCATGAGTGTTTTCTACAAAAGCTTTATCAGGAGCATGATACTCCCTCCGTTCCTAAATATAAGTTTTTTTAGAGATTCTAATGTAGACTACATACGGAGCAAAATGAGTGAATCTACACTGTAAAATATGTCTATGTACATCCGTATGCAGTCCTTATTGAAATATCTAAGAAGACTTATATTTAGGACGGAGGAAGTACATTATTATTAGAAGCATGATTAGTCTGTAAGAGAAACATTTTTTCAGCTGTGTGGAAAGCATGGAGCTTTACGAAACTTGCAATATTTAGTTTTGTGCATATACGAAGCAAAAAATAGAGCAATGTTGGATACAATGAGAAGGAATGGCGACATAATACATGTGCTGTATGTACAAATTACATATGTTTTAAACAAAATAAAAATATGCTTCAAAAGAAGTGAAAATTCTTTTCCAACATTAGTTACTAATCTCCATTGTAATCTAAATCTGATTCACACATTTTTCCATCTAACTGGCATGACCGCTCCGTGAAGAGACCGACCACCATCAATTACCAGCATGGCCATCCAGCGGTGACAAAAATCACTAAGAGATCAGAGCATAGGGGTTGCCCTGAGTGGGAGAGCACGACGTCTTAGAAGAAGTTTGCACGTTAGAGATCAGAGCGGTGACCGTGAGGAGGAAGGAATAGTTGTGACACTAAGGAAGACCATGGGCACAACACGCTAGTACCGAGGTGTGCATCCATGATAATGGGCAGTGGCACGCCGGCTTCGACAGAGGCCAAGGCAACATTGGTGGAGACACTCGGGGAGAGTTGAGGACATCAACAATGGAGACACTTGAGTCTAGGCCCGGGTGTTCGGTAGAAACCGAATATTCAATTTCTACTATTTTTATAAATCCGGATAGGAAAAATGAAACCCAAATAGAGATGGAAAATCAGCTAACAAAAGTTTGGTTAACCAATTATTCAATTTAGTTTTCAGTTAAAACCAAATATGGGATCAAGTGTACAAAACACACAATTTCAATGCCATTTGTACATCTTTAAAAGGGAAATTGACCACACAAGACGCCGCCGAGTCGCTGAGCTGTACTAAGGGTTGCCTCCTCGCCGGAGTGGAGAGTTATGACGCTGTCAATTGTCCAATCTCAAAGATGGGTGGACTAGACGGACGGACGGGCGATGGTTGACGAGGCCATGTGGGGCGCCGTGCTCCTCCTTTAGCCCTCTCCTCTACGTGCAGAGTGACAATCAGCGACCGGTGAGAAACGGGGTAGAGATGGGAAAGATGCCCGGAGCAGGCGGCACGAATGCGGGCTGGTGAGGAATCAGGGTCGGGGTGGGAGAGAAGGTGCGGTGGTAGCTCAGGTGAGTGGTGGTGGCAACGGTTGAGTCGGGTGCGGAATGGAAAAAGAATGCAGTTGCATTCGCGTACATGTAGGGGACAAAGATCGAGTGACTGTCCTCTAGCCATTCAAGCCTTAACTGGCAGTCAACCAACCGTTCGATGAAGCATGGGCAGCCCAGGTAAAATACTATAGCCCTGAGCTGGCTTCAGATCATGTCCCCGATGAAGAACAAGAGGTGGCGGTGACTCTGTATCGTAAAACGTGATAAAACTTTCTCTTCCATTTTTTCTCAGTAAGATGGTATATGTAGACTTGGAGTTAGGGCAAATGGGGGTTCGTGGGGTCCACAAGTTCGCGTGGCGCGCCCTAAGCCCTTAAGCTTGTGGCTCCTTGGTGGCCCTCTCCGGTGGTTCTTAGAGCCAATATATTTTATACTCCCTCCGTTCCTAAATATTTGTCTTTCTAGACATTTCAAATGGACACAACATACGGATGCATGTAGACATATTTTAGAGTGTAGATTCACTCATTTTGCTCCGTATGTAGTCACTTGTTGAAATCTCTAGAAAGACAAATATTTGGGAACGGAGGGAGTATATCGAAACAATTTCTCCATACACTTTCGTCCAATTCCAAGAACTTCTTATTTCTGCACAAAAAGCAACACCAATGTAATTATGCTGAAAACAACGTTAGTCCAGGTTAGTTTCATTCAAATCATGTAAAAGAGAGTCTAAAATAAGAGCAAAAAAGTGTTTGAGAAAGTACATACGTTGGAGACGTACCAACTGCCCCAAGCTTAACTCATCGCTTGTACTCAAGCAATTCGGTTGACAAACAGGATGTGACAAAGAAAACTTTTACAAACTCTTTTGTTTTTGTTGTTGTATATAAGCTTAATTAGTAATCAAGTTTTCAATAAATATCATGAACTAACCACATATATGATAACATTTAGAACTCATATTTATTAATGTCAATGGCATAATCAACTAGCGAGCAATAATACTATATCTCAAATATCAACACTTTGTCAAAACTATCATGATACAATATGATAGAATGGTATCTCGCTAGCCTTTCCTAAGACCGCAAAACATAAATGCAGAGCACCTCTAGGGTTCAAGCAACGACTAAACATTGTAATTCAAGGTGGAAGACATTCATTCATACTCACACTCAACATTAATTAGACCAAATGCATTTAAACTAAGAATGACAATAGCGGTCTCGGGATTGGTGCTTGAATGACAAGGTGCCGACTCAACAATAAATGTAAATAGATGGGCTCTTCACAGAGGGAAGGGATTTTCTTATGTGCTAGAGCTCATTGTTTTGAAACAGAGATGTGTCCCATTTTGAGTGGCGTAATTTTTAGACCATAGTTTATGACAGAGTTTTCAATATCTCCATGCTAAACAAGTTAATGGCGGTTCCCATGCATAAAGTTTTACCCCCCATCCACCGTGCTAGCACAAACCATGGCTAGGCGAATCCATGGGTGCCTGCCAAAAATCAACTGTCCAAGGGAGTGTTTTTTATAAAGTAAAGCAGGATTGGGCATCCCTGTTACCAGCCTCCCTCATAATAGGCTGAATCAGGACTACCGAGTTAAACATATTTACAAAAACAAAAACAAGTAGAGTTCATACCAACTTTTCTTCGCCATGATCACTTCATCTAATCATCGTCATTATTGCATTTCACTTGCATGACCGAATGATGTGCAAATGTGTCGTGAACTAAGCTGAAATATGCAAACACATTATACACATGAGAAGACAAGGAACTTTTTGGTCTTTATTAGATCGACAATAAAGAACATAAGAGCCACTAGGAAATTCTTACGAAGTCTTCTCCTTACGATGACTCAAGAAAAAGAAAAAAAGAAAAACACATTGAAATATTTTTGAAGATTTTAGTTTTTCTGAAGAAAGCGAACGGAAGAAAAAAAACAAAAAGTGATAAAACTATTTACACATAATAACTCCCAACAAACAGAAAAGAAGAAACAAGAACTTTTTGGGGGGTTTTCTTTTAATACTACAAACTAACTACGAGGAAAAGAAAAACCGAAAAGAAGCGAGAAACATTTTTCTTAGATTTTTCAAACACACAAAAGTAACAAATAAAAATGGACATGAATAAATAAAGAAAACAAAGAACACCGACAGGTGTAATGACTATGTGGTATATGAATGTAATGTTGGTGAGAATATGTACTCCCTCAAGTTTAAGATTTAGGCGTAACTTGGTCAATGACACTCGAAGAATCCCTACGCTCCAGGTAAGAATTACTGAGTGGGTGGTCGAAACCGGTCATCCCAAGGGAGAACCTCATGTGCTACTGCTAACTCGTTCCTATAGTTGATGATGTGTTCTGTCCATATAATATATCTTTTCTTGGAAAGGTCAAACAGAGAAGGGGCATGCAGAGTAATAATAGCACTAGCACATTGTTGTAGGGTGGAATCCTAATTGGAGATCTTCTCACACTTGGGAGGGGGAAAGGGACGAACAACAAGAACATGAGAGGAAATTAACTCAAACGAAAACCAATTGCACATCCACTAGAACAACATAGTTGAGATCCACAAGCATACAAGATAAATCAAAGGAAAACAAGCACAAAGGTAGAGTTCTTCCAAAATCCAAGAGGAGACGAGGTCTTGATGATCTAGATAGATCCTTCCCTAGAAGGGGTCTTGATATACACTAGGGATCTTCTCCTAGGAGTTCTTGATCTCCTAAAGGAGTGGTAGATGAGCAAAGCCCTCTCTAATGTCTCATAATACTTTATTAACCCTAACAAATGTCTTAGGCACGAAATATATAGGTGACTTGAGGTGGGGGACGAGTTTGACGGTAAACCAGGAACTCCACGACCAACTTCCTGGGAGGGCTATGTGCATGGGCTAAGTAGGCCCCGTGCGCATAGGGGTCCCGTGGGCACGGTACACGCCCGTGCGCACATGGCTGCTACAGCGGCGAGGCCCGTGGACACGGGTATGTAGGCTCATGCACACGGGGTGTGCTTATGCATGTCCAGTAGCTCTTTGGATGGCCCGTGGGCATGGGGTCTCCTGGGAGGTGCAACCTTCTTCATGATGGTGGCCTCCTTCTTCCGTGTGGCCTTGGGGATGTTCCTTAGCTGCTTGGTGGGCGTCGTCCTCGTAACTAATGACACATAACACTCTTTGGTGCGGTTGAAGGAAATATGCCCTAGAGGCAATAATAAAGTTGTTACTTGTATTTCCTCATATCATGATAAATGTCTTTTATTCATGCTAGAATTGTATTAACCGGAAACTTAGTACATGTGTGAATACATAGACAAAACGGAATGTCCCTAGTATGCCTCTACTAGACTAGCAAATTGATCAAAGATGGTTATGTTTCCTAACCATAGACATGAGTTGTCATTTGATCAACGAGATCACATCATTAGGAGAATGATGTGATGGACAAGACCCATCTATTTGCTTAGCAACTTGATCGTTTAGTTTTACTGCTATTGCTTTCTTCATGACTTAAGCATGTTCCTATGACTATGAGATTATGCAACTCCCGAATACCAGAGGAACACCTTGTGTGTTGTCAAACGTCACAATGTAACTGGGTGATTATAAAGATGCTCTACAAGTGTTTCCGAAAGTGTTCGTGGTGTTGGCATAGATCAAGAATAGGATTTGCCACTCCGAGTGTCGGAGAGGTATCTCTGGGCCCTCTCGGTAATACACATCATAATAAGCCTTGCAAGCAAATGACTCATGAGTTAGTCACGAGATGATGTATTACGGAACGAGTAAAGAGACTTGCTGGTAACGAGATTAACTAGGTATAGTGATACCGACGATCAAATCTCGGGCAAGTAACATACCGATGACAAGGGGAACAACGTATGTTGTTATGCGGTTTGACCGATAAAGATCTTCGTAGAATATGTAGGAGCCAATATGAGCATCCAGGTTCCGCTATTGGTTATTGACCGGAGATGAGTCTCGGTCATGTCTACATAGTTCTCGAACCCGTAGGGTCCGCACACTTAACATTCGATGATGATCGGTATTATGAGTTTATGAGTTTTGATGTACCGAAGGTAGTTTGGAGTCCCAGATGAGATCGTAGACATGACGAGGAGTCTTGGAATGTGTGATACATAAAGATTGATATATTGGACGACTATATTCGGACACCGGAAGTGTTCTGGGTGTTATCGGATAAAGCGCAGTGCCGGAGGGGGTTACCGGAACCCCTCCCGGGGAGTATGGGCCATAGTAGGCCTTGAGGGAAAAGAGAGAGGCAGCCCATAGGGCTGGCCGTGCCCCCTAGGAACCCTAGTTGTACTAGGAGAGGGGGGGAGGCGCCCCTCTCCTTCCTTCTCCTCTCCTTATTCCTTTCCTACTCCTAGTAGGAATAGGAAAGGGGATTCCTATTCCTACTAGGAGTAGGAATCCTACTCCTGGCGCACCTTACTTGTCCGGCCGGCCCTCCTCCCTTGATCCTTTATATACGGGGGCAGGGGGCACCTAAGGACACACAAGAAACATTGTTTTAGCCGTGTGCGGTGCCCCCCTCCACAGAAACACACCTCGGTCATATCGTTACAGTGCTTAGGCGAAGCCCTGCGCCGGTATGTTCATCATCTCCGTCACCACGCCGTCGTGCCAACGAAACTCTCCCGTGAAGCTCAGCTGGATCAAGAGCTCCTGGGACGTCATCGAGCTGAACGTGTGCTGAACGCGGAGGTGCCGTATGTTCGGTGCTTGGATCGGTTGGATCACGAAGACGTTCGACTACATCAATCACGTCACTAGATGCTTCCGCTTTCGGTCTATGAGGGTACGTAGACACAGTCTCCCCTCTCGTTGCTATGCATCTAGTAGATAGAGCTTGTGTGATCGTAGGAAAATTTTGAAATACTGCGTTCCCCAATAGTGGCATCATGAGCCAGGTCTATGCGTAGATGATATGCATGAGTAGAACATAATGAGTTGTGGGCTATAATAGTCATACTGCTTACCCCCATATGTCATACTTTGATCCGGCGGTATTGTGAGATGAAGCGGCCCGGACCGACATTACGCGTACGCTTACGCGAGACTGGTTTCACCGTTACGAGCACTCCTTACTTAAAGGTGACTGGCGGATGTCTATCTCTCTCACTTTAGCCGAATTGAGTGTGGCTATGCCCGGTCCTTGTGAAGGTTAAAACAACACATACTTGATGAAAAATCATTGTGGTTTTTGTATGCGTAGGTAAGAACGATTCTTGCTAAAGCCCGTAGCAGCCACGTAAAACTTGCAACAACAAAATAGAGGACGTCTAACTTGTTTTTGCAGGGCTTGTTGTGATGTGATATGGTCAAGACGTGATGAATTATACGTTATTGTATGAGACGATCATGTTTTGTAAAGTTATCGGCAACCGACAGAAGCCTTATGGTTGTCTCTTTATTGTATGAATTGCAAAGGCCATGTAATTTCTTTACTTTATCACTATGAGTTAGCAATAGTAGTAGTAGCAATAGTTGGCGAGACGACCACGACGCTACGATGAAGATCATGGTGTCTAGCCGGTGACAATGGAGATCATGATGATGCTTCGGAGATGGAGATCAAAAGCACAAGATGATTGTTGGAAATATGCCCTAGAGGCAATAATAAAATGATTATTATTATATTTCCTTGTTCATGATAATTGTCTGTTATTCATGCTTGAATTGTATTGTACGGAAACAGCGATACATGTGTGAATACATAGACCACAACGTGTCCCTGGTAAGCCTCTAGTTACTAGCTCGTTGGTCAACAGATGGTCACGGTTTCCTAACCATGGACATTGGATGTCATTGATAACGGGATCACATCATTAGGAGAATGATGTGATGGACAAGACCCGATCCTAAGCCTAGCATAAGATCGTGTAGTTCGTAATGCTTAAGCTTATCCAGTGTCAAGTATCTGTTCCTTAGACCATGAGGTTGTGCAACTCCCGGATACCGTAGGAATACTTTGGGTGTGCCAAACGTCACAACGTAACTGGGTCGCTATAAAGGTACACAACAGGTATCTCCGAAAGTGTCTGTTGAGTTGGTACGAACCGAGACTGGGATTTGTCACTCCGTATGACAGAGAGGTATCTCTGGGCCCACTCGGTAAGACATCATCATCATGAGCTCAAAGTGACTAAAGGAGTTAGTCACGGGATGATGGATTACGGAACGAGTAAAGAGACATGCCATGACGAGATTGAACAAGGTATTGGTATACCGACGATCGAATCTCGGGCAAGTACCGTACCGATAGACAAAAGGAATTACATACATGATTAAGTAAATCCTTGACATCGTGGTTCATCCGATGAGATCATCGAGGAACACGTGGGAACCAACATGGGTATCCAGATCCCGTTGTTGGTTATTGACCGGAGAGTCGTCTCGGTCATGTCTACGTGTCTCCCGAACCCGTAGGGTCTACACACTTAAGGTTCGGTGACGCTAGGGTTATAGAGATATATGCACACGGAAACCCGAATGTTGTTCGGAGTCGCGCATGAGATCCCGGACGTCACGAGGAGTTCCGGAATGCTCCGGAGGTAAATAATAATATATAGGAAGTCCAGTTTCGGCCATCGGGAGAGTTCCGGGGGTCACCAGTAGTGTACCGGTACCACCGAAAAGGTCCCGGGGGTCCAGCGGGTGGGGCCACCCATCCCGAAGGGCCCGTGGGCCGTAGGGGGAGGGGTACCAGCCCCTAGTGGGTTGTCGCACCCCCCATGGGCCTCCCCCCATGCGCCTAGGGTTGAACCCTAGGGGTGGGGGCGCCCCCCTTAGGCTTGGGGGGCAAGCCACCCCCTTGGCCGCCGCCCCCCTAGGAGATTGGATCTCCTAGGGCCGGAGCCCCCTGGCCCCCTATATATAGTGGGGGGGGGGAGAGGGCAGCCGCACCTCAGCCCCTGGCGCCTCTCCCCCCCGTTACATCTCCTACTCCTCCCGCAGGGTCTCGGCGAAGCCCTGCAGCTTTTCCCGTTGCATCCACCACCACGCCGTCGTGCTGCTGGATCTCCATCAACCTCTCCTCCCCCCTTGCTGGATCAAGAAGGAGGAGACGTCGCTGTACCGTACGTGTGTTGAACGCGGAGGTGCCATCCGTTCGGCGCTGGGATGATCGGTGACGAGGATCATGACAAGTACGACTCCATCATCCATGTTCCCTTGAACGCTTCCGCTCGCGATCTACAAAGGGTATGTAGATGCACTCCTTTATGCTCGTTTCTAGATGAACTCCTTAGATTGATCTTGGTGAAGCGTAGAATTTTTTTGAATTCTGCTACGTTCCCCAACAGTGGCATCTGAGCTAGGTCTTTGCGTAGCATCTTGCACGAGTAGAACACGAACAAGTTGTGGATGTTGATTTTGTTCAATTCTCTTGCCGCCACTAGTCCAATCTTGATTCGGCGGCATCGTGGGATGAAGCGGCCCGGACCGACCTTACACGTACGCTTACATGAGACTGGTTCCACCGACTGACATGCACTAGTTGCATAAGGTGGCTGGCGGGTGTCTGTCTCTCCCACTTTAGTCGGATCGGATTCGGTGAAAAGGGTCCTTATGAAGGGTAAATAGAAATTGACATATCATGTTGTGGTTTTGGCGTAGCTAAGAAAACGTTCTTGCTAGAAACCTATAGAAGCCGCGTAAAAACTTGCAACAACAATTAGAGGACGTCTAACTTGTTTTTGCAGCATGTGCTATGTGATGTGATATGGCCAAGAAGATGTGATGAATGATATATGTGATGTATGAGATTGATCATGTTCTTGTAATAGGGAATCATGACTTGCATGTCGCTGAAAATGACAACCGGCAGGAGCCATAGGAGTTGTCTTATGTATTGTATGACCTGCGTGTCACTGAATAACGCCATGTAATTACTTTACTTTATTGTTAAACGTTAGCCATAGTGGTAGAAGTAATAGTTGGTGAGACGACTTCATGAAGACATGATGATGGAGATCATGATGATGGAGATCATGGTGTCATGCCGGTGACAAAGATGATCATGGTGCCCCAAAGATGGAGATCAAAGGAGCAAAATGATATTGGCCATATCATGTCACTTTATTTGATTGCATGTGATGTTTATCATGTTTATGAATCTTGTTTACTTAGAACGACGGTAGTAAATAAGATGATCTCTGACTGAAAATTTCAAGAATTGTGTTCCCCCTAACTATGCACCGTTGCTAAGGATCGTTGTTCCGAAGCACCACGTGATGATCGGGTGTGATAGGCTCTAACATTCGCATACAACGGGTGTAAGCCAGATTTACACACGCAATACACTTAGGGTTTACTTGACGAGCCTAGCATGTACAGACATGGCCTCGGAACACGGAAGACCGAAAGGTCGAACATGAGTCATATAGAAGATACGATCAACATGAAGATGTTCACCGTTGATGACTAGTCCGTCTCACGTGATGATCGGACACGGGCTAGTCGATTCGGATCATGTATCACTTAGATGACTAGAAAGATGTCAATCTGAGTGGGAGTTCATTAAATTTGATTAGATGAACTTAATTATCATGAACTTAGTCTAAAATCTTTACAATATGTCTTGTAGATCAAATGACCCACGCTCAGGTTGCCCTCAACTTCAACGCGTTCCTAGAGAAAACCAAGCTGAAAGACGATGGTAGCAACTATACGGATTGGGTCCATAACCTGAGGATTATCCTCATAGCTGCCAAGAGATCATATGTCCTTGAAGCACCGCTAGGTGATGCACCCGTTCTCCCGGCAACCCAAGACGTTATGAACGCCTGGCAGTCACGTTGTGATGATTACTCCCTAGTTCAGTGCGGCATGCTTTACAGCTTAGAATCGGGGCTCCAAAAGCGTTTTGAGCACCACGGAGCATATGAGATGTTCCAAGAGCTAAAAATGGTTTTCCAAGCTCATGCCCGAGTCGAGAGATATGATGCCTCCGACACATTCTACAATTGTAAGATGGAGGAAAATAATTCTGTCAGCGAGCACATACTCAAGTTGTCTGGTTTGCACAACCGCTTGTCTCAGTTGGGAATGAATCTCCCAGACGAAGCGGTCGTTGACAGAATCCTTCAGTCTCTCCCACCTAGCTACAAGAGCTTCGTGTTGAACTTCAATATGCAAGGGATGGAGAGGTCCATTCCCGAGGTGTATTCAATGCTGAAATCAGCGGAGGTGGATATCAAGAAAGAACATCAAGTGTTGATGGTCAATAAAACCACTAAGTTCAAGAAAGGCAAGGGTAAGAAGAACTTCAAGAAGGACGGCAAAGGAGTTGTCGCGCCTAGTAAGCCAGTTGCCGGGAAGAAGCCAAAGAATGGACCCAAGCCTGAAACTAAATGCTTTCATTGCAAGGGAACGGGTCACTTGAAGCGGAACTGCCCCAAATACTTAGCATATAAGAAGGCCGGCAACGTCAAAGGTATATATGATATACATGTTATTGATGTGTACCTTACCAGCACTCGTAGTAGCTCCTGGGTATTTGATACCGGTGCAGTTGCTCACATTTGTAACTCAAAGCAGGAGCTGCGGAATAAGCAGAGACTGGCGAAGGACGAGGTGACGATGCGCGTCGGGAATGGTTCCAAGGTCGATGTGATCGCCGTCGACACGCTGCCTCTACATCTACCCTCGGGATTAGTTTTAAACCTTAATAATTGTTATTTAGTACCAGCTTTGAGCATGAACATTGTATCTGGATCTCGTTTGATACGAGATGGCTACTCATTTAAATCCGAGAATAATGGTTGTTCTATTTATATGAGAGATATGTTTTATGGTCATGCCCCACTGGTCAATGGTTTATTTTTGATGAATCTCGAACGTGATGATACACATATTCATAGTGTGAATGCCAAAAGATGTAAAGTTGATAATGATAGTCCCACATACTTGTGGCATTGCCGCCTTGGTCATATTGGTGTCAAGCGTATGAAGAAGCTCCATGCAGATGGGCTTCTAGAGTCTCTTGATTATGAATCATTTGACACGTGCGAACCATGCCTTTTGGGCAAGATGACCAAGACTCCATTCTCCGGAACAATGGAGCGAGCAACCAACTTATTGGAAATCATACATACCGATGTGTGTGGTCCAATGAGTGTTGAAGCTCGCGGAGGCTATTGTTATGTTCTCACCCTCACAGATGACTTAAGTATATATGGGTATGTCTACTTGATGAAGCACAAGTCTGAGACCTTTGAAAAGTTCAAGGAATTTCAGAATGAGGTTGAGAATCAACGTGACAGAAAAATAAAGTTCTTACGATCAGATCGTGGGGGTGAATATTTGAGTCATGAATTTGGCACGCACCTAAGGAACTGTGGAATTGTTTCACAACTGACACCGCCAGGAACACCTCAGCGTAATGGTGTGTCCGAACGTCGAAATCGTACTTTGTTGCGATGCTTATGTCAATAAACTTCAACCTGAAAAGCTCGAACCCAAATCGGAAAAATGCGTCTTCATAGGATACCCATAGGAAATGATTGGGTAGACCTTCTACCTCAGATCCGAAGGCAAGGTCTTTGTTGCCAAGAATGGATCCTTTATGGAGAAAGAGTTTCTCTTGAAAGAAGTGAGTGGGAGGAAAGTAGAACTTGATGAGGTGACAGTCACCCCTCCCGAACCAGAAAGTAGCGCAGCGCAGGAAATTGTTCCTGAGGTTCCTGCACCGACAAGGGAGGAAGTTAATGATGATGATCATGAAGATACATATCAAGTTACTACTGAACTTCAAAGGTCCACAAGGACACGTTCCGCACCAGAGTGGTACGGCAACCCTGTCATGGAAATCATGGTGTTAGACAACGGTGAACCTTCGAACTATGAAGAAGCGATGGTGGGCCCGGATTCCAACAAATGGCTTGAAGCCATGAAATCCGAGATAGGATCCATGTATGAAAACAAAGTATGGACTTTGGTGGACTTGCCCGATGATCGACACTCCATAGAAAATAAATGGATATTTAAGAAGAAGACAGACGCGGATGGTAATGTGACCATCTATAAGGCTCGGCTTGTCGCTAAGGGTTATTGACAAGTTCAAGGGATTGACTACGACGAGACATTCTCTCCCGTAGCGATGCTAAAGTCCGTCCGAATCATGTTAGCAATTGCTGCATTCTATGATTATGAGATATGACAAATGGACGTCAAAACGGCATTCCTTAATGGCTTCCTCAAGGAAGAGTTGTATATGATGCAGCCGGAAGGTTTTGTCGATCCAGAGAATGCTGACAAGGTATGCAAGCTCCAGCGCTCGATCTACGGGCTGGTGCAAGCATCTCAGAGTTGGAATATTTGCTTTAATGATGTGATCAAAGCGTTTGGCTTTATACAGACTTGGGGAGAAGCCTGTATTTACAAGAAAGTGAGTGGGAGCTCTGTAGCATTTCTCATATTATATGTGGATGATATACTATTGATGGGAAATGATATAGAATTCCTGGAGAGCATAAAGGCCTACTTGAATAAGAATTTTTCAATGAAGGACCTTGGAGAAGCTGCTTATATATTAGGCATCAAGATCTATAGAGATAGATCGAGACGCCTCATTGGTCTTTCACAAAGCACATACCTTGACAAGATATTGAAGAAGTTCAATATGGATCAGTCCAAGAAGGGGTTCTCGCCTGTTTTACAAGGTATGAGATTGAGCACGGCTCAGTCCCCGACCAGGGCAGAAGATAGAGAAAAGATGAGTGTCATCCCCTATGCCTCAGCCATAGGTTCTATTATGTATGCCATGCTGTGTACTAGACCTGATGTGAACCTTGCCATAAGTTTGGTAGGGAGGTACCTAAGTGATCCCGATATGGAACACTGGACAGCGGTCAAGAACATCCTGAAGTACCTGAAAAGTACTAAGGATATGTTTCTCGTTTATGGAGGTGACGAAGAGCTCGTCGTAAAAGGTTACGTCGATGCCAGCTTTGACACAGATCTGGATGACTCCAAGTCACAAACCGGATGCGTGTATATTTTGAATGGAGGAGCAGCCAGCTGGTGCAGTTGCAAGCAGAGCGTCGTGGCGCATTCTACATGTGAAGCAGAGTACATAGCTGCTTGCGAAGCAGCCCAGGAAGGAGTCTGGATGAAGGAGTTCATCACCGACCTAGGAGTCATTCCAAGCACGTCAAGCCCGATGACTCTCTTCCGTGACAACACTGGAGCTATTGCCAATGCCAAGGAGCCCAGGTTTCACAAGAAGACCAAGCACATCAAGCGCCATTTCAACTCCATCCGGAATTATGTTCAAGATGGAGACATAGATATTTGTAAAGTGCATACAGATCTGAATGTCGCAGATCCGTTGACTAAACCTCTTCCACGGACAAAACATGATCAACACCAGAACTCTATGGGTGTTCGATTCATCACAATGTAACTAGATTATTGACTCTAGTGCAAGTGGGAGACTGTTGGAAATATGCCCTAGAGGCAATAATAAAAGGATTATTATTATATTTCCCTGTTCATGATAATTGTATGTTATTCATGCTTGAATTGTATTGTACCGAAACAGCGATACATGTGTGAATACATAGACCACAACGTGTCCCTGGTAAGCCTCTAGTTACTAGCTCGTTGGTCAACAGATGGTCACGGTTTCCTGACCATGGACATTGGATGTCATTGATAACGGGATCACATCATTAGGAGAATGATGTGATGGACAAGACCCAATCCTAAGCCTAGCATAAGATCGTGTAGTTCGTAATGCTTAAGCTTATACAGTGTCAAGTATCTGTTCCTTAGACCATGAGGTTGTGTAACTCCCGGATACCGTAGGAATACTTTGGGTGTGCCAAACGTCACAACGTAACTGGGTGGCTATAAAGGTACGCAACGGGTATCTCCGAAAGTGTCTGTTGAGTTGGTACGAACCGAGACTTGGATTTGTCGCTCCGTATGACGGAGAGGTATCTCTGGGCCCACTCGGTAAGACATCATCATCATGAGCTCAAAGTGACTAAAGGAGTTAGTCACGGGATGATGGATTACGGAACGAGTAAAGAGACTTGCCATGACGAGATTGAACAAGGTATCGGTATATCGACGATCGAATCTCAGGCAAGTACCGTAACGATAGACAAAAGGAATTACATACGGGATTAAGTGAATCCTTGACATCGTGGTTCATCCGATGAGATCATCGAGGAACACGTGGGAACCAACATGGGTATCCACATCCCGCTGTTGGTTATTGGCTGGAGAGTCGTCTCGGTCATGTCTACGTGTCTCCCGAACTTGTAGGGTCTACACACTTAAGGTTCGGTGACGCTAGGGTTATAGAGATATATGCACACGGAAACACGAATGTTGTTCGGAGTCGCGGATGAGATCCCGGACGTCACGAGGAGTTATGGAATGGTCCGGAGGTAAAGAATGATATATAGGAAGTCCAGTTTCGGCCATCGGGAGAGTTCCGGGGGTCACCGGTAGTGTACCGGGACCACCGGAAAGGTCCCGGGGTTCCATCGGGTGGGGCCACCCATCCCGGAGGGCCTCGTGGGCCGTAGGGGGAGGGGGACCAGCCCCTAGTGGGCTCGCTCACCCCCCATGGGCCTCCCCCCATGCGCCTAGGGTTGAAACCCTAGGGGTGGGGGCGCCCCCCTTTGGCTTGGGAGGCAAGCCACCCCCTTGGCCGCCGCCCCCCTGCCCCCCTATATATAG
>LR738711.1:749551565-749597869 GCA_902687465.1 Secale cereale | reverse complement strand
GAACCCCCCGGGGGAGTATGGGCCATAGTGGGCCTTGAGGGAAAAGAGAGAGGCAGCCCATAGGGCTGGCCGTGCCCCCTAGGAATCCTAGTTGGACTAGGAGAGGGGGGAGGTGCCCCTCTCATTCCTTCTCCTCTCCTTCTTCCTTTCCTACTCCTAGTAGGAATAGGAAAGGGGATTCCTATTCCTACTAGGAGTAGGAATCCTACTCCTGGCACGCCATACATGGCCGGACGGCCCTTCGCCCTTGCTCCTTTACATACGGGGGCAGGGGGCACCTAAGGACACACAAGAAACATTGTTTTAGCCGTGTCCACAGAAACACACCTCAGTCATATCGTTGTAGTGCTTAGGCGAAGCCCTGCGCCGGTAACTTCATCGTCTCCGTCACCACGCCGTCGTGCTGACGAAACTCTCCCGTGAAGCTCATATAGATCAAGAGCTCGTGCGACATCATCGAGTTGAATGTGTGCTGAACGCGGAGGTGTCATACGTTCGGTGCTTGGATAGGTTGAATCGCGATGACGTTCGACTGCATCAACCATGTCACTAGACGCTTCCACTTTCTGTCTACGAGGGTACGTAGACACACTCTCCCCTCTTGTTGCTATGCATCTAGTAGATAAATCTTGCATGATCGTAGGAAAATTTTGAAATACTACGTTCCCCAACAGCGGTAGCATCCAAGTTCCATCAATATCCATATAAATATCATTGATGAGTGAGTTCACCTTGTTTTCGATGGCGCTTGCGCGAGATCTTGTCACAGGTCTGCGTGGTGCTTGATGAGTCAGTGTAGTGTCCATGGGGATGACCAAAGGATGCTTCACATCATCTCCCCCCTCCGTGGGAATGATTCGTCCTCGGATCATTAACTTCATCACCATGGTAGGGAGATAAGTCCTTGACGTTTAAGATGTCGCTCATGTTGTACTTGTCACGTGGGATCTCAATCTTGTAGGAATTGTTATTGAAGCATGCAAGCACCTTGAACGGTTCATCGGGCAAGCCACTGGTTTCTCCAGGATGCCCCAACCATTCCACCCAGATGTATGTTAATGTTGCCACCTTAAAATTTCCCTTAATTATTATTTCTCTCATAACTTGCATGAATTCCACATACCAATCCTTGTCTACGAGCATGGCTAAGAAACATATAACACAACGAATATTCCTGAGGTGTTTTAAGGATCATAGGTTCCTAACTCATGAACTACATAGCAATCCCACATGTTCCTAAATCCTACTAATGCAATCTTTGAGGGTGAAACTAATGCATAGTAAAAAATGGGTACTGAAGAGTATGATCAAAGTGTGAACTTGCCTTGTACTATTGATGGAGATTCATCACACTCATAACTCGTGATAGATCTACTCGTCACACTCCGATCGATCTATCGTAAGCAAGCAATTGTAACCACACATAAGCAATCATTCAAAGATCAGAAAGAATGAGAAAACACTTCGGAAACTTCAAAACCATCAAATAAATATTCTGCACAGAAACATATTTTTAACATTAGCAAAGTTGTGTGATTTTTATCTTAACAGAAAGTACATGTCAAGAGCTTTAATTTGCAAAAAGAATCAACTAAATCGGAGTTATAAAACTCAAGTTATAGTCAAAACAAGTTTAAATTCAAATATGTTTGAATTCAAATTTAAAAACTTTCAAAAATATTTTTAGTTTGGTTCTCTGGATAGATGAGATTTGACGAAGAATTTGGCATTGGTTTTATTGAATTTGGACAAACGAGTAAAAAGTTGTGAGTGTTTGAAAATCAGGGACTAAACTGTGAATAGAAATAATTACTAACTGGTCCCTGACTAAAAATAAAATAAAAAGAAAAAAAAACTATCGAGCGAACGCTCGGTAAATAGGACTAAACAGACTACGTTCGCTAAATAACTAATCTAAAAAAACAAAAACGGGTTTAAAAAAATGAAAACAAAACTAAAAAGAAAAACCGGGCGGTTTGGGGTTTTCGATGAAAACCGGCGGTTTAAACGGGGCGGCGAGTCCGGCGGCGGTGGCGGGCTTGAATAGTGGCGGCGAGCGTGGCTCCGGCGGGGCGAGGGACGGCGGCGCAGCGGCGTGGGCGAGCGGGCGAGCATGCGAGGAGCTCCACCAA
The DNA here is from genome assembly GCA_902687465.1 of Secale cereale. Lineage (NCBI taxonomy): Eukaryota > Viridiplantae > Streptophyta > Magnoliopsida > Poales > Poaceae > Secale > Secale cereale. The sequence continues at coordinate 749,595,737 of LR738711.1, read as the reverse complement.
GTGGGGCACATTGTAGATGATAAAATAAGCAAACAATTCTTCTGGTTTATTTAAAAATCAAAATAAATTTTTTTCAAATACCAATATTATTTCGAACTCATTTTTCTCCATTTTTCTACTGTAGGGAATCATTTTACCCTATTTTCCTTACATTTTATTTTTTGGAGAAAAATAATTTGAATGAAAACCAAATAACTCCAAATTGAAAGTGAGTTTCAAAAAAATACTTCATATGGACTTTCAATTTGTTTCTTCTTTAACTTCCAACTCATATTTCTTATAATTTGAAGAAGTTATTTTATCTTCTCTCATGAAAATCATTGAGTTGCATAAAGTTTCTGAGTTTTAAATATTTTCGAATGGAATTCAAAAATCTTTTCAAAACCCTTTTCATTTATTTAAATGGAAGGAGTCATATCATCTTCACTCTAGGGTTTTGTGTTGAAATGAATTTGAATTCACGGAGATCATAAATGCAAGGTGAAAGTTTGGGAAAGTCATCTTATTCCCTCTCATTCAACTTTCAAAATTTTCAAATTTCACTCAATTTCACACAAGCAACCACACCACAATCAAACAAACAATCAGAACTATTTATTTAACATAACATTCCAAAAATTAGAATTTTGGGATGTTACAAATATTTTTCATGCTAGATGTCTTATTCTCAAGATGAGTGTTTATTCACTTGTTATTGCACGAGAGTATGGCGGTAATAGGGATTCCTAGTCCCGAAATGAAAAAGGAAATTTACTTTATGTTGTCAAATAATAAATTGGTATGGAGGGCAACCGTGGATACGGCTAGCCATGTCTTGTGAAAGTTTGATGGAAAAAGAAATAAACTTTATTTTATGTTTGGGAACCGCCAATGATATATCTAGCATGGAAAGTGTTGGGAACTCTAAGTCGTTCTCATTGATAGGAAAAGCATGCCACCCAAAATGATTTCATCTCTCAATTTAAGCTTTGACCTTTGGCACCTCTACAAATCCCTACTTCCCTGTGCGAAGGGCCTATCTTTTACTTTATGCTATTTTTATTTTTATTTTGAGTCTCCCTCTTCTCTTATAAAGCACCAACTACGAAACACTATTATCGCACTTGAGCATTGGATGTAGCTAATATTTGGATGTGTTGCATGAATGGATCAATGATTGAGCATGATGGGCTATGTCTAACTTGCTTTAGTATTGATATTTTGAAAAGACATAGTTGTTTGTTGATATGCTTGAGTATTAACGTCCTCATGTCAAAACTAGACTATTGCTTTGAACCATATAAAATTCCAATTGTCCATGCTTTAAAGAAAATAATATGCCATGAACATGATAGGCAACATTCCACATCAAAAATTCTGTTTTTATCATTTACCTACTCGAGGATGAGCAGGAAATAAGATTGGGAATGCTGATACGTATCCATCGTATCTATAATTTTTTATTGTTCCATGCTGTTATATTATCATTCTCGGATGCTTTACAATCATTTTACAGTCATTTTATATCATTTTTCGGGACTAACCTATTGACATAGTGCCAAGTGTCAGTTGCTGTTTTCTGCTTGTTTTTTACATCATAGAAAAACCATATCAAACGGAGTCCAAATGCAGTGAAATTTTTTGTGGATTTTTGGGACTAGAAGACACCAGATGGGCCAGAGAAGGACCCCGTGGGTGCCCCGAGGGGGGCACAACCCACCAGGGCGTGCCTGGGCCCCCAGGCGCGCCCAGGTGGGTTATGCCCACCTCGGTGGCCTCCCGCACCGCCTCTTCACTCTATAAATACCTCCTTCCTCCAGAAACCCAAGGGGAGTCGACGAAATTTTGTTCCAGCCGCCGCAAGTTCCAGAACCACGAGATCCAATCTATAGCCCTTTTCCAGCACTCCGCCGGAGGGGATCACAATCACGGAGGGGTTCATCATCCTCTTTGGTGCCTCTCCGATGATGCGTGAATAGTTTACCACGGACCTACGGGTCCGTTGGCAGTAGCTAGATGGGTTCTTCTCTCTTTGTATCTCAATACAACGGTCTCTCAGAGATTTATTTGATGTATTGACTTTTTGCGGCGTGTTTGTTGGGATCCGATAAATTGTGAGTTTATGATCAGATTTGCGTTTATTTAATATCCAATCTTGATTATAGCCTCGTATTTCTTCTCCGGTATTTGGGTTTTGTTTGGCCAACTTGATTTATTTATCTTGCAATGTGAAGAAGTGCTTTGTAATGGGTTCAATCTTGCGGTATCCTTTCCCAGCGATAGAAGGGCCAGCAAGGCACGCATGTATCGTTGCTATTAAGGATAAAAAGATGGGGTCTATTCCTACATGAATAGATCTTGTCTACATCATGTCATCGTTCTTATTGCATTACTCCATTTTTCCATGAACTTAATGCACTAGATGCATGCTGGATAACGGTCGATGTGTGGAGTAACAATAGTAGATGCAGGCAGGAGTCGGTCTACTAATCTTGGACGTGATACCTATATACATGATCAATGTCTTGGATATCGTCATAATTATTTGCTTTTCTATCAATTGCCTAGTAGTAATTTGTCTACCCGTCGCACGCTATTTTCTCGAGAGAAGACACTAGTGAAATCTACGACCCCCGGGTCTATTTTCCAATCATACACTTTCAGATCTATATTGCTATATGCCTTTTCTTTTATTTGCTTCTTTTATTTTCAGATCTATATTATAAAAATACCTTGTTGCGTTTTATTTGCATCTATCAATCTACTGCAAATTTATCCTATCCTTACGTCACTTTTTGGCACCGCTATCCGAAAGGGATTGACAACCTCTTTAACGCGTCGGGTTGCAAGTAGTTGTTATTTGTGTGCAGGTACCGTTTATGTAGTGTTGCGTGGTTCTCCTACTGGTTCGATAACCTTGGTTTCATCAATGAGGGAAATACCTTACCGTAGATGTGCTGCATCCTCCCTTATTCCTTGGGGAAACACCGACGCATCTCAAGCGACATCACCCACCCGCACATAACGTTGCGAGAGTATTGGGAAGTGGAGAAGCCCACGACGTGAAAAAGGAACCCCTTAGCTCTTTTGTGGCCTATAAAGAGGGGTCTGCTACAGTTAGCATCTTACGCCTTCATCCACCTCCCACTGTTGCTTACGTAGTCCTTCAGAGCTTCAGCGCCCCTTGTTTCTGCTCCATGGCGAATCCCACCATGTCCTCTCCAGCCATGGCCAGATCTTGTGCAAACGGCAAGTGGGATGCCTCCATCGTCACCAATAACGACATCTTGTAGCTGAAGCGGGTCGGCTACTTGTCGACCGACATCGCTCATCGGGCCCCTGAAGAGGACCAGATCATCCACACGCCCAAGCCGGGCGAGAGGGTTGAATTCCTCCCCCATTTCATCGGGGGGCTTGGATTTCCTCTACACCACTTCGTGAGGGGGTTGATGTTCTTCTATGGGCTAGATTTCCATGATCTAGCCCCCAACTCCCTCCTCCACATCTGGGCCTTCATTATCGCCTGTGAGGCCCTCCTCCGAGTCCAGCTACACTTCACCATGTGGCTGAAGATGTTCAACGTCAAGCCCAAGGTGGTTGGCAGTGCCCAGGCAAACTGCGGCGGGGCCGTGATTAGCAAGCTGACGTGGGTCCAGTGGTCAGAGGGAAGGTTCATCGAGACCATGAAGCCGCCTGGACGACGGCTTCCACATTCAGATCCGGACCCCGGCTAGATTGGCCTCATGGACTACGAAAAGTTCGGACTGGGGGTCCGCTGCCGATGTGAAGGCGCTGCAGAAGCGCATCATCAACGTGATGGAGACCGATGCCAAGCTGACCAATGTGGTCCAAATCATGCTCAAACGCCGACTCCTCCCTTGCCAGGAAAGGGCAAAACCGATGTGGGTGTACGAGCATAAAGACCCAGCTACCGTGCAGCATCTCTTCGGCACAACACACAACAAGGTGTGGGGTATGCTGTTCAAGCCTCAAGAGGAGTGGCCGACTGAGGGAGAGAACATCGGCCTCAATGATGCGAACCCCCCGAGGGAGGTGAGTGGTCCTTCGTGTGACGTGTATTCGGATAGTCATACAATGCATGATTTCATATAAGCCTCTCTTTACAGATTTTCACAGGGATGGCTCAGAAAGGCCAAGAAGATCAGCAGTCTAGCGCGCTGCCCGAAGGGCCCCGATCGGCCCAACTAGAGAGGCTGCTGGTCGTGGTGCATTACAAGGCGCCTGACAAGAAGGGCATGAAGAAGAAGGATGTACCGGAGGCCAGGGAGGGCCTCCGCCGCAGAGCTCGTCCGGACAGCCGGCCCGGAGATGTTGCAGCCCCGTCCGCTCAGGACGGAGATGAGGACGAGGATGAGGAGGAAAGCGCCTCCTCGCACTCTAAGAAGAGGGCAGCGGCCAACGATGTCGAGGAGGTACAACCCCGTCAGGCCCCGAAGAGGCAGTGTCGGCCTAAGCTGAACCTGCCTGACAGCTCGGACGCTGATGAGGGGTCTGAAGCGTCCGAAGAGGTTCCGAAGAGGGAACCTAGGGTCAAGCCCCCCACTAACAGGTACATATTTTGGCGTTTTTAGCTGCCTTATTTTTAGGAATCCCTTATAAATGAAGACTGGCTATTTGGTGATGCAGCCCTCCACGTGGGCCACCCCGCCGAGCAGACCTCGGAAGGGACGTCCCCGCCCGCCGAACTGGTAGACAGTGGATCCGCATCACGCTCTGCACCTCCCCTGATCCCCGAAGAGGTCGGGGAGGTGCTGTCCCGAAGGACCCCTCCCGCTCTGAACACGGGGGAGGAGGTCGACGCTACCATGGCTGAGGCTGATGCCTTGGTCGCCGAAGACCAGGAGGCTGCGTCCATCATGGCTAATGCGGGAAGGGAGTCCGAACCATCCGGACCCCCTCAGCCGTCCGCTCCTGAGCTCCCAAGGCCCTCGAAGGTGCCAGTTCCCCCTTCTGACGGGGAAGGGGTTGGGGGCCCGACGCCTGCGCCGAACACCTCCAACTAGGCGGCGGTGGGCTGGCCGGACGTTCTGGAGGAGTTATTGAACAACTCCATCATCGTCAACGAGCACCACACTCTTACGGGTGCGGTCATACATGGTGTTTGGTCCGTCCAATCTGGACTGAACAACGTTGTCCAAGGCCTGCTAACAGGCTTTGAGATAAGTCAAGTAATACTCTTTCCCCATAAAGAGGTTATAGACCTTAGTTTTGATGTTTGAGTAGGCCGTATATATAACAGCCCCCGAGACTCTGCAAGAATTACAAAGAAACTTGTAGAGGGTCCAATTCTGTAGGACAATATATAAAGTGGTGTAACCTTTTGATGTCACATACATCTTCCTTTGTTGCGGCTGCTAATGACGCAACACTAGAGGAGATGGATTGGAAGCTCAAGCGCTCAGATGGAGAGCTTGACCTTGTCAACAAGAAGCTTAATGAAGCGCAAGGTAAGCCCTTGTTAAGATGTATGATTTCTTATTACTGGATACTTACGCTCCGGACTATATGCTAATAATATGATGTGAGGGTATTGCAATTGTCGCCACCGAAGTCGAGGGCTTGAAGGAGGCCCTGAAGAAGGCCGAGGGTGAGGCGGCCGCAAAGAAAGTGGCCGCTGAAAAGGCGGTGTCCAAGATTGAGAAGGCCAAGCTCACTGGTGAGAAGCACGAGGCTCGAGTAGCCGAGGTGCGGGTGGAGCTCAAGGATGCCGTCAAGAAGCTTCAGGCCCTTGAGAAGGAGTTGGGGGAGCAGTCTTCCAAGCTGTCCCCGGTGGATAAGGAACTCCAGGAGGCGAGGACCGAAGTGCGAGGTGTCTGGGAGGAGCTCCGCCAAGTGGGGCACATTGCAGATGGTAAGAAATAATTACTACAGAGTGTGTTTGGAGGAAACAGGTTCGCCTTGCTGACGCGGGTCTGGAGCTCCGGAGGCGTCTTCACCAAACTTCCGAGGAGTGTGCCGGCCGCGACGGAGCACTATGTCGTTCACGAGGAGGACTCCGAGCAGCGGCCCTTATGATCACAGTTTCCGGCCTCCGAGCATCCTTCCCTCCTTAGCAATCAAATGAAGCAGTTGATGGAGCTGCATCGGATGCCCGAGCCGGCCTTGAAAGATCTTTGTGTCCGGTTGTGGCCCACCAAGCCGATTCCAGACAGCTACTTCGGCCTGGTGTAGAAGTTGCGGGAGGCATCACCCCAGATTGATGCCTTGAAGCGCTCTGCGTGCCTTGAGGGGGCTAGGATTGCATTTGTGAAGACCATGGTTCATTGGCCTAAGATTAAGCCTATGGTCATGGCCACTAGTCCTCCGCCAGCTGGAAAGGAGCATCGCGACCCTGAGTTGTACTTTGCGCAGGTTATGAATGGCGCTCGGGCGATAGAGGGCGAGTGCTCAAAGGATGTAATCATTGAATGAGTGTACTAAGTTGTTAATTGGCCCTTATGCTTTTATAATGCGGCCTATTTGCATGTTTTAAAATGTGATGGTTTTATTTTGACTCATGTGCGGCCGTGTGTTTATTCTGAAAGTTACCGGTCGTCGGCTTCAACCCCCAAGTGAATGTCACCCGGGGTGTTTCGTCTCTGCACTATCACCCATAGTCGACGTCTTGGTACCCGAAGGCGGTAGTGCATGAGAGAGACTAGGCAATCCGAATATTCTACTTTATTGATTTCACCTAGCCATAGGATCTTGACGGTGGGAGCTAATGACTAGCCCCCAGTATTTGTGTGATATACTTGAAAGCCGAGGCCTACTTTGTGATCACATGGTTTGTTCTAAGACAAACCCTGCGTGTGACACGGAGAAATCAGCAATGATTTTTGAGTCTAATGCTCGTCATCAGATCGCCGATCAGTTCTTGCTTACCATGACAATCAGTTTTCGGCTTTCTCCACCAGATGTACTTAACTGGACTAGCCAAAAGTACAATCGCTGGGGTTCTCCCTTTATCTTTTTAGCTGAACGTGTGAAACGTAAGAAGGTAAGCATAGGAGCCGAGAAACCTAACTATTGACCCAAGACATAGTAGATGCATATAGTGCATATCTGAGACACCAAACACTCAGCAGAAAGTGGTGCCGAACTTAGTACGTGGAGTTGATGAGGAAATCAAGCTCTTGGTTAATTAACTGATTTGTATTTACTACCCAATATTTTCATGCCAGGCTGTTCGAAGAGCGGAAAAAGAAACGGAAAAGGAGGAGGAGGATCGCACAATATGGATATCCGAACACCATAAGGAGTTTTTCTTATTTTCCGTAAGCTCGAGACATATAACCGTACAATTTGAACTGCCAAGGCATTTATTGTAAAAAAGGAAAAAAATACAGAGTAAAGGTTTACGCAGGGCCTTAATTAATGCGTCGGTCGAAGCCTCAACTGTGCCCTGTTGCATGTCTGCGCGTTTGCTTCTGCGAGGAGAGGGGGATGGGGCCTTCAATGAAACCTTGATGGGTGGCCCTGCCGATACAACTTGATGCTGTGGGAGTCTGGAGTCGTACCCCGTGCTGTCCGAAGACGTGGTAATTTTATAGTTTGGTCTAGCCAAACACATGGTGCCGCTTTATTGATATAGGCCTCACGGATGCCCATGGTGATGTGGAGCATCCCTCATCTATCCCCATAGACTCTACTTCAACTATGCAAGCTCCAAAAGGACCCATGACAAGATCTAGGACACATGCAATGGAAACCGTGGTGAATTCATTCCTACTTGACACATGTATGGAAACAAGTGGAACTTGGTTGGTACCTCACCAAAATGCTCCATGTGTCATTAGGTACGAAGAAGAACATCACCACGAAGGAGCAGAAGCACCCCAAGGCCAAGAAGATGAAGAAGAAGGCCAACCGAAGCTGGACAAGAAGTCCTAGGCGGCCCCGTGCGCACGAGCCCTCGAGACCCCGTGCCCACGGGCTACACAGGAGCCTACGTTGTAGCACCCCATGCGCACGGGTGTGTACCGTGCACATGGGACCCCCGTGCACACGGGCCCTTCAGGATGACCGGCTAGAGCTGGGCTGTTGGGCCTCCTCTTCGTCCCTCTTCGTCTCCTACCTCTCCAAGGATATATATTCTACACCTAGGACATGTGTTTGGGTTAGCAAAGTGTTGAGAACGTTTGAGAGATTTGCTCCTTATATCCACTTCATCTAGGAGAGACAAGACCTCCTAGGAGAAGAATCCTTGTGGATTACAAGACCTCTTCATCAAGAGAAGGATCCCAATCATAGGATCACCAAGACCTCATCTCTCTAGGGATTTGGGAAGAACTTTACCTTTGTGTGCTTGTTTCCTTGGATTAACCTTGTATACTTGTGGATCTCATGTACGCTATCCTAGTGGATGTGTGATTTGTGGTTTGTTTGAGTGATTTCTCTTTGTGTTCTTCCTCTTTTCCCCTTCGAGTGTGAAAATATCTTCCTCTAGGGTTCCACCCTACATCATCTTGGTATCATGAGCCATGGTTGATTCACATCTTGGAGTCCCTACCCCTCATATTCTAGCTTGATTTTGTTGTTTTTTTCCTAATCCGAAAATTCCCCACAAAAATAGCCCTAAAAAAATTTCTTGCATTTTGTTAAATCTTGTGAGATTTTGTTGTTTTGATCCACGAAATTTGTGTTTGGCAACTGGATCTACACCCCTACCACCTCCCACAACCACCCTACGCCCTAATTCCGAAGAATTTTGGGCCATACCCACAGATTCGGGCTAGAACAGCCGCCAGCCGTGGACCCCGTGCACACGAGCCATCGGGACCCCATGCAATCATGCCATTTTGACCCCGTGCATACGGGCTGGTCAGAGAGCCCCATGACCACCCAATTTTCTGTTCTTTCAATTCCCACATGTTTCTTCTGCATACACCACGTCGCCCACACACTTGTTTCCGCTACCACCATGTGTTTTTGAGATTTTGAGTCGCGGTTCCGTTTCCTAAGGTGTTTTGGCTACTTAGGAACGGTTATTCATCATCATCACCGACATTCATCATATCCCCGGAGTCGTCATCACCTTCACCACTCGACATTCACACCGTTAACCGCAAGCAAGGACGGTAACCTCGACGACACCTTACACTCTACCTTGCCTTTACACTTGATAACCGAGCTTATTTGCGTTACCTACCCATCGAGACTAGCGAGTTGAGAATTGCAGGGCCACGCCATATTGTGCACCTTAGTGATACGCTTAGTCTGCATGGCTACTTGAGCGTGCAATCATCTTGCTCTCATATTGTGACAATAATCTCTCCCATGCATATCTTATCATACTTGTCTCATATCATCATTGGCTCGACCATCAAGCATAGTAAAAAAAGATATACAAAGCTTTTAAGCAAATCAAAAAGGATAGAAAGCCTGTAAGCAATAGAATTGAGCAGTTCTGCATATCATATACCTTGGCATCATCTTGGTATCATACATATGTCACATAGTCGGGATTGATAACGATACTATTACTCATATAGGTAGGTGCACATAACGTATCTTGCCCATTTGAGCAATCGAGATACGTCTCTATATTATCCGTGCAACAAGAGCAATTTTCGTGGTATCCTATCTCGAGCTCACCCTTTTGGTTGTACGGATCCCACTTATCTTCCGTGTGTGTGTTCCCACGTGATATCTTTGGATTGTGATCTATTGCCTTACTTGCAAGTTTTGTGACTCTTGTCAACATTTTCGATATCTTGACTAACATTTGCTTGAAATTTTGTGCCACTATTCCTAACCGAGATCTTCGAAAAGTCTTGTACTTGTAGGTGTGTGAAACAAACCCGATACCAGTTCCCCTATCATAGCATTACATCGAGTGATACTCGATTCATTCTCAACCTTTGGAAAAGGTAACTTTGGTATTGTTTCTTTCCCTTTCCTACTCACCACACTTGTTTATGATGGACATGCCAAGTACATCGACGAACCCACTCTTCGACGAGCAACAACAACCTAACAACTACATCACCAAAGTACATCTTTTTGGCGTCCAACGCGCATTACATGAAGAAAGTGAAGCTTTAGCGACTGCATTGAGCAAATCGCCACCGACTTGAGGCATTGCGAGCAACGTACAAGAGACTACTTTGACATGACGATATCCACCCACATGGATACACTCAACGCCAACATGTCAACTCAAATGGAGGAGTGACGTGATTTGATGGTCAACCGGTCTTGTTCCACTTCTTCATCACTAAGACGGCGCCACAAAAGTCGCCACTCCTACGACTCTCGTTCCTACTCAAGTACTCCGACATCAAGTTCTATTCATCGAGCCGCGCATCAAGAACATCAAGAAATTCAAAACCCATTCTGTGGAAATGGTTCGCAAGAGAAACTGGGTGAACAAGAACGTCATCATCAACAAAACTGCACCACCCTGGAGCAAGCGCAAGAATGCCAAGATCAACGACAACAAGAGCAAGCTGCCGCCGATCTACGACAAGAACAACTACAACGTGAGGAGAATGCTCTTGAAGCTCAATGTGCTCTTCGAGATGTGACGCGAGACGTCAATGAACGCAACTGTCGTGTTCGCGAAGAAGAAGAAGCTCAATGCAAAGCCCAACAAGAGCGGCAAAATGAAGCAAGAATGCATCACCAACCGCATCAAGTTCAAGAATCGCAAGCTAACCGTCTACATCAAAACCGTGCCACGAAATGAGAAGTCGAGAACCCGCCTCCGCGTCAAGTGCGACATCGACAGCGCGACAATGACCATGAAGAAAATCATTACGACAAGCTCAAGTTCACCATGCCCAAGTTCTCCGAAAGCACCGACCCCGAAGAGTACCTATCATGGGCAGTGAAGGTCGACAAGATATTCCATCTCCACAACTCTGACAAGGAAAATAAGATCACAATGGCATCACTAGAGTTTCAAGATTATGTCCTTATTTGGTGGGAGCAAGTGATCGAGCGGCAAATGCATTGAGGAGAAACACCCATCACAACATGGACTCAAATGAAAGATGGCATGCGAGCCCGCTTCGTGCCAACACTCTAATCATTTCAAGAAATTGTAACTCCTCAAAAAGGCACGAAGACAGTGGAAGAATACTATCAAGAAATGGAGGTTGCCATGATTCAAGCTAATGTAAAGGAAGATGATGAGCAAATGCTAGCTCGCTTCTGGAACGGACTCAACCACCATATCAAGAAGATTGTGGATTTCCAGCCATACACAACCCTTCTCGAGCTAGTTCTCCAGGCAACCAAGGCGAAGCACCAAGTCTAAGAAGACTTCAAATACGCCAAGTACTCTTCCAAGACTTCCGGCTCATACACTCAAGCGACTACAACTTTGGTACCTCCTACATCGCGAGCATTTCCAAGTACCTACGACAAGTCCACTTCCAAGCAAGTTATGCCCTCTTCGAGTCATCCACCGGCAAGCTTGTACAAGTCCAAAACATCATCAAAACCGGCACCACCGAATGACCCTGCCAAGACAAGCTCCATGAAATGCTTTACATGTGGTGGCCGAGGACATAAGTCTCACGAATGTACCAATCAACGCACCATGATCATAAATGATGATGGCACATACGACTCCATGAGTGAAGACAAAATGAAAGCGCTTGAACATGTGGCCATGCATCGCCAAGTGAACGAGGATGAAGACCATCAAGTCTTTTGCGACAATGACTCAAGTCAAGTTCTTGTCATCTCTAAAATCTTGACACTTCAACAACAAGAAGACGAATACCAAAGATGTCATATCTTCCACACCAATGCGGGCATCCAAGGGCGTTCAATCAAGGTCATCATCGACGGAGGAAGTTGTCACAACCTAGCAAGTGAAGAACTCTGCTCCAAGCTCCAACTCATGAAGAAGAAGCATCCCCATCCCTACAAGGTCCAATGGCTTAGCGACTCGGGCATAATTCAAGTGGAGCATAAGGTGCAAGTTTCTTTCAAGATAGACGCACGTGATGACACCTTGGAGTGTGATGTGGTTCCTATGTTCGTGTGCCATCTCCTTTTGGGAAGACCTTGGCAATACAACCACGGAGTTCAACACAATGGACAGACCAATCAATATAGCTTCAAGATCAAGGGAAAGGAGTTCGTGCTACGTACTATGATACCAAGCCAAGTGATCGCTGACAAGAAAGCACCCACCCATTGTGGAGAGCGATCCATCAAAAAGAAAGTGAGCTCCACAAGCCAAATTCGAGTGCCTCCACGATGAGCAACAAGAGAGATCTAGTGCTTTTAGCCACCAAAAGAGATATGAGAGAAGTGTGTGAGAACCCATCGAGATTAGTTCACTTTTTCCTCTTGTGCAAAGGTGATATGGAACAAGCTAACACTTCACACACTCTACCTCTAGCATTGTCTCCTTTGTTGCAGTAATTTCAAGATGTATTTCCCGGTGAGCTACCTCCGGGTCTACCTACTCTACGCGGCATCGAGCACCGCATCGACCTCATCCCCGGAGCACCTCTTTCTAAAAAGGCACCTTATCACGTCAACCCCGACGAAACCAAGGAGATCCAACGGCAAGTCCAACAACTCATCGACAATGGCCATGTACGCGAAAGTTTGAGCCCTTGTGCCGTTCCGATAGTATTTGTTCCCAAGAAAGGTGGTACTTACCGCATGTGTTCGGATTGTCGTCCCATTAATGCTATCACCGTTTGATATCGTCACCCCATTCCACGCTTAGATGAGCTTAGCGGAGCCATAATTTTATCTAAAATTGATCTCAAGAGCGGTTATTACCAAATTCGCATACAAGAGGGTGATGAATGGAAAACTGCTTTAAGACCAAGTTTGGTTTGTATGAATGGCTTGTTATGCCAATAGGATTATCGGAAGCACCCAATACCTTCATGCGTGTCATGCATCATGTCCTTAGACCATACATCGGCATATTTTTTGTGGTATACTTTGACGACATCCTTGTATTTAGCAAATCGCTTAAGGAGAATGTCACACACCTTCGCACCATTTTGCAAACTCTTTGCAAGGAAAGACTTTAAGCTAACATGTAAAAATGCAAATTTGGTGTTGACAAACTAGTGTTTCTAGGATTTGTCGTGTCTTCTAAGGGTGTGCATGTGTAGATGAAACCAAGTATAGTTGGCCCCAACCCACCAACTTGCAACAAGTGCATAGTTTTCTAGGCCTAGCCGTATTTTATCGCCGATTCGTGAAGGATTTTAGCACCATTGCATCTCCTTTACATACTTTGAGCAAGAAAAACACAACTTTTGTTTGGGGATCATCTCAAGACACCGCTTTTCATGACCTTTAAAACTTGCTTACTCATGCACCTTTGCTTGCCTTACCAAACTTTGATAAACCTCTTGAGGTACACTGTAATGCTAGCAGTAACGACATAGGCGGTGTGTTAATGCAAGAGAAGCGCCCAATTGCTTACTTTAGTGAAAAACTTTCCGGAGCGCAACTTAATTACCCCATATATGATAAAGAGCTTTATGCCTTAGTGAGAGTTTTCCATGTTTGGGAGCACTATCTCCGCCCTCATGAGTTCATCATACATACGGATCATGAAACTTTGAAATATCTCACGGGCCAAACTAAACTGAACAAAAGGCATGCAAAATGGAGTGAGTTTATTGAGTCTTTTCCTTATGTCATCAAGTGTATCAAAGGCAAAGAAAACATCATAGCGGATGCCCTTTCCCGCAAATGCATGCTTGTTACAAAACTTGAATTGGATGTCATTGGCTTTGAGCATATCAAAGATTTATATGAGCATGACTTTACTTTTGCTATTCCATATGCTAAATTTTTGACGCATACATTTTGGGAGCATTATCATATTTCAAATGGTTATCTTATGAGAGCTAACAAACTATGCATCCCCGAGTCTTCGTTTCGTTTGTTACTTTCGCAAGAGGCTCATGGAGGAGGACTTATGGGACACTTTGGACGCGACAAGACTTTCGCTACACTCTCCAAGAACTACTTTATTTAATGACCGACGGTGGTTCACACTTTATTCATGGTGCTTTCCGTAAAATGCTTGCCAAGTATGATGTTAACCATGGAATTGCATCACCCTATCATCCCCAGTCTAGTGGTCAAGTTGGACTTAGCAATAGGGAAATAAAATTGATATTACAAAAGACTGTCAATAGGTCTCGAAATAATTGGTACTAGAAATTGGATGATGCACTTTGGGCTTATAGAACAACCTAAAAAATCCTATGGTATGTCTCCTTATAAAATGGTTTATGGAAAAGCTTGCCATTTGCCTCTTGAATTAGAACATAAAGCATATTGGGAAATTAAAGAACTCAATTATGATTTCAAACTTGCCGGTGAAAAGAGGTTATTCGATATTAGCTCACTAGATGAATGGAGAACCCAAGCTTATGAAAATGCCAAGTTATTCAAAGAAAAAGTTAAAATATGGCATGATAAAAGAATCCAAAAGCGTGAATTCAAAGTTGGAGAATATGTTCTATTATACAACTCTCGTTTCAGATTCTTTGCAGCAAAACTCCTCTCCAAATGGGAAGGACCCTATGTTATCAAGGAGGTTTATCGGTCCGGAGCTGTTAAAATAAATAATGCCAAAGGTACTAACCCGAAGGTTGTTAATGTGCAATGAAAAAACAGTATATCTCAGGTACGCCCATCAATGTTGAAAGCAATATTATCCAAACAATGACAATGGAAGAACTCATAAAAGAGACCTTCCGGAACACTCCAAAATCGTGAAAAAGAGGAGGTAGGTCATACGGTAAGTAAACGGACTCCGAAAAATCTGCAAATTTTTTATCCGTTTTGGAATATATATAAAAACATCGGAAAATAAGAAACTACCGGGAAGGTCACCCTGGTGGGCACAAGACACCAGGGCACACCTGGCACCCCAGGCGCACCCAGGTGGGTTGTGCCCACCTCGGGTACCTTCCGGACTCTGTTTTTCTTCCGTTTGCTTGTTTCCCAAGATAAAAACTCTTTATATACCCCCCCCCCCCCGAATCTATTCACCACCACATCGCGGAGAAATCTTCTGTTTTCTTTTCTTGTTGTTTTCTGACAGATCCCTCGGGCCAGGTACGATGGATTTTCCCTCTTCAACAATGAGGAAGGTGATGCTTGGTCACCACAGGGGAAGCTAAGGGAAGAAGGAGTTGAGGAGGTGTCCATGGAGGAAGATGAAGGAAACTCTCTTGGAGTTCACCCTCCAGCTTTCAAAAGAGGCACATTGGTTGGAATCTCTACTCGTCCTAATCCTCATCAAGTCATGAGATCATCAAATAATCAAGAGGGCCTCGAAGTGCACGAAGGACTCCCTCCAAGGAGGCCTTTACATAGGTTACATCGTAACAATTTTCATAACTTGATTCACAATTCTGGGTTCGAAAATACTCCCCGTGTGCACATACCGTCCAATAGGGACATATCTCGTCCAAGAGAAAGTGATGCATGAACAAGTTCTTGGGGGGCGGAGAATAAACATATTATGGCTGAAGTGGAGAAAAACACTGAGTTGCTTCATAAAGCCCTTCGTGAGATTCAAGGCTTAAAGGAGGCACTCATGAATATATTGGGAGTTATATCACCACCACCCACATCTTCTTCACCACCAAAGGAAAACTGAGTATCGGGTATGGGCACTCCCATTGGCCTTCGCCAAGCTTGGGGGAGGTGCCCCGGTATGGTATCACCTCCACTATCTTTTTCCTTTACTTTTCTTAGTTCGATCATTAGTTATCTTTTGCTTTAGATGAATAAATCTTTAGTGTAATCCTTTCTTCTTGAGATTTTGCTTAGTGATCTATCCTTGTAATCATGTGCGAGATATATAATAAAGTTTAGTTTGAATTTTTGCTTTCTTTACTTTCATGTTTCAATAAAAAGATAAGAAATAAATGAAAAAGATCATGTGCAAATCTTATGGTAGGTGATGACATCACATAAGGAAAAGTATAAGTAGAAATTTTTATTAGAGATTGACAAATATAGCATTGCTCAATGATGCAACTCTTGAAAGAATTAATAAGGGAAGAGAAGATTCACATATAAATATACTATCCTGGAAATCTTTTGTGATTGTGAGCCCCCATCAAAATATTTTATGCCAAAATTGTTGACGTTGGACAAGGAAGACAACATAATGATTGATGTGTGTTCCTATTCATATAGAAGTTATATTGTCATAGATCCTTCAACATGTGGTGCTTGCCCCCCATCTTTGCTAGCCAAAATTCCGCACCAAGTAGAGATACTACTTGTGCATCCAAAAAACCCTAAACCCAAATCTTACCTTCAAGAGTCCACCATACCTACCTAGGGATTGAGCAAGATCCTTCAAGTAAGTTGTCATCGGTGCAATAAGGCAATAAAAATTGCTTCTAAAAGTGTGAGACCATTTAGTGTAAGAGAAAATTGAGCATTGTATGAACTTGTGATAGCAAAGAATAAAAGCGACAGACTGCATAATAAAGGTTGCTACCATAAGGGGCAATATAACATGACGTTCTTTTGCACTAAGAGGTTGAGCAGACAAACAAATAAGTGCATGGCAACCTCTGCTTCCCTTTGCGAAGGGCCTATCTTTTACTTTCATATTTTTACTTTTATGCAAGAGTCAAAGTTTTTCTCTCTCTATTCCTTTTTATTTCTCTCCTTTGGCAAGCACCATGTGGTGAAGAAAGATCTAGGCACATATGCCCAGTTGAATATGGGTAGCATGAGTTATTATTGTTAACATCACCTTAAGGTGAATACATTGGGAGGCAAAACTATAAGCCCCTATCTTTCTACGTCTCCGGTTGAAATGTTTTGCTCATGTGTATGCGGTGAGTGTTAACAATCATAGAAGACCATAGGATGGTTGAGTATGTGGACTTGTCTAAAGGCTCCGATATGCGGCCCTTCCTGGAAAGATGATAAATTGTAGTTGCAAAGTTGACTGAGAACATAGTTTGTTTGTTTCCAATAGAGTTTATGCTTCATACTTCGATGTTCTGATGAGTTGTTACTTATTCATGAGAAGTATATGATAGAAGTCCTATGATAAAAGTCTTATTGTTTAAGTTTGTTGCTGTTATAATATTTCACATGATGCTTCTATGTCCGTATTTTGTTTTTATGGACACCTCTCTCTATAAGCATGTGGACGTGTTTTTCGATTTTGGTTTTCGCTTCAGGACAAGCAAGGTCTAAGCTTGGGGGAGTTGATACATCCTTTTTGCATCATGTTTACTTACTATTATTTATGATGTTTTTACGCATAACAATACTTTCTGGAGTCATTCTAATGCCTTTTCTCTCATAATATGCAAGGTTCACACAAGAAGGGAGAATTCTGGCAACTGGGAAATATGGACCTGAAAAAGCTACATCAGGTCACCTATTCTGCACAACTCCAAACAAGATGAAACTTCACGGGGATTTTTTATGGAATATATAAGAAATACTAGAGCAAATAACTACCGGAGGGGGGCACCTGGTGAGCACAAGACACCAGGGCGCGCCCTGGTGGGTTGTGCTCAGCCAGGCCCACCTCCGGTGCCCATCTTCTAGTATATAAGTCATTTTAACCTAGACAGAAAAAATAAGAGGAGGACTTTCAGGACGGAACATCGCCGTCTCGAGGTGGAACTTTGGCAGGAGCACTTTTGCCCTCCGGTGGAGCGATTCTGCCGGGGGAACTTCCCTCCCGGAGGGGGAAATCATCGTCATAATCATCACCAACAACTCTCCCATCTTGGGGAGGGCAATGTCCATCAACATCTTCACCAGCACCATCTCCTCTCAAACCCTAGTTCATCTCTTGTGTTCAATCTTTGTACCGGAACCTCATATTGGTACATGTGGGTGACTAGTAGTGTTGATTACATATTGTAGTTGATCACTATATTGTTTATTTGGTGGAAGATTATACGTTCAGATCCATTGTGCTATTTAATACCCCTCTGTTCTTGAGGATGATTATTATTTGTGAGTAGTTACTTTTGTTCTTGAGGTCACGGGAGAAATCATGTCACAAGTAATCATGTGAACTTGATATGTGTTCGATATTGAGATAGTATGTATGTTGTGATTCCCTTAGCTGTGTCATGTGAACGTCGACTACATGACACTTCACCATATTTGGGCCTAAGGGAATGCATTGTGGAGTAGTTATTAGATGATGGGTTGCGGGAGTGATAGATGCTTAATCCCTAGTTTATGGGCTACTCCGTAAGGGACCGATTGGATCCAAAAGTTTAATGCTATGGTTAGAATTTGTTCTTAATACTTTTATTGTAGTTGCGGATGCTTGTGAGGGGGTTAATCATAAGTAGGAGGTTTGTTCAAGTAAGAACAACACCTAAGCACCAGTCCACCCACATACCAAATTATCAAAGTAGCAAACACGAATCAAATCAACATGATGAAAGTGACTAGATGAAATTCCCGTGTACCCTCAAGAACACTTTGCTTAATATAAGAGACCGTTTTGGCCTGTCCTTCGCCTCAAAAGGATTGGGCTACCTTGCTGCACTTTTGTTACTACTATCGTTACTGGCTCATTACGAATTATCTTGCTATCAAACTACTTTATTTCTTACAATTTCAGCACTTGCAGACATAACCATGTTGAAAACCACTTGTCATTTCCTTCTGCTCCTCATTGGGTTTGACACTCTTACTTATCGAAAAGGCTACAATTGATCCCGTATACTTGTGGGTCATCATGGAGCCGGCGATGCGCGCCGCGCTAGTAAGTCTCTATGCCATGATCCCCTTCGGGATTGGTCAGATGATAACGTCGTAGAGGTCCTGATGCCGGCCGGTGGTGCAGTGCCCGCGAGGGCAGAAGACGGCACCATTGACCCGCCAAGGTGGCTGCGGAAGACGGCTGATGCCAGGCCATCCTGCACGCCGGCCGCGGACAGTCGGCCGCACGGGAAGGATGATGTGGCGACGAGTCGGTCAATCGTGAAGTGTGTGGCGGACCCGGTCGCGGGCGGCTGGCCCGCGACCAAGAGGTGACGCCGTGCCACTTTGGTTGCGCCCGCAAGGCCATGCGTCCCGATAGTGATCAGGTAAGTTCTTATGCCACCTTCAGCAAACTGTCGAATCATTTGTTTCTTGCTTCTTATCTTGTCTTGCTTCAGGTCACTGCTGCAACTGGCGTTGGCGGCGACGGAAGCTGCGTTCGGGGACGTCTTCGCGTTCTGGAGGTCTCGGAGTAGTGCCATCAACCCGCCCGAGGACCTGACAGGGGAGGATCTCAGCTAGATCCGCGGGACGTGGAGCGTTGCGGCTGGAGGGACCGGAACAAGGCCCTCTAGGAACTGAAGGAGGCGAGCCAGGCCTAGCCGGCATGGCCGAAGGTGGCGGCGGATACGAAGGCCGTCGTGCCGCCATCGATGGAGGAGCGCGACTCGGGCGGCCGGGTGGACATGGAGATGGTCGACCGGGAGGTCGTGGTGGTTGGTGACAACACCCCGCTGCGGGCCGACGTGGTCGAGCGGGCGGAGGAGGAGGGGTGTCGAGGTGCAGCCGCCTCAGAGGCAGCGCCGGAGGCGGCTTCGGACGAGGGACCACGGGCGGTGGTGGATGGGACGCTGTAGGCAACGCCGGACGCGGCGCCAGGTGGCACGCCGGAGGGGATGCCGGCAGCGGGGGGTGCAGCGAGTGGCGGGCACGCCCTGGTGGTGAGGCAGCCATCGCTGGTGGCATAGGGAGGCCGTCCTGCTGCTGGGACGCAGCATGTCCGGGTTGGTTCCAGCTGGCCCATCTTCGGGCCCATGACACAGGAGGACACCGGCTTGGCCGCTGTGAGCTACTGTCTTCGCGGGTGCGCGGAGCGGGGTCAGGCCTTCGCTTAGGCCAATGCCGAGTGGGCACGGAAGTTGGAGCATGCCGTGCAAGTGAGTTTTCTTCCTCTGGCTTTTCCTTCTTGTAGCTAGTTAGTGGGGGCGCGCTAGCGCACCCACTGGGTGTAGCCCCCGAGATTCGGGCTAACTACGTAGTAGTTGGGTCGGATCTTCATGTGTTTTGTTTTGTGATCATTTTTGCCCTTTCTTCAGCAACTGGATGTCTACCGGGTCGGTGTCTACAACCAGCTTCTAGAAAAACATCGGCTGCCAACGGTGCAGTTCGGTGCCCAGAAGGGGGTGCTCTGTCTTGCTGAAGATATGCTTTTTGCGTGCTCTTAGTGGGGGCGTCCGAGCGCACCCACTGGGTGTAGCCCCTGAGATTCGGGCCAACCACGTAGTAGTTGGATCGAATCTTAAAGTGTTCATGTTATTTCCTCACTTGACTCTGGATTCTTGCTTGTGCGGCCGCTGCAGCCGAGGTGGCAGAGCTGAAGATGGAGGCCGCCAAGGTGGTGGAGGTCCAGCGGGCGCTTGCTGAGGCCAGCCAGCGGCGTGACCAGCTAGCTAGCAACAAGATCCGGCTGGAAGCCGACGTGGAGCGCCTGACAGTGGAGGTGGCCAAGGCGGCGAAGGCCCGTCACTCACTTGCCAAGGTCGGCGAGCAGTGTGATCGACGGGTCAGCGACAAGGGCCAGCTTTAGGCTGAGGTTGAGCGCCAGAAGGCGGAGGCTGCCAAGGCGGCGGATGCCCATCAGGCGGAGCTCCTTCACCTTAAGGAGGAGCACGAGAAGGCGGCGGCCACCAAGGACGCTGAGCTGAAGGCGGCTGTTGACAAGGGCGCCGAGCTGGAGAAGGCACTTGCGACACGTGACCGTTTTGGGGACTTGGCGCGGCACGGTATGTTGCTTGAAGTGTAGCACATGGACGAAGCTTTTGCCAGTAAGTGCTTCTTTGTGGTTTTGCCGGGATGAGAAGCTGACTTTGACTTTTCCTTGCTGACTATCTTGCTTCTCCTCTTCGCAGGTCACTTCAAGGACACGCAGAACACAGCGTAGGGGGCCATTCGCGCTTGACGGACACCGGCGAACCCTGACGCTGAGCTTGATCCCAATGTTCCCTGGAGTTTCTCGGAGATCATGGGCACTATCGAGGGCTGTCTGCGGGTTTTGAGCGAGCAGATGAAGTGGGTCTCTACAGCTGGCGTGGGGATGACGGTGACCCTCTGGCTTGGTGCCGTCGTGCCCCACAGCCTTTCCCGGATGGCGCGGTGGCTGTAAGCCGGGCCAGAGCGGCTCCATGTGTGGCGCATCTCCGCGGCCTGTGCCAACACCGAGATGGCATTGCGGTTCATCATGTCTTGGTACCCAGACGTGGATCTGGACCCGCTGATGGCCCAACGAGCCGGCGCGGAGCGCCGGCTGCAGGCGAAGTGTGACAGCCTGGTTTTTGCTCTCTTTTCTTTTTCTGGTTTTATTGCCATTTGATTTGAATTTTGGGTTTTGAATCAACTCAGTTGGACTTAAACACTTGGGCGTACCTTTGATTTTCACCCAAGTGGCCCATCTCTCTCTCGAACCCTCATTTGCTCTCTGATATATCCCAAAATGATCCTAGGAATATTTTTCACATTTTCCCTTCAACACCCCACTTCAGCAACATATTCTCCAAAGCAACCCCTATTTTATTTGCCCACAAAATTCTGAGAAAATTCCCAAACATTCTTTGAACCCTAGGGCACCTCCGTGAGCAAAAATATTGCATCACTTTTTGTAATATTTTTGCTACAGAAAATTATTTCTGTTCTGGACAGAATAGGCACTTTACACAGCAAGTATACTTTTCCTTGATCCAATGAGACTTATTTTTCTTGAGCTTCACTACCTTCCTAAGAGACTACTAAACCCCAAAGCTCAGCCCTCAACTCTTAGTGGATCACTCATAGTTAAACTCACAAGTTACTGTCCAGAAACTTACGAGGAAGTAAACCATGCACACACAGCTCCTGGGTTCAACTCAAAGTGTTGGAACCACTCAAACCACCAAGGACTATACGCCAGACATGAAGTTTAAGCTTAGCGCGGCCTGATGTCATAGTTCACGCGGTGACCGCGTTCGTCCAGGCATGCTAGCATGCAGCCGACGCGCTCTCCGACGCGCCCGAGCCGCCGTTGAGCTCGTGCTCGCTACCCGGACCACCGCGCCTTGCAAAACCTCTCCGCAATCGCCGTCCCGACACCATTAACTCCCCCTGGCACTCACCAACGCTGGAGCTCACCGCAGCTAGCACGGGCACGAGGCGGCCAAGCCACAGTGCGCCCGTGCCCTCTGTGCTCGTCGCCAACCGCACACTGTGCTAGTCTCCGCTCGCCCACAGTGGCCGCGTGATCCGTGGCTACTTCTCCCCCTATCATTGACGCAAATCGTCGCCGGGCGCCGCTTCCAGAGAACTCCGGCAGAGCCCCGAGCCCCTCTCCTCCATCGCCTATAAATACGAGCCCCAAACTCTCCGAGCATCACCACACACTCACCCATCCATCACAACACCGTTGGTAGCCGCAACCCGGTCGGGCAGGCCTCCGGCCGCCGTCTTCGAGCTCGAGCTCGCCGGCGATCCCATCTGTTCACCCCCACTCATCCAGTCCCCCTCAAGCTCATGCAACTTCTTCGGCGCCTCCATGGTGCTTCACTACTGCTCACTGACTCAGTTGGAGCCCCTGGAACCACCTACGCCCGCCGTCTTCTTCAACTCCCACGAGACCCGACCGCAGCCGCTGCTTGGGAGCTTGATTCCGAGCTGCTCCGGCCGTCTCTCGTCGATCCATGGGTATAGGAAGGTGCGCCACCACCCCCTCTCTCTTTCTATCCCTCTGGATCCAGCCAAGGACCTCTCCTCGCCGACGCCAGCTCCGGCGAAGCGCCGCCACCTCTATGTTTCTCTCTCTCCCCTCCACACCTGACCGGTGGGGCCCGTTATCAGCCTCTCCACTCGCGCCCGAAGCGGTACGATTGGAGGCGTATTCTGGAAATACACCATCGAGGTCACCCCCTGGTTTCTATTTTATTCAAATTTAATTCAAAATTTGACCAGCTCTAACTTTTAAACCATAAGTCCAAATGAATTGATTCTTTTTGCATTGTGTTCATTTTGAAAAGCTCTAGCAGCACACCAAAATGTAGATTTTTCTCTGCTATCTAGAATTTCTGGTGAGTTTCAGAGTGATTCTTGATATTTTCTTTCTCTGTTTTTAATTGTTTTCAGAGGGAGAAGCTTGTCTTGAGGATCACCGGGAGGAGTGTGACCCTCCTCTGCACTAAGGCAAGCCACACCAACTTTTACATGGTGTCACTTCAATATTTGTGATTTTCCAACTTGAATATGAGCTATTTCATGCATTTAAAATTATTTAAATGAATATTGATTTTTGGCTAGTTACTTGTTTTGCTTGAGATGCTAGATTCCAGTAGTGTGATGAGGTCTAAGTTAGTATCAGTCAGTAGAAGTAACTTTGGCTTATGTGATAATGACATGGTTTTGACACGACTAGCATCGATACTATTTTCTTAACAAAGAAGTTAATTCTACTAAGTTGATATCATGACTAAAAATGATGTGTATCAAGAATAAGTGGAGTAGAATCAATATGGTTTGATGATGGCTAGTGTCAGTATACGATTTAATGATGTTGATCCATTCGTTCTTAGTATTATGTGAATCATGTTGTATGTTTGTATATTCATGGCATATCATGACACCTGTTATTTTTATTTCAAGTTAAACTTGATGTTAATTCAACTTGAACATAATGTTGATCGGGTCATGGTGCCACTCAATCGAGTTTTTCCCAGTGCAACCACATTTGCCTTTGTGGGAAGGCCTTTATTCGGTCCGTTGCCATGCCTCTGGTCGGTATCTCCAACGAGGGAAGGTTATGGGCGTGCGATACCCTGGCCCGGTAAGCAGACATAACCTTGTGTGTCCGTTTGTTTTTATGGTACCTTGTCCCAGTTTGGGACCGTTTATGTTTTGCCACGACGGTGGCAGTTGATGCCTTTGGTAGGCACGTGGTCACCCAGGACTCAGCCCAGTGGGGAGTGAGTCGGAGTGGCGGTGAGAGTATCATGGGAATGGGAGGGTTTCATCGGAATGCCATTGGTCCACCCGAATGGGAGTGCAAGGCCATGGCTTCCGTGGTGTGGGTACAGTGCGCTACCTCTGAAGAGTGTATTTAATCTATCAATAGCCGCGCCCTCGGTTACAGACACCTCGGTAGTAGGTCACACCATGGATCAACATTTATAATTAATCTTGCACACTAAGTATAATCATTTGGCACTATTTGAAAGATGATGGTTGAGAAATTATAATGATGGTGGAGACCAAAGTGTTGGTTTCTTTTGTGATCCGGGTAAGGTCACCGTTTGGTTACAAGGTAACCCGTTCGGTAAGAAAGTCCGAGGGACTTGGTGCATGAGCTGTTTGCACTGCATCAAAAGTATGATTCTGCATTGCGTTTAACTTGATTTAATAGCATGATATTGTTTGCCATTATGTTTATGATTGTTATGAGCTTGCAAGTACATTCAATGTACTGACCTGGCGTGTCATGCTAGATTTCAGGAAAGTTTTGGTGGATCGAATTGCCGCCCGAGTATAGATCGTGTCCACATCGGTGTCCCTGTGCTATGGAGTCCCGCTTCATCGTCGTTCCGCTGCCGCGTAGTTGCCGCGATCGAGGCCCTTTATGTTCACTAAATAATGTACACATTGTTCAGCAACACCGTGTGTGCCGCTTGGCCTAGCTACTTGATGTAACATCAAACTATGTTCCGCTAGTATCAATAAAGCGATTGTTTTCTGTACCAAGATGTTGTGTGTTGCCAGAAGACTTGATCTCTGGGCTCGCAATGCAAGGTAAACCAGTTTCTCTGAGCTGGGGTGCCACACGAAGGCTGGCTAGATCGCCGCCTGGGCCAGCTACATGGCTTTGTTCGTGGCGCGCGATGAATTCCAGGTGGAGCGGACAGATGATGGCGGGATCGTGCCACCCGACGACTTCGGCCTACTGCTGGATGACCTAGAGGGCAGCTCATAAGAGACGGGCATTTACATGGACGAGGATGCCAGTCTGGAGGAGACCAGCACTTCGACGAATGCGGAAGCCGCCATCGGGGAGCCGTTAGCTGCGCAGCCTGGCGGGGGAGCCGCCTGAAGCCGTCCTGTTTATCTTTATCGTAGTTTTTGTTAAGTAGCAAGTCCACCCACACACTGGAGTGTTTGGTGAATGTAATGAACTCCGGCCTTGGGCCTATCTGGTGATCTAACTATTTTTTGTGGATGTTTGCACTTTTACTCTTTGTTTTCTGAACCTTTTTCCTTTCTTGCATCCCCTTTGCCCCCCCTCCCGCGCGAGCCAGACAGCCGGGTTCCGATCTGTGACAAGGGGTTCGACCCTTGTGAGAGGCGCGCGGTACTTAGGTCCTTCGAACGTTGAGCGCAAGCGAAACATCCACTGGGCTGACGGGCGGCAGCCAGTGGAGCTGGCTGGCGGGCAGCCGATCATGCAGTAAGTTAGCGTGATAGGGCCGAGATGGCCAATCCAATGAACACACCTTAGTCATCGCGGCGTGCAGGCGCTTTGGCCCTGGTTTTGTTGTCCGACAACTGAAGCCGGACTGTGGCACTGGGCAAAGTGAAGGGCCTGGGCTGCCTGGACGCGCCAGGGCATGCTATGGGGGATGCCGGGTGATGGCCAAGCCGGCCAGCCCCCGAGCCCCCGGGTTGAGCGGGTTAACCCGACTGTCGGGGTTTAAGGAAATTCAAGGGCATGTGAAAACACAAATGACTTGATAGGGCAAAAGGGGAAGCTCCCGAGCATCGATATGGGGTCCCATAGTTTCTCGTATGATTACAAAAGGCACTGATACATACGTGCATACAGCTAACTGTAAAACGTGCGGAGGAGTTCTGTGTTCCAGGGCCGGCTTGTTTCTTTGCCGGCGGTGTCTCTCTTGTGTTTGTTTATCTTGCGAGCGTTGCCGCCCAACCCACTGAGGTTGGCCCGTTGCTGTCATTACCGGCTCTCATCATCACTGCGGCTGCGACGAAAGGAGGCAGTGGTGGCCGGACAAGGGAAGGCGGAGAAGCGACCCATCTCCCCCTCTCTGTTTCTCCCTTCCTTTCCCACCTTCTCGGGCACCGTGGGTGACGAAGCCGTGGATGAAGATGATGGTGCTGAAGATGACGCGCTGCGCATATGCTCAGGTTCGCACAAGCTCTCCCCTACCTGGCACGCCAAAGATGTCGCGGGGGAACCCGGACACCTATGGGGCCTTCAGCCCCTTTGTGGTTCGACAAGGGGGAGTGGCACATTGCACAAAGAGTGGAGTGCGTGCAGCAGCGCGGCGACGGTCACACATGCAATTTTTACCCAGGTTTAGGTCGCCGCGAGGCATAAAACCCTACTCCTGCTTTGGTGGATTGATGGGTGGGTTGTGGTGGAAAGCGCAGCGCTCGTGCCCGTTAATGGTTGCCTAGGGGTGAGAGCTACTATGCGCGTACGTGGGTACAAATGCCCAGGGTCCGAATCCGTTTTATGGTTGCCATGGGCCTGCTCTTATAGATTAAGGGGTCACCATGGTGGCAAATCTGTCATTATGTACTGATTAGATGGCAAATAGTGCTATCATACCTAACTCTGGAGATGGGACAAGGCACATTAAATGTGTCGCATAGTGCCTTGTCAAGGAGTCGCCCGACAAGCCTTGTCGGACCAATATTGCCACCTCCTCGCCTGCCTGCTTGACACGTTGCTGGATGGGTGTCATATATGGTTTATTTCCTCAGGAAATGACTGCCACGTACTGAATTATGGCCACTTAGTCATTTGGGGGCTTGACACGCACCGATCGATGACTTATGTTGCTGTGAGGTGATACGTCCAAAACGTATCTATAATTTCTGCTTGCTCCATGCCACTTTTGGGTGATATTGCTATGATATTCATACACTTCCATACACTTTTGATCATATTTGGACTAACTTACTAATCCAGTGCACCCCAGTGCCATTTTCTGTTTTCGGCTGTTTTTGTATTTCAGGTTTTCACGTTTCGAGAACTGCCCAGCAAAATCCAGAAAAATTATATAAAAAATCAGCGTTCCGGAAACAACACTGCGTCCGAAGGGCAGCCTGGGGGGGGGGGCACCAGGGCTCCAGGCGCCCTGGCGGCGCCCCCCCCCCTGGGCCGCGCCGGGGGGGGGGGGCGCCTGGGCCCCCCGAAGCTCCTCCGATGCCCTACTTTGGCATATATTTAAAGGGTCCTCCGTAACCCTCAGAACATGAACTCTTTTCGCGATCCCATCTCTGTTCTGCCGCCGCCACCGCTTCCAAGATCGGGAGCACCAGGAGAACTCTTCCCGGCACCCTGCCGGAGGGGAGGATCACCACCGGGAGCTTCTCCACCACCATGGACGCCTCCCGAATGACTCGTGAGTAGTCTCCCTTGGACCATGAGTCCATGACCAGTAGCTATGTGATGTTCTCCTCCCGTTCTTGTGCTTCACTAATTAGTCCTCGTGAGCTGCCCTACATGATCGAGGCACCTATGTAATCCTTATGTTGTTGCTATGTTGAGTTTGCCGGGATCCGATGGATTATGAGATTATGTTCAGATTGATCTTGAGTAATATATTTGATTCACCTCTTTTATATTTTTGTTCATAAGTAATTCTTGCATGTTCTCCGTTGTTACTTATTGCTTTGGCCGAGTAGTAGGTAGTGACTCCAAGAGGGAACGTTATGCTCGATTGTGGGTTCATGCCCCTCGATGACTAGCTTGAGTGACAGAAACATGAGTCTAGGGGATGTGCTGTTGCCACAAGGGGGAAAACAACGGTGCTTGTGCCCGCGGGTGCAAGGATTGTTTACTTTACGCAAATTTCTTTTAATGCAGTTGTCTGTTGCATTGAGTTTACACTATGGGTGGGGCTCGCAACTTAATACCAGCGAGATGTTCTGGATAGATATCTCAAGGTGAATGATTAGTAGTAGATATTGATGGATTTCGGTCTACTTACTTTGGCGTACCGCCCATGCTTTGAACCTCAACCTTTCTTGCAATGTAGTCAGCATTGATTTGCGTTCGTGGTCCTGTCAATTGCCCAGCTGTAATTTGTTTACCTCACATAGTTGTTTTATCGTCTTTTGGGAGAGAGACATCACTAGTGAACATCATGAGACTCCGGTCCATATTACCATCATTGATCATACTCGCTATTTACTTACTATTGCAAAACACTATCTATCACTACTATCATATTGCTTTTAACCCTTTGTGAACTACAAGGCCGGAGGGATTGACAACCTCTCTGTACTCGTTGGGAGCAAAGTTATTTGTATCTGTGTGCAGGTCCACGTTGATTGCTACTAATCTGGCGCCGTAGCAATTGACACCTACTTGTTGAACCTAGGAGTCTCTGGGGATTCGATCCTTGGTATCTTTGCTAAGGGAAAACACTTCTGCTTACTTCATCTTACACCTTCCACTTGGGGTAACCAACGAGGGGTTCGAGGCCCATCATGAGGTGGCGCGGTGGTGCTTTGTTGGGATAATCTGCCCTTCGCGTCCCTGGCAGGCTTGCCGAGGGATTGGGGCTTGCCTTCGCGGTAGCCTCGCCCTTGCCAGGTCCGCTTGCCCAACAAGGGAGGCCTTTTCCTTAGTGGTGTTTTACTCCTCTACCTTGGTTTGGTCCTCTTGATCCGCCCCTTGATTCCTCAAAGGGCTATCTTTATCTACTTGGTCTTGGTCTTGGATGTCGCCAGCTGCCAGGTCGGTGGCCCGCGGTCTGTGCACAAGTCAGGGGAAAACATACACCCCTGTTTGTGTACCCCGACAAGGACACCGTGGAGGCTTTATGAACAGTAGTCATTTGAGGCTGGATGAACAATAGCCCCGTGGATGAACAGTAGCTGGTGGAGGCTGGAGGAGCTCGACGGTGGATGAATAGTAGCTCGTGGAGGCTGGAGCGAGGCAGTCGATGGTGGATGAACAGGACCCCATTTCACCATTGGCGCTCCAACACAAGTCTGTTTCCTCCGTTTTGCGGTACCCCACACCCCACCCGATCAATAGGACCCGGTTTGACCATAGGCACTCGAACAGAAGTCTGTTTCCTCAATTTTGTGGTAAGCCACACCCCTCCCAATCAACAGGACCCCGTTTTGACCGTAGGCACTCGAACAGAAGTCCATTTCCTCCGTTTGGCGGTACGCCAGACCCTTCCCGATGAACAGGACCCCGTATCGACCGTACATGGTCAAACAGAAGGCCCGTTTCAAATGTTCTGCGGTACGCCGGACCTTGTTTCGGCTGTTCCGACCAAGTCGGTGGGCTCCCAATGAACATGACGTATTCCGACCCAGTCAGTTGCCTCCCGATGAACACGATGATGTTTCCTCCATTTCGACCCAGCCGGTTGGCTGCTTATGAACAAGACGGCATCGATGTAAGCCTTCGAGACCACGTCCGTATGTACATACGTAGCGATATTTACTTTCTTGCAGTGTGGTTGTACGTATGTGTATATGTTATAGACGGGACTGCATGACATGCTACGTCCGCGGCTCTACTATGACACGTGCCGCTCCTTACTCGGCCACAGTTCATCGCTGTAGAGAGACCGATTGACCAGTATGTACATACACGTTCACGACGAGACATACAACACTACGTAGGCTTCGACCGGGTGGGTCCCAGCTGTTCCTTGCGTGCGAAGATATAGTAGGTGGGTCCTAGTTGTTAGAGGGAAGAATCTTTTTTATGTAGTATGGACGCACTTCCTTGCGTTTGAAGATGTAGCTGGTGGGTCCCAGCTGTCAGGGGGAAACATTCTTTTGCAAAATACCGAGTCCCTTCCGGTAGGTCCTTGCTGTCAGGTGCAGCAATAATCATTTTACGCGTAATAGAAGGCACTTCCTTGCTGCGGCCATGGACCCAGCTATCAGCATCTCCACGTACAGTCCTCTTCTGATGGAAGTGGTTCCTTGACCATGTTGACCACGCCGCGCCGAGAGCACCAAAGTGGTGGACGATGGTGAGGCCTTGGAAGGGGACGACGCAGAGCCAGGGAAGATGTGACAGTGGATGCCCACGTGGAGAGGAGTACGAGGGTTGACTGGTTCGGCCGCGGTCTGAGGCTGTCGTCGCTGCAGAATAACATGGGTTGTGGGTGACTAGAGGGATGGCCTAGCCAGTGGTTGGAGTAAGAGGGAGCGGTGAGGCATGCGCGGTAGCGCAGTCGGCCACGGGAGCCAGGAGCAGGCGGCACGGCCCGTGATGGTTTGGGCGGCTGGAGCAAGAATACCAAAGGTTGAAGAAGCACGACCGCCATTGGATGGACATCGTATGGTCACTGCAGGAATCGTTTATATTGACTAAGTTGACAAAGCCATGCGTCCGCTTCAACTTAGTAGGCCCACAAGTCAGCCTCCAAATATGGTAGGTCCCACCTAGCAGCGGTGGTCTTCATTTTTTGTGCGTAATAAGGAGACACTTGCGTGCGAAGAGATATAGCTGGTGGGTCCGCGCTGTCAGCGGAGGGAATGTTTTTTTCGCGAAATACAGAGGCCCTTCCTGTGGGTCCCTGCTGACACGTGGATGAATCATTATTTTGCGAGTAATAAGGAGGCACTTCCTTGCTGCGGCCATGGACCCAACTGTGAGCCTCTCCATGTACAGTCCTCTTCCGATGGAAGTCGTTCCTGGACCATGTTGAGCACACCTTGTCGAGAGCACCAAGGCGGGGACGACAGAGGCCTAGGAGGGGAATGATCAGGAGCCGGGGAAGACTCGGCGGTTGTTTCCCACAAGGAGGGGAGTCCGAGCGTTTACTGCGTCGGCTGCAGTGTGAGGCTGCCGTCGCCGGAGAATAACAGGAGGTTTGGGTGAGTAGAGGGATGGCTAGGCCAGCGATGGGAGTACGGTGGGACGGTGAGGCGTGCGCGGTAGCACAGCCGGCCGTGGGAGCAGGGAGCAGGCAGTCCTGTCGGCGCTTGTCTGAGCGGCTGGAGCGGGAAGAGCAGAGATTGAAGAAGCACGACGGCCGTTGGATGGACATCCAAGAGTCATTACTCTCGTGTGTTGACTAAGTTGACATGGCGTTGCATGCGCGCCAACCTTTTTTAGGAAAGCGTATGTGTCAACCTATAGCAGACGCACAAGTCAGCCTCAAATATGTGGAAAACAACATACAACCCATCTGCCATTATTTCTAATAATTTATAGCCCATTTTCTAATTCTTAAGGATTTTTTTGGAGCCCATATTCTTTTTGTTAGCATTACAGCCCATATTGTGGCCAAGGTTAAAACACTATACGAAATTTTGGATATTTTGATGCGGTCGGAACTATTTTTAATCCCGAAATTTCAAGTCACATTCAAACTAATTTGAAAAATAAATTCACATCAATATAAAATCCAAATAACTGTCAACGCATAAAAATCAATGGAATTTAAAATCTCGAAATGGAAAAAAGAATTTGAAACTAATTGCCGGTTTGATGTGTTTTAGAAATGTACGACCCATTTCTCATTACTGATAGTCCATTTTCTAGGCAAGCCGAATGAAGCTCTCCTCGTCTTGAAAGATTTGCAGCCCAGCAGGGCTGACAAGGCTAGTAGGCCTCAGTCGTGTATTCTGTAGAAGAACAAAAAAACTGGGCTAGCCATTTTCGGAAAGAAAAAACTTCTGGGATGGTCTTGTGGTAAACATAAAAGAAAAGGCTGACTAGGCAGGCCAGAGTGCCCCCACACAGCCCAGTTGACACCCTGCTTCTTTCTTAAAAACAAAAATAACCGGGCAAGCTGCTGGGTCCCTGGTGTCAGCCGCTCATTGTGCAATTCTCTTGTTTATTGACTACGTTGACAATGGCATGGGACCCAGATGTCAGAAATCCATTAGGAGGAATCATTTTTTGGCTTGAAATAAGGAGGCACTTGCTTGCGTACTGCCATGACCCAGGTGGGTCCCTGCTGTCATCCTCTCCACGTACAATCATCTCATGATTGTGTACGCGTCAACCTAGTAGGCCCACATGTCAGCCTCTAAACCCGTGGCGGACAAATACAACCCATTTAAAAATGAGGTACTCCCTCCTTGTCAAAAATTATTCGACCACTCATCATCTACCTTGGTTGGTGATATTTTTGTATTGAGCCCTGCAAACCAGAAAGGAGGTAGTATGTGTGTGATCCGCTATTTATTCATGTAGGATTGAGTAGGTCGGATAGTGTACGTGTAGGATCGCATTAGGTGATGAACGTTCGCTGGGAGATAAGGCATTTGTGAACATTTTTGCTGGTAGTTTCTTCAGATTCGCATGTCATTTTCTTAAGAACAACTTGTTAGTTTCTTCAGAGGTAGGCATTTTTATTCAAAAAACTGCCACCTTTGGATCTTGCGTCGCAACTAAAATAGCCAGGAGCATATTAGTAGGCTAGCTAGTGATCGATCAGTAACTTGTAAACACTGAGAGAAAAAAAATAAGAAACTTCTAGTAACTTGTAAACACCGAGCACACATAAATAAGGATCATGTTGTGCACACTAAAAGAGTTGATCCATTCAAAATGTTCACACGAGACTCACATGCCTGGCTTTGTATTATGTTCCCATTAATAGCTCAAAATTATAACCATCTAGTACTATTCCCATCCATAAGATCAACATGTTAATGCATCTCAATGATTTATAGATCATATACAATATGTAGCTCCTAAAGCAAAGATCAAGAAAAAACATTTGTTCTTGCTATTGACATGGATGCTTCTCTGGGACAACATTCAGTACAAAGTGAAAGAAAAATTTGATCGTGAAGTTTACATTTCCACTTTCAAACATAAGTGGTTTCACCAACAGATGGAACCATAAGACTGAACCACATATGATGGAGGAACATCCACTGAAATATGAGTTGGTCTTCTGTTGATCACACGACAAGACTATTTTCGGGCTACAATTTTAACGTCGGCAAATGATGCCCATTGGAATTTCAGAACAAAGCAATGAAGCACCTACTGTTGGCCAATAAATAGTACAACAATACTTTTTAGTAGTCCATGAAGTGACTATCCAATCTTTCTGTGTATGTTTTCAAATGGCACTGCATGAAGTGACTATACTATTCTTTTGTATAGTTCCACAAAAATTGAAGTCACTATCGGGGGGATGAACCCCAAGCAGGCAACGGAAGCCGGATCCCTTTTCAAAAATGAAGGGGCCAGCATCGCCCTACAATCCGGCTCTCACCTAGCCGGATCGCACGACCTGGCCAGGACTCGTGATCCGGCAAGACTCTCCAGTCCGGCCAGGACCCACAACCCGACAAGACTCTCTAGTCCGGCCGGCTCCCGCGATATGGCCCCGATGGTCCGCTCAAGGGATTCGGACCCAGCACACCAAGACTTCTCCACCAAGCCAGACCAACTCGTGGCGTGCTCCCTAATCCGGCCATGAGACAGCCTCCGTCCCATCCCAGTTGTACGATGGGACGAGACGCACCTACTGATGATCTAGGCAACAGTGCCTTGCCCATGCCCCTAGTCAGTCGAGGCGTGGCTACAATGTAATCATCACAGCCCATGACGCCGACAGAACGATGACATGACAGAGCGTGCTATACCTGACTCGGCTCGGCTAATCCTTGCAAACGACAAGACGGCACACAGTGCCCCCGTACCCGACGGGCCCCGCACCCGGAGAAACCGGCGAGCCCTGTACCCGGCGGGTCCCAGCGCCGGCTTCTCAGACGATGACAATTCGGCCCCACGACCGAGTAACATTACCGTTGTATCCCTGGGGGTTGGCCTATATAAAACCCCCAGAGCCCTCATGGGCGAGGGGGGCAGATCAGCGAGACCTAGCAGAGAACATGATAGACACACCTCGGGAGAAGCAGCCTAAGCCCTGGCATGTCTTCCTCCTTCCTCCACACAGCTCAAGGAGCAACTCTGTACTGGTAAACATCAACCACGTTCGGTAGGATTAGGGGTGTTATCTCCCCGGAGAGCCCTGAACCTGGGTATTTCTCGCGTCCCACACTCGCTCATACCAACCCCGCCTCTGGAGATCACCAGTGCCCTCGAGCCGCCTCCTATCTTTAGCCATCCCTTGGCATCTGCCGTGCGCCCACCACGACAGTTGATGCCCACCGTGGGGCAGCTCGAGGTCCTCGCCGGGAGCATGCTTCAGATGGGCCCCGCTCCTACTAAGACGAGCTCGTCGTGCTGGCAGAGGACGTCATTGACGCCCTCGCCATCTCCTTCGCCGTGCTGCGCATCTCCGATGCGCCAACGGCCGATGAGTACCCCAGTGAGGTACTTGACTTCTCTGACTCCCCCATCGCTCTCGGCGGCAGCATTCCCGACAGAGCGATGGACCTCTGCGTAGAGGTTTTTGTCACCAACACCGGCGCCACCTCTTCATCGAGTGCGGCGAGAAAGGCCGCCGAAGCTGAGGCTGTGGTGGAACGGGCCGTCTCGCCCAACCCGCTGCACGCCACGATCCAGAGTCTCCGCGTTCCCATCGGCACCGACATCGACGCCTCCAACATCGCCGAGGCACGGACCCGCCTCGACGGGGACCGCCAGCGCCTGCTGGACCTCACACAGTCGCTCGCCGCAACGGAGCGCCGCCTCGCATCCTACCTGCTGGACCTCAGATGGAGCGCAACACTGCCTACGGTTTCACGCCTGGTGCCGCCAAGCCAAGCCGGGTCGCGGACGTGCGGGCCCGGGGTTGCATGATCGGACGCGCCCTCGGTGCTCTCCCTCCCATCTACGAAACTCCCATGAAGAACATGTGCGCTTCTCAGGCGGCCACGCTCGGCCTGCAGTGCCTCAAGAGGGTGAACGACCTCCTCATGATGGCCAACGCGCAGCAGGACTGCCTCAACCAGCTTGCCAAACCAGCCGGATCCGGCTCCGCCCGCGTCGTTGGAGCCGGTGACGATCAGCACACGGCATCTTCCCCACCCGGCAAGGCGCACTCCGACCGCACCCAGACCCGGCGCAACCCTGCCCCGACGACTGTTGGCGGCCTAGGCGACGAGTCGCCCTCCGAAGCCCAACGCCGGCTCAACCCTGCTCGGCTCCTCCCTAGCCGATCAGGCAGCAAACCGCGAACGACCCTGGTCCCTGTGGCGCAGTCACCGGCCGGATGGGCCCGCGCGCCATCGACACTACCGACGCTCGCCACCGCCTTGACCAGCTCGCCCGCTCCCAGGAGCTGGAAGAAACCGGCGCGGTCAGGCCAACGTGCGTCGGTCCGTGCATCCGGAGCGAGCCCTTTGCCAAAGGGTTCACGCTTCCCGCGACACGCCTAAGTACAACGACACAGTGAAGCCAGAGGACTGGCTCACCGACTACACCACCGCCATCGGTATCGCCGCCGGCAACCACCGCCTCGCCGTCCGCTACGCACCACTCATGCTCCAGGGATCAGCCCGCACGTTGCTGAACAGTCTGCCGGTGGGCAGCATCAACACCTGGGTTGATTTCGAGGAGGCCTTCATGCGCAACTTCACCGGGACCTACCGGCGACCCGGCCGTCCCAGCCAGCCCGCCATGTGCGTGCAGGGGCCGACGGAAACCGGCCAGGAGTACCTAGCATGCTGGACCGAGCTCCGGAACAGCTGCGAGGGCATCCACGAGGTCCAGGCAATCCAGTACTTCGTCAACGGGTGCCGGGACGGTACCCTCCTCAAGCACAAGCTGCTATGCTCCGAGCCGGCCACCATGTCCGCGCTCATAGGGATGGCGCACAAGTACGCAAACGCCGACTCCGCCATGAAGATACAGGTGGCCCTAGATGAAGCCGGCAAGACAAAGACGGTTCCCCCTCCGAAGCCGGCTCGCGAAGGAAGCCGGCAGCTTCATCACAACCAGGAGGAGCACAAACGCAAGGTCGAATAGCAGGTCCAGTGACATGACAACCGGCTCGTGGCGGCTATCGAGCAGGCACCCATAACCAAGCCGGCCGCCAAGTGCCGGCAGACCGGCAAGACGACATGGCAACCCGCCATGAGCTTCGAAGAAATGCTCGACGCTCCCTGCAAGCACCACAGTGGCGCGAGGCCGTCCACGCACACGCTTCGGCAGTGCGCCATCACCAAACGCATCATGAGGGGCGATGTCCCGCCGCCTCCAGACCCGGCTCCAGGAGCGGAGCGGCAGCCTCCCCCACCACCTCCGTCTGGCGGCGCCATGCGCAACGACGCCTACCCAAACCCGAACGCGGCTTACGTCGTCGTCACCAGCCTCAGCGATGACAAGCGAAGTGGGCGCCTCATCCCGCAGGAGGTAAACACCGTTGCCCTGGCCAGGCCGGAATACATGCACTGGTCGAAGCGCCCGATCACATGGACACGGGAGGATCACCCGGCCGTCCTGCCGAACCCGGTTGGTTACGCCCTCGTCCTCAACCCCACCATCATCACGCCTCCACGTGCAAATTTTCCCAAGTCCTCATTGACGGCTGCAGCTGTAATGCCCCGGATGTAATACTTTCCCTTTTGGGTATATATTATATCTCCGGCTTCATCTATTTCCATTCCGGGTTCTTTGTCTTTCGGGTTTTCGTCGTTTTGTCGTGTGAGTGTGTGGCATTCATTCATATCATGTAGACATGTGCATTGCATTGCATTTGTGTTGTCGGTTGCATCCGGTTCCACACGTTCCTTCCCGTTGTCCGTTTCGCGTTCCGGAGCTCCCTCACGTGTCCGTGACGTCCCGTAGGCCTACTTTGGTGTTTGGGCATGTTACGTTACCGGTGTGCCGCGAGGTTGTTGTGTGTGTTGTTGTTTTGTTGTGTGCAACCCGCCTCTCAAATCTCGTCGCGTTTGGACTCCGTTGGCTATCCCAGTAGTTATTCGTGTGGGTCCAAAGTGCCTTCACTTGTGGCCCAGAAACATCCCCCTACTGCAGTCTACTACCTTCTCCTAGGCCCATCTAGACTTCCCCCGCGATCGGATCCGTCGGATCGCGATCGGAGGGCTCCTAACACCCCCAGATCCCTCAACCCTAAATTTTGCTATATAATAGACCCCCTAGTCTATTTTTGGCATCTCTAGCTTCTTCCTCCTCCTTCCCCTAAATTTTTGGATCTGGCCACCCCCTCCTCTCCACTTGGCAGATCCTCCCGCAGATCCCGCACCTGGGATCGAGGGCGATCAAATCCCTCGATCCAGCCTTCCCCGCCAGCCATCGGGTCAACGCCCTCGAGCTTCAGCCGCGCTCGTCCCTCCGCTCGATCGGATCGGCCAGGAGGGCCGATCGACCGTGACCTCCCTCCCTCGCTACTGTTTCCTTCGGTCTGCCCCGAGCCGCCTCAGCGACTGGGCCTCCCGCAGCGCCAGATCGAGGCGCAACCCTCCCGCCGGGCCGTACGCCGCATCGCGACCCCGTCGTCCCACTGGACCACATCGCCGTCCGCGGCCCAGCGCGAGTCCTCCAGGCGCTTCGCGGCCCGCCTCCCTCTGCCTACAGCTCCCGGCCCAGGAGCCAGGCCGCTCCCAGCCGCACCGACGCCAGCCGGGCTTCGCCTCCTTCCTGGGCCACCGACCGGGCCGCCGCATCCCTCCACCGCGAGCGGGCCTCGCCTTCGCCTCCGCGCCAGGGCCCAACGCCAGGCCGGACTCGCCCGCCTCCCGCGCCCCATCGGGCCAGCCGAGCCAGCCGGGGCGCCTCACCGCCGCCGGCCCACTCGCCCCTCCAGGCCGCCCCGCGCCGCCACTTCATCAGCTGGGCCGCCGCCGCTTCGTCCGAGCCGGGCCGGATCCATGCCCCGGGCCCGTTCGGGCTGCAGATCTGAGGTTGTCACCCTAATAACCTCTAAGTCCCTGTTTTGCTTATATGTGATGCAATTTTCAAATGAGGATAACTTTTCGTGTGTTTGTCCGTTTCGCGCAAATAGCATGTCCAGACGCTCGTGGTGAATAGCACTACGTTTTATCTTTTGGTGTCATGCATGATTGAGATCATCTAGGTGCTTGTTTTTCTGTTGCAAGAGTGCATCGTGATATAAACTGCTGCCATGTGATGTTTTTATGTCATCTTTGCATAGTGATATCTTTTAGCTCGTTTGTCCGAATGATGCAAATGACATGTCCACGTGTTCGTCTTGCCATACTCTACATGTTGTATGTGCTAGGTAGCATGATAGATTCATTCTTGCCATGTTTATCATCGTTGCAAAGTGCCATGTGGCTGTGATGTTGTTTCACTTGTTATGAAATGCCATCTTGTTGAGCTCGTTGCTATCGTTGTGTTTATCTCCATGAAGCATGCTTGTGTGTTTCGGAATCACCATCATGTGTACTTTGATGAGGTGCTTACCACTTGCCATGTTTAGTTTCGAGGTGACTTAAACATGCTCTTTTAGATGCCATGATGAAATTGCTGTTTTAGGACTTAGTGGATTTTCACTAAGTCTGAAATCTGTAACGTTCCGATGCCATGTTTGCTTGTTGCTCTAGGACAAACCATGATAGTTTTTGAGTGGATCTTGATTGTTCCTTGTAGTATATATTGTTGTCTTTCCATCCATGTTCTCACATGTTTATTTAAGTGGCTGTAGCATGTTTATATTTTGCTCCAAAGTTTCAATAAAATTCTGCTGCCAGAATTTTATTGTCAAGTTCAATATGTCCAGGCTTATTGCTATTGAACCGTGACTCCTTTGGGGATGCACCTTTGGACTTAGTTGCTGTAGTATATGTCTAGTTTGTGTTCTAGGTCTTTGCCATGTTGTTTGAGTGCTGTAGCTTAATTATTTTGTGCTCCGAAGTTGCTATGTTGCTGTAATTTTCAGCTTTCGCTCATTTCTTGTTTCGGGCATAACTTTTAGCCCGTAACTCCGATTTCAGCGAATCTTATATGAAACTTGATTGATTTTCTGTGTAGATTAATAATATCATATTGTTATCATGTTTTGAGGTGTTTTGCTTGAGTGCTATTTTCCGTGCTCCGTGTGCATCCTTAGTGCATCCATCATGCATCCATCATTTTCGAGTGCGCATTGCATCTTGTTGATTTGTACTTGGTGTGATTGTTTTGTTTAGAGCCGGAAGCTGAGACCGAGTTCGAGTACAAGCACGAGGTTTCCAACGAGGTTGAGCACGAGGACCCTTCTTACGATCCGAACGACTTCTCTTCAGGCAAGATGACCGAACCCCGATAACATTACTATCTTTGCCTATTGCTAGTAGTTCCGCTCTATAGTTTTGCCTCGATGCCCATGATCTTCTTGTCAGCCTCCTACTTGTAACCATTGCCCTGTTTAACCAACCTACCTATGCAAACCGTTGCTTGGCTAAGTATGCTTCGCTCAGCCCTTCTTATAGCGTTGCTAGTTGCAGGTGAAGATCGAAGATGCTTGCTTCATGTTGAAGTTTGGTTGGGTTTTATCACACTATATAAATGCTTAAAATGAAATCATCTATATATTGGCAAGGGTGGAAGGCTAAGCCTTTTGCTTGGTGATTTGTTCCACTCATGCCGTTAGGAACCGTATAAACCGGTGTTATGTTCCTTGATTATGCGTTCCTAACACGATTGGGGTGTATGGGACCCCCTCGATAAACCGCTAAGTGCTAAGTCTTTTCCAGCAAGTCCCAACATTGGTACTATTTGCCTAATAACAAACAAAACTTGCATAGGGAGTAATTAACCCTCTTTATTAATCAACAACCCCGGGCCAGTGCTCCACATGAGTGTTGGTACGAAACGAGCGGACTGCGGGGCCGCCTTGGGGCAACCCGAGGTATCTGGCATACACCTGTAGCATCACCCATCCGGTCGTGTCCTGAGACTTAGATACGCGTGGCTACTATCAGGGTGTCGACACGCCGGGAGGATTTGCTGGATTAGCCTTGCCTTAGTTCGGTATATCTTGAGCACGGGATTCCGAGGATACTCGGGTCTTCCCACTTTGGAGTTGCGACTCCGCGGATCGTGGGGTTGTAATGGGTCAAGTTGGAACACCCCTGCAGGGTTATGAACTTTCGAAAGCCGTGCCCGTGGTTATGTGGCAGATGGGAGCTTGTTAATATCCGGTTGTAGATAACTTGACACAATGTTTCTAATACACTACCAGCGTGTGTTCCGTGACTGTCAATTTCCGAATAGGGATTCGGGAGTTGAACACGGAGGGGTTATGTTTGTTGAGCTTGTAGCTAGGATCACTTCGTGATCACTTCTCGCCGAGGCTTTCTCTTCTTGCTCTCACTCACGTAAGCTAGTTGCTAGTTGCTGCTGTAGACACTTATTCTTTTCTTCAGCCTTATCCTCTCCCAAGGCTTAAATAGTCTTGTTACCCGGGAACGGGATTGCTGAGTCCTCTGTGGCTCACAGTTACTTCACCACCACCAGATGCAGGTCCAGTTGTGAGCTATCCATGTGATGGCACTGAGCTAGACTGGGAGTACGACGAGGAGCGTAGTCGGTACTATGTTCGTTATCCGGATGATCAGTAGTGGAGACTCCTACTAGGATTCGATCCGCTTGTGGATGTTATTTAAGTTTGGTATCTTGACATTTGGTTTTGCCCTTAGAGGGTTGTGATATTCTTATGTATGATGTTTGAGACATGTACTGTACTTGTGTGACGTGGCGAGTGTAAGCCAACTATTTATGTTTACAATCCCCTCTTTTACATGAGATGTGCAAAGATTACCAAACTTGAGATCACTCTAGGATGGACTTATGCCTTTAAGTCGTGCCTCGACACGTAGGAGGTATAACTCCATCCTGGGCATTACAGCAGCAGCATCAACATCCTCTACCGGGACACCATGACCAAGCTCGGCCTCGAGGCCAAGGACCTGGAGCCAACTAGGACCGTCTTCCACGGCATCGTTCCCGGCCACTCGTGCTCTCCGATCGGCCGGATCCGGCTCGACATCCTCTTCGCCGACAGCAACCATTTCCGACGCGAGCCAATCTGGTTTGAGGTGGTGGACCTGTCCAGCGCATACCACGTGTTGCTCGGCCGGCCCGTTCTCGCCAAGTTCATGGCGGTCCCCCACTACGCCTACCTGAAAATGAAGTTGTCGGGTCCAAAGGGGCTCATCACCATCACCGGTGACTATCGCAAATCTCTGGAGTGTGCCCGAGATGGATTCAAGCTGGCCGAGTCACTAGTCATCACTGAGGAGCGGCGCTAGCTCGACCGGATCATTGCCCTCGCCGGTGAGGCAGTGGCCGCGCCAGTCCCAGCCGAGGAGCCGGCCAACAAAGCCTCGGCGAGATCATCGGGTGCCGAGACGCCTCTGGCCAGGTTGCCAAGTGGGCTCTCGAGCTAGCCAGCCACACCATCCTCTACAAGCCTCGCACCACGATCAAGTCCCAAGCTCTGGCCGACTTCCTCGTCGACTGGACAGAGACCCAGTACTTGCCGCCGCCTCCAGACTCGACGCACCGGCACATGCACTTTGACGGCTCGAAAATGCATCTCGGCCTGGGGGCCGGCATAGTGTTGTCATCCCCAAAGGGAGACCGCCTCAAGTACGCACTCCAGATCCACTTCGCCGTCTCCAACAACGTCGCCGAGTACGAAGCCCTTGTGCATGGCCTCCGGCTAGCCAAGGAACTCGGCATCCAGCGAATCATGTGCTACGGTGATTCGGACCTGGTGGTGCAGCAGTGCTCCGGCGAGTTGGACGCGCGCGACCCCAACATGGCAAGCTACCGCTTCCTCATGTAGAAGCTGTCCGGATTCTTCGCGGGCTGCGAGTTCCTCCACGTCCCGCGAGCAGAGAACGAGGCGGCCGATGCGCTCGCCAAGATCGCCTCGTCTCGACAGTCCATTTCGTTCGATGTCTCTCTCGAGCACCTGCGCAAGCCATCCGTCAAGCCGTCTCCGAACTCAGAGTCCATCCATGTTCCGGACGACCCGGGGACTGCCGAGTCCGGCCCGGGGACTGCCGAGTCCGGCTGAGGACTGCTCAGTCCAGCCCGGGGACTGCTCAGACCGGCCCGGGGACTGCTCAGACCGGCCCGGGGACTGCTCAGTCCAACCCGGGGACTGACGAGTCCGGCCCGGGGACTGTCGACCTCGGCCCGGTGACTGCAACCCTCAGTCCGCTCCCGCAGCCAACCCGAGGACTGCCGGACCCGGCTCGGACGTCGTCGCCCCTGAACCAATCATAATGGCCGTTCTCGTCGTGGTGACGGTGCCATCTTGGGCCCTGCCCATCTCAGAGTTCCTGGAGAAAGGGATCCTCCCCATCGACGAGACCGAAGCTCGTCAAGTGCAGCGTCGAGCGTCCACCTATAGCATCATCAACAACGAGCTCGTCAAGCGCAGTCCCACCGGCGTGTTTCAGCGCTGCGTCGAGCAAGACAAGGGCGTGGACATCCTCCTTGACATACACCAGGGTGAGTGCAGGCATCACGCCGCGTCATGATCCCTGGTCGCCAAGGCTTTCTGCCATGGTTTCTACTGGCCCACGGCCCTCCAAGACGCCGAGTCGCACGTCCTCAAGTGTGAGGGATGCCAGCACTTCAGCAAACGCACCCACCAGCCAACGTCGGTGCTCCAAACCATGCTGATCTCCTGGCCTTTCGTGGTCTGGGGGCTTGACATGGTGGGACCTTTTAAAACAGCCCGAGGCGGCATGACACATTTGCTGGTAGCAATTGACAAATTCACCAAGTGGATCGAGGCAAGGCCGATCAAGAAGCTGGATCGGCTAACGGTCGTCCGATTCATCAAGGACATAGTGGTGCACTACGGCATGCCGAACAACATCATCACGGACAATGGTACCAACTTCGCCAAGGGCGCGCTCGTGCAGTACTGCCCCGTCTCCGGCATCCGCCTCGACCTGGCGTCCGTTGCACACTCGCAGTCCAACGGCCAGGTCGGACGGGCAAACGGCCTCATCCTATCCAGCATCAAGCCGCGGCTCGTTGAGCCACTCATACGCTCACCCGGCAGCTAGCTCGACGAGTTGTCGGCCGTCCTCTGGAGCCTCCGAACAACGCCAAACCGGTCGACCGGGTTTACCCCGTTCTTCCTTGTCTATGGAGCAGAAGCCGTTATCTCGACTGACGTCGAGTTCGACTAACCGTGTGTCACGATGTACACTGAGGACAAAGCCAAAGAAGCCCGTGAGGACGGCGTCGACCTACTCGAAGAGGCCCATCTCCTAGCGCTCAGCCGCTCAGCCATCTACCAGCAAGGCCTTAGGCACTACCACAGCAAGAAGATCAAACCCCTCGGTTTCCGCGAGGGAGACCTCGTCCTCCGACTCATCCAACAGCAAGCTGGCCAGCACAAGCTGTCCTCCCCATGGGAGGGCCCCTTTATCATCAGCGAGGCTTTGTGCGACCGCAACGCCTACTACGTCATCGGCACCCGCAAGTCAAACAAGCGCAAGAGGGACACGACCGGAGAAGAAACAACTCGGCCCTGGAACGCGGAACTCCTCCGTCCATTTTATGGTTAGCCGTGTATGTGTATGTATCGCTGCCTTTTGTGCTCAATTAAGAACTATGGGGTCCCCGAACGATGCTCGGGGCCGCCCTTTCCGACCAAGTTATTTGTGTCTCTAGCATTTTATGATTTACCTAGATCTTCGTCCAAACCCGGCCAACATTCCGACTCGTTCGACCCGGGGACTCGGGGGCTGACCGGCTCGGTCACTACCTGTCGCCTCGCTTAGCATTTTTCGGTGTGATGGGGTCGCCGCGGTCTCCCGCTCTGCCTTAAGCCACAGATCGGGCGTCGGCTGCTGGTCGGTGAGCGCGCAAAGGCCAGAGCACCAGCGCACCACGAGAAATAAGCCAAGGACCGCCGGGCCACCCGACCCGGCCACACCACGAATAGTTAAGTCACTACACGACCGGTTGCTCGTCACCGGCCATGCTGGATCGCCGCCAGCCAGCCCAGTGGGTGTTTCGCTCACGCTCAACGTTTCGAACGCCTAACTACTGCGCGCCTCCTCTCAAATGCCAAACCCCTTGTCACGGACCGCAACCTCGACTGTCAGACTTGCGGGGAGGGGGAGGCCCGAGGGGGAAGAAGCACAGGGAAACGGTTCGACAAACGAAAAAGCAAAAGCGTATACATCCACGAGCATCGCAACACAATGTCGGATCAATCGATCCAGCCCTGCCACTTATAAACCTCACAGCACGACCGGCTGCTCATCATCCGGCCACGTCGGATCGCTGCCAGCCGGCCCAGTGGGTGTTTCGCTCACGCTCAACGTTTCGAATGCCTAACTACTACGCGCCTTCTCTCAAAGTCCAAACCCCTTGTCAAGGACCGGAGCCTTGGCCGTCAGACTCGCGGGGGGGGGGGGGGG